>OY776120.1:80127086-80752086 GCA_963675135.1 Galeopsis tetrahit
GGCAAACTCCGGAAGAGGTCAACCTGGATAGGATATCGAAAATGGCAGCAAACGGGGTGAAACACCAATTTGTTGAAGAAGGAAAAGCTGGAGCCAAGAGAGCGAAAATCTCTTACAGGGATTCCATCAAGAGTGGCACCACCAGAAATATTCAGGGGAACGACCTGAGCAACACCAATCGACAAGGCGAGACACTCAGGGCTGAAGGGATTATTGACTGGACGAAAGGGGGCAAGGAAGAATTTAAAGGGTCGCGGTTCGAATCAACGACGGAGGACAGAGGGTGGCTGAAGGAGTGCTACCTGGGGAAGATACGGGATCAATTCTCTTGGCCCGTGTTCGGGGACGAGATCGGTAGTGAATGCCCTCAAGGGTGAAAGGCTCAAACCATAGGTGGTGACTTGATACTAATCAAACCGGAGGCCGAAGCGGAGCATAGTCTGATAGAATTGGAAGGTATAAAATGGACGAAAAAATGGATGGAAGGTGTAGAGCCATGGTCAATGGGGCTTACCCCCAAGCGCAGAATTGTGTGGACGAACTGGTTCGACATACCCTTCCAAGCTTGGAACAAATGGTTTTTTAGTTTGATCACTGCACGCTTCGGTAATATTGTAAAAATTAACGAGGATAGATGGGTTCGTACACGACGGTTTTTTAGTTTAATCTTCAGTTCGCTAGGATCCTCATTAGAACGTCTGCTCCAGTGATCCACAACAAACCTATCAGAGTTCTGATAGATGGGTTCGTACACGACATTCGGATTAAAGAAGAAGACGAAGAGTTCGACCATGAAACGGAGTACTGGGAATCAGAAGGGAAAGGGATCCTAGTGGAAGAAGAAGAAGATTGGGAATTTGACCTGACGGCGGCGGCGCGCGAAGCATTAGAGAAGCGGAGGCCTGAGGAATCCGATGGGACAAATCGGATTGATGACGTCAGGGGCACAGAGAAAGAGACTCATTCAATGCAGACGTCGCCCGTGCTATTGGGAACCAAAGGTATTAATGCGTTAACGGCTCCCAACGAATCTACCAAGGATGCTTCGAATCAGTCGCCTGAGACAATTAATGTCGAGGCATCTGAAAAGGCTTCTAGTAATTATTTTGGGCCTAAGTACGCTAAAGATGATTTTGGGCCCACATCTAATTTCAGAAAGGGCCCAATTGAAGAGGCTTTGGTAGGACAAGGGGAGATAATTTGGGGGGACCCATATGAGGCAGGTCCACATAGCCTAGACCTAAATTTACTCTTTTTGGAAGATAGGCCACACACTGAAAAGATGGAGGAGGTCGGTGGCCCATATGAGAAGAATTTGGCCCAACAAGTTGAAATAAAGAGCCATGGACTGGAAGAGGTTAGTAAAGACCCTGAGGAGAAGGGGCCCACAAATCATATTAACCCCTTGGTTGCTGATGAGTTAGAGGGGACGCGTGGCGCTATCACGGATCTCGAGAGAGGGAAAAATAACCTGCTTAGAAACAACCCATAAGACAAGGTAATAAACGGAAATAAGATATCACAGGAGATCTTAGAGGAAGAAGTGGTCCGTGCGGAAGCAAGAAGCCGAGAATGTTCAGAAGAAGAGAGACGTATTCAAACAGAGGCGACCCAGACTTGGGAATTGGGGAAAAAGATCGGGCTATCAAATTTGGAATCAGACGCGAATACTGTCATGAGATTAGAAATGTTGGAAAAAAAAAAGCAAAAAATAAGGCACAAAGGGTGGCAGACAAGCTGAAGGGAGGGTCTAACAGAGTTGATTAATGAAGATCCTTAGCTTTAACGTCAGGGGGATGGGTGGAAGAGAAAAGAGGTAAAGGAGATGATTAGGAAATACAATATTGAGATTTGCTTCCTTCAAGAGACGAAGGTTGAAAAAATGTCTAAGTTTTTGTGTAAATCGGTATGGGGCGATTCTAAGTTCGGATGGGAATGCAAGGAAGCAGAGGGTCGGTCGGGTGGTACATGGAGACAAGATGGTAGCAGCTGTTGTCTGATCAATGTGTACGCACAGTGCAACTTGAGAGAAAAAAAAGAAGTTTGGGAGGATTTGTCTTCTGTAGTGGAACAAAGTCAGGAGAAGTATCTTTGTATTGCAGGGGATTTTAACTCTGTTGGGATATGAATCCTTGAAACAATGTTCTACTTGATGATTGTATGTTTTGATGGCCAAAAGCAACTTGAAGTTAATGATATATGTGATTATATGTTGATATAATTTTGTTATATGAAATATATGTTTACTGATCATAATGAGATATTATAAACTGAGTTACTGATCTTATATGTTTACTGATCTTAGTGTGTTACTGATCTGATATAAGAACTGTTAGGAACTAAGCTGATGTTTTGTATTGTATAGACAGCTTATAGTATAGGACTTAGATGTACTCATCTGTATGTAGTTCAGTTGATGTATAGATAGGTTTTGTATATGTAAAGTTGTATTCTATTGTATTCAGCATTGTAAAAGTTCAGAACAATAGATTAGAACTAGTTTAGAAGAAGATCATAAGACTTATGAAGACTCAGAAGACTACTTCAGAATAAGAAGACTTCAAGGAGAGTTGAAGATAAGCTTAGAAGAATTCTGGAGAAGTTAGAACAGTTTTGGAGAACTGTGCTGACTGACTAAGAACAGTAAAACTAAGAAGAGTAGTTTACTGTGCTGAGTTAGTAAGTTTGAAGAATAAGTTTGGAAAACTTATTTAAGGCGTAACTGAATATATATTTGAAGATATGCTGACTTGGAATAAGTTGAAGGAAGTTACAAAGTCGGTTACAAAAGGAAGTTACAACAAAAACAGTTTTAGAGTTAGTTGAGAGTTAGTTCACAAACTGCTAACTATCATACTAAGTTCTATAAATAGTGTATGATCTCATACTGCTGAAGTGGACTGAAAAATTACTGATCTTAGAGCATTCAAGAGCAAGTCTACAGAGCATTTGAAGAACTCACAGAGTTGAAGAGATCAAAGAAATCTGAGAAGAGCCACAGATTTGAAGAGAAGAAATCAGAGGCTAATCAAGAGAAGTTTTACTTTTCATTTTAAAGTTTGTATTGTTGTAAACAAGTGTGCTAGTTACTTGTGAAATTACTAGTCGATCGAAGATACACTTGGGAGTGTAATCGAAAAGATCACAGTCTTAGTCTTGGGACTTTAAGCCACAAGAAACTCAAGGAAGAGTTAATAAAACATCACAACTGGGATTGTGAGAGTGGATGTAGACTTTTTGGTCGAACCACTATAAAATTCTGTGTTCTTTACTTTTCTGTTTGATATTTGTTTAATATTTGTTTAACCAAGAACAGTAGAATTTACTAAGTAAAGATCTAAATAAAAGTTGAGTATAAAACTGAAACTGGAAGTACTGATCTGACCTAGTAAGAACAATACTATTCAGAACACTATTCCGCATTAAAACTCTGATATTTTGAAAGATTTTTGAAAGTCTATTCACCCCTCCCCTCTAAGACTTTCTTAGCTTACTCAATCTTAACTCAACTTGGGACCAACAAGTGGTATCAGAGCAGTAGTTCTTTGGACTGTTGTTTCTTGATAACCTTGTAGATCTTGAGGGTAATCTCACTGATCTTGCTACTATTTCTTGATATTTGTCACTATTTGAATACTTGAAAATTATCTGCTATACTACTGATCCTATTTGTCTGATCAAACATGGATGACACTAATGTGAACAAACTTCCTAAGTTCAAGATTGCAGATTATGACTACTGGAAGCTTAGGATGGAGGCCATCTTTAGCTCAACCCATGATCTGATGGTTTCTGTGGTAACTGAAGGACCAATTGTTACCATGGTGGAAAACACTGTTGTTCTTGATCCTACTAATCCAGTTGGAGCACTAGTCCGTAAACCAAGGTCAGAACTGAATTCTGAAGAAATGCGACAAAACAATTTGGATAGTCTTGCTAAGAATTATATTTTACACACCTTGCCAAATGAGTATCTTGGTAAAGTGTTAAAATGTAAGACTGCAAAGCAAATGTGGGACAAATTAGCTATTCTTTGTGAAGGTACTACTCTGATCAAAGAAAGCAAATTATCCACAGCTGTCCAAAGGTTTGAAACATTTAAGATGAAGCCAGGTGAAACAATTGATGAATTGGATACTCGATTTACAAAGATTATGAAGGATCTTGATGTGTTAGGAAAGACTTATACTGAATGAGAGATTAACTTGAGAATCTTGAAAGCTTTGGATGAAAGGTGGAAAATGGTCAAGATGATCATTAAAACCACACAAGACATTGATTCTTAGCCAGCAGAAACTATGTTCCAGACTCTTAAGGCACATGAGTTTGAGTTAGATGAAGAAGATCCTATTACTGTTAGTCATAAGGATAAGGATGCCTCTAAGGATATAGCTTTTAAAGCCTCTACCTCTAAGGGGTCTAGATCATCTAAGTCTAAGGCCTCAAGCATAAAAGATGAACTAGATAGTTCTGATCTTAGTGTGAAAGATCAGATGAGCCTTATGATCAAAAGATTTGATAGACTAAATAAGAGGTATGGTAGATACAAGAAATTCTATAAGAAAACCAAGGGTTCTAGTAACAGGGACTCTTCTGGGAACAGAAGGGATCAAAACTCTTCTGAAAGAAGGGATGAGATCTCTAATGAGAACAGAAGAGATAGGAACTCATCTGATAAGAGGGATATAAAGTATTCTGATAAGAAAGATAGGAACTCTATTGACAAGCATGACAGGAACCGAAATCATTCACCACCTAAGAGATCTTCTAACAGTCCTGTTTGCTATAATTGTGATAAGCCAGGTCATTATGCTTATGAATGTCCTGATCTGAGTTCTGAAGATCGAGAAGAAAGGAAAGCCAGAAGAGATCGAAAATATGCCAAGGGTAAGAAGGCAATGATGGCATACAATGAATCTGATTCGGAGTTAGAAGAGTTGCCATCGTCTTCATCTGAATACCCCTCTAGCAATGAGAATGAAGCCTTCATCGCAGATGATGGACTGGCTATGATGGCTAAAATAAATGATGAGGTATCATCTGCTAACTCTTTTCAATCTTGCAAAAATTCTGACACTGATGAAAGTGATGCTGCTGATAGTAGTGTAGGAAGTAGTCTTCATCATTCCCAAGGAGTGACTGAAGAAGACCTTCTACAAGCTAACAAAGCATTCATTGAAATCAGTGATGAGAATATAACTTTAAAGCAAGAAATCATTAATCTAAAAGAAGCTCACTTGAAAGTGGATCGTAATATAGTTGTCATAAATGCACGACTATCAGAAGAGTTGTCCCAACTCCATGAAAAGTATGCATCTATTGATAAACTATATCAGGGTATGCTTAAAACTCAAGCCAAAGAGACTAATGAATTCAATGATTTAAAGATTAAATGTGCAAAACTTGAAGAGCGCAATAGATTCTTAGAATCTGAAGTAGTGAGCCTAGATCGAAAGCTATCTGGGATGATTAACTCTACCAAGATTAATCAAACAATCTCAGACAGATATAGAGCTCCAAATGATAAAAGTGGAATAGGTACTGATCTGCCTAGTTCCTCTACTTCAGGACCTAAGAACACTAATGAAGCTAGTTCAAGTTATTTGCAACTAGATAAAGGAAAAGAACCTATGACTTATGATAATGATCTAAAACCTAAAGTACATTCCTCCTACTACCAAGAATGGTAAAATGAAGAATGTATTAAGACCAGTACAGTCAAGACCATACCAGAAGAGTTATACTCCTCTGACCAGAACAGATCAGTCCTGGTATCAGAAGAGACAAACTCAGAACAGTAGGTCAAGACAAGCACAGGCAAGTTGGGAACAGCCTAGACCTCCTTTTATAAGGCAGTCTCAGCTGTATTCAACTAAACCTTAAGAGATTTGTGCCTCATTATCATAACAAACATGTTCTTTATCCTCCACCTTTATCTTATGATATCATTGGAGAGGAAAGACCAAAGCGCATCTATAAGCCGTATGGTCCACATGCTTTCAGACCTTATTCAAACTATTACAGGCATACTGATCTTACTGAAAAAGGGATAGAACCAAGGAAAGGCTATCTCAGAAAAATAGATCCTAAGTCTGCTGATAGTTCTGAAATGGTTAACAAAGTACTGTTTTGTGATAAATATGGAAGGAAACTGAAGAGGTCCCATCTATTCAAATCCTCAATGTTTATCTGGGTACCTCTCACTACTAACCCCCAAGGACCCCAATAAACTAGGGTACCTAAATTATTAAGATCACTACCTTGCAGGATCGACTGGACTTATACAAGAAAGGTGGTTCAGTGGGTGAGACCTGGTACAAAGACAGTGGGTGTTCACACCACATGACTGGTACCAAGGCCCTACTTACTGACTATCACGAGCAGGAAGGACCAAAAGTCATCTTTGGAGATAGCTCCATGGCAATCACAAAAGGATTTGGATTCATCAAGAATGGAGATGTTGAAATCCAAGATGTCTCCTATGTTGAAGGTTTGAAATATAACTTGTTATCTGTATCTCAATTCTGTGACAGGGGATACAAAGTTCAGTTCAAAACCAGAAGATGTGAAATAATAGACAAAATGACTCACAATGTTTTACTTGTTGGCAAAAGACAAGGAAGTGTATACATTGTGAATTGGAATAGTTGTCCTAAGAATGCTTGTCTTATTACTAAGAGTCCTAAAGAGAACAGTTGGCTCTGGCATAAACGCCTCTGCCACCTAAACTTTAAGATAATCAACAAGATTGCAAGAGAACATCTTGTTGAGGGCATTCCTAATGAAATCTATTCCAAATCACAAATGTGTGACTCCTGTCAAAAAGGTAAACAGGTAAAGGTTTCATTTAAGTCAATTCCAACTCTTTCAACCAACTGAGTCTTAGAACTCTTGCATATGGATCTTCATGGTCCTATCAAACCTCCTACATTGAATGGAAGAAGGTATAGTCTGGTTGTAGTAGATGATTATTCTAAGTTTACTTGGGTAGTCTTTCTACACAAAAAGAGTGATACACAAACACTACTTCCAGATATATTGAAGAGGTTGCAGGTTGAAAAGGGTCAACCCATTGTCAAGATAAGGAGTGACAAGGGGACTGAGTTTATTAACTGTTACATCTATGACTACTGTTCTAAGTCTGGCATACAGCATCTAACAAGTGCAGCCAGAACCCCCCAACAAAATGGTGTTGCAGAAAGGAGAAACAGAACACTAAAAGAAGCATGCAGAGCAATGATTGCAGAATTCAACACACCTCAGAAGTTTTGGGCTGAAGCCATTAACACAACTTGCCACTCCCAAAACCGAAGTGCTCTTAATAAGGTGCATGGTAAAACACCTTATGAGGTATGGAAAGGCAGAAGACCTAGAGTTTCTTATTTTCATATCTTTGGATGTAAGTGTTTCATCCATAACAATGGCAAAAGTAAACTAAATGCTTTTGATGCAAAAGCTGATGAAGGGATATTCTTGGGATACTCTTCAGTAAGCAAAGCATTTAGAGTGTTTAACTACTCTACCCTATGTGTGGAAGAAACACCCCATGTAGTCTTTGATGAGAATGTGCAGGACTCTGCTGATCATCAGCTCAGTAAGAAAATTGACAAACTAAAGCTTCAAACCAATAATGATGATGATGATACAGAAGTATATGAATCCGTACAAGCATATAATCCTTTCCTGAATGTCCTAGATCAAGATTCTGACAAAGAAAAGGTAAAAGACAAAGGTAAGTCATCTAAAACTTCTGATATGCCAGAATTGAATGACTGCTCCCCTATGAACAAATCTGCTGATTTGATGCAAAACAATGATACTGATCTGCATGATGATTTGCATGATATAAATGATGATAGTATTTCTGTTAAGAATAGAAGGACATGGAAGTCTGCCCATTCTACTAATCTGATTCTAGGTGATTCTAGTAAAGGTGTCAAAACTAGAAAATAATTGTTTGACTCCCAGGAAGAACCTAGTAAGTCTCTATTTTGCTGGTGTTGTTTTCTATCCTCTATTGAGCCTAAAACTGTGAATGAAGCTTTTAGTGATAGTAACTGGATTATAGCCATGCAAGAAGAACTTAATCAGTTCACTAGAAATGAAGTTTGGGAACTTGTGGATAGACCTAGTGATCATAATGTTGTAGGCACTAAGTGGATTTTCAAGAATAAAAAGGATGAAAATGATCTTGTAGTTAGAAATAAAGCTAGATTAGTTGCTCAGGGCTACTCTCAAGCTGAGGGTATTGATTATGATGAAACTTTTGCTCCTGTAGCTAGATTAGAAGCTATAAGATTGTTTCTTGCTTATGCTGCACATATGAAATTTACTGTGTATCAAATGGATGTGAAAAGTGCATTTTTGAATGGTATACTTGCTGAAGAAGTTTATGTGGAACAACCACCTGGTTTTGAAGTGAATATTCACCAAGTATACAGGTTAAAGAAAGCACTCTATGGACTGAAACAAGCCCCAAGAGCCTGGTATGATACACTTTCTCTATTCTTACTTGAAAATGGTTTTACAAAAAGGCAAGGTTGATAGAACTTTGTTTCGAAGACAAGAAGGTAATGATATATTACTTGTTCAAATTTATGTGGATGACATTATTTTTGGATCACCCTGAGTGAAAGTTTTTCTACACTCATGCAAAGTAAATTTGAAATGTCTATGATGGGTGAAATGACATATTTTCTTGGTCTTCAAGTAAAACAAACTCCAGAAGGTATCTTTATAAATCAAGCAAAATATACTAAGAATTTGCTAGATAAATTTGGTATTAAAACCTGTAAGACAGTTGGTGTGCCCATGCAACCTACATACAGAATGGATCCTGATGAAGGAGGTAAGTCTTCTGACCAACCTCATTATCGTGCTTTAATTGGCTCTCTACTCTATCTAACTGCCAGCAGACCTGATATTGCTTTTTCTGTTGGTGTGTGTGCAAGATTTCAAGCAAACCCCAAAGAAAGTCATCTGGAAGCTGCCAAAAGGATATTGAAATATCTAAAGGGGACCATTAATCGAGGATTATGGTATCCTGCAGATGATGATATATCCTTAAGTGGTTATTCAGACTCTGACTTTGGAGGTTGCAAAATAGATAGAAAATCTACTCCAGGTTCATGTCAATTCTTAGGAACTAAGCTCATTTCCTGGTTTTCAAAGAAACAAACAAGTGTGGCAACTTCTACTACTGAAGCAGAATATATGGCTGCAGGTAGTTGTTGTAGTCAGCTTCTTTGGTTAATACAACAACTTAGAGACTACAATATTGTAGAATCTAATGTACCTATATATTGTGACAGTAATAGTGCCATTGCCATCACACAAAATCCCGTTCTACATACTAGATACAAGCATGTTGATATTAGACATCATTTTATTAGGGATCATGTGGAAAAGAAAAATATTAGGATGGAAAAGATCCATACTGATATTCAAAGAGCTGACATTTTTACAAAACCATTGGCTGAAGTGAGATTTAGAGAGTTATGCATTAGCTTAGGGTTGATAGATATGGATTCTATATGTATATAGAACTGCACTAACATTTCAGGTACTGATCTTATACCAAAAGGAGATAAAGCAGAAACTAAGAAGCAGTACATAAAAAGTCTAAAACTCAGAAGAGACAACCCTATGTCAGACCACTACATTCTTCAAAACAGGTAACAAGGTTACTAAAGTGACCTTAATCCCGATGAGGAAGCTGGTAAAGCTGAGGGACACTGAGAACACACATTAAGGGGGAATCTGTGATTTCTTAAAGATCCTTTTGTTGACTCAGAACACTAAGTCATTTTAGCATAAACCTTGATGTGATCATTGATTTAATTATTATGTTACTACCCTGTACTGTTTTACACTTATATATAATGAACTAACACTTCTACCAAGGTGAAACAGGCACAGAAGAGGAGTTCTCCACTGAAGGGGGAACTGATCTGATTACAGATTTGATATGTCTACAAATCTGATCTGATTACAGGCTATACCAGTCTACCGATCTATTCTGATTAATAAATTGACTTGTCTACAGAACTGTTCTGATTACAAAGTTTCTTTGTCTACAGAACTGATCTGACTACAAATTCAATTATTCTACAGAACTAATCTGACTACTGATTAAACTGTACAGAGAGATTTGATTACTACTAATCTGTCTACAGAAGAGAATTGATCTGACACACAGTACAAATCTGAGGATTACTGTGCTGATATCAAAATTGTGAAATCAGGAAAGTTGGGAACTGATCCGAGTACTACTGTGCTGACCCCAACAACTGATCTGATGATTCAAAAGGTTACTCAGCTGATCACAATACTCAGCTGATTCAGATAAGTAAATTTTCTTTATATACAAGTAAGAGAATGAAGTGAAATGTTTTTGGAAACTACTGTGCTGATATGCATCAGAACAGTATTTTGCCTTAGAATACTCTAAGTCAAAAACTGCTCGTCTTTTAGATTACTAATAGAGAAGATTAGTACACTCCTCTATTTTTAACCTAATTGCTATGGTGTATTTATCAAACACAAATTGGCTCCAAGAAATAAGAATGGTACTAGAATATGAACAGTTTTCATTAATCACGAATTTCGAGACTCAATCTCAACCATTCATCATGAAAATAAACTCAATCCACGCCCTAGATTGGTTTTGAATTTATCAAACACGATCACTTTCATCTTCATCTTCCTTACGAGTACATTTCTTCTACATTTCTGGAAACTCATAACACGAAATTGATTCAAGTCTGAATTATATATCTTCTACATTTCTACAAATGGCAATTATTAATGTTCTGAGCGAATCTAATGAAGTTGTAGGTACGTTTGATTCGGAATTTTGGATGCGTGAAAAGGGCATTTTTGTAGAAAATGCAGTCTACTTTAATGGTCGCCATTGTCCAGAAAATCAAGCTATTTTGACTATGTGTGAAGAAAGAGGTCTCAGGAAATTTCTGGAATCATACCCACTCAATGTGTATGAACCTGAAGCAATGGATTCTTTTTACAGCTCGAAGGTGACAACAATGGTGTCAGGGCACAAGGTCGAAATAACTCGAGAGATTCTTGAGGTTATGTTGGATTTACCCCAAGGACCTGTTGATATTCTAAACTACAAAGCCGGAGAAGAAAAAGAATGTGTGGGCAGATGGACGAGTGAAGAACCAGAAACTCTACTCAATCTGAAGAAAGCTGTCCTCCCCTCTGGACTTCAATTTTTGATGGATATTGCTGGAAAGTGTTTGTTAGGGCAACATCACAGTCAAGATGCTCTATCAAATCTGAAAATTCGAATCATGGCAGAAATAATTGACCGTGTTCAAGGTGATTGGCAAGGTTTCTTTCTTGAAAGATTGCTAAGCGAAAAGGAAAAGGTTCTGTTCGATGAGGATTCCGAAGAGTTTTCGATCAAATCGAAATTAGGGTTCGGAAACAAGCTGAGCATTCTGTTGCCTCAGATTGTTATTAAGAAAGCTTATTGGAGTAATCCTAAGAAGTTCCATCAAGGGAAATTCTTGATGAAAAAGGAATTTGTCCGTTATGAACAAGAGAATCCTTTGGTGCTACCTCTTCCAGAACTAGAAGCTCAAGAATCTGGTGCTTCTATGTACAAATCAGATGATGATCAACCAGAAAGAAGGACCAAGGCAAAGCATGATCCTAGTGGTTCTGGATTAAGAAGAGGAAGGTCTGCTAAATCCTCAGCAGAGCACACAGTAAGATTTATTGAAACTGTGGTGAGAGACAGCTCTGAAGATCAAGAGGTTAGTACTTCTAGACCTATGAGAATTCTTGTTGATTCTACTCCTACTCCATCAAATTTTGTTCCATTTCAAATCCAACCCATTGATCGAGATTCACCCTGTTCTGAGGAGTCAGTACACTACTCTCCTTTTAGACAGAACACTCCACCCTCACCCACTCAGAACACTTCTTTTCATACCACTCCCCATCCTAGTCCTCAACATATTTCCACTCCTCATTTTTCCCCTGAACCAGTTAATGATCACTCTACTGAGCATGAACATATACCTGCTTCTGAACCTATTGAAATCTCCTCATCTCCATAAACTGAGATTATTCAACCAAATTCAATATTTTTGATGGATTATCCTATGTGTGATAAGGAAGAAAGGATTAGGTTTAAACTGAGAAATGCACTTCTGAAATGTTTTCATGGTTTAGATGACAGCTCTATGGTGTTTGAACAACTTCTAAGGATAGGTACTTGGGTATATCTTAGAAGGATTGGATTGAAAGAGTTGTTAGTTGTAGCAGAAGGCATGGGTGGTTTATCTGTTTTTCATGATTGGGAACAAGAGCAGAGAGAAGCTGCAGGTGTTCAATCTTGTTCAGAATTATTCACATTAGAGTCAGTTATTCAGTTGATTGAAAGGTTAACCGGGTGTAAGTATTCTATGGTTAAGTCTGTTGATGCTAATGTTGATTCTGATGTCAATTTGGGAGCTGAGGATGTTGGTGCTGAAGAGTTTGATAATCAAGCTGATATGGAAGCTGATACCAATGCAACTGAGGTGTTTGAGAACACAGTTGTAATTGAAGAAACTGAGGTAATAGAGGAACCAACTTTGGGTGCTGATGAGTTGGAAAGCACACCAATTGAAGTTGCTGAAAATACTGTGCTTGATGATGTTCAAGAGACAGTGAGACATGTTCCTACTGACACAGTTCCAGATAGCTCAAGCTTTGAATTGTTGAAAAAGCTTAATGAAGAGTTGCAAAGCAAGCTGGAAGCTACTTTGAAACAATTTCAAGAGGCTACTGAGAAATTGGAAAAATTAACTGCTACCAGTTCGTATGAGCAAGTGATGGATCACACAATGTCCAAGATCTATGATCTGCATAGATTACAAGAAAAGAGATTGTCTGCTGAACTGCAAAGAAAAGTTGAGCTGCTCATAACACCCTTGAAGGAATGGCAGGATGAAGCCAAAAAGGGGGAAGTTAAGGTCATGAAGGTCATGGAGCAGACTCAAACTCAGCAAGCTCAATTAGTTGTAAGTCAAGATGAACTAAAAGCAAGTATGGATGATCTGAAAGAAGAGATCATTAGTTTGAAAAAGAGAATAAATCTCAGAAAACATGAAAAGTCTTCTAAAGCTGAAACTCAAGTCATAGCAACTGTTGAAAAGAACATTGCTGAATCTTCATCTGGAAAAAGGAAAAGAAATTTAGTTTTAAGTGAAGATGAAGAAGAAGCTGAAGAGACTGGGAGAGTTACCAGATATAAGAGTAAGCTGAAGCATGTAGTTGCTAGTAGTAGGCCAAGTGATGAGAAGATGGCTGAAGCTGTTGAGAAACATAATGAGTTGCTAGCTAAGAAGAAAGCTGAATTGTTTGAGAAGAGAAAAGCGGATGAACAGATTAGAAAACAAAAATTGAAAGATGCAGAAGCTGCAAGAAAGAAGTTTGATAATCGAGTTGCTGCATTAAAGAGGAAAATGAAATCTAAGTCTGCTGTTGGAGTTCTTAATGAGAACTACATAGAATTTATTATTGATGATGAAAATTTGGAATATTGGAATAATCTTAAGAAGAAGTGGCAGATTGCAAATTTTATTGTGAAGAAATTTGGTGATCATCCTACCAAAGAGGATGAGTATGCTGATTTTGAAGATTTTATGATGAATGTTGCAAGGATCTTCTGGGAAGATATTTTGTTGTTAGCTGCTGGTGCAAACATTCAGATTTTATGTCCAGAAGAACCTGTGGGAATCTCCAAGATTAGAGAATGGAGAACCTGATTTGAAAGAGGTTGGAAACATCATTTCAAAAATTATTCAAGATGAAGGTATTACAGATCACAAGCACATGCTGGAAATCAAGAACCGGATGTATTTGGCATTCAGAATACCAAATGAAGATTGAAGATGAAGGACTATGCTGAAGAGATAACATTTCTTAACCTTATCTTTATTTTCTTCATTTTGATATTTTTGTGACTATGTGAAGTATGTGTAATATTTGGTCTTATGTGAATACTATTCTAATGTTGAATTGATGAACTGTTATGATAGACTACATATTTAACTACTCATTTATTAACATTTAAGTAGTTTTGGCTTCATCAAAAAGGGGGAAATTTTTGGGATATGAATCCTTGAAACAATGTTCTAGTTGATGATTGTATGTTTTGATGGCCAAAAGCAACTTGAAGTTAATGATATATGTGATTATATGTTGATATAATTGTGTTATATGAAATATATGTTTACTGATCTTAATGAGATATTATAAACTGAGTTACTGATCTTATATGTTTACTGATCTGATATAAGAACTGTTAGGAACTAAGTTGATGTTTTGTATTGTATAGACAGCTTATATTATAGGACTTAGATGTACTCATCTGTATGTAGTTCAGTTGATGTATAGATAGGTTTTTTATATGTAAAGTTGTATTCTATTGTATTCAGCATTGTAAAAGTTCAGAACAGTAGATTAGAACTAGTTTAGAAGAAGATCAGAAGACTTATGAAGACTCAGAAGACTACTTCAGAATAAGAAGACTTCAAGGAGAGTTGAAGATAAGCTTAGAAGAATTCTGGAGAAGTTAGAACAGTTTTGGAGAACTGTGCTGACTGACTAAGAACAGTAAAACTAAGAAGAGTAGTTTACTGTGCTGAGTTAGTAAGTTTGAAGAATAAGTTTGGAAAACTTATTTAAGGCGTAACTGAATATATATTTGAAGATATGCTGACTTGGAATAAGTTGAAGGAAGTTACAAAGTCGGTTACAAAAGGAAGTTACAACAAAAACAGTTTTAGAGTTAGTTGAGAGTTAGTTCACAAACTGCTAACTATCATACTAAGTTCTATAAATAGTGTATGATCTCATACTGCTGAAGTGGACTGAAAAATTACTGATCTTAGAGCATTCAAGAGCAAGTCTACAGAGCATTTGAAGAACTCACAGAGTTGAAGAGATCAAAGAAATCTGAGAAGAGCCATAGATTTGAAGAGAAGAAATCAGAGGCTAATCAAGAGAAGTTTTACTTTTCATTTTAAAGTTTGTATTGTTGTAAACAAGTGTGCTAGTTACTTGTGAAATTACTAGTCGATCGAAGATACACTTGGGAGTGTAATCGAAAAGATCACAGTCTTAGTCTTGGGACTTTAAGCCACAAGAAACTCAAGGAAGAGTTAATAAAACATCACAACTGGGATTGTGAGAGTGGATGTAGACTTTTTGGTCGAACCACTATAAAATTATGTGTTCTTTACTTTTCTGTTTGATATTTGTTTAATATTTGTTTAACCAAGAACAGTAGAATTTACTAAGTAAAGATCTAAATAAAAGTTGAGTATAAAACTGAAACTGGAAGTATTGATCTGACTCAGTAAGAACAGTACTATTCAGAACACTATTCCGCATTAAAACTCTGATATTTTGAAAGATTTTTGAAAGTCTATTCACCCCTCCCCTCTAAGACTTTCTTAGCTTACTCAATCTTAACTCAAATTGGGACCAACAAACTCTATTAGAAGCACTGATGAAAGGGTAGGAAGAGGTGAACGAGAAGATAAGAGAGATTTGGAAATTTTCGGGTATTTCATTAACCAGGCAAACTTAATCGAATTACCGCTTATAGGTAGAAAATACACATGGGTAAGACCAGACGGGACGTGCAAAAGTCGCCTCGATAGGATATTTGTGAACGCGAACTGGACGGAAAAGTGGTCGGACAGCACAATTAGGGGCCTGGGTCGCACCATTTCGGATCACTGTCCAATATACACCTTCCACCAGCGCATAGACTGGGGCCCAAAGCTGTCTCAGTTCTTCAACGCCTGGATGAAACACCCTAATTTTAAAGAGTTTGTGGCAAACAATTGGGGTTCTTATGATATCTAGGGCTGGAGCGCATATGTGTTGAAAGAAAAATTAAAATTGTTGAAAGGAGACCTCAGAGTGTGGAACAGAGATGTGTTTGGCAGACTAGATACAAGCATCGAGGAGAAGAGAAAGGAGATTATTAGACTAGATGCTTTGGATGAGAATTTTGGTCTGGATGACAGGGAAGAGGGTCTAAGGAGAGAGGCTCTTGCTGGGATACAACATGATATGAAGTTAAAGGAGGAGCAATTACATCAAATGGCAAAAATCAAGTGGCTGAAGGAAGGGGACATGAACTCTAAAGTTTTTCACAGAGCAATTAAGGGCAGGAGTTCAAGTAACGCTATCAATGGGCTCTTCATTGACGGCCAGTGGGTCGACTCGGCACAAGAAGTTAAAAAAGAGGTGTTCAGCCTTTTTAGCTCGCACTTCAAATCTGAGCCCCTTATCAGACCTACTTTACCTCCTAATTTGATCCAAAGAAAGCTGGAGGCATGCGACAATGCCTTTTTGACGGCCGAGTTCAGGGAAGATGAAGTGAGGAAAGCGGTGTGGGATTGTGAAATTTCCAAAAGTCCGGGGCCTGATGGCTTCTCCCTGGGGTTTTTTAAGGAGAATTGGGAGTTAGTGAAGAAGGAGGTTTTGAACATGATGGCCGACTTCCACGAACATGGGAAACTGGTGAGAGGTTTTAATCCATCTTTTATTGTGTTGATACCAAAGAAGATAGGGGCTCAGCTTCTGGATGAATTCCGGCCTATAATTGGGAGTCTATACAAAATCATTGCAAAGACGCTAGCCAGACAATTAGCCAAAGTCCTAGAATATGTTATCTCCGAGTGTCAAACAGCCTTCATCGGAGGACGACAAATTATGGATGGAATCCTAGTTGCGCATGAAGCCATCGATGAAGCAAAAAGGAAAAGAAAGAGGAGGGTTATGTTCAAAGTGGATTTCGCAAAGGCCTATGATTCGGTTGAGTGGCCCTACCTCGACGCTATGATGGACGTCATGGGTTTTGCAACAAAGTGGAGGATATGGATGATGGAATGCATCTCTACGGCGAGTGCGACAGTGTTTGTCAACGGTAGCCCGTCTGGCGAATTTAAATTGGAGCGTGGGCTACGACAGGGTGATCCACTCTCGCCTTTTCTATTTCTCATCGCTGCCGAGGGTCTGAACATCCTGACCATTCGGGCAGTGGAAATGGGCGCTCTTGAACCTATTAAGATGGGGAAAAATAAGATCCAGGTGCCTATCCTACAGTATGCAGATGATACTATGTTTTTGTGCAACGGGGGTTGGGATGACATTCGATTAATCAAAAAAAATTGAAGCTATTCGAACTCATATCAGGGTTGGGAGTAAATTTCAGTAAATGCAGATTATTCGGGATTCAATTTGGAGACGAGGAGAAAAGGGAGATAGCTAATTATTTGGGGTGCTCCATGGGCAGCCTGCCGCTTGAATTCTTAGGCATGAACGTATGGTTGAATCATCACAAAACTACGTCTTGGGAAGGGATGGTTAAAAAGATTCGAGGAAAATTGGAGGCCTGGAAGGATAAACATATCTCGATGGGCGGGAGAACCACTCTTATCCAGGTTATGCTATCCGCGGTACCCACTTATTACTTATCTTTCTTTAAAATTCCAAAATTTGTCTTAAGTGATATTGTTAAATTACAGAGGAATTTTTTGTGGGGAGGGGGAGCGGGTGAGATTAGAAAAATCCCTTGGGTGAGTTGGGAAGAGGTGTGTAAGGATAAGAATAAAGGAGGTCTGGGGATTAGAGACCTGAATGTCTTTAATTCGGCTCTCCTGGGGAAATGGGTATGAAGGCTACTTACGGAACCAAATAACCTTTGGGTTAGGGTGTTGAAATCTAGATATGGAGGCTTGGGGAGTGAGAATTTTGCTTATAGACGTAGGGGAGGTAGATGTTCAGGAGAATCAAGTTGGTGGAAAGAAATCAAAAAAATTTATTATGAATTAGGAGGGAGAGATGCCAGCAATAAAATTAGTAGAATTGTGGGGGACGGGGGACATACAAAATTTTGGCATGATCCGTGGGTAAACGGGGGTGAAACTCTTTATGATTTATTCCCTGTTCTTTATTCCATCAGTGTGCATAAGGATTCTTTGGTTAAAAATATGGGCGGTTGGGGGAGTAGTGGGTGGAAGTGGAGATGGACTTGGGATAAGGAATTGAGTGTGAGTGAGGGAGAGGATCTAATGAATCTGAATGTTTTGGTAGACAGAGAAAAAATTTTGCAGGGTATGGACGACATCTGGAGCTGGGCTTTAGCACCACATGGAGTGTACTCAACGAGCCGTGCATATGCGTGTATGGTCGAAGATGCAGGGGATACGGCGAGGACGAATGAAGACAAACCAGAATTCCATAAATTGTGGAGTTGCTACGCGCCAAAGAAAGTCAAATTAATTGGGTGGAAGATACTCCGAGGCAGACTTGCTACTACAGATAACCTCAGCAGAAGAGGGGTCCCAATTTCTGAAGAGGAACAGCAGTGCCTTCTGTGCAACAATGCAGCAGAGTCTAATACTCATTTGTTGTTGGATTGTAACTTTGCAAACTCTATTTGGAAACACTGTTACAAATGGATCAATGTGGATTTGGTGCCACAAATTAATATAAAGGATCATGCCCTGCAGCATTTCGAAGCTCTCGGTTCTGGGAAAGTAAGGAGGAAATTTATGACGAGTCTTTGGGCTTGTGTCGTTTGGGAAATATGGAAGTGTCGGAATGCAAAAAGATTTAATGACGAACGACAGGAGGAAAAAAAAGCAATGGAAACATAAAAATTTATCTCTGGACTTGATTAGGAGGTCAAAACTTGGTGATTAGAAACTCATCAAACTCAGCTTGGTGTTGCGACCCTTTTTTATGCATTATTGAGTGATTATAGTTCGAACAGGCGAATTTGATATAACCTGTGCATATGTTAGTTTTTACGTGTAAATTTACGGGTTGAGCACCCAAACACTCGAATGAAATGGAAGTGATTTTTTACTGTTAAAAAAAAAAACATTAAATAATGATGCGTTTTCAACGAAGACTCAAGGGTGGAAATGACACATTTTTTCACCGAAGATGAATCATCACAATTTGATTCTAGGTTCCAGTGAAGAAGAAAGGGGAATAAAGAATAAGATTTGAAAATGAAAAACGCATTTTGGGGGTAAGAATTCACATAATTAACGGAGGACAATATGGTCAATTACTCATAAAATTCAAGTCAAATCACACATTTATGATTTATCTAATACATCAATCTAATAAATCAAACACAAAATTACTTATTACCTCGTCACAGTCCAATTTAGGATTTGCAATCTTAGGTTGAGTTTGAGTGTAAGAATTTTGATATGAATTTTAAATTAATAATCTAAATTAACTCTATTCGAATTAAAAAGTAAAGGATTAATTCTAAATAAATACATCACATTTAATCTCAATATCAATTTAATCACGACCTTTACAAATTTTTTTTTAAATCTCAACCTTTCATCGTGTTGCAATTAGATATACAATTTTTTTTTTACGGAGCTCGCCACGTCATATTACACATATTTTTTTTTTCACATAAAGATTACACTTTATAAAAATAAAAATATAAAATTTTATAAAAATAAAATTCCATGCGTCTCCTCTGCTTCTAAAACTAAATAAGTTATTCTCTTCTAACCATAAAAATCATACAAAGTGTAATTTTTAGGGGATTTCACATAAAAGGTCATTTCACCTAGTGTTTTTTTAAATAAAGACATGATTCAAAATAGTTTCAGAATAAGGACAAAATGGCACATAAATGTACCATCATGCCCTTAATACATAAAATTCGGAATTAATATGGATAAATTCTTTAAATGTTTGAAATTTAAAGCTGACTCTATCAGCTCATTAATTCCAAGAATTACGCAATTATGAAAACCTTATGTTTGAAATTTAAAGATGACTCTATAAGCTCATTAATTCCAAGAATTACACAATTAATTAAAACCTTCCTAAAATTAATTAACACCGGTCAGAAGAGCTTAATTTTGTGCAGAATTTTGGGGTTTTTCAATTTGTGAAGAAAGGAAACCGTGAAGTACGGAAGAAGACGAAGTGAGAAGTGAGAAGAATATTTTGCTCCCTAGACCATGGTTGGAAAAGTAATATAAAAGTTAAATCTGTATAATAAAATGAATAATGCAGAACAATGAAATCTAAATGAATAATGCAGAACAATGAAATCTAAAACTGCATAATAAAATGAATAATGCAGAAAAAATAGTACGGTGTCTTCATATTAGAATGTGATTATGCAAAAATACGTATACATATGCAAAATAAGATCTGCATTATCCCTTGACCAAACCAATAACAAATAATCATGAACTACATTTCAGCAACGCGCACGTAAATCATCACAATTACACGAAAACAGAGCAAATTGAACCTAAATTAAAATCATCTAAAAAAAATCCTAAATTCTTTGCAAATTATGTGTGTACGTGTGGAATTAAAAATCATACCCTTGGTAAAACTCTTCATCTGACCCTTGGAATTAAAAGTTTCTACTGTATCTCTGGCGGCTTCGCGTCCGTCATCCATAATGAAGAAATCGGTGAAGTTTGAATCCCCTAGTAATATAAAGAAACGATCGCGTGGAAAGTCTCTTGATCATGTGCATTCGAAAGAACAGATCGAGGAAACAATTATGGAAGAGCAAATGAGACGAGACCTTATAGCCATGGCCGTCGTTGAAAGAGAGGAGCAAGCCTCTAAGCAGCAGAAACTTTGAGAATCATCGGAAATCAGTTTTTGGGCGTGAGGGGTCACCCAAAACTGATACTGAAACTAAAGGTGGTGTATTTATTTAGAATTAACCCAAAAGTAAATGAATATTCATCTATTTTTAAATTTTTTCATTTAAAATACATCTTTAAATTAAATTCTCACATTCACATTTATTCTAGATAAACAATCTATGTATCAAATGAGGACTTAGACCTAGAGTTATTGTGAATATATATGGAAGCACATGTTTCATATTCGTGTAAGCAGATCCAAATAACAAACAGGTAACTGTAATCATTCCAAAAAATTTTAAAAAAAATGTGTAAATTCATGATGATAGGAAATTAGCTGAGAGAAAAACAGTTAGCAACAGAGGTATATAATAGATTCATTTCATAAATTACTGACCTCGATCACCTCCATGGATATGATTGAAGTCAATCTGATTCTCATCAATTATTGTGGGAGACAAGAGAAGAGGAGATTAATATCATGTCCCTCAACTATTAATGTGGTCCCAACTATTAATGTGGTCCCAAAGGGTGCGCTTATTTACACCTCTATTTTTTTTTTATGGGTAACACTTGTGTTCATCCGTATGCACTATACCCCCTAATTTTAATTTTAATTTTTTATTTATATTTTATTTATACCCACTAATTTAATGAATTCACCTTTAAATCATATTTTTATTACAATTATCTGCATCCACTCATTATATGAATTCACCCCAAATCATTTTTTTACAACTACACTCACTCATTTTATGAGTTCACTCCCAAATTATTTGTTTACCACAATTATCTGCACCCGCTCATTTTATGAGTTCACCCCCCAAATTATATTTATACTACAGTTATCTGCACCCACTCACTTTATGAGTTCACCTCCAAATTATCTGCACCCGCTCATTTTATGAGTTCAACCCCAAATATTTTTTTAAAAATAATTATATTTAAAAAACTATATTATCTTTTTATTGATTTACAAAAAATATAATAAAATCAACCTTAATTTATACATTTACAATTTGCAGACGAGTTATCGTCGATTCACCACTAAATCACCCATATTTTTAAAAATAAAATCGTAAAAACATAATTAAAAAAAACTATCGAAATTAGTCACAAATCTCAATTTTTTTTCTTTTTAATTTTTTTTTTCAATTTTCAGTTTCTATTTCAACAGGAATCAAACCCAGGTCGTTTGCCCGGTTTGCTCTGATACCATGTGATAAACAATATTCTATCACCTTAAATGTTGGTGATTAGAGTGTGTGGTGTTGGTCCTGAAAAGAGTATCTAACAAGTGTATGGGGGGAATACACTTGTATGCAATTTCTTTTCAAACTTTGATCAAACCAGAGTTCAGCAAGGTTGTCCTGGACAACTCTGTTGATATGATTAACTATTCTAAGATAATCAAACTACTAAGTACTATGGAGTACTTAATTGAATAACTATCTAGGGGAGTTATATGTGCGGAATTAGTGGTTTGCCCTTTAGTTAAAACTCATTTTATATTCTGAAATCACTTAAGCAGTTTATCACAGTCTATTAGGGAACTTGTCCAAATCAGGTTTTGCACACTTTGTGATATGAGTCTTTGAAAGTTCAGTTTTGTGTGCAGTGTTGAATGTATGAAAGTACTTAGAATGTAAATCAACACAGTGGTTTATAGTGGTTTAGAGACTCAAGCTCCTACATCAACTTTCCCTGATTTAACAGGATAATTCCTTCACTCTTGGAATTAACTTGGTTTATAGTGCCAAGGTGCACTTGATCAAGAACACCACTCCTTGGTGAATTGATCCCTAGGATGTCTAGAGTCCTAGTACCCTCTTCTCAACTCAGAACTGAACTGTTCTTCTCTCAACAATCAGCTCCTACCACTTCTACTACTACAACCTTCTCACTTTCTCACTTGAAAGGGGTAAGGGTTGAAGTAAGGTTCCAACTAATGAGATATCCTTTACAATGGAGATCAGTGTATAAAGATAGGATATCTCTCTAAGCTTGTATGGATATACAATGAGGTTCAGCTTAGAATGAAGGGTATGAAGACTAAGATAGTCTCTTTGAATACTTTGAAGCTTCAGAACAGTTGTTCAGTTGGATGTAGATTGGATTCTCAAGAGTTGCTTCAAATGGTCTTCACACTTCTGTATTTATAGACAAATTTGAGGATTTGCCCGTTGGAGAGGCAGTCTCAAATTGCTATAAATGCCTTCCTTGAGTTCTTCAAACTGGAAGACAGATTCTGATAGTGACATGTCCTTGTTTTGGGAAATAAACGGTTGTAACAACTTTGTCTTCATTCTGAGCCCTTTTCCCAATGTCTGACTTCAAGATTCACTTGGTCAAACATGGACATCTCTTCTTATCAACATTCTTGAGATAAGGACAAGCTTCCTTATCATTTGGACAACTCTGCTTATCAGATTCAGCAGAGTTCACTTTATCAGCAGAGTTGGCTTTTAAGCTTCTTCAGATAACTTGGCTCTTTCTCCTTCCATGACTTCTTAGAATAGTTCTTTGGATGTATATGTCTTGAAAAAGTGAACTTGACCTCTTCAGCATTGTTGTCTTTGAGACAGATTCTGGTTCAAGTGTACTGAGACAACTCTTCTGAACCATTTATCTTGGACAATTCTTCTGAGCTTTGTGTGATGCAGTAGATTGGTGCTTTGATGATGCATCTTAACTCATGTTGGCATTGATTCAGTTGTCTTTTAACTGAATATACTTGATCAGCATACTTGTCCTTCAGCAGTCTTGAGGTCATTCCAGAAACTGAGCCTTGAGGGGACTTTTGCAGATTTAAGCTATTAAGTAAATGTTCCCCCTCAACTGGTGCATCTATTAATGTAAGAGCTATCTAACACATCAGCTTCTCTACTTGTCTTAATCTACATGTTCCAACAGTCCTGAAACATGTTCATTCAACCTTGACTTATCTACTTGGCATGTCTCAGGGGGTTTTGGTATCATAATTAAAACTCATTTTATTCCTAACAATTCCTCCCTTTTTGATGATGCCAAAACCTATACAATCTATGCAAAGGTGACTTGATTACACTTATTACATTCTACTACAGTGAAGATGACTGAGGTGAAGTTCCCTGAAAGAGAAATGTGTTAGTGTATTTTTTGTTTTCATTTGCATATAGGTTGATAAGTCAGACAAGTTGTAAATAGGTAATGTTTGATTCAAAGTGTGTTCAACTATCATTCAAATAAGAGATCATTACAGGCATGTTGATAGTTGAACAAACATATTAGAGCATGAACATTACATCATAGCATAAAATTTCTAAATTCAGAATAATAAACTATCTATTTATCAGAGCAATATTGAGTGAGATAGTCTATCAGAGCATAGATCCTTAAGTATCAGATCAAACAGTCATCAGCAAAGCACATCAGCAGTCTTGATCAATTTCAGCATAGATGACCAATTTCAGCACATCAGTAATCAAGATAATCAGATCAGCATAAAGAAAGGTCAAGAGGACTTAGCCAGTTCAGAGATTGTCTTCAGGAGGTGGCACCATACCATATTGTGCCCACACCCTTTTCTTCAACTACATGGCCTCTTGGTTTGTGCCCTTTGGTCCAAGCACCATTCTGTTCAATTTCAGGATTTCAAAGAATTCCTGAAGGATTTTTTTCTGATCAATCCATCCTTCCAGCTTTGGAGGCATGTATATGATTTGCTTTGGGGCAGTGAGTTCAAATCTTGCAATGTCAGCAGCTGCAAGCAATTGCTGATATAATTCTCTGTGATATTCTATCATGAACTCAGCAAAAGTGGAGTTGGCATCTCTTCCATTCCATCTATCAATGACATAGTAGTCATAGACAAACTCCCTTTTGGCCTCTTCCCATGAGTCATTCAGCTGGATAGGTACCCATTTATCCAAGTGAGGATATTTGGTGTCCATGGGGATCAGTAGCTCTAGCTTTAGTTTGCTGTAGGCTGCTCTCCTTCTTCTTGGCTTTTGAAAGTCAGCCCTTCTCTTATCTCTTGCTCTGTTGGCTTTCTCCATCAAATCCATTCTTTCTTGGGCCCTCATCATGGCCAACTTCTGTTGTGTTTCAGGGTCCTTGCCATACCCTTCTTGAAACAACTTTGATGGATCATTCAGTAGCACAACTTTCTTCTTCTTTGGTCCAGGTCCAAAGCCTTCATCATACAACTCTTCAATATTTTCAGAAGCTTTGGCACCTTCAATAGACTTAGTCTCAGCAGTCTTGGTCACTTCAGCAGATTTGACCTTCTCAACAGCTTTAGACTTTTCAGCAGTCTTGCTCTTCTTGAGGATAGGCTCTTCTTCCTCAGTTTTGAATTCAAGAGGAAGTTCTAGGTTGTTGGGGAAGTCAGTGAATGTCTCAGCCTTTCTTTTGTTCCCCTTGGCCTTCTTGATTTGTCCTCTAGTTTGGACACCTTTAGCACCTTTGTCCAAACCAGATCCTTCTCCTTCTGGCCTCTGCTGAAGCCTGGCTCTCTCTTCTTGTGCTGATGCCATAGAAGCCTTCATTGCTATGGCTAGCTGCTCTTCTTCATCAAGATCTTCCAAGTTCAAAACTGCTTGCTCTTTGCCCTTATCTTCAGCAGCCTTTTCCTTGCCCTTGTGTTGGTCCTGAAAGGAGTATATAACAAGTGTATGGGGGGGGGGGAATACACTTGTATGCAAATCTTTTCAACTTATGATCAAACCAGAGCTCAGCAAGGTTGTCTTGGACAACTCTGCTAAAGATGATTAACTCTTCTAAGATAATCAAACCACTAAGTACTATTGAGTACTTAGTTGAATAACTATCTAGGGGAGTTATATGTGCGGAATAGTGGTTGGCCCTTTAAGTTTAGACTCCTTAAGTTTCTGAAATCACTTTGTCAATCCAATGCAGTCCAGTTTAGTGTCAGGGAACTTGTCCAAATCAGTTTTGCACAGTCTTTGAATATGTATATTTTGAAAGATCAGTTTTGTGTGCAGTGTTGAATGAATGTAATGTTGGTCCCTGAGACGAGTGTAAGATCAGTTGACTTGATGTCTGCTGATTGTGTGGAAAATAAACTAACTCTTCAAAGTAACTAGTCCGCTGATTTCACTAGGGGCCTAGGACTAGTTAGTCGACTGATTAATTACTTATCGGAGTTAAGTGCGGAATTGTAGTGTGCCCATAAATATTATACTCGCCTATTTAATAAATACAATGTGTAAAACATTTTATGCACAAATATGTATAAAAAGACTTGAAATGTAAAGTGCAGAAATGTAAATAACACATTAATTTATAGTGGTTCGGATATACGTTCCTACGTCCACTCTCACGTCCTAACGTGATGTTTAATCCCTTTAATTTACCACAAATTACAAGGGCCTTGACCTTTATAGTCCCAAGGGTAGGACTTTGAGATCTGAGCCGTCCTAACAGCTACGGTCTCCACAAGTGATTGTAAGCACTTGCACTTCCCCACAAGTGATTGTAAGCACTTGCACTTGCACTCCACAAGTGATATAGAGCACTTGGACTCTTTACAGTGATGAACACTCAACTTGGCTTCTAGGGGTTTATGATAGAAAGTGGGTTTTGTGTACATGAACTAGGTGAGAATTTCCCTTACAATCTGTTTTAGCCTCATGCTAGGATTGGGAAATTCTCTCTAAGCTATGGATATATATGAGTGGCTGCACTGGCTTAGATGTTATGAGTTCACTCACTGGGGATGAGGTGATGCGTGTTGAATCTCCATATACGATCTTCTTGAGCTCTTCTTATTTCTGGACTTTAAGCACTTTGCTCGACCTCTGCATCTCACACCTCTTCTCTCCAAATGATGTAAGAACTGAACTCATTTATATAGTGTTGAGTTTGAATGTTACCGTTGGATGATGGTATTCAAAACTCCACTAATTGAGGAATTGACAATCTCTTGATATGATATGATTGAATATTACCATTGTCATGTAATTTCAATCATATCTTTGACTTTCCTTTCTTGTGCGTATCTTGTCAATCCTTGACTTCAACTCTGATTGGCCTTCCTTTAATTGGGTACTCATCTGATCTTTCTTTTAGGCTTCTGCTGTCTTTTATTCAGCTGCTGTCTTTACCCCGCTGCTGTCTATACTCAGCTGCCTTTTACTCAGCTGTCTTTACTCAGCTGTTTTTACTCAGCTGTCTTTACTCAGCTGTCTTTACTCAGCTGCTGTCTCTTCTCAGCTGCTGTCTTTACTGTGCTGTCTTTACTCAGCTGCTGTTTCTTCTCAACTGCTGTTTCTTCTCAGCTGCTGTCTTTACTCTGCTGTCTTTACTCAGCTGGTTGTAAGATGACTTCTACTCAGCTTGTAAGAAGACTTCTACTCTGCTGGTAAGAAGACTTCTACTCTGCTGGTAAGAAGACTTCTACTCATCTTACTCTTACTCTTCTTATCCTATAAGATGAGTTTAACTCATCTTATCAGGAGACTTCTGGTCTTGGTCTTCTCTTCTCTTCTTGAGCATTGGCATGTCTTCTCTCTAACCAGAGTCCTATCTATTACAAGATGTATAATAAAGTTGTCTATACAATAAACTTATTCTATTACATGTTTGATTTGGTTTATCAAAACTAAACTAGGGATATTCACATCCCAACATGTAAGTACTTTGTAAGGTAAATCAACACAAGAGTTTATAGTGGTTCAGAGACTCAAGTTCCTACATCCACTTTCCCTGATTTAACAGGATAATTCCTTCACTCTTGAAATTAACTTATTTTATAGTGCCAAGGTGCACTTGATCAATAACACCACTCCTTGGTGAATTGATCCCTAGGATGTCTAGAGTCCTAGTACCCTCTTCTCAACTCAGAACTGAACTGTTCTTCTCTCAACAGTCAGCTCCTACCACTTCTACTACTACAACCTTCTCACTTTCTCACTTGAAAGGGGTAAGGATTGAAGTAAGGTTCCAACTAATGAGATATCCTTTACAATGAAGATCAAGGTATAAGGATAGGATATCTCTCTAAGCTTATGTATGGATATACAATTGGGTTCAGCTTAGAAGAAGTGTTTGAAGACTAAGATAGTCTTTGACAGCTTTGAAAGCACTTTGACTTGTAGGATAGTTGGATATTCTTGTCAAGGTTGAGGTGCTTCAATGGTCTTCACACTCCTTGTATTTATAGACAAAATGGAGATTTGCCCGTTGGAGAGGCAGCCCCAAATTGCTATAAATGTCTTCCTTGAGTTCTTCAAACTGGAAGACAGATTCTTGATAGTGACATGTCCTTATTTGGGTAATAAACGTCTTGTAAGACTTTGTCTTCTTTCTGCAGCACTTTTCCCAATGTTTGACTTCTTGTAAGGACTTGGACATGGCTTCTGAAGGTTGATCCAATGATAGGACAACATTCCTTATCAGATGGACAACTCTCCTTATCACTATCAGCATTTTTGCTTTTCAGCAAGGTTGGCTTGCTCATTTTCAGATGACTTGGCTCTTTCCCTTTCTTTTCACTTTAAGTTGATCTTAGGATGTTTCACTGAGGTTCTTTAGGGTATGGTTGTCTCTAGCTTCTTCAGCATAGTTGACCTTTTGTTCTGGTTCAAGTTTGCAGAGACAACTCTCCTGGGACAACTCTTCTAATCAGCATGTTTGGCCTTTTAGCTTCAGAGCTGTTGCTTGTACAGAGTTCATTTCTCTGGACAACTCTCCTGATCAGAGTTTTTGACTAATTTTATCCTTTTGAGCTTTGCAATCTTCTTCTTGCAAAGAAATAACTCTTCTGGACAACTCTCCTGATCAAGGCCTTTGGTTTCATATGGAGTTTTCTTGTCCTTAGAGTTTGTTCCAGACTTTGAGCCTTGAGGGGACTTGATCCTGATCATTTTGAAGTCATAGGTTCCCCCTCACATTGTGCATCTAATCATCTAAGAGCTGCCTAACATATCAGCTTCTCATCTAGCCTTATGCTATGTGTTCTATCACATTTTGAACACAATCATCTTGACTTAGGCATGTCTCAGGGGGTTTTGGTATTTAGTCAAAACATGTATCATTTTATTCCCAACAATTTCCCCCTTTTTGATGATGCCAAAACCTACACATTCTATGCAAAAGTGACTTGTCTACACCTATTACATATATCTTCAGAAGACATGACTAAGGTCAATATTCCTGAAAAGACAATGTGTTAGTGTATTCACTGTTTTTGTTGCAAGTAGGTTTCAAGGATAGGCATAGAGAGATTTTTGCAATAATGTATCTTGATTCAAAGGTGGTTCAACTATCATTCATATAAAAATCATTACAGGCATGTTGATAGTTGAAGATAACTTATCAGAGCATGAATTCAAGATAACATTTCACTACAAATACATACTAAACATAGGATCAGAGCAAAATAAACTACTTCAAGTATCAGAGCTAATACAAAATATTCCAGATATCAAAGTAGAACACATCAATTCTTTTATCAGAGCAATCCAAAACATGTTAGAGCAATCAGCATATCAATGCACATCACATCAGCAGGCTTGTCCAAACTTCAGGAGATTTGACCACTTAGCAAAAATATCTTCAGATAAGATAGTTTTCTATCCAGAAAGAGTCAGAAGACTTAGCCATTTAAAAATCATCCTCAGGAGGTGGGTTCATCCCATATTGTGCCCACACTCTCTTCTTGAGTTCCATGGCTTCCTGGTTGGTTCCTTTGGGTCCAAGGGTCATCTTGTTCAGCTTCAGAATTTCTGTGAACTCCCTTAGGATCCTTGCTTGGTCAATCCATACATCAAGCTTTGGAGGCATGTATATGATAGGCTTGGGAGCATTGAGTTCAATTCTTGCAATGTCAGCAGCTGCAAGTAGTTGTTGACACAACTCTCTGTAGTATTCTATCATGAACTCAGCAAAGGCAGAGTTGGCATCTCCACCATTCCATCTGTCAATGACATAGTACTCATAGACAAACTCCCTTTTAGCCTCTTCCCATGTATCATTCAGCTGAATTGGCACCCACTTATCCAAGTGTGGATATTTAGTGTCCATTGGGACCAAAAGCTGAGGCTTCATCTTGCTGTATGTTGCTCTCCTTCTTCTTGGTTTCTGAAAATTAGCTCTTCTCTTGTCTCTTGCTCTTTGTGCTTCCTCTAACAGATCCATTTTCTCTTGGGCCTTCATCATGGCCAATTTATGTTGTGTTTCAGGGTCTTTGCCGTACCCTTCATGAAACAACTTTGATGGATCATTTAGTACTACAATCTTTGTCTTCTTGGGTCCAGGTCCAAAACCTTCTTCATATAAGGCTTCCACATCTTCAGTAGCTTTGGTACCTTCAGCAATGTTGACCATTTCAGAAGATTTGTCTTTTTCAGCAGTTTTGGGCTCTTCAGCAGTTTTGGCTTTCTTTGATGTAGGCTCATCCTCATCAATTCTGAATTTAGGTGGAAGATCAAGGCTGTTAGGAAAGTCAGTGAATGTCTCAACTTGCCTTTTCTTTCCTTTTGCCCTCTTGATCTTTCCTCTAGTTTGGACACCTTCATCACCTTTGTCCAAACCAGACACCTCACCACCTGGTCTTTGTTGTAACCTCATCATTTCTTCTTGTGCTGAGGCCATAGAATTCTTCAATGCAAGTGCTAATTGCTCTTCTTCATCCAATTCTTCCAAGTTTAGCACTGCAGGCTCTTTTCCTTTTCCTTCAGCAGCTTTGTCTTTTCCTTGAACTGGGCTTCCAATTACCAAGGCACCTTTTGCTCTAGCCATTTCCCTTTCCCCCTTTTTGGCAACATCAAAACACTGGGGTTTTAGCTCACTCATAGTTGTGGCCATTAGGGATTGGGCCTGGTTTAGGGACTTCATCTCCTCCAACAAATATACATTTTCATCATGTATATTCTACATCCTATCACTGCTCAAGCTAAGAAAAGCTAGAACAGGCTTCATCTTTTGTTGAACAACCTCCTCCAAGGTTGCTTTCAGGAATGCATCCAATTGGGCTTTGAGAAGCTCAGTGAGATTGGCCACTGCACCTTCAGCAATGTTGGCCAATACCTCTTGGGAAAACTTTTCAGAGGCTGCTTTTACCATAGCTAGCCTTTGCTCTTCAGCTCTTCTCTTTTGCAATGCAGTCTTCTTTCCAAGAGCTTGCTTGACAGTGAGCCTGAGAGCCTTGACATTGGCATTATGATTGTCTCTCAGCAGCTTTTGCTCTTTCTTGACCTCCTCTGAGATGGCTTCCATGGTGGATTTGGCATTTTGTACTTCAGTGGAAATGGTTTGGAGGCCAGTTTCCACACCACTAATCCTTGCTTCCAGAGTTGGTAGCACAACATCTTCAGAGCCAGTGAGCCTCATTTCTACAGATGCTAGAGTCCTTCCTTGCTCATTCAATGCTCCTGAAGTTTCAGCATGAGCAGATTGGACTTGATGAGCCAAGGAGTCCAATTTCTCTGATTGCTTTCCAAGTAAGGCTTGAGCTGAGCCTGTATCTACTTGGATAGGTGCATCTATTAAGAACTCATCTGCAAAAATTTGGTCAAGGGAAATACCTGCAACATTAGACAGATCAAATAAGTTAGGAAATAGACACTCATCACCCTCAATTTCTTTTATATAAGACTCTGATACATCAGCAGCCTTCTTCTCATTTTCAACTCTTTCTTTTCTCCCTTCTTTAATGATTTCCTCACTTAAAGGAACAGGCCTCCTCTCATCAAGGGATTCCTGAAGTTCAGATTTGACTTCAAGAATAGCCTGCCCTTCCTCACTTATATCACCCTCATTTGGTGGTACACTCACTATTCTAGTGATCACCACACCTCTCTCATCTACTACTCCCTCTGATTTTTCCACTATCTTTTCAACTCCTTCTCCTAAACCTGCAACATCTCCACCTTCAACAAGGTTCAAAGATGGCAGTTGTGGGGAGATCACAGTGCTTATTTCAACAGCCACTGAGTCATCCTGAATGATTAAGGGCTGATCAGTGTCCAACTCTTCTGACACTGAATAGGCCTTAATCAAACCAGCCTCTAGCATAGGAACCTCAACATCTTTAGGCTGTGCCTTGGGTTCAGGAGAACCTTCATTGGCAGATGTTTCTTTGGTTGTGTTACCACCCTTGGTCAACACCTCTGAGGATACAGAGCCTTTCCTATGATAGGTTTTAGGAGGGTTTGAAAGTCTATCTGCTACAGAAGACTTGGGTTGAGAAGGTTCAGGGAGGTTGTCTTGAGAGGTTTCAAGAGGGTTGGGGTTAGAAGGATTTGAGGGATCATCAGGGGAATCATCATCATTGGAGCTACTGTCAGGGTGTTTGATTCCCTTAGCCTTCCTTGCTTTCTCCTCCTTAATTTTATCAGCTACCAGCTTTGCAAAAATTTCCTCATCAATGAGAAATCTTGTCTTTGAAACTCCAGCAAAGTTCAGCAATCTGTTTTCCTCTATTTGCCACCAGTTTGCACCCTTATCTTGGATGACTTGTGATATCTCCATCATAGACTTGTCTTTTACATCAACAAGCATCCTTAGATCATGAAATGTTTTCTGAATTCTTGGAAATTCAGCAAGTTGTGGGTACAGACTGTCCACAGTAGCCTTTGCTCCTCCTCTGAGCATACTTTCATAAGTATACTCCTCCTCATCTCCACTTGAATGGGGACTTTGGGTTATAGGGGAGTTGGCTCTGGGTTCTCCTAGAGTGGCTTTAGGGAGGTTTAATTCAGGGATGTTGGCTTCAGAAGGGTTTGGTGCAGTAGAAGGTGCTTCAGTTGCTTTTGAGAGCAATGAGTCTGAAGGGGCTTTACTCAGGGGGGTTGGCTCATTGAGTGCATGTTCTAAGAGCTTTGAATAATTGAGCATGGATGAGTCAAGGGGAGACAGGAGTCTTGTCTCATCTACTGCTAAATCTGCAAGCACATCAATGACACTTCTTTGCACATTCCCTTCTGGAGAATATCTCTTAGTGAGATCTACAGGGGTAATGGGTTGATTGGAAGGGGTAACATGGGTTTCAGGGGAGTTGGGCTCAGGATTCTGAAACTCAGGGATGTTGGCCTCTATAGGTTGACCTTCAGGGATCTTGGATTCTGGAGTTCCAGAACCAGATGAGTTGGTCCTTGACCTAGATTTGGTCCTGCTTTCAGCTCTGCTTTCTCTTAGAGCCAATTGTAGTGACCTTTCTTCCTGCATCTCCAACACCTTTTCAGTAGGTTTGGCCCTTCTCTTGCTAGCCCTACTGCTCCCACTTCCTTCACCTTCCTTTTCAGGGACAACTTCCCTGATCCTCTTATCTCCTTTCTTCTTCTGCCTTGTCTCATTATACTTCAGCCTCGACTCTTCTGAGTGGTCAGAAGGCACACTTACTCCTTCTTCTGCCACTTCATCAACTTCAGCTGATGCTCCTGAGGCTTCTCCTGAAGACAGTTGAGACATTTTCCTTGTTTTGACAGCCCTGGCCTTGGTTCTTTTCTTCATCTTAGGCTTTTCTTCAACCTGTTCTTCAGCAGGTTTGGCCATAAGCATCCTTCTTTGCTCAGTTTTCTTGCTGAGCTTCCTGAACAGGATCTTTTGGGCTGGGAGGGGCTTTGCAAATGTTTGCATCTGAGAGTAATGGGAGAATCTCTCAATTAACAAGCTTGCCCTGGTGCAATACTTGAGTTTCCCTTCTAGCACAACCTTGTTGTGAGCTCTCACTTTAAATTTAGCCTTTTCCTTCATCATTTCAAACATAATGAAGGTCCTCCAATCAAATTTGATGCCTTTGTCACTAGCATCAATAATAGCAGCCATGATTCTGATTCTTGGATGGCTGACCTGCTCCAAGCTTCCAGTGTTGCTCAAGAGACTCTTAGCAACTACCTCAAAGAGGTTGAGAAATCTTGGCTTGAGAGTCTTCTTGTTTTGTGTTGAAGAGATGGGGCCTGGAACCAATAGCCATTCTTGAGCTATTTCATCTTCATGGCCAGTGCCATATACTTCTGGATTCCTTCCCTCATAAGGCAATCCAAAAGCTCCTTCCAGATCTTCTGAGGAGAATTTCACTCTATGAAATCTCTCTTCTTCCTCTCCTTCTGCAGTATATGACAAACTTGTGGAAACTTCACCATTTGCAGGTTGACCTCTCCACTTGAGAAAGGCAAAGAATTCAGCCATGTAACTTTCCAAGCATGAACTTGGTCTTTCTTCCATGAACTTTTGCAAACCAGCTCTTCTCAGTCATCTTAGAGTTGGTGTAATTTCAGGATCCTCACTCTCAAATGATACTATGGGCTCAAAATGAAGATTGTTTTTGTTGCTCAAGTATCCAAAATCAAGGTCTAGAGCCTTGTTGGAGAAATCAATGAGCATCTCTGGTCTAACTTTGGGGGCCATTTGAAAGTTACAGAGAAAAGTTTGATAGAGAATGAGAGTGTTTGAAGAAACTTTGGGTGTTTGAAGAAATTTAGAGCTAGGGTTTCGAATACTTGGGGAAGAAGTGTTTGTGGGGGATCTTAAGACTTGTGAATATTCTAAAAAGAATGTTTGTCAATGAGTTGGTGAAGTCTTGATGCAATTCAAAGGTGAACAAAAATGGAAATCCAAAATGAACGGCTAGGATTGATTTCAGGGGAGTTGGCCAGTTTTGATCCAATGGTCAAAAACCAATGTAACAGTGAAAGAACTGTTTTATTCAAAACGTGGGTGGTTTTTAATGTTTGTTTAAGGCTGGGGGTTTTTCGAGATAGATCATGTCCCAAAAAGTTTAATGCAAACAAGAGTTAAATCTTAGCATTTAATGCATGGAAAGTGACCTTTTGGGTGGGAGACAAATTAAATCCCAGAAAGGTGAAAACTGTATTTCAATGGGACAGATTTCGAAATAGACAATGATCACCTAAAATAGGTGCTTATCAGACCAAGATTTGGTTTGATAGCCAAGACAACTTATCTGACCCTACATGGACAAGTGTCCTGAAGAGCTGTGGACAAGTGTCCTGAATTTCAAGGGACAAGTGTCCTGAAGAAGTAAGATCATCTTTTCTGAGTTTCAATAGACTTGACCAAGTCTGCTGAAGTTTGAGTTTATTTCCCCCTTAATGAATGAACTTCTTTGGACTCATTTGTCCAACTTCCCTGGATGAAGAAGACCCAACTCTGCTGATAATTCCAGGAACCTTGCCTCTGCAAGTGGCTTAGTTAGTATATCAGCTTTTTGATGATCTGTGTGGATCTTCACTAACTTAATATCCTTCTTTTCCACATGATCTCTAATGAAGTGATACTTGATGTCCACATGTTTGCATCTTGTGTGCAAGACAGGATTTTGTGATATAGCAATGGCACTATTATTGTCACAGAATATTGGCACTTCAGTAGAGTTGACTTTGTAGTCTCTGAGTTGTTGTCTCAGCCAAAGGATTTGAGCACAACAACTTCCAGCAGCAACATATTCAGCTTCAGTGGTGGAGGTAGCCACTGTGTTTTGCTTCTTGGAAAACCAAGATATGAGTTTGTTGCCTAAGAATTGACAAGTTCCTGAAGTGGATTTTCTGTCAATTCTGCATCCTCCATAATCAGCATCTGAGTAGCCAGTTAACTCAATGTTGTCATCAGCAGAGTACCAAAGGCCTAGATTTTCAGTGCCTTTGAGATACCTCAAGATCCTCTTTGCAGCCTCAAGGTGACTTTTCTTAGGATTTGCTTGAAACCTTGCACAAACACCTACTGCAAAGGTGATGTCAGGCCTGCTGGCAGTGAGATAGAGGAGTGATCCAATGATTCCTCTATACTCAGTGGAGTTGGTTGGAACACCACTTTCATCAGGATCCATCTTCCAATTAGTATTCATTGGGATCCTCACTGGCTTGCTTGATGTACATCCAAATTTCTTGATCATCTCTCTGGTGTACTTAGCTTGGTTGATGAAGATTCCTTCTTTTGATTGTTTGACTTGTAGACCTAAAAAGAAGTTCATCAACCCCATCATGGACATCTCAAACTTGCTTTGCATGAGCTTGGAGAATTTCTCACACAGCTTCTCATTAGGGGATCCAAAAATTATGTCATCTACATAAATTTGGACAAGCAGGATGTCCTCTCCTTCAGAGATTCTGAAGAGGGTTCTGTCTACAGTTCCCTTGGTGAATCCATGATCCAAGAGGAATTGTGACAATGTGTCATACCAAGCCCTAGGGGCTTTCTTGAGTCCATATAGAGCCTTCTTCAGCCTGTATACTTGGTTTCCAATCTCAAAACCTGGTGGTTGCTCCACATAGACTTCTTCTTTCAAGACTCCATTCAGAAAAGCACTCTTGACATCCATTTGATACACTTTGAACCTCTTGTGGGCTGCATAGGCTAGGAAGAGCCTTATTGCTTCTAGCCTTGCCACAGGTGCAAAGGTCTCATCATAGTCAATGCCTTCATGCTGGCAGTAACCTTTTGCCACTAGTCTTGCTTTGTTTCTGACAATCACATCATTTTCATTCTTTTTGTTCTTGAATACCCACTTGGTTCCAATAACATCTTGATGTGAAGGTCTATCCACCAGCTCCCATACTTCATTTCTGGTGAATTGATTCAGTTCTTCCTGCATGGCTGTGATCCAGTTGGCATCTTGAAGTGCTTCTTCAATATCACTTGGTTCTTGTTCTGACAAGAAACAACAAAACATAGCACTTTCACCATGAAAACTTCTGGTTTTGACTCCTATACTTGGGTCACCAAGTATCAGATTAGTAGGATGGTCATACAACCAAGTCCTTCTTTTTCTGATCCCTTCAGTAGAGTTGTCCTCTACTGAGGTTGAGTCATTTTGATCATAAAATTCAGGATAATTTAGTGCAGGATCTAATTCAGGATCATAATCAGGGGTGTTGTCCTCAATGTCAGGAACATTGGCATTGTCAACAGTTTGAGTTCCCCCTTGATTATTTGACCCATTAACTACCTCAGCAGGAACTGCTTCTTCATTGGTAGTTGTTACCTGGATGTGAACTGGGATTGGCTCATTCAGTTCACCATTTCCATCAGTGGGGTTTGTCTCAGGAAGATTGCCTTCAGGATTGTTGTCCAATGTGGTATGTTCAGGTAGATTGGCTTGGACAACATCTATGAATTCAGTGTCTTTATCTTTTAGGCTCAATCTGGTTGTCCTCTGTGTGATTTCTTCAGGTTCCAAACTATCATTCCTGATCTCAAAGATAGACTCATCAAACACAACATGAGGTGTTTCTTCCACAATAAGGGTTCTCTTGTTGTAGACTCTGAAAGCTCTACTGATTTGGGAATATCCAAGGAATACTCCCTCATCAGCTTTACTATCAAAGGCTTTCAATTGTTCTTTCCCATTATTGTGTATGAAACACTTACAACCAAAAATGTGAAAGTATGACACTTTAGGTATTCTTCATTTCCAGAGCTCATAGGGGGTTTTGTCTTGCCCCTTAGTGATCAAACATCTATTTTGAGTATGACATGCTGTGTTTATGGCTTCAGCCCAAAACCTCTTAGGTAAATTTGAATCAGCAATTAAAGTTCTAGCAGCCTCCTTTAATGTTCTATTTCTTCTTTCTACAACTCCATTTTGCTGAGGAGTTCTAGTTGCTGAGGTTTCATGAGCTATCCCATTAGATGTGCAATACTCATTGATGTATGAATTTATGAACTCAGTGCCTTTATCAGATCTTATCTTGATAATGCTAAGGCTTTTCTCATTTGACAGTCTCTTGAGAAGTTCAGGTAGTTTAACTTGTGTTTCCTTCTTACTAAGGAGAAATACTACCCATGTGAACCTAGAGAAGTCATCTACTACAACCAATGTGTATTTTCTACCATTTATGCTTGAAGGGGTGATTGGTCCAAAAAGATCCATATGTAGAAGTTCAAGTACCCTTTCAGTAGAAATGACTGGTTTACCTTTGAATGAGGCTAATAATCTGTTTTCCCTCTTGACATGGCTTACACACATGTTCTTTTATGAAAACCTCATTAGGTAGTCCTTTAACTAATGCATTTCTAGCAAGTTTGTTCATTGATTTGAAGTTCAGATGGTTTAGCCTCTTATGCCATAACCAGCTTTGTTCACTAGTGCTCTTAGCAATGAAGCATGCAGCATCAGTAGACTTGTCCCAGTCTGCAAAATACACATTTCCCTTTCTAGTTCCAGTCAATAGAGTTTGTTGAGTTTGATCCTTAATTAAGCATTTTCCACTTGAGAACTCAACTTTAAAATCTTTATCACAGAATTGACTGATACTTAGGAGATTATATTTGAGACCAGCTATATAAGATACATTGGTTACTTTGATGTTACCAATCATCAAAGTACCATAACCTTTTTTTGTTGCTTGTGAGCTGTCTCCAAAGGTGACATTTGGGCCTTCTTTTTCAATAAAATCAGTGAGGAGTTCCTTGTTTCCAGTCATGTGCCTTGAGCATCCACTGTCAAGATACCATGCTGTCTTTTTGTTCATGCTCCTCTTTCTGTGGCCCATTGGTACCTGCAATTAGATAGGTTTAGGTACCCTTTGAGTTTTGGGCCCTGAGAGGTTAGTTGTACCTTTTGGAACCCAAATTTGCCTAATTACCCTGATTGATTCAAGGTGGCTAAGTTGTTTTCCTTGTGCATACGCTTTCTTTCCTTTGAATGCCTTGGGGAAAGTATGTGTGAATGTGTTGACTCTGTAAGTTTCAGGGGAGTTGTCAACTCTCCTGAACTTATGAGTCCTTTGTGCAGCTTGATAAAATCTTTGAGGAAAGGCATTTTTATGACCATTACCCTTTGGCATGAAGGGTTTTGGTTGTCTCATTTTATTCTGCCTTTGAGGATAGTTTTCCTTAGGTCTATTCAGTTGAGGCTTTCTCAGATGAGTTGGCCTAGGCTGATTATACCTTGGATAACTCCTCTGAACATTGTTCAGGAGAGTTGCCCTTCCATTGGGTCTACTCTGCTGACCAACATTCCTCTTGTGTTCAGGAGCCTTGACCTTTTCCAAAGGTTTGGGTCTAGTCTCCTGAAGCACTAGAGTAGGCATTTCATTCATTTTGCCCTTTCCTTTGTTCAGTGGTTGAATTATTTCATTTTCAGCTTGTTGTTCCACTGATTTGACAAAGATTTTCTTAGTGTTACTTGTAGAAGCAACACTGAGACAAGGTGAAGATTCAAATGGATCAAAACCTAATCCACTTCTTTGAGCCATAGGTCTTTGATAACTCTGAATTTCCTCTATTGCTCTAGAGGACTTGTTCAAAGCAGACATCTTTAGTTTCAGGCTCTCTTCACTTGATTTAAGAATATCATATTCATGTGAGAGGTTTTCAAACTTGGCATTTAGAATTTTTAGTTCAAAGTTTTTTCTTTTCTGGGAAAGTAGTTGATTGTCAATCTCATTTTGTTGGTCAACTATCCTGAGATTTGCTTCCTTAAGCTCTCTCAAGGCTTGTTGATACAACTCAGTAGATTTGACATCAACAGCTATCTCAGAGTTTTTGGTAAGTTCAATAGCCAGTCTTTCATTTTCTCTCACACAGTTATCATGAAATTCTTGTAATCTAGTGAAATCTTCCATCAACTTCCCAAAGGAAAGTTTCAGGTTGACTTCACTAGTGTTCTGTGATAAGAATGATGGTGAGCTAGAAGTGGAGGATACCTCATCATCCTCAAGAGCCATGTTGCACACATCATCATCATCATCATCACTGTTTGAGAACAGTCCATCAGAAGAGTTGAAGCTTTCAGCACTATCAGATTCTTCACCAGCCATCATGGCTTTTCTATTGGTGAACTTTCTGTCTCTTTTAGCTTGTCTTTCTCTTCTTTCTTTAGAGCTCAGTTCAGGGCAGTCATACTGGAAGTGCCCTTTCTTTTTGCAATTGTAGCACAGGTCTTCATCATCATCCTTCTTGGATTCATCTCTTCCTTTTGATGATGAGGGATCAGCTCTACTGGACCTTCTCCTATCAGAGTACTTATCCTCTGATCTTTTCTCTTCAGGCTTTTTGTCCTTGGCCTGATCTTCAGGGGAGTTGTATCTTCTCCTGAATTTGTTGTCTTGGTAGAATTTCTTGTATCTACCAAACCTTGTGTTCAGCTTGTCAAACCTTCTAGCCATCAAGGCTAGTTCTTCCTTCATTTCAGTCTTTGAGACTGACTTTGATGATCTGGGAGTGGGTTGCATTTCAGGTTCAGCAGCTTTGGCTTTGAATGCCACTCCCTTAGTAGGATTTGAAGGTTCCTCAACAGGTTTTCTTCTATTGAGGTCGAACTCATAGGCTTTGAGTTCTGAGAAGATTTGTTGCATGGGCATGGAGGAGAGATCCTTGGTATTCTGCATCATCACAGCATAGACATCCCACTTTTGAGTGAGACTTCTCAAGATCTTTAATCCAACTTCTCTCCTGGAGTACACCTTGCCCAATGAGTTGATTTCATTCATCACATCAGTGAATCTACCAGCAAATTTGTCAATGGATTCATCAGCTTCCATTGTGAATTGCTCAAACTTTTGCACAGCAACTTGGAGCTTGTTCTCCTTGATCTTTTCTGTACCCTCACACATCTCAGCAAGAGTATCCCAGATTTCTTTGGCTGTGGTGCAATGGTAGACTCTTCCCATGACTGCATCTGGAATTGTTTGATAGATGGTATTCATGGCAAGATAATTTAGATTATCTGTCCTCTTTTCATCAGCAGTGAAGTCATCCTCATCCTTGGGAATCAGTTCCCTTACATCTGCTCTTTGCTCATCTGTTACCCTGGGGTTAGTTTGGGTAAACACAAAAGGTCCTCTTGTGATTACTCTTAACATGTCAGTATGAAGAGATGCAAGATGAGCCCTCATTCTAATTTTCCAGAAATCATAGTTGTCTATTGAGAACATGGGCAATTTATGATGTGAAATGTGATTGACTGGATTTGTGGCCATGTTGTCCAATCCTTGAACAGCAGGTTGAGGAACAGCATTGTTGTTGGCCATATCTCAAGAATAATCAGTTAGTCAACAAGTAATAGATTTCAGATAGAGATCAGTTCAGCGACCACACAAATATGTGAATTTTGAAAATCAAGATGGATTTTCAGAGGCAGTGGTCTTTGAACCCCTGCTCTGATACCACTTGTTGGTCCTGAAAGGAGTATATAACAAGTGTATGGGGGGGGGGAATACACTTGTATGCAAATCTTTTCAACTTATGATCAAACCAGAGCTCAGCAAGGTTGTCTTGGACAACTCTGCTGAAGATGATTAACTCTTCTAAGATAATAAAACCACTAAGTACTATTGAGTACTTAGTTGAATAACTATCTAGGGGAGTTATATGTGCGGAATAGTGGTTGGCCCTTTAAGTTTAGACTCCTTAAGTTTCTGAAATCACTTTGTCAATCCAATGCAGTCCAGTTTAGTGTCAGGGAACTTGTCCAAATCAGTTTTGCACAGTCTTTGAATATGTATCTTTTGAAAGATCAGTTTTGTGTGCAGTGTTGAATGAATGTAAGTACTTTGTAAGGTAAATCAACACAAGAGTTTATAGTGGTTCAGAGACTCAAGCTCCTACATCCACTTTCCCTGATTTAATAGGATAATTCCTTCACTCTTGGAATTAACTTGTTTTATAGTGCCAAGGTGCACTTGATCAATAACACCACTCCTTGGTGAATTGATCCCTAGGATGTCTAGAGTCCTAGTACCCTCTTCTCAAATCAGAACTGAACTGTTCTTCTCTCAACAGTCAGCTCCTACCACTTCTACTACTACAACCTTCTCACTTTCTCACTTGAAATGGGTAAGGATTGAAGTAAGGTTCCAACTAATGAGATATTCTTTACAATGAAGATCAAGTTATAAGGATAGGATATCTCTCTAAGCTTATGTATGGATATACAATTGGGTTCAGCTTAGAAGAAGTGTTTGAAGACTAAGATAGTCTTTGACAGCTTTGAAAGCACTTTGACTTGTAGGATAGTTGGATATTCTTGTCAAGGTTGAGGTGCTTCAATGGTCTTCACACTCCTTGTATTTATAGATAAAATGGAGATTTGCCCGTTGGAGAGGCAGCCCCAAATTGCTATAAATGTCTTCCTTGAGTTCTTCAAACTGGAAGACAGATTCTTGATAGTGACATGTCCTTATTTGGGTAATAAACGGCTTGTAAGACTTTGTCTTCTTTCTGCAGCACTTTTCCCAATGTTTGACTTCTTGTTAGGACTTGGACATGGCTTCTGAAGGTTGATCCAATGATAGGACAACATTCCTTATCAGATGGACAACTCTCCTTATCACTATCAGCATTTTTGCTTTTCAGCAAGGTTGGCTTGCTCATTTTCAGATGACTTGGCTCTTTCCCTTTCTTTTCACTTTAAGTTGATCTTAGGATGTTTCACTGAGGTTCTTTAGGGTATGGTTGTCTCTAGCTTCTTCAGCATAGTTGACCTTTTGTTCTGGTTCAAGTTTGCAGAGACAACTCTCCTGGGACAACTCTTCTAATCAGCATGTTTGGCCTTTTAGCTTCAGAGCTGTTGCTTGTACAGAGTTCATTTCTCTGGACAACTCTCCTGATCAGAGTTTTTGACTAATTTTGTCCTTTTGAGCTTTGCAATCTTCTTCTTGCAAAGAAATAACTCTTTTGGACAACTCTCCTGATCAAGACCTTTGGTTTCATATGGAGTTTTCTTGTCCTTAGAGTTTGTTCCAGACTTTGAGCCTTGAGGGGACTTGATCCTGATCATTTTGAAGTCATAGGTTCCCCCTCACATTGTGCATCTAATCATCTAAGAGCTGCCTAACATATCAGCTTCTCATCTAGCCTTATGTTATGTGTTCTATCACATTTTGAACACAATCATCTTGACTTAGGCATGTCTCAGGGGGTTTTGGTATTTAGTCAAAACATGTATCATTTTATTCCCAACACCTTGTCTGAACCACCAATTATCAAGGCACCTTTGGCCCTTGCTCTTTCTCTTTCCCCCTTTTTGGCAGCATCAAAGCACTGAGGCTTGAGCTCACTCATGGTTGTTGCCATCAAGGATTGGGCTAGGTTCAGGGATTTCATCTCTTCTAGCAGATATACATTCTCATCATGTATATTCTGCATTCTATCACTGCTCAAGCTAAGGAAAGCTAGAACAGGCTTCATCTTTTGCTCAACAACCTCTTCCAAGGTTGCTTTCAGAGATGCATCCAGCTGGGCTTGTAGGAACTCTGTAAGATTGGTTACAGAACTTTCAGCAATGTTGGCCATCACTTCTTGGGAAAACTTCTCTGAAGCAGCTTTCACCATGGCCAGCCTTAACTCTTCTGCCCTTTTCTTTTGTAGAGTTGTTTTCTTCCCAAGGGCTTGCTTGACAGTTAGTCTGAGAGCTTTGACATTGGCATTATGATTATCTCTGAGCAGCTTATGTTCCTTTTTGACCTCTTCTGAGATAGATTCCATGGTGGCTTTGGCTTTTTGAACCTCAGTGGAAATAGTTTGAAGACCAGTTTCCACTCCACTTATCCTTGCATCCAATGTAGGTAGCACTACATCTTCAGAGCCAGTCAATCTCATCTCTACAGATGCCAGAGTTCTACCTTGCTCATCCAATGCTCCAGAAGTTTCAGCATGAGCAGATTGGACTTGATGAGCCAAGGAGTCCAACTTTGTTGATTGCATCCCAAGCAAGGCTTGTGCTGATCCAGAATCTACTTGGATGGGTGCATCTGTTAAGAACTCATCTGCAAAGATTTGGTCAAGAGAAATACCTGCAACATCAGACAGGTCAAAAGGGTTAGTGAACAAACACTCATCACCCTCAATATTTTTTGCATAAGACTCTGATACATCAGCAGTCTTCTCTTCATTTTCAACTAATTCTTTTCTCCCTTTATAGATAATGTTCTCACTCAAGGAATCGGGCCTCCTTTCATCAAGGGATTCTTGAAGTTCAGATTTGACTTCAAGAATAACCTGTCCTTCCTCACTTATTCCACCCTCATTTGGTGGTACACTCACAATCTTAGTTATGACTACCTCTCTTTCATCCAAAACTCCCTCTGGTTTTTCAATTCTACTCTCCTTTTCAACCCCATCTCCTAAACCTGCATCACTTCCACCCTCAACAGGGTTCAAAAGTGGCAGTTGTTGGGAGATCACAGTGCTTTTCTCAGCAGCCACTGAGTCATCCTGAATGATTAAGGGCTGATCAGTGTCCAACTCTCCTGACACTGAATAGGCCTTAACCAAACCAGCTTCTAAAATAGGAGCCTCCACATCTGTAAGCTGTGCCTTAGGCTCAGATGAACCTTCATTGGCAGATGTGTCCTTCGCTGTGTCACCAGCTTTGGTCAACACCTCTGAAGAGACAGAGCCTTTCCTATGATAAGTAACAAGGTTTGAGAACTTGTTGGATTCAGAAGGTTTGGGTTGGGAAGGTTCAGGGAGGTTGGTCTGGGAGGGTTCAGGAGGGTTGTCTTGGGGAGGGTTTGAAGGGTCATCATCACTTGAGCTGCTATCAGGGTGCTTGATCCCTTTAGCTAGTCTCTCTCTTTCTTCAGCAATTTTGACAGCAACCAAATTGGCAAACATTTCCTCATTAGTGAGGAACCTTGTTTTGTTTACTCCAGCAAAATGGAGTAATCTGCCCTCTTCTATCTGCCACCAGTTAGCACCTTTGTCATGAATGACTTGTGCAATTTCCATTATGGACTTATCTTTCACTTCTACCAGCATCCTCAGATCATGGAATGTAGCTTGAAGTCTTGGAAACTCTGCAAGGTGAGGATATAAGTTGTTCACAGTAGCCCTTACTCCTCCTCTGAGCATACTTTCATAAGTATACTCCTCTGCATTCTCATTTGATTGAGAACTTTGGGCTATAGGGGAGTTGGCTCTGGTTTCAGGAATTGCAACTTCAGGTAGGTTTAGTTCAGGAGGGTTGGCTTCAAAAGGGTTGAGCTCAATAGAAGGTACTTCAGTTGCTTTTGAGAGCATGAATCTGAAGGGGCTTTACTAAGGGGGGTTGGCTCATGAAGTGTTGTTTCTAAGTGCTTTGAGTAATTAAGCATAGATGAGTCAAGGGGAGACAAGAGTCTTGTCTCATCTACTGCTAAATCTGCTAACACATCAATCCCACTTCTTTGCACACTCCCTTCTGGAGAATATCTCTTTGTAAGATTGACAGGGGTGATGGGTTGGTTAGCAGGGGTAACATGGGTTTCAGGGGAGTTGGGTTCAGGATTTTGGGTTTCAGGAAGGTTGGCTACTAAGGGTAGGCCTTCAGGGACTTTGGACTCTGGGGTTCCTGAATCAGAAGAGTTGGTTCTAGACTTGGATTTGGTCCTGCTTTCTGCCCTGCTCTCCCTTAGAGCAACTTGGAGAGACCTTTCCTCTTGAAGTTCCAGCATCTTCTCAGTGGGCTTGGCTCTCCTCTTGCTTGCCCTACTGCTTCCACTTCCTTCCTCTTTTTCCTTCTCAGGGACAACTTCCCTGGGCCTTTTATCTCCCTTCTTCTTTTGCCTTGTCTCATTGTACTTCTGCCTCAACTCTTCTGAGTGGTCAGAAGTCACTTGCACTCCCTCTTCTGCCACTTTATCAACTTCAATTGATGCTCCTGAGGCTTCTTCTGATAGAACTTGAGATATTTTCTTGGTTTTGACAGCCCTGGCCTTTGTTCTTTTCTTCATTTTGGGCTTCTCTTCCTGCTTAGCTTCAGCAGGTTTGGCCAAAAGCATCTTTCTTTGTTCAGTTTTCTTGCTCAGCTTTCTGAACAAGATTTTCTGGGCAGAGAGGGGTTTGGCAAAGGTTTGCATCTCAGAGTAGTGAGCAAACTCCTCAATCAACAAGCTTGCCCTAGTGCAATACTTGAGTTTGGCTTCCAACACAACCTTTTGGTGAGCCTTCACCTTGAACTTTGCCTTTTCCTTCATCATCTCAGACAAGATGAAGGTCCTCCAATCAAACTTAATGCCCTTGTCACTGGCATCAATCACTGCAGCCATAATTCTTATCCTTGGAGCACTTACTTGCTCCAAACTGCCAGTGTTGCTCATGAGGCTCTTTGTAATTACCTCAAATAGGTTGAGGAACTTGGATTTGAGAGTCCTCTTGTGTTGAGTAGATGAGATTGGTCCTGGAATAAGGAGCCAATCTTGTGCAAATTACTCTTCCTCGTGGCCATTGCCATAAAATTCAAGATTCCTCCCTTCAGAAGGCAATCCAAAAGCAGCATCTACATCCTCCTCAGAGAATTTCAATCTGTGGAATCTTTCTTCCTCTTCTCCTTCTGCCCTGTAAGATAGCCTTGTGGTGACCTCACCATCTTCTGGCTTTCCTCTCCACTTCAAGAAGGCAAAGAACTCAGCCATATATGTTTCCAAGCAAGAATCTGGCTTATCTTGCATAAATTTCTGAAGTCCTGCTCTTCTCAACCATCTCAAGGTTGGAGTGATTTCTAGGTCTTCACTCTCAAAAGATAGGATGGGCTCAAAAATAAGATTGTTTTTGTGGCTAAGATAGCCAAAATCAAGGTCTAACTCCTTGTTTGTGAAGTCAACAATCATTTCTGTTCTAACTTTGGGAGCCATTGAAGATCAGTGAAGGATTTTGAGAGAGTGTTTGAGAGAGTAAGAAAACTAGGGTTTCAAGAGAATTTGAATGCGTGGGGATGAATGAAGTGTTGTATGACTTCTTAAGACTTGTGAATATTCCAAAAGGAATGTATGTCAATGAGTAGGTGAGTCTTAAGGCAATTCAACGGTTTACAAATGAGGAAATCCAATTTGGACGGCCAAGATCAATTTCAAGGGAGTTGGCCACTTTTGATCCAATGGTCAAAAATCAATGAAACAGTGAAAAACTGTTTTATTCAAAACGTGGGAGGAGTTTTAATGTTTGTTTAAAGCTGGGGGTTATCAAGGTAGATCATGTCTCAAATTGTTTAATGCAAACAAGAGTTAAATCTTGGCATTTAATGCATTGAAAGCGACTTTTTGGGTAAGGGACAAATTGAATCCTTGAAAAGGTGATATGTTTAAAAGGAATGAGACAGTTTTTGAAATAGGCAATGATTACTCAAAATAGGTGCTTATCAAACAAAATTTGGTTTGATAGCCAAGACAACTTATCTGACCCTACATGGACAAGTGTCCTGAAATGATGTGGACAAGTGTCCTGAATCTCAATGGACAAGTGTCCTGAAGAATTGGGGTCATCTCTCCTGAATTTCAGTAGACTTGACCAAGTCTGCTGAAGTTTGATTTCAGTTCCCCCTTGATCAATAAACTCCTTTGGACTCATTTGTCCATCTTTCCTGGATCAAGAAGACCCAACTCTGCTGATAATTCCAAGAATCTTGCCTCTGCAAGTGGTTTTGTCAAAATATCAGCCTTTTGATGATCTGTATGGATTTTTACTAGCTTGATATCCTTCTTCTCCACATGGTCTCTAATGAAGTGATGTTTGATGTCCACATGTTTGCATCTTGTGTGCAGAACTGGATTCTGAGATATTGCAATAGCACTGTTGTTGTCACAGAATATAGGCACTTCAGTAGAGTTGACATTGTAATCTCTTAATTGTTATCTCAACCAAAGGATTTGAGCACAACAACTTCCAGCTGCAACATATTCAGCTTCAGTGGTGGAGGTTGCCACTGTGTTCTGTTTCTTAGAGAACCAAGAGATGAGCTTGTTCCCTAAGAATTGACATGTCCCTGAAGTGGACTTTCTGTCAATTCTGCATCCTCCATAATCAGCATCTGAGTAGCCAGTGAGCTCAATGTTTTCATCAGCAGGGTACCAAAGGCCTAAGTTTTCAGTGCCTTTGAGATACCTCAAGATCCTCTTAGCAGCCTCAAGATGGCTTTTCTTAGGATTGGCTTGGAATCTTGCACAAACACCTACTGCAAAGGTGATGTCAGGTCTGCTGGCAGTGAGATAGAGGAGTGAACCAATGATTCCTCTATATTCAGTAGAGTTGGTTGGAACACCACTCTCATCTGGATCCATTTTCCAATTTGTGTTCATGGGGATCCTTACTGGGTTGCTGGTTGTACACCCAAATTTCTTGATCATTTCTCTGGTGTACTTGGCTTGGTTGATGAAAATTCCTTCCTTTGATTGCTTGACTTGTAAGCCTAGAAAGAAATTCATCATTCCCATCATGGACATTTCAAACTTGCTTTGCATGAGCTTGGAGAACTTCTCACACAGCTTCTCATTTGGGGATCCAAATATGATATCATCAACATATATTTGGACTAACACGATGTCCTCTCCTTCAGTGATTCTGAAGAGTGTTCTGTCCACAGTTCCTTTGATGAATCCATGATCCAAGAGGAATTGTGACAATGTGTCATACCAGGCTCTTGGAGCTTGCTTGAGTCTATATAGAGCTTTCTTCAGTCTATAAACTTGGTTTCCAACTTCAAAACCAGGTGGTTGCTCTACATAGACTTCTTCCTTCAAAACTCCATTCAAGAAGGCACTCTTGACATCCATTTGGTACACTTTGAACCTCTTGTGGGCTGCATAGGCTAGGAAAAGCCTTATTGCTTCTAGCCTTGCCACAGGTGCAAAGGTCTCATCATAATCAATGCCTTCTGATTGACAGTAGCCTTTTGCCACTAATCTGGCTTTGTTTCCGACAATCACATCATTCTCATTATTCTTGTTCTTGAACACCCACTTGGTTCCAATAACATCTTGATGTGAAGGTCTATCCACACGCTCCCATACATCATTTCTGGTGAATTGGTTCAGTTCTTCCTGCATAGCTGTGATCCAGTTTGCATCTTGAAGTGTTTCCTCAATGTCACTTGGTTCCTGTTCTGATAGAAAACAACAAAACAAAGCACTTTCACCATGAAACCTTCTGGTTTTGACTCCTATACTTGGATCACCAAGTATCAGATCAGTAGGATTGTCAGACAACCAGGTCCTTCTTTTTCTGATCCCTTCAGTAGAGTTGTCCTCTACTGAAGTTGAGTCACCATTTTCATAGAATTCAGGATAATTGAATGCAGGATCTAATTTTGGATCATATTCAGGGATGTTGTCCTCAATGTCAAGGACATTGGCATTTTCAACATTTATGGTTCCCCCTGGAATATTTTATCCGTTAACTACCTCAGCAGAGCCTGCTTCTTCATTGGTAGTTGTTACCTGAGTGTGAACTGGGATTGGGTCATTCAGTTCACCATTTCCTTCGGTGGGGTTTGTTTCAGGAAAGTTGCCTTCAGGAGTGTTGTCCAGTATTATGTTTTCATGAGGATTGGTTTGGACAACATCTATGAATACAGTGTCCTTGTCTTTTAGGCTCAATCTGGTTGTTCTTTGTGTGATTTCTTCAGTGTCCAGGTTTTTGTTCCTGACCTCAAAAATAGATTCATCAAACACAACATGAGGTGTTTCTTCCACAATTAGGGTTTTGCAGTTGTACACTCTGAAAGCTCTACTGATTTGGGAATATCCAAGAAATATCCCCTCATCAGCTTTGCTGTCAAAAGCTTTCAACTGCTCTTTCCCATTGTTGTGAATGAAACACTTAAAACCAAATATGTGGAAATATGACACTTTAGGCATTCTTCATTTCCAGAGTTCATATGGGGTTTTGACTTGACCCTTAGTGATCAAACATCTGTTCTGAGTATAGCATGCAGTGTTTATAGCTTCAGCCCAAAACCTCTTAGGTAGATTAGAATCAGCAATTAAGGTTCTAGCAGCTTCTTTTAGGGTTCTATTCCTTCTTTCTGCAACTCCATTCTGCTGAGGAGTTCTAGCTGCTGAGGTTTCATGAGCTATACCATTTAGGGTGCAATACTCATTGATGTATGAATTAATTAACTCAGTGCCTTTATTAGATCTTATCTTGATTATGTTAAGACTCTTTTCATTTGACAATCTCTTTAACAGTTCAGGGAGTTTGACTTGAGTTTCCTTCTTATTAAGGAGAAATACTACCCATGTGAACCTAGAGAAGTCATCTACTACTACCAATGTGTATTTTCTACTATTTATGCTTGCTGGGGTAATTGGTCCAAATAGGTCCATGTGTAAAAGTTCAAGTACCCTTTCAGTAGAGATGACTGGTTTTCCTTTGAATGAAGCTTTAATCTATTTTCCTTCTTGACATGGTTTGCACACATGTTCTTTAATAAAAACTTCATTAGGTAGTCCTTTTACTAATGCATTTCTAGCAAGTTTGTTCATTGATTTAAAATTCAGGTGGTTTAGCCTTTTATGCCATAACCAACTTTGTTCACTAGTGCTCTTAGAAATGAAACATGCAGCATCAGTAGACTTGTCCCAGTCAGCAAAATACACATTTCCCTTTCTACTTCCAGTCAGTAGAGTTTGTTGAGTTCTATCTTTAATTAAACATTTTCCACTAGAGAACTCAACATTAAGGCCTTTATCACAAAACTGACTTATGCTTAACAAATTGTATTTGAGACCAGCCACATAAGATACATTGGATACCTTGATATTACCAATTATCAAGGTACCATAACCTTTTGTTATTGCTTGTGAGCTGTCTCCAAAAGTGACATTTAGGCCTTCTTTTTCAGTGAAGTCAATGAGGAGTTCTTTGTTTCCAGTCATGTGCCTTGAGCATCCACTATCAAGGTACCATGCTGACTTTTTGCTCATACTCCTCATCTTCTTGTGGCCCTTAGGTACCTGCAATTAGCAAGCTTTAGGTACCCTTTGAATTTTTGGTCCTGAGAGGTTAGTTGTACCTTTAGGAACCCAAACTTGCCTAATTACCCTGATTGATTCAAGGTGGCTAAGTTCTTTTCCTTGTGCATCAACATACACTGTCTTTCCCTTAAATGCCTTTGGGAAAGTATGTGTGAAAGTGTTGACTCTGTCAGTTTCAGGAGAGTTGTCAAATCTCCTGAACTTATGAGTTCTTTGTGCAGCTTGAGGAAATCTTTGAGGGAAGGCATATTTATGACCATTACCCTTTGGCATGAAGGGTTTTGGTTGTCTCATTTTATTTTGCCTTTGAGTATAGTTGTTCTTAGGTCTGTTCAGCTGAGGCTTCCTCAGTAGAGTTGGCCTAGGCTGATCATACCTTGGATAACTCCTCTGAACATTGTTCAGGAGAGTTGCCCTTCCATTGGGTCTACTCTGCTGACCAACATTCCTCTTGTGTTCAGGGACTTTGGCCTTTTCCTTAGGTTTGGGCCTAGTCTCCTGAAGCACTTAAGTGGGCATTTCATTCATTTTGCCCTTCCCTTTGTTCAGTGGCTGAATTATTTCATTTTCAGCTTGTTGTGCCACTGATTTAACAAATATTTTCTTAGTGTTACTTGTGGAAGCAACACTAAGACAAGGTGAAGATTCAAATGGATCAAAACCTAATCCACTTCTTTGAGCCATAGGTCTTTGATAACTTTGAATTTCCTCTATTGCTCTAGAGAATTTGTTCAAAGCAGACATCTTTAATTTCAGACTCTCTTCACTTGATTTAAGAATGTCATACTCATGTGAGAGGTTTTCAAATTTTGCTTGAAGAATTTTTAGTTCAAAATCTTTTCTCTTCTGAGAGAGTAGTTGAACATCAATCTGTCTTTGTCGGTCAACTATCCTGAGATTTGCTTCCTCAAGCTCTCTCAAGACATGTTGATACAACTCAGTGGATTTAATATCAACTGCTGTCTCAGTAGGTTTTGAAAGCTCAATTGAAAGCCTTTCATTTTCTCTCACACAGTTGTCATGAAATTCTTGTAACCTAGTGAAATCTTCCATCAACTTCCCAAAGGAAAGTTTCAAGTTGACTTCACTAGTGTTCTGTGATAAGAATGATGGTGCGCTAGAAGTAGAGGATACCTCATCATCCTCAATGGCCATGTTGCACACATCATCATCATCATCACTGTTTGAGAACAGTCCATCAGAAGAGTGGAAGCTTTCAGCATTATCAGATTCATCACCAGCCATCATGGCTTTTCTGTTGGTGAATTTTCTATCTCTTTTGGCTTGCCTCTCTCTTCTTTCCTTTGAGCTGAGTTCAGGGCAGTCATACTGGAAGTGCCCTTTCTTCTTGCAGTTGTAGCACAGATCCTCATCATCATCTTTCTTTGGATCATCTCTCCTTCTAGATGAGGAGGGTTCATCTCTGTTGGACTTTCTCCTATCGGAGGACTTGTCCTCTGATCTTTTCTCTTCAGGCTTCTTGTCCTCAGCCTGTGCTTCAGGAGAGTTGTACCTTCTCCTGAATTTGTTGTCTTGGTAGAATTTCTTGTATCTACCAAACCTTGAGTTGAGTTTATCAAATCTCCTTGCCATAAGAGCCATTTCTTCCTTCATTTCAGCCTTAGAGACTGACTTTGATGATCTTGGAGTGGGCTGCATTTCAGGTTCAGCAATCTTAGCTTTGAATGCCACTCATTTGACTGGTAAGGAAGGCTCTTCTGCTGGCTTCCTTCTGTTGAGGTCAAACTCATAAGCTTTGAGTTCAGAGAAGATTTGTTGCATGGGCATGGTGGAGAGATCCTTGGTGTTCTGCATCATTACAGCATAAACATCCCACTTTTGAGTGAGACTTCTCAAGATCTTCAGTCCAACTTCTATCTTGGAGTACACCTTGCCCAATGAGTTGATTTCATTCATCACATCAGTGAATCTACCAGCAAACTTGTCAATGGACTCATCTGACTCTGTTGGGAATAAAGTGATTTTGATTCAGATACCAAAACCCCTGATTGATGATGTTCAGATTAGTTGAGATATGCTTAAGTCTAGTTCAGACAAGTTGTCTCAGAACACTTGAGTAAGTAGAATGCTTAAGTCAAAAATCTCAGAAATGTTGTGAGATTTTAGAGTTCAGGATAGTTGTACAAAGCTGAATGTTAGGCAGCTTGATATGTATTAAGTTTCTAGGCCAAAGTTGCTGAACTTGCAAGACAAGCTGACAAAGTGGACAACTGAGCTGAAGAAATCAAGAATGTTAAGGCAATGCTCATAAATGCAAATGATCAGAACAATTAAAGTGCAAATGATCAAGAGCATTGAATGCTAAAGCTCACAGAAGACACAGTCAAGAGCAAATTTGAGATGTCTATGATGGGATTGATGAATTTCTTCTTAGGACTTCAGGTCACTCAATCTAAGAAAGGAATATTCATCAATCAGGCCAAGTATACAAGGGACATGATCAAGAAATTTGGATGTGCTACAAGCAAGCCAGTCAGAATTCCTATGAATACTAACTGGAAAATGGATCCTGATGAAAGTGGAGAATCAACAAACTCCACTAACTACAGAGGAATCATAGGATCTTTACTATATCTCACTGCAAGCAGGCCTGATATTACATTTGGAGTTTGTGCAAGATTTCAAGCAAATCCAAAGAAGAGCCATCTTGATGCTGCCAAGAGAATCCTAAGATATCTCAAAGGTTCTGAGAATCTTGGATTATGGTACCCAGCTGATGACAACATTGAGCTCACTGGATATTCAAATGCAGGCTATGGAGGATGTAGAATTGACAGAAAATTCACCTCTGGAACGTGTCAGTTCTTGGGCAGCAAGCTTATCTCATGGTTCTCCAAGAAGCAAAATACAGTTGCAACTTCAACAACTGAAGCAGAATATGTAGCAGTTGGAAGTTGCTGTGCTCAGATACTTTGGCTCAGGCAGCAACTTAGAGATTACAAAGTCATCACAAATGAAGTTCCAATATTCTGTGACAACAATAGTGCAATTGCCATCTCACAGAATCCAGTGTTACACACTAGATGCAAACATGTTGATATCAAGCATCACTTCATAAGGGATCATGTGGAGAAGAAAGATATCAAGCTTGTCAAGATTCACACTGATAAGCAAAAAGCTGATATCTTGACTAAGCCACTAGCTGAAGCAAGGTTCTTGGAACTTTCAGCTGAATTAGGCTTACTTAATCCAGGGAAGATGGAGGAATGAAGGAAGGAAGCTCATAAGAAGGGGGAAGTTCATTAAATTGAACTTCAGCAAGGTTGACCAACCTCACTGAAGCAATCTGTCAAAAAGGGAAAATCAGCAAAGTTGTCCCTAGTGCATTCAACAATGTTGGTCAGGATGTTTGGCTTAGTGGGACCCACTCAGCAACTTTGGGACCCACTCAGGAATGTTGGTCAGACATATTGACCTAAAAAGAAGTTCATCAAGTCCTCCAATGGCTAAGGGAGGCAGGGCTTGAGAAATTCCTTAGCACCAAGCCTGATTCCTGCCTGAATCCATTCATGGCAGAATTCTTTGCCTATCTCAGATGGAAGGGCAAAAAGGGTGATGTATGCACCAAGTTGACTTATGCTGAGGAGGATGAAGGTGAAGAAATCCAACACACCATCATCTTCACTACTGAGGATCTAGATGCCAGTTTTGGCCTACCTTCTGAAGGCCAAAATCCAGAAGTATACAGAGAAGGAGAGGAGCAGGAGTTCTCCAACCCATGGATGCTAGTTCCCAAAAAGCTAGTAAGTGCTCAAGACAAGAACACTTTAAAGCCTGTTTATAGGCACTTGTTTGACTGTGTTGTGAAGAGCTTGTTGAGCCACTCTGGTAGTGTTGAACAAATCAGTATGCCAAAATTGAGAGTAATGGCTGTTGTGATTGACTCTGCTGAAAAGAAAGTCAAGTTTGATTGGAAAAGTTTCATTCTGGACAAGATGATGAATGAAAAATTCAAGTTTAAGGAGGTGAAGCACCACAAGGTGGTGGTAGAAGGGAGACTCCAGTTTTGCACAAGGGCTAGCCTGCTCTTGGAAAGATTTGCTCACTATACTCATCTCCAAGCTAAGCCAAAGCCTTTTCCTGCCCAAAAGGTGATGTTTAGGAAGCTGTCCTCAAAGACAGAAAAGAGGAAGCAAGAGGCAGCCTCCAAGCAAGCAGTAGCTGTTGTACCAACCACCAGATCCTCTCCAAGAAAGAGGAAAGCTCCACCTGTGAAAGCTCAGCCAAAGATGAAGAAGGTGAAAAAGATTCTGAGTGAATCTTCCCTAGAAAGCCAATCTAGAAGTAGAGATGCCACTTCTGAAGAGATTGAGAAGGTTGTTGAAGAAGGAGTCAACCCTCCTGAAGAAAGTGAAGAAGTCAGAGAGGTTGTCCCCTTGCAACCTGAGTCTGTAACAAAGTTTAGGGACCTTGATAAGCCAACAAGTTCAGAAAGAAGAAGAAGAATCATCAAAACTTCTGAGAAGCAGAAGTTGATGGAAGAGGAGAAGAAAAAGAAGGAATTTTTCAAGGAGATTAGAAAAGCAAGTACGTCTAACTCCAAGTCCAAATCAAAGCCCAACAGCCCTGAAGCCAATTCTCCTGATATTCAATCTCAAAGAATATCTCCATCAAGGAATGAAGAAGAGGAGTGCAAGACCCCTGAAGATGCCCCAATTGTTGCAAAGAAGGTCTACTCTCCTGAAGGTGCTCCTGATAGGACAGGAATTGATGTGTTGGCTGATTTGGCTGACATTGAAGATAGGCCATCTCCCTTCTTGATCCCCGAATTTTGTCCTACACCAAACTTCTCGAAACTGCTCTTCAAGAAGGTGATCAATTTACTCTCCCACCCATTCCAGCCATTCCAATTACCTCTTCAGGAACATTGCTCTCAAAAGCACCTGAATCCCAACTTGTCTTAAGCTCTTCTGAACCCAATCCTTCTAGATCCAACCTACCTGAATCCCAGCTCAACCTACCTGAATCCAAATCCAACCCTCTTGAATCCCAAGTCAACTCTTCTGATGAAGAAGATAGTGGTGAAGAGTACACCTATGAAGGGATGTTGTGGCAGATTGCAAGAGCCAATGTGGATGAGTTATATCCAGGATTGAAGGCATATCCTAGGCTGCAACAACAGTTCTATGATCTCAGGGCACTTGTTGAGATCAAGGATAGAACAATTGTGGAGATAGCACAAGCTATCAAGGATAAAGGAGCTAGCTGGTGGCAGGTTGAAGAAAATAGGCTATTACATTTTGCAAATGTAAAGAAGACCAGTGCGTTAACCACTGAGGCCTTATTCTGCACCATTGTTCATGAAAAGGTGCTTGCTGAAAGAGAAAGAATTGCACAAGGGATCAAGCATCCAGACAGCCCATCTGATGATGACAATGATGATGATGATGACAACACCAATCCCAATCCTCCTGGCCTCAACTCTGCTCAGGTACATTACTTGACCTATCATTCTGTTAAGGACTCTGATCATTCAGAGGAGTTGACCAAAGATGGTGACTCAGTCCAAGATGCATTGGCCAAGGATGGTTCTCCTGAACCTGAGGCACAGCTTGACAATGTTGAGACTTCCATAGGAGAAGCTAGTTTGGCTAAAGCCTCATCAATGTCAGGACAGTTGGACATTGACCAGCCTTTAGTCATTCAGGATGACTCAGTGGCTTTGGGATGCCCAAGCACTGTGATCTCCCAACAACTGCCCTCTGTGGATCCTGTTGAGGATATGGAGGTGTCAGGTTTAGGAAATGAAGGAGTTGAAAAGGCTGATAGTGATGAAAAATCAGAGGGAGATGGTGAGGATGAGTGTATGATTACTGGTTCCCTGAGTGCACCAATTATAGAGGGAGAGGAAGTAGAAATATTGGGTGCAGCCCAATATGAGAATCAGGTTATTCTTCAAGTCAAATCTGAACTTGATGAATCCCTTGGTGAAAGGAGGCCTGATTCTCCAGTGAATGTGAGTTTATCTATTGATAATGAAGAAAAGAAAGAAGTTGAAAATGAGAGTATAGGTGCTGATGAATCAGGCCTATTGGGAGATAAAAAGAATGAGGGTGTTGAGGGAGTTTTTACTAACACTCTTAGTTTTGCAGATTCAGTAGCTGTCACCCTTGAACAAATTTTTGCAGATGCTTCCCTCACAGATATTCCAGTTGATGCTGACATTGACCTAGAAGCAGTCTCAGCAAATGTGTCCACCTTAAACAAGATCTACTTTGACCAAGCAAATGCAACTGAGGTCAGCTTGCAAATTGCATCAAAAACTGCAACATCCATTGAGCAACAGTCAGAGAAATTGGATACATTGGTCAGGGAAGTTGGGAAAGCTCATGCTGCAACAGTAGACACCTATGATGACCAAGGCAAAACTCTTGCCTCTGTGGAGATGAGGCTTACTGGCTCAGAGGAAGTAATCTTGCCAACACTTGATGCAAGGATTTGTGGTGTTGAAACTGGACTGCAAACAGTTTCAACAGAAGTGTCAAAGGCAAAGGAGGAGATGGTGAAGTTCACAAAATCTGTGAAGAAAGAGCAGAAGGACCTCAAGAATCTCTACAAGGACAATGTGAGAGCTCTAAGAAGGACAATAAAGGATGCCTTGAGGCAAAGAACAGCTGCTCAAAGGAAAAAAACTGAAGAATTGAAACCTGCAATGGTGAAAGAGGCTGCAGAGAAGTTCACTGTTGAACTTATGGCCAAAGTGTCTGATCAAGTTGTGGCCAACCTCACTAATCAACTTCAGGCCAAACTTGATCAATCACTGAAAGCCACCTTGGATGCCATTGTTGCTCAAAAGATGAAACCTGTTCACACATTCTTGAGCATGGCAGATGACAAAATGCAAAACATTCATGATGAGAATGTTTACTTACTACAGGAGTTGAAGTCCCTCACTCAAGCCCACTCACATCTCTCAGTCTCAATGAGTGAGTTGAAGCCACAATGTTTTGATAATGCCAAAAAGGGGGAAAGAGAGAGAGCTAGGGCAAAGGGAACCTTGGTAATTGGTGAACCCAAAGGAAAGGAGAAGGTCCCTGATGTAGAGGAGGAGGAAGTAGAAGACATTGGGAAAGGCAAAGGCCCAATGAATATTGAAAACTTGACTGAAGAAGAGCAAATTCAGATTGCTGTCAAGGAGTCTATGATGTCAGCAATGGAAAGTCAGGCAAGGAGGCTTCAGAGGCCTGGTGGTGAGTCTGCAGGACTTGACCCAAAGGAGAAGGCTGCTGAAGTAAGGGGGAAAGTGACAAGAGCATCTGAAAGAAAGAGGAAGGAATTGCAAGCCTTCAATGAATTCCCAACTAGCCTGACGCTGCCATCAGAATTTCAGACTAAAGAAACAACTCCAGTAAGACAATCCAAGAGGTTGAAGAAAGCAGCCAAGTTGCCTGTTATTAAAGAAGAAGCAGAAGAAGAAGAAGAAGAAGAACAGGACAAAGAGCCTGAAGTTAGAGTGCCCAAGCTTGCTGATGATCCTTCTAAGCTATTTGAAGAAGGATTTGGAAAGGATCCAGAGACACAGGAGAAGCTAGCTCTTCAAAGAGCTAAAGAGAGAATGGATCAGTTGGTTGAGGCCAACAAGGCAAGAGATGGAAGAAGGGCAAACTTCAAAGCTCCAAGAAAGAGGGCTTCTTACAGAAGACTCAAACCACAAATGCTGCAAAGATGGGACACTCAGTACCCTCACTATGATAAGTGGGTTCCAATCTCACTGAATGATGCATGGGAGGAGGCCAAGAGAAGTTTTGTATATGACTTTTATGTCATTGGGAAGTGGCTTGAAGAGAGTGTAGATGAAGTCTTTGTGCAGTTTATGTTTGAGAACCATAGGGACCTCTACCAAAAGTTGTTTGCAGCAGCTGAGATGGCAAGAGTTGAATTCAAGGCCCCTGGTCCTATTCTGTACATGCCTCCTAAGTTCAATGGGAACTTAATTGATGAGGGAAAGATACTGGAAGAGTTCATCAACATCATGAGGATGGAGAAGATGAAGCATGGCCCTAAAGGAACCAACAAGGATATCTGGGAACTGAATAAAAGGGTATGGGCTCAATATGGCATTGCTCCTCAAGATGATGGAACTCTCTGATGGATAAGTTCACTTCTTCCCTATCTGTTGTTATGATTTTTATGATTGTTGTTATTCTGCAGTATTAGACTAGTGAGTCCTTTTTAATTTTCTGATCTGTAATGCTCTTTGATTTATATAAAAGGATCACTATGTTTCTATCAAGAGATAACAACTCATTATCTCAACTAACCCAACATGACATATCATACTTGATTTATTGTGCTAACAGTTTCTTTCAGGGAAGTTGACCAGTTTACTCATCCTGAAAGTAAAGAATAGTATAAGTCAAGCTCCCTTTGTAATAGGTTTTGGCATCATCAAAAAGGGGGAAATTGTTGGGAATAAAGTGATTTTGATTCAGATACCAAAACCCCTGATTGATGATGTTCAGATTAGTTGAGATATGCTTAAGTCTAGTTCAGACAAGTTGTCTCAGAACACTTGAGTAAGTAGAATGCTTAAGTCAAAAATCTCAGAAATGTTGTGAGATTTTAGAGTTCAGGATAGTTGTCCAAAGCTGAATGTTAGGCAGCTTGATATGTATTAAGTTTCTAGGCCAAAGTTGCTGAACTTGCAAGACAAGCTGACAAAGTTGACAACTGAGCTGAAGAAATCAAGAATGTTAAGGCAATGCTCATAAATGCAAATGATCAGAACAATTAAAGTGCAAATGATCAAGAGCATTGAATGCCAAAGCTCACAGAAGACACAGTCAATAAAGCATTTATTGCCAATCATGCCTGAACCAAGCATTGAAGACTTGAAGCATTAAAGTGTGAAGCATTTAATGAGTGTTGGAACATTCTAAATTGCAGCAGGAATGTTCAGGGAGCTTGTCCCATCTGACCGTTGGTTGAGTGTAGCTTCTGCCACAAATCAACCTTGGGAAATGTGCATATTTGGAATCTGACACAAGTCTTCTCAACCGCATTTTTCAGAAGTCAACACATTCATTCAAGCAACCATTGAAGAGGCCTTTTACACAGTGGATAAAAGGATGCCAAGCTTCATAGCCGTTTCAATGGTGCTGCAAATAGACAAGTTTGAATTGTTATCCCTCCAACGGTTAGCTGCTCAAATTTGCCTATAAATACAGAAGTGATCAAGGGATTCAAATATCCAACAACAAGCTATCAAACTATCATCAAGCTTTCAAAGGAAACCAAGCTGTTCTTTAGAATCCCAAGTTTCCTGAATCACTTCATCTAGCTAAGCCAATCTTTGTAAACATCCAAAGCTTAGCATTGAGATATCCTAAGCCTTTACACTGTTCTTATTGTAAAGGATATCTCTACTAGTTGGAACCAAACCTCAAACCCTATCTCATTAAGTGAAGAGAGAGTTTGTTGTAGAAGTGAGGAGTTAAGGACTGTCATTGTGAAAATAGTCTTAACTCAGAGAGATTGAGCACTAGGACTCAGATTATCCTAGGGATCAAAACACTAAGAGAGTGTTGTTGATCAGTGCACCTTGGCACTATAAAACAAGCTAATTCCATTGTGAAGGAATTATCCTGTTCAATCAGGGAAAGTGGATGTAGGAGCTTGAGTCTCTGAACCACTATAAACTTGTGTGCCATTTACTTACTGCACTCTTTATTGCACTTATATTCAATCATATTTCAAAGAGCAAAACTCAGTAATTTAAGAAAAACAGTTTTGGACAAAGTCCCTGGTAACTGTATTTTTCAGAAATCAACTTGGAGTATTTTATTGAGAAAAAGGCCAACCACATTCCGCACTAAGAAACTCTCTTAGATATTTAGCCAACTGATCACTTAATAGTAATCAGTAGGACAAGTATCTATCAAAGTTCACACTCAGGCCTGTTGTGAGACAACCTGCCTGATAAGACCAGTTTGTTTAAAAGAAAAGAATTTGCATACACAAGTGCATTCCCCCCCCCCCCCATACACTTGTGTTATACTCCACCAAGGACCAACATACTCCATTGTGAATTGTTCAAACTTCTGCACAGCCACTTGGAGCTTGTTCTCCTTTATCTTTTATGTGCCCTCACACATTTCAGCAAGAGTATCCCAAATTTCTTTGGCGGTTGTGCAGTGGTAGACTCTTCCCATGATTGCATCTGGAATTGTTTGATAGAGGGTATTCATGGCTAGATAATTCAGATTATCTTTCCTTTTCTCCTCTGGGGTGAAGTCATCTTCATCTTTAGGAATTACATCCCTGGTGTCTGCTCTTTGCTCATTAGTAAATCTGGGGTTGAGTTGAGTGAACACATAGGGTCCTCTTGTAATCACCCTTAACATGTCACTATGAACAGATGCAAGATGAGCTCTCATTCTGATTTTCCAGAAATCATAATTGTCAATTGAGAACATGGGCAATTTGTGATGTGATATATGGTTGACTGGATTGGTTGCCATATTGTTCAGTCCTTGAACAGCAGGAGGTGGAACAGCATTGTTGTCGGCCATATCTCAAAACAAGATGGGTTAGATACAGGTATATGAGATTTCAGATAAGATCAGTTCAGTGACCACACCAAATATGTGATTTTGAAAATTAAGATGGATTTTCAGAAGCAGTGGTCTTTGAACCCCTGCTCTGATACCACTTGTTGGTCCTGAAAGGAGTATCTAACAAGTGTATGGGGGGGAATACACTTGTATGCAATTTCTTTTCAAACTTTGATCAAACCAGAGTTCAGCAAGGTTGTCCTTGACAACTCTGCTGATATGATTAACTCTTCCAAGATAATCAAATTACTAAGTACTATGGAGTACTTGGTTGAATAACGATCTAGGGGAGTTATATGTGCGGAATTAGTGGTTGGCCCTTTAGTTAAAACTCCTTTTATATTCTGAAATCACTTAAGCAGTTTATCACAGTCTATTAGGGAACTTGTCCAAATCAGGTTTTGCACACTTTGTGATATGAGTCTTTGAAAGTTCAGTTTTGTGTGCGGTGTTGAATGTATGAAAGTACTTAGAATGTAAATCAACACAGTGGTTTATAGTGGTTCAGAGACTCAAGCTCCTACATCCACTTTCCCTGATTTAACAGGATAATTCCTTCACTCTTGGAATTAACTTGTTTTATAGTGCCAAGGTGCACTTGATCAAGAACACCACTCCTTGGTGAATTGATCCCTAGGATGTCTAGAGTCCTAGTACCCTCTTCTCAACTCAGAACTGAACTGTTCTTCTCTCAACAGTCAGCTCCTACCACTTCTACTACTACAACCTTCTCACTTTCTCACTTGAAAGGGGTAAGGGTTGAAGTAAGGTTCCAACTAATGAGATATCCTTTACAATTGAGATCAGTGTATAAAGATAGGATATCTCTCTAAGCTTGAATGGATATACAATGAGGTTCAGCTTAGAATGAAGGGTATGAAGACTAAGATAGTCTCTTTGAATACTTTGAAGCTTCAGAACAGTTGTTCAGTTGGATGTAGATTGGATTCTCAAGAGTTGCTTCAAATGGTCTTCACACTTCTGTATTTATAGACAAATTTGAGGATTTGCCTGTTGGAGAGGCAGTCCCAAATTGCTATTGTAGATGTTGTTAATTCTTAAATGCCTTAACATTATCAACAACATCTTAATTTGACCTTCCGAGATTTTTTCTAAGTCTTTTCTGAAATGCTACATTAAATGTTGATCTAAATGTTGTCGCATTTCTGGCAGGATCTAGAAGCTTCTACAAGGATCTGGAACTTGGAAGATTCCAGAACATTGGAGAACATGCTAGAGCAGCCTGGAACCATTTAGAACGACCTGGAGCATGCAAGAAGGATCTAGAAAGATCATGGAAGTTGTGGAAGTTGAGTTCCTAAAAAATAGGACCTCAATGTGGAAGCCTCTAGAATTCGTATCCCACATCTATAAATACCGACTGAAGGCTTCACAATTGAGTGTGTTCTATTCGAGCAATATCCTAGACCGAGCTTTCATCCCTGTTAGAAAATTGTGGCCAATAGTTCTACATTTTAGATCATACGCTATATACCACCCGTATGGCTGTGTGTCTTCTTATCTATTGAGAGTGTAATCATTAGATAGACTAGGCATTTCGACAGTGTATAATTTATACACTTAGTTCGTTTTCTAGACTTGGCACCTGCCTCGTTTATAGTTTCGTTGTGAAAGTTATTGTTGTAACATTTCACACAACATTTGTACTTGAAGATAAGTATTGATTTACGCCATAAGGCAGACATAGATTTTTATTTATAAAATCTATGTTAAAAGTATTTCCATTGTGTCTCGTTTGTTTTTAGTGTTTCAAGTCTTCCGCTGTGTATCTTAATTTCTGATATTCTGTTAGAGTCAGTGTTGCACTATTTGTCTCAACATTCTGTGCAACATTTATCTACTTATACTTAAACACTTTTATACACCCCAGCACACTTTCAGCTATAAATGTCTTCCTTGAGTTCTTCAAACTGGAAGACAGATTCTGATAGTGACATGTCCTTGTTTTGGGAAATAAACGGCCGTAACAATTTTGTCTTCATTCTGAGCCCTTTTCCCAATGTCTTACTTCAAGATTCACTTGGTCAAACATGGACATCTCTTCTTATCAACATTCCTGAGATAAGGACAAGCTTCCTTATCATTTGGACAACTCTGCTTATCAGATTCAGTAGAGTTCACTTTATCAGCAGAGTTGGCTTTTAAGCTTCTTCAGATGACTTGGCTCTTTCTCCTTCCATGACTTCTTAGAATAGTTCTTTGGATGTATATGTCTTGGAAAAGTGAACTTGACCTCTTCAGCATTGTTGTCTTTGAGACAGATTCTGGTTCAAGTGTACTGAGACAACTCTTCTGAACCATTTATCTTGGACAATTCTTCTGAGCTTTGTGTGATGTAGTAGATTGGTGCTTTGATGATGCATCTTAACTCATGTTGGCATTGATTCAGTTGTCTTTTAACTGAATATACTTGATCAGCATACTTGTCCTTCAGCAGTCTTGAGGTCATTCCAGAAACTGAGCCTTGAGGGGACTTTTGCAGATTTAAGCTATTAAGTAAATGTTCCCCCTCAACTGGTGCATCTATTAATCTAAGAGCTGTCTAACACATCAGCTTCTCTACTTGTCTTAATCTACATGTTCCAACAGTCCTGAAACATGTTCATTCAACCTTGACTTATCTACTTGGCATGTCTCAGGGGGTTTTGGTATCATAATCAAAACTCATTTTATTCCCAACATGTTGTATATATACGAATCTGATACAATGGAATGATATAACAGAATGCTTACAAATAGGAAAAGAAAGATTCAAAATATATATCTATCTATATTCCTATTTATGCGGCTTCATCAGATTTGTGTACGTAGTGGATATAGCCATGTAAAACGAGAGTAATCATTAATAAATACGGCATAATAACGAAAACCATCTGTTGAAGTAACAGAAGCAGGTCCCCATAAATCACACTGAAAACTTTTTATTTCTTCATTTTTTTTCCTGCTTTTTTTTTCTTTTTTTTTTCTTTTTTTTGTTTAGTATTTTTAAATTTTTTAATATAAAATAATATTATATGTATAATTTTATTATAGTCGCTAGTACAATAAGTAATAACCAGTAATACCATAAACCATAATCAGTAATACCATTAATAATAATCAGTAATATCTTATACAATAACAAAATAATTGCACACATCTAATTATATTCAATAATACCAAGAACAATTATTAGTAATACCACGAACAGTAATCTGTAATACCATTAATATTAATTAGTAAAATTTTATACAATAACATATAATTTCACACATCTAATTATATAAATTAATACCAAAAAATAATTATCAGTAATACCATAAAGGAATGAACAGTAATTAGCAATACCATAAACATTGATCATTAATATCTTATACAATAACAAATAATTTCACAAATTAAATTATATTTAGTAATACAAAAAACAATTATCAGTAATACCATAAATAATAATATATAATACCATAAACAATAATAATAATCAGTAATACCTTAATTAATAATAAATAATTCCACACAATCAATAATACCACAAACAATAACCAGTAATACCACAATTAGTAATCAATAATACTGTAATCAATAATCATTAATATTAATTCAATAGTGTATTAATAGTAATACCACAATCAATAACTAGTAATATCAATACCACTAACAATAATACTATAAAAAATGGAGGGAGAACCCTAGCCAAATAGAAGGGCACCCTAGGTCAGCAGTCGCTGCCTGAGATTTCATCGACAAGCTCACCGGCTCCGAGTGCTGACTGATCAGAGATCCATCGACAACATACTCACAGTCCTCCATCGAACTGTCGTCAACCGGAGAAAGAGGTTGTACAGAAGCATGGTGAAGAAGACGAAGCAATGCAACTTCGATTTGGACAAATATGAACAACGAGAGCGAAGTGAGTGTTGCAGGCGAGCGCCATTGATGCCGGAGAAGCTCCTAGATCGCGAACACAAAGGAGATTGATCGAAGCAGTCGTGTCGGTGGTCGAAATGAGCAGAGGTTTTTGACCGCCATGGATCGTGGCCGAGATGGAAGATGATGTCGATTGTTATGAAATTGAAGAATCATGATTGCGATTTGAGGAGGGGTCTCGGGCTTAAGCGGCCGGGACGGAAGCGCTGCCGTCGCCGTCGAAGGGGTGGTCGGATATGGTGGTGGCTGGGTCACCCACCGACCGACATGGATTTTCGACAGGTCCTTTACTCATCAAATTAAAATTGAAATTCAGGTGCACCGCCGACCGACTATAATAAAATCATACCTATAATATTATTTTGTATTAAGATTAAAAAAATACACATGAAAAAAATGAAAAAGAAAGGCAGGAAAAAAAAAGTAAAAGAAATAAAACGAAGAAATAAAAAATTTGGAAAAAAAAATTGAAAATGGGAAGAAAAAAGGAAAAGAGGAGGGGAAAAAATTAAAAAGAAAAAAATCGAGATTTGTGGCTAATTTCGATAGTTTTTTATTAATTATATTTTTACAATTTTTTTTAAAAAGTATGGGTGACTTGGTGGTGAGTCGACGGTAACTCGACAATAACTCGTCTGTATATTGTAAATATATAAATTAGAGTTTATTTTATTATATTTTGTGTAAATTAATAAAAACATAATATAATTTTTTTAAATGTGATTATTTTTTAAAAATTATTTTGGGGTGAACTCATAAAATGGGTGGGTACAGATAATTGTGATAAAATAATAATTTGAGAGTGAATTCATAAAATGAGCAGGTGCAGATAACCGTGGTAAAAAAATGATTTGGGGGTGAACTCATAAAATGAGCGAGTACATATAACTGTGATAAAAAAAGATTTGGGGTTGAACTCATTAAATGTGTAAGTGCAAATAATTATAGTAAAAAATAATTTGGAAGGTGAACTAATTAAATGAATGGGTGCAGATAATTTGAATTAAAAAAATGAAATTGGGGTGGTATGCACTATGCACTCGCGTGCATACAAGTATTTGGCTTTTTTTTATACCGTTAATCATCTTTTCAAGTTCATAATAAATTAAGTGATGTGCTTAAGTTTTATTAATGGAATAATTTTCAAATCTATCTCAATTAATAATGAATAAACTACATTATCATAGTAAATAATAGCATGCTTTCAAATGAGATGACCCTATAACTAAGGCAAATACTTGTGTGTACCAGTTACATGCATGTAACTTATTCCTATTTAATACAATTTTCTAAATGGGTGAATGTTACTCATGGGTTATGACAAATACAGTATAATATTAGTTCAAATAGAATATTGTATTAATTCAAATACAGTATAGTATTAATTCACGTATTGTATAGTATTAGTTCTAATATTAAATAGGAACAAGTCAAACGGGTCCACAAGAGTGCAACTCACTCACTAAAAGTATTTTCACATAATCTCAATTACAATAAAATAAAATAATAAAATAAATAAAAGGTAAAAATAGTTTAGACTAATATTGGTGGTAGAGGCTGAATATCTAAAGCTAATTTTGAACTCTAATTGAAAAGGGGGAAATCACTTTCTAGTACATTTGGGGATTCATTACTACAATGTAGTACAATCATTAGTACATTTCACATTTACAAACAAATATTTCACATTTGGAGTAAATATTTCATATTCACATTTACAAACAAACATTTCACATTTAAAAGTCGTTATATTAAATTGTGGGGAGAAGTTGAATTTTGTATCAAAGAGTGAATAATCACATCGAAAAACACCTTTCACTAAAGGAAATGGGTATAAGGCCCATGACACAACTACAGCTCCCTAATTCCTCATTGGGCCAAGTCCAACATAATTGAAGAGAGAGGCTGCAATACTTTTAGGGTTGGGGTATATACCCCTCCAGCTTTGTTTAATACACTCCCCCTCCATTTTTATTAATTTAATATATATATGAAATACCAATTTTGACCCTTAGTAACATAGTATTAGATACATACACACCCTTTATAACCATAACCCTAATTTTTCTCATCTTCTTACACATTTTCTCTTTTCCTCCCACATTTCTCCTCCTTCTCATCCACCGCCGCCACCCATCCACCGCCGCCTGCATTTGCCACCGCCCTTCTCTCCTCCTCCTCCATCGTTTCTCGCTTCCTCCTCACCTCCGTCGCCGCCCATCTTCTTTCTCTTTTTTTTTTTTGTAATTCTTCTACTCGCCCTCGGCCGCCGCTCCACCCACAGCGCTCGCCGCCGCTCAGCTCTCCCTCGGCCGTGTCGGCCCATCCCCAGCGCTCGTCGCCGCTCCAGCTCTCCATCGGCCGTCGCGGCCCATCCCCATCGCTCGTCGTCGTGGCCCGCCCGCCCTTAGCGCTCGTCGTCGCAGCCCTCCAGCCGCTTCATCTTGCTCCGCATTCCTCCGCCTGAGAACTAGTTTGCTCTTTTTTTTTTCTTTTAAAATTTTCGACCATTATTGGTCGCTTAAAAACACTCTCGTCGACAATTGGTTGTCGACGAGAGTGTTTTTAAGCGACCAATAATGGTCGAAAAATTCAATTTTTTTTTTAAATTTTCTTTCTATTTTTGGTCGATAAACCAGTGTCGACCGTAGTATTTTTGGTCGATAAATCAGTGTCGATCGGAGTATTTTTGGTCGACAAACCAGTGTCGAACAGAGTGTTTTTGGTTGACAAATCAGTGTCAATCGGAGTGTTTTTAGTCGACAAATTAGTGTCGACCGGAGTGTTTTTTAAAAATAGTAAGTTTTTTTTTTCCTAAATTTTATATGCGGCGACGGCTGTCTAATTCTAGGGTTAGGGTTTGTTTAAATTGTAGGGAAGTGTATGTATCTAACATTATTTAGTAAAAGGGCAAAATTGATATTTCATATATATATTAAATTAAAAAAATGAAGGGGAAGTGTATTAAACAAAGCTGAAGGGGTATATACCCCAACCCATATTTTTAGCGTGGGCTACATTAATCACAAATGGGTTGGACACCATGGATAGATATTGCCTCATATGTTGAATTAATTTTGACTCCTTTCATTCTAGAATTCAATTTCTTCTTTCGTTATCTTCAAAAATATTTAATGTATGTTTTATTTTAAAAATTCTTATTTTACCTACAAAAACATTAAAACATTAAATCACTATCTGTCATGGGCATGAGTCATAAGAATATTATTTAAGAGTTACAGCCTCAAACAATTGAAGATTATATTTGGACTCGAACTATTATCCACTGCAATGTTAAAGAAATAGTCCATATTAGTTAGGGTCTGACTATTTACACCTCGTCACCTCCATTTCGGTTTAGAACACTTCTCCTATCAGTTTAATTATATAATAATCATGTAAAAAATAAAAAATACCCTTTATTCATATTACACTTCTAAATGCACCTCCATTACTAACGACACCCCTCCTTCAACCTTTAAATCTTAAACCTAATTTTTACCCCGCCGCCGCCACCACCACCACAAACAACAAACAAAAAAATTCAGAACTTATAAAATTTTCAATTTTTTTTTAAAATTTTCGACAAACCAGTGTCAACCATATAAACTCTCGTCGACACCCTGTTGTCGACAAGAGTGAATATGGTCGACACTTATTCAAAGAAAAAAAAAAAGAAATTTGATCATATTAGGTCGACCAAATACATTTTCGTCGACAACAGGGTGTCGACGAGAATGTATATAGCCGACCCTGGTGTGTCGAAGAAGAAGAAAAGAAAGGAAAAAAAAAACAGGATACATGTGTCGCTCTGCGAGAGATTGGGGGCAGTTGGGACTTGGGGGTAGAGGGTGGGGCGAGAGGGACAAGGAGATGGTTTTTTTTTCTATTGTTGACGACGGGAGGCCAGGAGGGAGGGGAGGGCAGAGGCGGGCGGTGGCGACGGGGTGGTGGCCGGCAAGGGGGGTGTGGGCGACGGCAATGGTGGGGGGGAGGGAAGGGTGGGCGACGACAATGGAAGTGGGGAAGGGGAAGGAGAAAAGGGAGAGGAAGGAAGAAAGAGGAAAAATTAGGGTTTTTGGGGTGAGGTGTGTTTAGTAGATAGTTTTTTAGACAAAAGGGTATTTAAGACAATTTAAGGGGGGGTGCATCCATCCTGACATATTTTAGGGGGTGTGCATCAATCGGGGGAGTGTTCTAAACCGAAATGGAGGTGTAAATAGTCAGACCCTATTAGTTATTTAGTTTCAATTGGGCTTCTGTATCTTGTATTTAAGCCCATTTGCAATTTAAGGTTAATTTTGTGTTTAAATATTTCCAAATTCTTTCTATCTTCTCGGCTCTTCTACCCCTCTCTCTCTCTCTCGATTCTATTTTTCTCAATTTCTCCTTCTATCTATTCAATTATTATCTCAAAAAATCATACAAAAATATATGGATTTCAAGAGTAGTGATGGGACCACAACACTATATTTCTCATAATCAAGTGTAATTAGTAAAAAAAGAGTGAAAATAATATGAAATTCTATTAAATTAAAATTAAAATGCTAAAAAAAACCATACTCCCTCCATTCCAAAATAATTTGCATAGTTTGACCGACACGTTATTTAAGAAAAGTGGATTTAGTGGTTGATAATGTAAGATAAATGAGGGGTATTTTAGGTAATTTGATGATGTGTAAATTGAAATGTATGGAAAAAATGAGTGACAAATTTGAAAATAAAATTATGTTGTGAGGTTATTAATTTTGTAGGGTATTTCCATATGAAGAGTGTACAAGTAATTTTGGGACGTTCCAATAAGGAAAGTGTGCAAGTAATCACGGGACGGATGGAGTATAATTTTCACTCGAATCAGATATCATTACTCTTTTTTTTTTTCGACACACGTCAAATGTATGATTAATAATGTTATGTTACGGTATTAGTTTATGAGTATAATGATATTAGTTGGATGTTTATTAGTGAAATTATATCTGTTTTATAACGTGAACAATTTTCACTGAGACCAACTCAACATTTAAAATTCAAATTATCTTATGTTGATTATATTGAGAGGTGTTTATAAAAATATGGTTTTATTGACATGGTCTCATCTCATGTATATGATAAATCTCCATTTTAGATTTACACTTCAATATAGTATTTGCTATAAAACATAAATTGTGTAGGATTATAAAATATCTGCTCTCGTATATGTTTTTGTCATTTACCCTAAAATATGATTTTAATACTCCAGTTCATTAGCTAATTTTGGAAAGTTCAATATTCAAATTTTAGCCTCCATGACTAAAAACGAGATCAGATTACTTTCCACGGTCTGACGGAGAAAATGGTAACTCTATAAAATAATAATATATTTATATTAATATTAATTAATTAATTAATAAAGTAGATTAGTAGATAACGAATGTGGGTCCAGGGGCGGACGTACGCTTTCGGTGAGGAGGGCCATGGCCCCCCCTAAATTTTGTCAATCAAGTACTGTATATATACATCTTAGTGATATTTTTATTTTATTTTTTTCTAAGATATTTTTATTTTATTTTTTTGGTTGGCCTCCCCCAATTAATAAACTAATTTAAAGCGGCCCAGTAATTGCTTATTTCATTTTCTTCCGGGCCCAATCCTTTTATCTGTTAATTTAATTCCTTTTCTTCTCAATCAATCACGCACCCCATTAGAGTAAATCATACATTCATACTAATACAATACTCACCACTCACCAGGTTTGTAATTGTAATTTATATATTATTATTTTTATTTTGTTATTTGCTAATGTACTATTTTAATTATTCTTCAATTCTCTAAATATTTAATTCATAATTAGCATTTAATTTAAAATTAATTCTTTAGATATTAATTGATGTATTTATAAAATTTATTTTCTAGATCAAATATAAACAAAAATTAATATAACTAATGAGTAATGATTGACTAAAAGTTAAAATTTGGAATTTAATGGTCTTTTAATTAATTAACTTGTATTTGATTATTTCGTAGATGAAAATGCTACGGACAATAGAATTTTTCTTTAAAAGAAAGAATATATAAAAATACTCAAACATTTATAAATAATGATGAAAGTCGTCATGCAAAATTATTGAGGCGTGACCCAAAATTACGATCACCAATATTGAAAGTGTTAGAGCATATATCCAAGTTGGACCATATTAAATAATACTTTCCATATCAAATAACACTTTTATCAGGTTGTAGGTTTAATGTTATATTCTGAAAATTTTATGATAATTAATATATTATATATAAGTTTAATAATGTATATTATAAATTTCATTAGTATGAAATTTTACTGTTGGCCCCCCTCAATTATTCATCCTGGGTCCGCCCCTGTGTGGGTCCCACCAAGTTTATGCTTTTTACTATTGTGGAGGCAGAAAGAAGATGCTTACGCACCTTCGTCACACTTCCATTTAAAACCTTATTACAAGGAATAATACTTGTGTCTACCTATATACTATGGTGCACTTTGTACAATTTTAAAAAACTTATTACAATAAATTTGTATGTTGATATAAAAAATGAGCGGAAAAATATTCATAAAATAAAAGGTATTAATAGTTTACATGATTAAAATTAAATATTAGTTATGTATTAAAAAAATGTTTCTCCAATATTATTCAATTAACATATGCAAGTATTTTATGCTGGTGTTACATAAGAAATTCATCATCTGATTTCATATTAAAATTGTTATTCAGCATACAATAAAATATTCTTCTTTTATATACAAATTAATATTTTCGAGAATTTTTATAAAAAAGGTCATTCATACACATACTTTCTTAATAAAGGACCACTAATAGGATCTTTTTAAAAAAGGACAAAAATATATGTTAAAAACCATTTATGCCCTTACATTTAAATTTGAAGATTAATTTATTAATTTAATAATTAAAGGAAGAAGTCGTAACTTCCTTCCTTTTCGCCTTTATTAATTTAATAATTAAAGGAAGAAGTCGTAACTTCCTTCTTTTTCGCCATATATTCAACCACATACCTATTCACAAAGATTCTTGTAATTTCCCAATCGAGTTCGTCATTGTGATTTGTACAACAATCGATGCACTAGTTCCTTAACTAGATCTACGACCCTCTGGTCATCGTCTTCCATGGCAGTGCCGGCGGCGACAGTGATGGTGTGGCGGAGCTGCGGAGGCGATTGTGCACGTGTGAGTGTATTTTGGGGTGGTTTGTTTTGAGTTTTAATATTGGACGGGTAAATGAAAATGTTTTATGAAAATACATACACTAGGTCCAGTTCTTGTTTGCTTCATTTCTCATGATTTCAGATTTCAATAATTAACCATTAGTAGTACATATAAATTTTATGTTTTTAAGATCCATAATTAATTGTTTAGTAACTGTTCATCATTATGTTTAGTTTCGTGAAAAAATCTACAGACGTGGGTATCATGTGTTATAAAGAAGCATTGCACATCCATTCATAATATTGTTGATGAATGCTTCTTCAGATGGAGAATTTCGGAAGACAAAACCGAGTACTTGTAAGACTTGTGGCATAAAGTCATTTTCTGCATAATGATATGTACATATGCACATAATTTACTTCACACTTCTGCATTATTCATATGATGATGCAACTTTAGTTTTTTTTTTCTGCATTACAGTCACCGATTTTTCTGTAGATCTTTCTGCATAATCAAGTCAGAGATTTTTCTGAAGAACATATCTAATTTGATTTGACAATTTTTCTGCAGATCTTCAAGTCTGAAAATTAAATTGAATATCACAGCTTTGGGGAAAATGCAATTGAATATCAGAAATTTGGGGAAGACTTGAATATCAAAGATTTGAGGAAGATTCCTAAAATTGAGGCGGTGATTTGGAGAAGATTTGAATATCAGAGATTTGGAAAAGTCCTAAAATTGGGGAAGACTTAGTACTAATTAATAATTAATGGCGATTTGCATTCAAAATTTAAAATTAGTTGACTTAATATTATATTAAAACATAATTTTGAATATTGAGGGTAAAATTGTACAATTAGGTTGGATTTTGACCTTAATTTGAAACTATTTTAAACCAGTTCCTTATTTAAAAAAACACTAGGTGGAAAGACCTAATATGTGAAATCCCTTCTTTCATATAAATTATTGTCTCCTTCCTATCATAATTTTCTTACTTATCAATTTTGGACGTCCCATCATAAGTTTTTCATTTTTTAAAGGTAAAAATTTAGTGTCTCTGTGTCTTTTCTCATTCATATTTCTTTCTACAATTTGTCTCCTTTCTACTTCTTTTTATCTTTTCTATTAACAGTATATTTTATATTATATTCTTTAATTTTCATGTTAAAATTAATATATAGGAATGCTTGAATGAGTGAGTATTAATTATTTTTCATAATAATTGTTAGTGCGATTAAAGGTTATATCAAATTTAATAGAGTGTACCATACCCTAAGTACTATATCCAAGTTTTTTCTGTTTATTAAAGGTCATAAGACAATACTCAAATCTTGATGATCATGGATCCCACAACAATTAATAATGAATAAAGTAAAGTCTTACAGCTCGTAATTACCACAATAAGTTGATTTAATATATAAATATATAAGACTCCATGACCTGGAAATTTTAATTTTAAAGTAGAGTCAAAGTGTTGATTAATTTCATTTTCATCGTTATTGGCTTGGCGCAATAGGCTGATGCTCTCTTTATATATTTCAACAACCCTCATTTTTTTTCTCTTCCTACTACTTAATATTTTTTATTATTTAATATACATTACCTCAACTAATATCTAAGTTGAACGAGAGGTCAATATAGTTTAAAAAATTAATTTGTGTCATTTTCCAAATCTTGTTGAACAAGTGTAACATGTGCATGATGCATGCATGACGTACATGAATATGTCACATATGACATATGTGTTGGATATATGGGTCAAAACTTCATACTGATTAATAAAGATCCAAGCGTTAAATTCAAAAGGTTGCAAGAAAAAATCTTAAAAACTCGTAAAATCTCCTGTTTGGACAAAAAAAATTACTCTCTCAGTTACACAAAAATAGCTACATTTAATTTTACACACAAGTTAAAAAAAAATTAATAAACCTGATCAAATTTAACTAATATATCTATTTTACCTTTAACATTTTATAAATCTAGTGTAAATTTTAAAATAGTTAAGTCTTAATTATTCTTAATTCAATGTTAATGATGAGTAATTATGAAATAAGTTTAATTAGAGATAGAATTATCAATAAAATATTTTAATATTTAAATAAAAGAGAAAGTGTGACTATAATTTAAAATATTCGAAAAGGAAAAATATAATGTAGAAGTATATCAATTCTAGTATGATCTATGTTATACATATAGCTAGACATTTATATTTAATTAATTATTTACTAGTGGAAAACATGAAATCGTCTCCTATCAGGAAAAAAAACACATGAAATCATGTAACAATTAGACGTGTGTGGGAATGAAAAATCAAATCACAAATAATAACAATAATAATAATAATAATAGCAACCTTTGGAAGTGAAAAAAAGGCATAAAAGTTGTCACGAGTGTTTGTATTCCTTTTCTTCTTTTGACGATCGAGTACAGATCGATCGTTGTAGCTAATACTCCCTCCGTCCCACAAAAATAGCTACATTTGACTTTACACACAAATTAAGAAAAATTAATAAATGTGTCAAATTTGCCCTTGAAATTTCATACTTCAAAATCTGTTAAGCATTAATTACTCTTATTAATTAAGGGTAAAATTGACAATAGTGCATTTAATACTAAAGTAAAAGAGGAAATGTAGCTATCTTTGTGGGGCGGGGAGTAAGTGTTTAGCATAAAAAGGGGGAATAAATGGATTTTATGATAGGGACTAGCTTACAATCAATCTCATTGGTCTGGGAAAAGTTATACAGAACATCGAATTATTCCACAAAAAAGTTGAATGAATGTCCTAATTTCAAGTTGGAGTTCCCATACCTTTTTTCAAATATTAATTAATTCGACGAAAAATGATAAGTATATAGTAGTTGAAATGGTAAAATCAAGTCATGCAGTGAATCACTTGGAGTGTAATAGAGAGGGATAAAAATAATATAATCATCTACATATATAGTAGTAATAATTAATGGATTAAATTTTAAACAAATTATCTAAACTTTTAAACCTCGTGCCGATCAAATATATAATCATTTGATTTTTTTATTACTTGAGGTATTCACTAAAAATAAATTAGGTTTCCCCATCGCGAATTAGGGTTGGTGAGGGCTTCGTGAGAAGCTTAAGCCCTCGTCTTTTTTTTTTTTTTGCAAGGGTCCCTCGTCATTTGGCTGAGATATGGATAGGATTATATATATATATATCAATCCACTATTGACATCCTTTTGAAGTTGTCTGATCAATTTCATCCTTTTGTTACGTACGCTTCTTTCATCTTCAACGGTAGTACGTACTTGATGACTATTCGGGATGGCTCGACTAACTTGTCTTTAGAATTGGTTAGATTTCTTTCAAATTCTAATAAAATTTCGATGTGAAGTTGTAGTCCATTGTTAAATCGATTTTTGCTTATATTATATCGTTACACTTACTTTTACTTGTTTTTATTTTTTTCAAAACATTACTTTTACTTGTTGAACTTTAGTTTTATTGAACGTACACGAGTTTTTAAACATTACTGTATATTATACTAAATTAAGATAAAAATTGCAATTAAATAAGATAAATTAGCAAGGTATTCCATTATAATATACTGTCTCCACCACTACAAAAAACTTCCAAAATGGCGAGGGGGAAGGCAGCGGATTCCCCCTCACTAATCATGAAGGCAACGGCAAAGGCAACGGATTTCCCCCGTTGTCAATATGCTCGTTGCTATTTTATAGGCAACGGATTTGGGGAAACCGTTGCCTTTTTGCAACGGCACATGTCTTTTCGCAACGGGGCCCACTCCCGTCGCCTTTTCGCAACGGGCCCACTCCCGTTGCCTTTTCGCAGCGGGCCCACATCCGTTGCCATTTTGGCCGTCGCCTATTTCTCATTTTAAAAAAAATGAGAACCTGGGTTTCGAACCCAGTTATCTAAGGCAACCAACACACCCCCACCACGGGGCCACCCAATATTCGCGAATTTTGCTGCAGCCGAGTTTCAAGCACGGGACCTCTCGGTACTAAATTATGTGTTTCAAATTAAATAATTTAATTACGGTGATTAAAAATTAAATATTATCAATTCACACCATTTAAATTTATTCTAATCTTCAATTCACAACAATATCATTACACACAACATCGAGTATAATTATTTTCACTTATACATTTAAAAATATCAATTCATTTATCCATTTAAAACTATTTTCATCTTAATTAAATATCAATTCACTTATACATTTAAAAATATCAATTCATTTATACATTTAAATTTATTCTAATCTTCAATTTTCAACATTTAAATTCATTAATCTAATTTTCACTTCACAACAATATAATGACATACATCATTAAATATAATTATTTGCACTTATCCATTTAAAAATATCAATTCACTTATCCATTTAATTAAAACAATTTTCATCTTAATTAATATCATTATCAAGTTCATGATTTTCAATTAAAATAACATACGGAGTAACAAACAACATTAATTATAATCATTAGCATGTTCACGTCAATTAAAATAACATCACACACAACATTAAAATAAACAATCTTCAACGTCATTGTAATATAATTAAACATAACAAAATAATAGAAAATGTATCACTCCTCATCACCACCATCATCCTCAACATCGTCACCCTGATCCTGAACCTGGTTACCATCCTGAACGTTCCTCGACTCCCCCGACGGTTTCATTATTACTCCTTCCGTCTCATTATTAATTGAACGTTTGCAAAAAATATATGTTTCATTATTAATTGAACATTTTCTTATAATTTGGAAAAAGTAATTTTTACTCCTTTAAAAAACTCTCTCAAACATCTCGTATTTACACCACTTGTCATTATTTTTTACACACTAACTAAATATTTTCTCTCCAATAAAGTTGAATTACCCATAATATATCTCATAAAAGTCAACTTTTTCACATTTAATACTAAACGAAGGGAGTAATAATTTGGATAGTAATAATTTTTAATATATATTATAGAATTCTAGAGCAAAAATATATGTGTATAAGTCTAAAATGACATACTCCCTCTTACATTCTCTATTCAAAAAATGTAGTCGCATGGAAACCATCATCCTTTAATCATCACTTAATTAATCGAATTGTCTTCAACTTTATTCACAATGAATTTCACTACAAAAAATGTCTGATTTTGATACCAACGATTTAGAGACGGATATCCAATCAGTCTCTAATAGGTATGATTAGAGACTGATTTTCATTAATTTTTGGTTTCAAATCTCGATTTTTTAATAAATCGGTCTCTAATCTGTACCGATTAGGGACAGATTGGATATCCGTCTCTAAATCGTTGGTATCAAAATCAGACTTTTTTTGTAGTGTTTCACAATACTCTTACGTTATCTACCTATTTCTTAAAATATGTGCCCCTCCAATGAAACTATACATCTCATCTCGTAGGTGGAAGGAGTACATTTTAAATAGGAGAGAGTAATATTCAATTGTGTCCAAATGCATACCAAATTTTAGTGCCTTTTTAAAGAGACAAATATCCCAAGCACACATATAATTCGCATGTATAAGATGATGGAAATGATCAAGAGAAGCAAACAGAACACAATAAATAAAGTTGAAATATTACTAATCATTCATACAATTAAAAAACAAAACGCATGTTATTTCAAGTACCAAGGGAAGGAGTATTAATTAGGGCGACGGTTAAGGCAACGGGGTCCACTGCCGTTGCCTTTTAGCGAGTGGGGTCCTGTTGTCATTTCGCAACGGGCCCACTCCCGTTGTCTTTTGGCGAGTGCAGAACACGTCCTTGCCTTTGCCGTTGTCAAAAGGCAAGGGCGTTATAATCCGTCGCCTTTTCGCAACGGGGCCCACTCCCGTTGCCTTATCTGTTGCCAAAAGGCAAGGGCACCCACCCCCGTTGCTTTTTTTCTGTCCGTTGACAAATCTGTTGCCAATTGACAACGGTACACTGCCCTTACTAAAATTCGTTGCCTTTTGGTCAATATTTTGTAGTGCACTCCCACAAAAGTTTGCGATGAATTTTAGGTAAATAATTTAAAGAAAAAAGTGAAATTATTAGAGTGTTTAAGGATAATTTTGTAAACTTTTATATATAAAATAAATAAAGTAGTAGTATACGGTGGATCCAAGAAATAATGACATAAATAGTAAATATATATATATATATATATATATATATATTTTGTGGGAGTGAGGATTATATATAATGATTATTTTTAATTTAGATATACAAACTTTTATGGGACTAAAAATAAAAGTGAACTTTTATAGAATCAAGGAATTACCATTTATCAATATCATACAATATTTAAAAAAACATTCCATGTTTTTTCAAAAAAGAGAAAGAAAAAAAAAAGCATTTCATGTAGATATAAATTACATTATGTGCAATAATATCCAATAAATTCACGAGCACACGACCCAAAGAGATGTCAAATGGAATGTAAGGATTTAAATATAGAATTATAACCCCCACTTTTTTTTTTTGAGTACCAAAATTGTAAACCCCACATAATATATTGCTTTGCATAAACTCAAAGAGGTGAGGATGTGACCGTGACCGTGACTGTGACGGTGAATTATTGAGTGGAAGCCTGGAAAGCACTAGGCAGCAGCACCTCCGTAGGATAGCTCAAGTGGTTAGAGCACCACTACCTAGGTCTTAGGTCCTGAGTTCGAGTTATGGGAGGAAAAAAAGAGATGAGTATTTAACTTGTAATAAAAAAAAGCAGCACCTCTGTTATTTCCACGTTAGTCCAAAAGGACAAATTCAAATATTTCCTTTATCTACTAAAGTATAAAGATAATGTAAAATTGTTGTGAGATAAATATAAAATGATAATTTTTCATAAAAAAAAATGAATATTTTGGACACACAAATAAAAAAAGTACACATATTTTTTATGGACGGTCGACGGATGGAGTATATAGTACTCTCTCAATTCAGGTATAATATGCTTATTTTTTTTTATACTATTGTAAGAAACATCGATTATTTATATATAAAGTAGATAAAAATAAAAATGCACACTTATATAGATAATCCAAAAAGAAAAATGTGCACACTTTACGCATTTTTGTTACATTGAAGTAGTATACTCACCCCATCTCATATTAATTTACACATTTTCCTTTTTTTTTAGACGTTTCAAAAACTTGCATACACCAAAAATAATAAATCCTCCATAAACTACATCCTCACAATATTCATAATTTTGCATAAAAAAAATGTCATTACTTTTGGACTCACGAATAAACACAAGTCAACCACATACTTTACTTTATACTTAAAGTTTACAAAATTATTCCATATATAAAATCTCAATCATTGTTTTTCTTTTTTATTTTGTGTATCAAAAAATGAGTGCAAGTTCATACCGGACGGAGGAAGTAGTATATATTCCATCCATCCAAATTTATTGTGTTCATTTTTTGGACATGAATATTAATAAACATTGATTAGTTTATGTATAAAATAAATATGTTTAGGTTATAATGAAATATTATTAATAGCAAATAAGTGGTAATTGGAAGTTAAAAGATAAATAGTGTTGTATTATTTTTAAAAATAAAAATAATAAAATTAGATAATTAAAAAAAAGTTAAAATAATAAAACCGGAACGAGTATGAAACATATGATTAATTTTAAGTTGCTTCTTGGAACAAGGCTTCCGAAAACGACGTCGAAAGTACTAAATATGAAACGCGTCACCCAACAGTGACCCTTCCCTTTGCTTATATTTACAGATAAGCCATTTGACGCTTTTTAATGATGAGTACGGAATGAAGGCCCGCCCATGGTTACTCAAGCGGTGGTGACGATATGAAAAATATAAATATAAATAAAGTAATGTAAACTTTAAACGACTTTTTTTTTTCTTCCTAATTTAGCATTTATGTATTTTTGGAAGCACGACAAAATGGATGATTTTTCTAAATCTAATACTCCCTCCGTCCCACAAATATAGCTAAATATTCTTTTTTTGAATGTCCCAAATTAGGGTTGGTCTGCTATGGACTCGAGTGCATGTTGTGCATCCTAGTCCATGTTACACTTTTCAGTTTTACTGACTTACACTTTTTGGTAAATGGTGTTGCATTTTTCAATTATTAAACTGTATAATAATATTTTTAGTAATAATTGAAAAGTGTAACACCATTTACCAAAAAATGTAAGTCAGTAAAACTGAAAAGTGCAACATGCACTCGAGTGCAGGGACGGTGCCACTGGGCCCCCACCAATTTTTTTATATATATATATAATAAATATTTTATAATAATTAATATATTATGGGATAATAGTTATTCTCATCATATATATCTTAATTTTATCATATATTTACAAACATTTTAGGTGCCACATGTCACAAACTAATTGGTCTATTTATTCTCAAATCACTACACGAATAAAAAATAAATGCTTGTATACAAAGTTTGAAAGGAGTAATATATTTTTTCACGTGTTTTTTACTTAAGTTTGTTTCTTAATACTCCAAAAATAAATTATTTCTTCAATAGAGTCAATAATATAGATTGATGGTGTATTTGAGAATTATTGTCTACGTTTTTACTAAAAATTGTAAAATATTTTAGCAATTTTTAAATTTTTTCGCTTCATTTTGAATCGAACTATCAAAACTTCAAAATAATATGAAAGACAGCTTGTTCAATTTAATTTAATGAAATGTATTGACAATTTTATCATGCAAAATTTCAATGAGTATACTAAGTACATATTATTTTATCTTTAAAGTAATGTTAATCGGGGAAATTATTGTTAAGGTCATTTCACTAAGAGATTTATCTAATAGGGCATAGGTTTTTTTTTTAAATCTATTAAGGTGAAAATGACACCTAATAAGACGTTGTTGCCCTTTACCCATTTAAATAATTCGAAATTAATAAATATTAATAATTTGAAATTAATAATTTTGAATTAATGCAGTTCCTAATTATATGCACCTAGCAATTATTAAAAAAATCCTAAAATTAAGCAATTCGAATTAATTGTTAATTATTCAAACAAATAAAGTTAAAAAATCTGTAGACATCGTCGGAGAGATTTCAAGAAAAGAAAACCCATTGTTTCCGGCAAAAAGTTCATTCAAGAAAATCAACACTGTGAGAAAAGGAAAGAAAACCCATTGTTTGAATATGCATACATATATGAAGATAGATTATGAAGTTTAATATGCACTGAATGAAAACGGGGTACATGCATTTTATATATGTGCTTATGTGAAATGCACTATACGATATGCATATATACATGCATACGGTAATGTGCATATCTATAGTTACAGGGAAATATGCACAATTAAACTACTCCAAAACGCAACCAGAAAATTAGAATTAAATTTTTTAAAAAAATCAATTATTAGGGATGGAAATGAATGAAGACTGAATTTCAATCTTCAAAACACAGTAGTGACTCTAATCTACAGTTTACATTCGTAAAAAAGAAACAGAAACTGCAATTTCATAAGTAATCAACAACAAAAATCAGAGAAATTAATTATGATCCTAAAAATTATTTGATTTCATATCATATGGTCTTACAGGCGTAAATCATGAGCGAAAACTCATCTTTCTGCACCAGTTTCTCCTCCAGCCACAGCCTGCTATCCATCCCGCTTCTTGTCCTGAACATAAAGACCGCATATCCCGGGCCCGGCGGATTATGAAATCAGCCATGAACATCCCACATTAGATCAACCAGCAATCCGTCGAGAAAAATCGTCTGATTCCCCCTGAAATTCCACTGCAGCCTCTTCACACGAATCACAGTCTTCTTGTCGATGCAAACGGACAACACCGAATGCTTTAATCCCTCGTTTTCCCCGCTGCAATGGATCAGGATATCATGCGGGAGGCCCGCATCGCAGAATCGGGCCCTCGTTGAATACACTGTATTTCCCGAAAAGTGCTCTTGCCGCGAAATCAGCCACGATTTAGGCGTTTTTGCCCCAAATTTCAGCCTCCTCTCTTGGCCCATATCCCCCACGACAAGCCCGAGCTCTGAATCGACGGTGATGATGACGTAGAAGCCGTCGAGGGGTTCGGGCCCTGTTTCGTAACGGGCCGTTGAGAGATCCCAGTATATTTCAATGGTGCTGGTGTGGAATTCGATGGTTTTTGTCCCTTTCAGCTTGCGGAAAATCCGAGGGTTGGTGTTTAATTTGAAGGAGGTGGATGGATCTTGGCCGATGATTATGTTGAGGCCATTGGAGAGATTGGTTTTGGTCCATGAGAGAGAAATTAGAAAGTGCTTGTGGGAGGAGAGATTGATTTTGTATAAACATGTAACTACATTCTGAATTGAAGAAATTAAATGGTAATCGCGTATTTTGGAAGATTTTAAGAAGGTCAAGATTTTTTTTTAATATGCGCTATAATTGGGGAATTGATGTTTGAATTTAAATTTCGAATTAAGATTTAAAATCTATTAATTTAAATGTTATATTAATATAAAGGGCAAATACGGTTTTTTGACACAGAAATGACCTTATTAGGAAATTATTTAAAGTTGTATGCTTTAGTTGTTTAAGAGTCTATAAAAGTGACCTTATTAGGTAATATTCTCATGTTAATCGGGCCCCCCTACCGAGATTTCCTGGCTCCGTCACTGCTCGAGTGCATACTAGACTTTACCCCCAAATTATAGCTCAATTTTCTCTTTTACTTTAGTATTAAATGCATTATTGTCAATTTTACTCTTAATTAATAAGAGTAATTAATGCTTAGGAAGTTTTGAAGTATGAGATTCTAAGACAAAATGACATATTAGCTAAATTTAACTACATTTATTAATTTTTCTTAATCTGTGTTAAAGTCAAATGTAGCTATCTTTGTGGGACGGGATTGAAAATATTAGGGAGTAAAAAAAATATAGTCACGATTCTAACAAGATCCACATCAACGGTCACCTCTCACTCTCTCTTCCTTTGAAATTGAAGGTGATATTATCCTCAATGTTCTGAAAATTTCCAGTCGAAATGGTTTTTCAATTTCTGGGTCAAATTTCGAATTGAACGACGTTCATGATTTGAGTTTGTTCAGTTTTTGCTTTGACTTTATCCCACCAACATTTGAGTACGATTCAAATCTTAGATCTAATACCCGCGAATTACTTGAAATGTTAAGTAAAATTCATAAAATAATTTATAATAGCTTAATTCACTTTTTAGCAAACATATTTTATGTAATATAATTAACAATTGAGTGATAATTAAAGGCAACAAGTGGTAAATATTTTTTCCACTTAGTATTGTGGTAACTTTACAATAATTACTGGGACGAAAAAATCAGTGTATAAAATACTCTCGCGTACTTTCAAAAGTTATTTATTTTTTTCCATTAATTAAGGAATAAAATTTTATATGTGTAGTAATTAAATTATTAAAATTAAATAGAAAGAAATGACAAAAAAAAGTAAGAAATATAAAGGCCAAATAAAGGCTATGTATTAAAAATATATAAAAAAAAATACATAAGTTCACAGGTCGAATCAGATATTGGGGTGTCATTAAAAATTTACTCGGAAAAACCCTCAGTAGGAATAAAAAACTCGGGTAGAAAAAAAAGGTGCACCCCTCTCAACTAAATAAAAAATAGCACGAAAACAGACCAAGTGTAAACAAATCAAAATCGAGAACCAAACTAAAAATCATGACGAATCAAAGGCATCACCCAATCGTCCCGTAAACTAGGCGAAAATACGCATTTCATCGGTAAAGGGTGATGAAAAATCAACCGTGAAGGTCTTCATAACAATAGTGTTAAATTTATCGATAACATCTTCAAATATTTGCTCAAGCGAACTTGTGTCTCAGAGGTTGTTCAAGATAGAGTGGATCGGTATTACGGTCACTGACTCTCTAGTGGTTGCGGTTGTGATAGTAACAAAATAAAAGACTAAAAAGAGTAACTTTTAATTTAAAATGGATAATTGAGTAATAAATGACTTTGAGGGTATTTTTCATATGTTCCAAAAAGCAAGCAAATCGTGACTAAATTTTCCTTTTGTGGTTGTTAGAATGTACTGTAGTATTACTCGGTCTTTTTTTTTTTTTTTTTTTTTTTTTGCAGATGATAGCATTCTTTTCTTCAGAGCAAAGCAGAACGAGATTAATAAGGTTAAGGAGATCATCTCCATCTATGAAGCAGCTTCTGGTCAAAGAGTTAATATGGACAAATCTGAAATTTCAACCAGTAAGTGTGTTTCTGAAGAGCTTAGGAACAGCATGGCCCAGCAGTTGGGAGCTCGTACCGTGAGCAGTTATTCGAGATATTTGGGCCTGCCCACTCTCATTGGGAGATCGAAGAGACAAGTTTTCCAAGCCATTTATGATCGAGTACTTGGGAAATTCAAAGGGTGGAAGGAGAAAACGCTTTCCAAGGCGGGACGTGAAATCTTGATTAAGAGTGTTGCCCAAGCAATCCCGACATACGCCATGAGTTGCTTTATTTTTCCGAAGTCTCTCACGGATGATTTGGAAAGAGCTGCAGCACGTTTCTACTGGGGAGCCCATGAAAACGAAAGAAAAATACATTGGGCTAGTTGGGCAAAGATCTCAAGATCGAAAGAGTGGGGGGGCCTTGGTTTCAGAGAAATGGCCTATTTCAATGTGGCGATGGTAGCAAAACAGTATTGGAGGATACTAAACAACCCCGATGCCTTGATCTCACGAGTCCTTAAAGCTCGATACTACCCGCGACAAAGTCTAAAAGATGCTCATGTGGGGTACCAACCTAGTTACCTTTGGAGGAGCTTATTACAAGCTCGGAAAATCATCGATGAAGGTCTGGCATGGAGGGTGGGAAATGGTGAGAAGATTAACTGTGTGGAGGATAGATGGATTGGGACTCGAGAGGTGAGAAAACCACAATGGACAGACCAGCAACGAAGAGAGCATCTCTGTGTTTCGACCTTCATTGACTCTGAGATGGGAGCCTGGGATGCTGATAAGGTGCACAGCTTTTTCAGCAAGGAGGATGCTTTATCCATCCTAAATACTCCCATTAGTCATAGATTACCGCCGGACAAGATGTATTGGAAGGAGACAAAAGATGGGAAATTCTCTGTCAAATCGGCGTACTTCTTGGCTACTAGGAAGCTCTCAAATTGTGCCGCTGACCTGCCGTCACCGAGTAAGCCGACGAAACTGTGGAAGAGGATTTGGCGCTTAAATATCCCACCATCAGCTCGACACTTTCTTTGGAGGGCGTGTACTGACACCCTCCCAACGAATGTAAACCTGAAAAAACGTGGTATTGAGGTGGACTCTGTTTGCTGCTTATGTGGGCTTGAGGTGGAGAATACGGCCCATATCCTTATCCGGTGTCCCATGGCCATCCACATATGGGGTTGCAGCCCTCTGCGCCTGCAAAGTACTGATATCACTCAACCTTTCCGAAGTTTCTGTGCAAAAATGATGGAATCACTCCCAGAAGAAGGACACTCTTTAATGGGCATACTACTGTGGAATATTTGGAAAGCCAGGAACCACGCCATCTTCGATGGAATCTACACGGACCCGGGAGATGTTGTCCGAAAGTCCCTCCAGCTCTTTCAGGACTTCAGGAACCAAAAAGGAAACTCACTGAGTAAAACAAACAGCTCCACCAGATCAAAGTGGTCTCCTCCACCGGAAGGAACTCTGAAACTTAATACTGACGCAGCAGACTTCGGAGATGGGCAGGCGGGTCTTGGTTTCGTCATTCGGGATGCCGCAGGGGACGTCCTGATTTCCGGCACTTCAAGAATCAGGGCGTCGGGGAATAGTACACTGCTTGAGGCTCTGGCCCTCCGCTTTGCTCTCCGAAGAGCTTTGGAATCTGGTTTCCACAATTTCATCATCGAGTCCGACTCGGAAATCCTCGTCAAGGCCATCTTGAGTACTTCTGTGGTGGATCCTTTCTCGGAACTGATTGTTGAAGACATTAAAGATATAAACAAAAGCCTCGGGGTCTCTAGCATAAAACACATCAGAAGAGAGGCAAATTCGGTCGCTCATGACCTAGCTCATCTAGGAAAAATTGTTGATGTTGAAAGTATCTGGATGGAGGAGCTTCCATCCTGCTGTAATCGATCTTTTCAAGGAGATGTAAGGCGTGAGCCAACACATTCTTAAGTTATAAAATTTCAGTTTACTGTTAAAAAAAAAAAAAAAAAAAAAAAAAAAAAAAAAAAAGTATTACTCGGTCTGAGCTTGTAATTGATTAATATTTCTAGTGATGACAAATGTCAAGAGGACAAACCATATCCACCTGTCTCAAAATTTAATGCTCCCCCCCCCCCGCCCCAAAAAAAAAAAGAAAAATAATGCTGCCGGTGTCCTACTCATTATCATATTTATTTTTATTAGTAATTCCCCTCAAAAAAATATTATTATTATTATACTATTTATATTAGTAATTCCCCTCAAAGCATATCAAATGTTATTTTATTATTAGTTTCAAAGATCCGGAGTTGTACAGTAGTATTTATTTTGGAATACAAAATTTTATAATTACAATAACTCAATAGAAACTCACCCCAAGTTCCCAAGCACTTTTACATAAGAAAACCATACCATTTCCTCTATTAACCAATATTCTCCCTTTTATTTTCCAAGTAATACCACACAAATAACTTTTTACAATGTAATTCTGTTCATTCAAAAATAATATTTTTGAACTGTTGCACAACTAATTTTATTCAATAAAAATAGTTAATGCCAATCAATTAGTACTTTCAGTTAAATAATTAATACTTCATCCGTTTTTAATTAAATGTCTTTTAAATATTTAAAAGAAACTCAACATTTAAACAATTTTACCCTTAATTAATTTTTATCTCTTCAATCTTCAACCTTATTTTTTCTCTCATTTATTTTCTTACATAGTAGAAAAGATGTGAGATAAATAAAAAAATCATTTGTTTAATTAAAAAGTATTAGAGATCTTTAAATGAGGATAAATTGAAAAAAAAAATGTGGATAAAATAGCTTTAAAAAAAAAGAGTAAATATGACAAAAAATAAGAGCTTAAAAAGACTTTTAATAAAAGAAGAAGTAATATTATTTAAATGTGCATATTCCTTGAGTTGTCGTACATTAATTAATATAGAAAAGTATTTGACATATATAAGAGGATATTTAAAATTACATTTAAGCTCTCGGTCAAAATAAAAATAAATTTAAGCTGTGTATATTCCTTGAGAAATCAACCATTCAAAAGAGAGGTTCCAATGCAAGTAGTGCTTACACGTCTATGACTATACATTTTATATAAGAAATAACTAGTGGACATTTAAGAGAACTATATATCATCTTGTCTTTTTTTTTTTTTTTTAATATAATCTTTCTTGTGCACGTTGGATGATTTTAGTAACATTTTTATTTTATTTCGACAATAACAAACTGGTGAAATGGTTTCTTCATATATACTCCCCATTATTGAATAAATGTTTTTTTAATTCCTAATTGTTTTTTCTTTTAGCTATTTTCACCATTTTTCTTCTCAATTTACCCATCCAAATATCTCTACAAAAATATAATTAAGCAAGTTTTTAGTAAAGTAGTATTAATATATAAGGAAAAGAATGAGAGAAGAAATTAGGAAGGAGATACAAGATTTAAATAAATAAAAATAATTTAAGAATAAAATTGTTTAAATATTGAGTTTCTTATTTTATTTTAATAGCTAAAATGACAGTACATATTAAGGAACATTGGAATAACTTTTCCTGATTTTATTAAGGAATGAAAAATCTCTAATTAGCGCGAGACACTTGGATTAGACGGGTTGAAAGAAATTTATTATAAATTTTAATTTATATTTTTAAGTGAGTAATTTTTTTTACAGTACGGAAATTGAATTTTAAAAAAATCTTTTAATTAGGTAGAAATTTGATAAATATGTTATTCTATTTGAAAATTAAAGAAATAGCCTTATAAAGCAACCCAACATTTTGACAATTTTATTATTAATTAATTATTATTTTTTCTAATTTTCTATCTCCTTTCTAATTTCTTCCCTCATTCTTTTCCTTACATATTAATACTACTCTACTAAAAACTTTCTTCATTAATTTTTTTAGACATTTGGATGAATAAATTGAAAAGAAAAATTGATGAAATTAGCTAAAAGAAGAAATAATTAGCTAGAACAAAATTTAAAGCTTCAAAAGACATTTATTAAATAATGGGAAATATATGAAACAATAATATTTTAATGCTATTATGAAAATAATATAAAAAATTACTAAAATCATCCAACATTCATAAGTAAGATTATACTGTTAAAAAAAACAAAGACAAGATGCTAAATATTTCTCTTAAATGTCCACTAGTTATTACTTATATTTAGAACAGAAAATGTATATTATTATTGTCTAATTTAATAAGGAATGAAATATCTCTAATTTAATATTTACTGTATAACACAATAAAATATGTTATCTAAGTTCATACCAATTTTTAGACACCATGTATTTAAAAGTCTTTAAAATATTAATTTTTATTTTGAAAGTGTTGATCAGGTAGACGAGCAGCAGGCACTTGAGCTGGTCGAGCAGGAGGCAAGACCGGTTCTGGAGGATCCGGACAAAGAACACAAGGAAGCTTGGGAGCAGCAGCCGGTGGTTTCAAAAAAGAGCTGATCTCAAGGGAATCAACAGGCGAGGAAGGAGCAGGCTTGGCCGAGAACGGGAACACAAACTCATCAAACTGAGCACGACGAGTAGTGTAGAAGCGGGAAGCGATCAGATCGTAACACCGAAACCCTTTGTGAGAGGAACTGTAACCCATAAAAACACACGGAGCACTGCGAGGAGCAAGCTTGTGGAGAGCATAATCCCGAAGATATGGAAATACGCGACAACCAAATGTTCTAAAGTTTGCAAAGTTCGGAGCAGTGCCGAACAGAAGCTGAAAGGGTGACCTATCCCCAAGAACAGGGGTGGGCAAACGGTTAATAATGTAGACAACAGTGGAGAAAGCATCAACCCAGAAGTGAGCAGGCATGCTCGCCTGAAATAACAACGAGAGCCCAGTTTCAGTGACATGACGATGCTTGCGCTCAGCCCGACCATTCTGTTGAGGAGTATAAGGACAAGAGATTCGATGATGAATGCCATGATCGGCAAGGAAACTACGAACGCGACCATTAACAAATTTTGTACCACCATCACTCTGGAAGGCCTTAATATTGGTAGAAAACTGATTGCAAACAAAGGTGTGAAACTGCACGAACACATCAAAGAAGTCAGACTTGGCGTGCAACGGGTAGAGCCAGGTGAATCTGGAGAAACCATCCACAAAAATGACATAGTATCGAAAACCATCATTAGAAGCAACAGGGGCAGGTCCCCAAAGATCACAATGAACTAAATCCAAAACACGAGATGCTCGCTTCTCATTTAATGCAAAAGATAAATGTTTACTCTTAGCCAATTGACACAGAGTACATAAACCCGATTTGGGCAAAACAGAAGTAAGGGACAACAAACCCAATTTATTCAACAAATTAACTATAGAAATAGGAACATGGCCTAATTAGGGGTGTGCACCGGTCCAAAACCGGACCGGACCGGGACCGGGACCGGAATCTGTCATAATGCATGGACCGGAGACCGGACCGGTAAATTCCGGTCCGGTTCGGGTTTGGACCAGAATTTTTTATTTTATTTTTAAGTTTTTTTTTTCAAGTTTATGAAAGCAAGAACAAGATTGATGAATTTGTGTATGAAAATAAAAGTGTTGCTCTTTATTCTAAATCAATCTATGCCAATGTGAATTTTATTTACCTTATTATTAATGATCTTTTGACACTAAAAGTAAATTAAATATGTTCGTTAAATTATATATTTTAAAAAATGTAATAGATCTCAACAATTTTACCTCACATTCTCACCTTTTGAAAAATAAGTGAGGGTGTATTAATAAAAAAATATAAAATAAAAAATTCCGGTCCAAACCGATCCGGACCGGAAAAACGAAATCCAAAATTTGAAGGACCGGAGACTGAAAACTACCGGTCCGGTCCGGTTCCGGTCTTTTTTGTGCACTCCTAGGCCTAATCTACGATGCCAACACTAAAAAAAAGCCTTCAGCGACGATCTCCGTAAAGCAGCGACCAAGACTGGAGTGCCTTGCTCCAGGGCATAGAGTCCTCGACTATGTCGAACCCTCGCCAAGGGTTTTTTGGTCTCCCGATTCTGGATGACAAATGAGTCATTAGTAAACAAAACATCAATAGGAAAGTCCGAAGTAAGCTTACTAATGGATAACAATTTCTTAGTGAGATGTGGTACGACGAGCACATCTAACAAACAAACATCCTTATTAACCGAACACGACCCAACATGAGTGATCAGAATAGTAGAGCCATTAGCAACAATAACATTGTCGTTACCAGAATACGGGTGAGGATTTTCTAGGTCAGTCGAGCAAGGAGTCATGTGAGCGGAGACACCACTATCGAGGAACCAATCCGAAGCAGGAGGATGCGAGACATGACACTGAGAATCAAGGGCATGAGCAAGATTAGCCGCAGAAGGGGCAGGGCGAGCATAACGGTCCGGACATCGATTCGCATAATGACCCTATTGGCGGCAAATCTGGCAAGTGGGAGGGCGGCGAGTAGGGGCGAGCCATTAGCCGAGGATCCAATGGTCACCTGGCGACCATAATTCCGAGGAGAGAAGTTACGGGATTTGGTGCCAGGGCAAGCAGGCTTACCCGAGCGAGTAGAGGCAGAGAAAGATGGAACGGGCGAGGACGAGGAGTCCATCGAACGAGTAAACTGCTCATAGTTTAAGGCCTGGTGGATCAGATCCCGAAAGGCAGGCATGAGCGTCATAGTCATGCGAGTGTCAGAGAAACCAGCAAACTGGGAGCCGAGACCGGTAAGAAACCAATGACACTTGTCGTCATCATCAACAGGCTTACCGATGGAGGCGAGTTGATCGCAGAGAGCACGAAACTTCTTGTTGAAGTCGTCGACGGAGGTGGATCCACGACGAAGGGAGAGGAGTTAATTCCGCAGTTGAGTGATGCGGGAGACCGAGGTGTGACTGTAGGCTGCCTCGAGTGCGACCTAGATGGAGCGCGAGGTGTCACAGCTGATGACCTCAGCCATGGCTTCTTCAGATAGGGAGGAAAGAAGAAGACTGAGGATCTTTTGATCCTTCTCAAACCAAGCGGTGTAGGCTGGGTTTGGAGCCGATTCACGAGATGTGGTGATCGACTTCGCCAGAGTGGGTGTCGTGCCATGAACGTGAGAGATGAGATCATGGCTTGACAGAAGCGGGACTACCTGATTTCGCCAGAGCAGTTAGTTGGAGGATGACAACTTGATTGTCAAGAGATGAACCAAAACATTGAGAGGGATGGTGGGGGGAGTGGGAGCCGCCGCCGCCATGAGGAGGGAAGGGAAGAATTTTAGCGCGAGTCTTTAGAGAGAAAATTAGGGTTTCGATGAGTTAGACTGATACCATGTGAGAATAGGTATGTGATCACCGTTAATGAGGTCAAGGGCGGAGCCATGAAATATTTTTAGGATGGGCTGAATACCTTAAACAAAGAGGCTAACGAGTAGAAAAAAATTGAAAGTACGATTTTTTTTTATTTAAGAGGTTTGAATTGATAAATTAATGTAAGGTTAATTATTGACCGCTAAAAAAAATCCCTCAATTTTATTGTACACATCCAAACTATTATACAAACCCAATATAAAATATAATTTATTTTTAAATTTCTACGTACATCTTCAATTTTGGACAATTATACCCAAATTAAAAAAAAAGTCACAAAAAACCTTATCCTCTAATGGAACAGAAGAAACGTGTGAACAAGAAAATCACAAAAATTTAAACCCTAGATATTGATAAAAATTAATGAAACTGCGAGAAAATAAATGGAGATTAAGCGTACTAAATTTACACATTTTATTGAATGTCAAATATATATGGTTGAAACTTCTCCTTTCAAAATTGAACTCACTTTTGTATTCTTCTTATTTCACGTAATTTTTTAATTTTTATAGAGTCGAGTTATATATAATTGCTTAAAATTGAAGTGTGAGTATTAATTTAATAATAAATTTTATGGGGTGTGTATAGTAATTGAAGTCATAAAATGTGTATGGTAGAATTGAGATTTGTTTAGATGTTGTCTTTATTATTTAATTTAAATTTATGTATAAACAGACTAAAACAGTTAAATACATGCTTATAAACAAATTTAACAAAATTGAATACTTATTTAATGATAGTTTCGATTTTGGAATTAGGCATTTTTTTAATAATATAAAGTTTTTTTTTTTTTCAGAAAATTTGGTGGGCTAGAGCCACCCTTAGCCCTTGCTGTAGCTCCGCCCTTGAATGAGGTGATAGAAATGAATTACTATTTATAAGTATTTATAAGGAAGATAAACATATGGTCAAAATAAAAAATATATTATTCCTATATTTACATTATTCCCTATTTGAAAGGTGGATTCCTAAAATATTGAAACATAATTCAAAAGGTCATTTTTTTTAATATTCCATGGTTCTATTAAAATTAATTAATGGACATACAATTAATAAAAGAAGTTATGACAAAATGTTAAAAAATTTATGAAATCATATTTCTTTATTTTAAGAACCTTTATAAATAAATATAGATATTTTGAGAACTTCTAATTTTTATAAATGAGAGAATCTTACTCCACAAAACATAAAATGAATCTCCATTCGATCACATATATATATATGAGACGAGCACCGACGTTTTACACGAATTGTTAATAAATGTTTTTTTAAGGAAAATGTTAATAAATGTTATTACGAGTAGTGATTTTTTAAATAAAATGTATGTCTCTCATTTTTTTAATAATTAGTATCTTTAATATAATTAAGTATTTAATTATAATAAATATTGCAATAATCAAACTTTATATTTTTTAATAACTCAATACAATTTTCATACAGTGAAAAAAAAAATCACACAATAATAATAACACATATACATAATTAATATAAAGACGACATATAAGCATTTTAAACTCGGGAGATCTAAGTCGAATTGGAAAAGGAGTTGCATAAAAAAAATGTTTTTTTTTTAAGGGAGATAAACGGGTAGGGTCAACCCGGTCAAGTTCGGAACACAAGAACCACCGATTTTATAGAGCGAGGAATAAAGAATAATAGTACAGTCCGGGTCTACACGCTGCCAATGGCATTTATGTAGTAACTTAATAAATGAAGGGTAAATGATCTTTCTCCAACTATATAATTAATCATACCTTATTCCAATTCATATTCTTCATTTTTGCTCCAGGACGAAAAATCTTCTCTCTCTCTCATCATCTCACAACAACTCAAGCGGATATATTCATTAGGTATGATGTTCCACTTCGTCTATTGGTGTATTCTAGATCATCAAACCTTTTGTGCTTTAACTTGTTTAATTTTCTACTTTTCAACTCTATATTTGTGATTCATGAATTATCTACGGATGACAGAAGTTTGTGATTTGGTGATTTTCGTTTTAGCTTCTATAGATACTGTATTTCATTGTATTTAATTATGTCTCAGTTTCTAATTCTGTTATGAGTTTGGGGATAATCGGTTTTGCTTACTTTCCCCCTTTGAGATGGTGTCTTTAGTTGGAATCTACAACCGAAAAGTTTCAATTAAAGTATGCTGACTCTATGTTTTTATTCTTATTGTTATAAGATTCACCATCGAGGCTATGAGGAAATATTATTTGAATCGGAATTTTATTCCTGATTTTTTTCATTAGTTAGGTAGTATTTTCCTATGAGGTGTAACTGAACCGGTGAAACCTGGGTTTGACTTTTCGATTCAGAGCACTTGGTTGTGGTGCTGTTGTAGATTATGCTGTATGATTTTCCCAATTTCATGTGATGTATTTTTTTGTCTGAGGAGTATTTCTAGTGAAATGATCTGCAATAAGTTTTTTTTTCTTCATCAATATGCTGTTGTTTATACTTGTTTGCTTATGGTTTTGAAAATATAAATTCTCTGGAATTCGGTAGGTATTTGGATTTATTACCTGTAATTTAGTTTTGGCAAGCTATGTTTGGTCATCGCTTTCTGATATTTAATTTTGAATATCAGAACAGTTTTATTTGTTCCTTAGATAATTATATGTTCAGCTCTTTTTTATTTATAAACTTCTACTTCTACATTAATTGTGATAAAAGTGGAAGTGGCTATTTGAGAAAGTATTTATTGAGGATTGCTTTTGATTGTTTGTTGTGCATTTACATGAGATTGAAATAAGTACTAATTTGGAAATAAAGAAGACTAAGCTGATGGCATATTAATTACTAGTGGAATATCATCCCAATAATCAGAACAAGTAATGAATGGGATGTCAGCAAAAGGAATAATTTAGTCACTGAATGAACTCAAGTCCCTTCTCCTTTTTATTGCTTTATTTAGATCTTGATAGTTGATACTCCATAATTACGTAATCTATTTGAAGTTTTCGTATTAATAATTATTAGCGTTGTTTCTGTTGTTGTCTCTAATAGAATAATAGTCTACAAAAATACGATTCACAGTGAGTAGCAACTCCAATTTTTCTGAACAATTGCTTCTACAGGGTTTTGATTTTTAAAGTGTCTTGTAGTTGTACCCTTCAACTTCCATGTTAAACCATTATGGAGGATTGTGCAAGTTTTAAGAAATGTGCAGTCTAACTTCACACAAGGACTTTTACTGATGCAATAAATTGACATTTTTGCTTGTTTTTTTGTCAGATTTGTGGCTTTCACGTTCTCACCCTCAGAAAGGTTGCAAGTCTTTGAGTGGATATATATATTATCTAGCGGCACTGTTTCTGTATTTTCCATTAGCGTTTTTGCTGTCAATTGTGCTGTTGCAGCCCCTCTACATCAATGACATAATTGTATCGCTGTTCCATTTGCCCAAGAACACAAAAGATAGCTGTCAATCAACTATCTGAGAAGTTTGATATTGATCTTCCTTTATCTAAAGTTAACTGAAGTTGGTTCCAGCTTTCTTAGAGATGCAAATGTCTCAAGAATCTCAGTCGTCTGCCCATTTCCGCAATTTTTACAATCAGCCTATGCAGCAGATTGGTCCTTACGGCAGTTCAAATTTTCAAGTTGTGAACGATGGCCCAACGAGTAGCAGGAGCCAGGGGACTGAAGTTTCTTTTCAGTCTTGCACTGAACAATTCTTCACTCTGGAATCAACACCAGCGACTGATTTTGCTGCAGACAGTTCACCTTCAGTTGTAAGCGACTCTTCCAATAGAAGCCCGTTTTCTCCCCAGGGTTCTCATTCATATGTGTCTGATCACCATCAGCATTCTGATAACACCTACGGCTCACCTCTGAGTGGGTCTTCTGTGGTTGACGATGAAAACAAGTTGTTGCATGCGCTGTGGGTACTGAGGAATGAACTGCTGGGGCCCGAGTCTGATACTGATGATAGTGGAACCTTTAATGGCATAGTTACACAGCCTTCTCCCTTCACAAGGTACAACAAAATCTTGGATATGGCAACTCATATGGACCTGCAACAATTGCTTGTTAAGTGTGCTGAAATAGTATCAGAAGCTGATACAATGTTTGACAGAGAAGTTGCAATATCGGCTGCAGAAGCGTTGATGGATATATTAGAGAAGAAGGTGTCAGTCTCTGGGGATCCTTCCCAAAGATTAGGTGCATACATGTTGGAAGGAATCAGGGCAAGGTTGTTATCATCAGGAAGCATAATTTACAAGAAGTTGAAGTGCAAAGAACCAACAGGCTCTGAACTGATGTCGTACATGGGCGTGCTTTATGAAATTTGCCCATACTGGAAGTTTGCTTACACGTCTGCTAATGCTGTCATTGGGGAAGCCATGGAAAATGAGAACAGGATCCACATAATTGATTTTCAGATTGCCCAGGGTAGTCAGTGGGTTTCCTTCATTCAAGCTATTTCACGACGGCCTGGTGGACCCCCATATATTCGCATTACGGGTATTGACGATTCACAATCTGCTTATGCTCGAGGTGGAGGATTGGACGTAGTTGGTCAGAAATTAGCAAAAGTAGCCAAGTCATGTGGAGTACCATTTGAGTTCCATGGTGCAGCTATGTCCGGGAGTGACGTCCAACTGGAGAATCTTCCAGTCCGAGGTGGGGAAGCCCTAGCAGTGAATTTTCCCTACATAATGCACCACATGCCGGACGAGAGCGTGAGCACTGCAAATCATCGGGACCGCTTGCTTAGATTGGTTAAAAGCTTGTCCCCAAAGGTGGTGACCCTCGTTGAACAAGAATCCAACACTAATACTTCTACTTTCTTTCAGCGATTCTGTGAAACTCTAGACTATTATACAGCAATGTTCGAGTCTATCGATGCAGCACGGTCAAGGGATGATAGACAGCGGGTAAGTGCAGAGGAACACTGTGTAGCAAGGGACATTGTCAACATTATAGCTTGTGAGGGAACAGATCGGGTGGAGAGGCACGAGCTGTTCGGTAAGTGGCGATTGAGGTTTATGATGGCTGGATTCTCTCAGGTCCAACTGAGTCCATCGGTTAGCAAAGCGACGACAGACATGTTGAAAGAATATAGCTCGAATTACAGAGTTGGAGAGGGGAATGGTGCGCTGTATCTTGGATGGAAGAACAGAGCTTTATCAACAGCTTCTGCATGGAGATAGTTATGACAAGTGAGAAAGTAGTGATGTCTTATCATAACATAATAATGTAATGTAGTTTGTTGACGATAGAGTTGGTTATTCTTGTAAAGTATTTTGGTGTTGGTAGAGATGCAAAATGGTAATAGGAAAATTGTAAAAGACATTCCACGAAATTTCATTTCAGGGTCAATTTTCTGCTCTCGTGTTGTTATGGACATGTATAATGTTTAAAGCTTGCGTTTACCATATTATCAGTTTTAGTCACATGACCCTGCATTTATTTTGGAGGTTGAATGTTTCTTTTGACTGAGAAACAATGAGAGATTAAACATGGTCTGCCGGCTTATAATTTCAGTCCAATCATGTTGTGAAGAAAAGTGGTTTTCGACACATGCTTAACCGTTTAACACTAGACAGTGTAACCTTTTTAATTGCAAAATTTGATTTCTAGTTTTAGATTTTATACGATGACTTTACGATGCAAATGGAAAATTTAAAAAGTGAGGCATAAAACTAAGCAGTTTTTGTATAGTGAGAAAGAGAGTTTGCTCTGTCTTACAACACGACGTCTAGTGAAAAATTGACACGTCATCTAATTTTGTCATGTGCAATCGCACTTCACGGTTAGATAAAATATTTATTTTTTGTTAAGAAAAATATGAAGCACAACTGGCCCGGCTAAAGAGGAACAGACAGCCCCTAGAGAGGAACAGACAGCCCCATGGGCTCAACCTGGCCCTGTCCGACCTATTTGACATGTAAATAAAATTCATATGTTAGATCAACGGCATTTTTTGTTGTAAGGCAGGATGAAACATGTCTTATCCTATATTTTTTGGACTTTATATTTTTAATTAAAATGATATTTTTCTCCTGATTAAGGACTGATTTTATTTTGTAATATGTGTTTGATTTTGGTGTAATAAAATAAATAGGAGAGACAGGTTCGAGAAAAAAAAGGGGTGCCGATGGTAACGGCTCCTTCACTAAAATAATTAATTTATATATTTATTTTATCTCTATCAAATTATTAAATATTTCCATATAAATAGGAATAATTGATTTGATATAAAATAAATTTTTTTTTTTGACTCAAATCAATTAGGGGAGAATATATTAATTGAAATATTTTATTCTTATTTATATGAAAATATAATATAATATTTGATAATTTGATAGAGATAAGAGTAAATAAATTAATAAATTATTTTAGTGAAAGGGAGCCGTTGGAATGCCCCTTCTTTTCTGCAAACTAATTGAGAAAAGGGTATTTATTTTATTAAACTAAAATTAAACACATATAATATATTAAATTATTTTATAAATATTAATATTTTATTAAAAAATCCAAATTGAGTTTACATAAAAAAAAATTAAAATAGGGGGCCTTTTGATAAAAAGAGATTTAAGAACACCTCCGATCCCTCCCTCCCACCTAGGGTTGGCAACGGGACGGGTATGGGACGGGTTTGGCCTTTCCCAGGACCCGCTCCGCCAAACTTTTTTAGACCCGTTACCCGCCCTGCTTAATACCCGCCAAAACCCGCCCCGTTTTGCCCCGTGAACCCGGCGGGTAAACCCGCCCCGCCATCACTTTTTTTTTTTAAATCTATTTATTTAAAAAAAATAGTACATTAAAATCAACTCTTAAAACTACAATAAAATATTAATTCCAACATCAAATAAAACATAAAATTTTAAATATAACATAAACTTATAAATAACTAATCACAAAATAAATAAATAATATAAGGATCTAAGTCTTTTTTGAAAATAGAGTAAATCTACTGCAATTTTAGAAGCCATCCTAAATCCGCATAAAAGTATAGTAAATCAATAAATCCTACAACCACTCTATATAATCTAATTAGTTAGAATTGTTAGATGTCTTACCAATGGAGAGGGGATAATTAATAAATTAATATTATATATATATATATATTAATTTTTAAATTAATATATATATATATATATATATATATATATATATATATACGGGGTCGGGTATATGTAATCCCATTACCCGTCCCATACCGGCGGGTATTCGTTGACCGGGTATTTACCCGCCCGGAGACCCGTTTGACCGGATATTTACCCGCCCCATATGGATCGGATTTATGCGGGTCCGAGTTTTTACCCGCCCCATTGCCAACCCTACTCCCACCCACAAATAATGTTTCAATGAAATTTATCCTACATGACATGAGAAACGAACCTGCATTGTCGGGAAATTTCACCCCCGCATATCATCCCTCATTTAAATAAATAAAAAAATAATTTTGAGGGAGGGAGAGTGACTCCTCTATGAGACACACTTTCATGCGCCAGAAAAACTCTAATTAAAATATGAGGTAAAGTAATTGATTATAAAAAAAATATTAATTAAAATCTGAAAAATATTTAAAAAAATCCAGCTAAATCTTAAATAAAATAAAAATATCAATTAAACAAAAATTGGAAAAAAATATGAGAAAAATAAATAATAATTTTCAAGTTTTATTTAGTTTTTACATAATTTTGATTTTTTAATTGATTTATAATATATATATATATATTAATTTTAATATTTAGTTGATTTTTTATACTCCTATTTTATTTTTCAGGTTTTATTTTTAAGCGAAAATTAAAGAAACAAGTTGTTGTTCTTTTAAATAGAGGGGCGTTCATGAAAATAGGGAAAGATGGAAGTGTACATTTTATTGGAGTGTATATTTAACAGATGAGATGTAATTAGATAATAGTATGCAATTAATACAATAAACAATAAATTTGAAATTGAACACACACACACCCCTCTTTCATAATTTACGTAAATATATGATTCGTTGTTATTTGAATCCTAATGTGTAAAGATTTTTATAATTAGAAAAATTACAATTAACTATCGATGCCAATTAAAAAAAGTTAAAGCTAAATAAATGAAGGTTTTATTAGAAAAAAGTGAAATAAAAAAGGGCGGAAAATTGAAACCATGATTTTATAGGATAATTTAAGATATTTATTTATACACCACATAATTATTTAAGATTTGCAGGAGTATTTATCGAAGTTTAATTATTGGAGTCAGTTACAATTATAAATATAATATCGATATATAATATAATATAATATACCATATATTTATCAAGTATATATAGTGTATGATCATTATAAATATAATCGAATATTGATAGATATATAATATAATATACGATATATTTATCAAGTATATATAGTGTATGATCATTGGCGTTTCTCTTCCTTTCCCATCCATGGATAATTCAGCTAATTCATTCTTTTCTACTCCTCGTTTCTCTTCAATTCCATCCATGGATAATTCAGTTAATTCATTCTTTTCTACTACTCATTTCACCATCCAAGGTACGTATTAATTTGTTTATTTTTTAACTTATTTATCAAATTTAATGTTAATTCATCATCTTTTTCCTTCTAAATTTTTTTTAAAAAAATCATCTTTTTGGAGTGTATTGAAAGAAAAATGACGAAGACTGTGATGGAATAATTCTGTAAAACTGACGGTACTTTTTCACCCTAATGATTAAATATTGTACGTACACTAATTAATTTTTTTGTGGAATATTTTATATTAAATTGGAAGAAAGTTTGTAAAAAAAAATTAAAACATCATTTAATTGGGAACACAAATTTAATTGGGTACACAAATAGAATGTTAATGGATGACTTTTGTATGTCATACAATTGAACTATAATTTTAATTTAATTATAATGTGAAAATTAAAAATTCAATTGTATATAAAAAATTGTCAATGTTAAAACATTATTAATCGTAGAACCATTGAGTATTAAGTACATGTGGCATAGTATGTCAGCAAAATATTTAGTACAGCATATACTAGTAAATCAGAGTGTTCATTATTTGGAAGAATAATTTTTAAATTAGAATATGCATGAATATGTTAAGATTAAATTAATATCGCATAGTATATTGAAGATTTATTAACCTGAATTTATATATTAACTTTGTTCTCATAAATTATTTTTATCTAAATGATTATTTTTATTCAGACTATAATTTAATTATTGTATTGGTGCAGCCCCAAATAATCAGAACTCAACAGCTGATTCAACGTACTCCAGAATAATTCAATATAGCATCTGGGGCTACACCTTCTATTCGAAAGGTATGTGTATTTAATTTAATTTACCTTTCAACTTCATTTTCTAGTTTTTATTCAAGATCTGTTTTTAATTTGTGTTTGTCTAATTGTACGTACTTTTAATCATAATCTAATTAATCAGGATGTATGTATGTTGCTTATTTTATTTACTAACTCTGGAATTCAGGTTTGAATTAATCAGAAATTTTCATCATCTTAGACGGAGCCAGGAAATCTCGGTAGGGGGGCCCGATTAACATTACTTTAAAGATAAAATAATATGTACTTATTATACTCATTGAAATTTTGCATGATAAAATTGTCAATACATTTCGTTAAATTAAATTGAACAAGCTGTCTTTCATATTATTTTGAAGTTTTGATAGTTCGATTCAAAATGAAGCGAAAAAATTTAAAAATTGCTAAAATATTTTGCAATTCTTAGTAAAAACGTAGACAATAATTCTCAAATAATTTATTTTTGGAGTATTAAAAAACAAACTTAAGTAAAAAATACATGAAAAAATATATTACTCCTTTCAAACTTTGAGAATAAATAGACCAATTAGTTTGTGACATGTGACATGTGGCACCTAAAATGTTTGTAAATATATGATAAAATTAAGATATATATATGATGAGAATAACTATTATCCCATAATATATTAATTATTATAAAATATTTATCATATATATATAAAAAAAAATAAAAATTGGTGGGGCCCAGTGGCCCCAACTTGGCACCGTCCCATTCATCTATCTTATTGGTTCACGAGCTAATCGAGTTTGAAATTCAAATAGAATGCTGCTATAGAGGTGCATATTAACAGGAGTAATAGCAAATATGGTCACACAACTCATAAAACAAATTTGTTCTATAAATTTGAAGATTGATTTTATTTGTTGATTGTTGTTTTGTAGAGGAAAACTGTGCAACTACTTCAAATTACACAGATGAATATAGGCCGCATGAGATTATGGTAGATCCTATTGAGAAGAAGTTGAAGAAATTTGAGGGCTCGTATATAAAAATGATGGTAAATCAAAAGAACAAGTTCCAGGAACTTCTTAATGAATGCAGAGACTACCACTTATGTATAATTGTTAAGGACGTGGTGGTACATCGTCAACGTTTCATAGATGCAGCATTTCACACACACGGGGCGACTAGTATGACTATGTTCATTATGAGGTTGAGGGAGTCTCATAATGCCTTCATCGTCACAGAAATTCTGTCAACGCGACTTTTGGAAATAATGACTGATGATAAAGCGCGTGTTGTGATCCAATGTTGTTTCACCTTTCTCGGACATTGCCCTAATAAGGTCTCATTATCTATCTGCCTTCCCTTATTGTATATATATATATAACAAGATTTATATGTGTGATTTTTTTTTGGTTGCAGATACTGTACGAAAAGGTCATAGAGCATTCTATAGATTTGGCTACTCATAAAGTGGGATGCACTTCTTTGTACGGGGCAATCGAAAAAATATGTGGGGAACAAAGGAGAAGGCTTCTCAATCGTATAGCTGATTCCTCTGATTATCTGGCATATGATCAGTATGGGTTAGTAATAGTATATATAGTCCTACTATGTATGTATGTATGTATATATAATATTGAAAAATGGATGAAGCAGGAATTACGTTGTTCAGCATGTTCTGTCCCTTGAAGACGAAAGAGTTAATGCACGGATGGTGGAGAGGCTAAAAGGTAAGTATGTGGAACTATCAAGGCTACAGGGAGGGAGTCATGTTGTGGAGAAATGCATTGAGCATTCGGAGAGGGGGATATTTAGTGTATTTTCTGAAATAATGAACACTGGGGAAGCTTATCTGCTGGCTAAGGATGAGTTTGGAAACTATGTAATTCAGAAGTTGTTGAAGAAAACTAAGGTACTCATTAATATACTAGTATATGTTGTTGATGAACGTACGTGCACTAATTTTGTTTGTTTGTTTGGTGTTTAGGGAGGTAGATTTCACATGTTGTATGATGTTCTTGTTGAATATCTACTCCCTTACTGCACACAATATAATTGTGCAACGCCGGGTTGGAAGAATGTCGTCAAACTTCTCAATTGAATAGACAGACAATTTAGCATGGTTGTGGTTGTAGTGGAGGAATTAACTAGGGAGTGGCAGCTGATGATGGTGCCTTTTCCATAATTCTTTTATTGTTAGTTAGTTAGTATGTAGTAGTAGTTTGTAAAAGGATTGTACGCCATTTCTTTTATTTGCTTTGCTTAGTGGATTCTAGGTTGTTTTTTTGCTTTTATTTCTTCTCCTTGGTTTTTTAAACCTTTTGCTAATTGGAGTTGAATTGATTTTTTTTTTCTCTCAAATATCTTCTTGTCATATGGCCAAAATTATGTTACTATAAAATTAAAATAGAGTTTAACTAGGAATAGAGAAAATCTTATAGACACAACTAGGAATAGAGACAAAAAATTATAGTGTAGGTCCCTAAGTTGAGTTAATATCGAGGGAAGCTAAAGAAAATGTCTAGAGGGGGGTGAATAGACTTTTCTAAAATCTTTCGATATATCAGAATTACAATGTGCGGAATACGAAATTAACAATGAGCCCAATTAAAAATTATACTCAACTTAATTCGAGAACTCTATTTCAGTAGTTTACTCAACTAGTCTTGTTTAGTTATGTATGTTTAACAAGTAAACAGTTAATCAATTCTAACAAACAAAACAGTAAAGTAAATCAAACACGAGATTTATAGTGGTTCGACAACTTGTCTACATCCACTCTCACAAACCCAGTTGTGAAATTCTTATTAACTCTTCCAATCGAGTAATATGTTCTTGTGGCTTTAAGTCCCAAGAAATAAGACTTAGATCTTCTCGATTATATCTCCAGATATATCTTCGATCTTACTAGCTATTTTACAAGTAACTAGCAACTTGAAACAGTAAACGAAAATAAAACTTCTCTTCGTTCAGTAGTAGCCTTCTGATTTCTTCACTTGTCTTGTGTAGCTTCACTTTCTGAACTTCAATCTCTGAGAGAAACTTCACTTGAATCTTCAATAATGCTTGCAGTATCAATATTTCAGTAGTCCTTGAATGCTAAATACCTTGAGGTATTTATAGACTTCCAATTTCAAGAACATTCAGTTGTGTAACAACCTTTTCTTGAAAACTAACTTGTAACTGATTCCTCATATCCTTTCACGCGTTTCTTCAGTTAATTAGTTATTCCTTAACTAATTCTTCAGTTTTGTTTTCAATACGCGTTTTTGTAACTAACTTTAGTCTTCTTGTCTTGTCTTGTTGAGTCGTACCTGTCTTGTGTAGTAGTCTGCATCTTCTACTTATCTAGTGCAGTAGACTTCTTCAGATTACAACATAGAACTAATCTAGTCCTATCAACTAATCCTAACAAGACTATTACATTACATTAAGCTCTTGTTATAAAGCTTAGTCAACTTATAAAACTATACAAAGAATCTATCTATTACATTTAAAATCATGAGCTCTATACAACAATTATTCATAGCTCAATAACAATCTTAACATATACAAATAACAAACATGAAGTACTTATAAATCGTACTTATCTTTCAATAATACTTGTCTTTTTAAAACTTAGTACTTGTCTTTTGAATTTCTACTGATCTGTTCAAGATGACTTCAACTTAACTAGACTAGATCAGTCAATACTTAGAAAATATTCAAGTCTTCTTTTGGCTTATCAAAACTTTATCTTTTATCTTTTATTCATCATTTAGGACTTGTTCTAGGATTCATATCCCAACATATAGTATTAGGATTAAGGTCAAATTGATGTGGTAATATACAATTATGCCCATTGGTCTTAAAACAATATTAATTCATTAATATAATAAATTTCGAATTTGAAATACTATTTTTCATGCATTTATTATTCAAATTGAAATTGAAATTATAATTGAAATTTAAAATCCATTTGTCCTTCAATTTCAAAACTTCCTTAAAATGCAAAATTGATTTAACCTAATTTACTTTCCTTTTCAAATTTGATTTAATTGATTCACACATTTAATCGCTCAATTAGGTTCATCCGGCGATTTGAGGGATATTGGTTCTCTAATCTTGGTTATCGTTGCCGAATCTCCGGCGCCATGTCAACGCCGCATCAGCTGCACGTGTCGTTGTTGCCACAGTAGCATCCTGCGCCTCCGCCGCACCTCCTCCAATACAGAGGCTTTGGTCGCCATTGTCGGTTCCAATGTCTGCCCCATCAAAAGCATTGATTATGAATGAGTCTGATTGAGGTTTTATCATGTATTGCTCTGTTGTGTTGCTTTTTGGTATGAATTGCGTTTGTTTTTGTGGATCACAGTTGATGGACTGTATATTTGCTATATACTCTGGTTTATTTTGTTTTGCGATGGATGCAGATTTAGTTTCTCGGGGACCGGGGAACTGAACTTTTGTCAATCACCATCTTCTTCCTCAGACTGCCGGTCGTTGACCTTCCGGCGTACCACTTCCTATTGTCGACCCTCCCCGGTCGAGGGCGCCGTCGATCTTCTTTCATGTGGGGTCCCCGAGAAGGTCAACGACCGGCAGATCTGATGCAAAAGAGAGGTAGACCTTTTTTAATGTTGGGTAGCATTTGTTCGAGCTGTTCTTTAGTTAATTCCTTGGCAGATGAACACAGAGATCTGATGTAGAAAGGAGAAGGAATTAAAAGATTTTAAGGTATCTTGGTCAACCATTCAAAAGATATGGAATCAGTGTCTATATTCCATAGAATTTCCGGACATTCGCAGCAGAGACGACTATGAAGATCTAACTAGAGACTACAAATATCATGGTTTCCAAAGTCTGACAAGTAGTAGTATCACATACTGAAAAGAAGTAATAACACTTGAGTTCAATAAAAAGTCAGCAGGTGCAACCTTTCTTAGAAAAGGAGACATGCAGTAAAAAGTATATGACATTGATGGAATGATATTCACTGTCGAGAATAAAACAAAGATCTTCCATACCATGGTCTCGCCGATCTCTGTTCACATTCGGCGTGCGCCCTCTCCGCGGCTGACATGGAGGAAATCCTCCACTTATCCCTCGTATCATTTTTCATTTCAAAACATTCAAATCCCATATGCAACAAAAGTTTCTCCGCGGCTGACATGGAGAAAACCAAGTTGATCCGTGTTCAACAATCTTCAAAGTTCGAAGACATTGTTAACCAAGTAATCTGTATGTGGCCCATATTGTCTTCTTCCATATATATATATTTTTTTGCTTAGAGTATATTTTTTTTTTTTTTTTTTAATATGATTTATAGGTTTAGCTTATATTCAACTTATATTTACACATGTGCATTGAATGTTTAGCATATATTTCAATATATGCAGTAACTAGATATGTATTCATTAATTACTTATGTTAGGGCCAGATATAGTTAACTCAACCCATAATACAATGTTTTCTATGGCATCGAATAAAATCATGGAATATTATAATAATTAATCTCATATTAAAATAATCCATACAATTATAAAAGTAATGTTAAAAAATTATAATTTATTAATCATAATTAATATTATTAAATTTAAATATATCCACTACTCCCCACAATTATCTCACGTAATCCAAACCAACAATATATTTTTGACATTTTCAAACATACTGATATTCAATGGTAATTTTTTTCTATAAACAATATTATAATTAAAATTTCTAAAAAATAGTTTATTTTGATATCCACGTTTGCATAATATGTACACGTCAATATTATAATAATACTTTTTATATTTAACATCTATAACCAAATGATTCACGTAATAATACTATGATTATCGTAGTAATCATAAATATAGAAAAAAATGTTGTACAGTTAAATCTCTTTAAATTAATAACCTTGGGACTATGGAATTTTATTAATTTAAAGAGGTATTAATTTATCGATAAATTAATATTTATTAATTAAAAGAGAGACTTTTTGAATTCAGCAAATTTAGTACTTAGGTATTAAAAATAAATGAATTCATATATGTTTCATTAATTATATTCATGCATCAACCAATTTTTTGTTGTTGCTAGAGAACTCAACACCGGAACTCTTGGCTGCAATTAAAAAAGTTAGGGATAAAATTCAATTAGATTTCAAGTAACAATAGATTCATATTTTAGCAAGTTACCGTAATATTTATAATTGTAGAGTAATATTTATGAATTATTAATTTAGAGTTTTAATGGGACTTAATATTATAAAGGGATTTTTCAAAAAATTATTATCTTATTATCTTATCGAATTTGATGATTTTTTACAAAGGCCCAAGTTGGGACCGGAAGATTTTATTATTTTAGAGAGTTTATTAATTTATAGAGTATTAATTTATAGAGGTTTTACTGTATTTTGCATTCCATACTGCACATATCTCAATGTGCATATATGTTTGGCATATACGTGCACATATATTCCTTAGAAAACGTTTCACGTTACTGAATTAATTACATCATATGTATTGTTTTTTTTTTTGCTACGATTTTCCATCCAGATTGTTTAAGATTGTCTATTCGGGAATTTAATATTTCGAACGCAATTATGAACGCAATTATGACCGAGATTATGTCAGCGTACTACAAATATATTTTAAACCTTATAATAAAATCACTACCGTGATTTTTTTTTTTTTAATGATCCAAATTTAGACTTATAATTCGTAAAATTTTAATAATTGTCTTAATGAGACATATTTCGCCTATAAAATACAAGTGTTCACTCTTTATAATATACAAATGTTAATGGTGTTTTTGGTAGATTTTTTTAGAGGACCTATCGAATGATCGATTCCATATCATTAATTAAAAACGGTCTTAATTAGACATGCTTTCAAATATTGAGAGGGTACGATGGGTTCAAAAGCAGCAATTATGTTTACAACTTACAAATATAACATCTTGACAACTATTACGAATATACCACCAGAGCTTTTACAAATATAACATATTGACAACTATTACAAATATACCACCAGAGTTTTCATAGCTCAGTTGGTTAGAGCACCCGTTTAGTAAGCGGGAGGTCTTGAGTTCAACTCTCAATGAAAGCATTTTTTTACAACTTGTTGAATTTTTTTTTAAAAAAAAATGTTGTCTTCTTCCCATAACACATTTTCAACTATGAGTAAACAATATATTTACATTCAATAAAGAAAACACCTTTTGAATGGCAATGATTTCATTTTTTCCAAAAATTTAATTATAGAATTGTAATTAAACATCATTAAAGAAAAAAGTTCAATTCATACATGGTGCATGAAAAACAGACATGCCTTGCAATTAAAAAAAGAATTATACATAAAATGGATCTTCAATGTACTATTTACTTTTTAATATGATTAAGAAAGAACTCCATAAACCCACGAACATGTGTAAATTTTTCCACCCCATATAAGTTTTTGTTCTATTTCTGATTGGCATGAAAATATAGGCTTTTCAATATACTACCATTAATTAACTACTAATTATAACTAAATTTATCTACCATAAGTAATAACAATCACAGAAGTTGGTCTGAATCCATAATACATAAAAATTAGCGTTGGCAAAATCAGTGCCTACAAACTTCCATGTTGGAATTGTCAAGGACAGCCTTTGTAGCCTCTTTAACTACTTGTCCACTTACATAATGCTTACGGCACACCGGCATGTAAACTTCAGCCCCACCAATAACCTCTGTTTTAGTCTCTTCTGTCTTCCTCAACGTAAAGAAAGCACGTTTTCCACAAACCTCGCATCGAGCAGTTAACTTGGTAACAGTATCTGCAATGGGGATTACATCAAGTACCGAACCAAAGCTCCTTCTGCCAAAACACGAAAGATGGTATAAAAGTTAGTATATGAGTAAGCACATAGAATAGAACAAAATTAGTGACGCCAAACCATTATGGCTACCTCATATAGTCACCATCTAGACCAGCAACTATTACAGTTTTCCCATCGTGATCAGCAGCTTTGCAGCAGAAATCGTACAAATCCCCAAAAAACTGGGCCTCATCGATCCCAATCACATCTAGCTGTTTACAGGAATGAGAAAATATAATCCCAGATGTTATCCCAGAAAGTTTCAAGAATTCCGTAAGAATACTGCATATTAAGTGCTTTAATTCACACTAGAATTTCTTCGGTGCGATGCACGATTAGTACATTGACAATCATTTTGTGTAAATTGAGTAATGTGAGATATATCAAAAAGATACAAATTTAAATTCAATAAAAAAAGCACTTCAAATCACAATAAGTTCATATTTTTAAATTTGAAAATTCATAAATAAATAATCTTTAAATTGATATATTATGTGTTGAAAAGGGACTTGAAACAAAAAAGTTATTCAAAACTTGAGTAGAAAATTAAAAATGGAGTATATTTTTAGAATGTACTGTAATTTTGGTGGGAAATTGATGGCTTTCTCTTTATGGCAGACTTGTGTTTAGATATATATGTGGAAAATGGTAAGCAGTTCTAGGTTAAAAGAGGGAGATAGACACCCATATGAGAAGAAATAATCCCCAGAAACTGAATTGATCATAGATAAGAGCAATACCTTATCATACACTTCAGCACCTAGCCTTTCTCGAATTGATGACAGATCTGCTAATGGCAAGCAAGGCAACTTCTCTCCATCATGTGTCACAATGGAGTCCAACCCATACCTAATATCTTTGTTTGATTTTATTATGACAATGTTTCTGCAAGATCATTAACAAAAACAAAAGATGATGCCACAGCAATAGAATCACAATTAATGGAGCAAGAATGATGAAATGGGCATATAAAAGTTGGCAGATTTAAGGTATACTTCTAGGCTACAAGTGACATCAGCAAAGGGTTCATTCCTTCCACACCAAACAGCTAGAAAATCTTAAAGAACAAGATTTTAATAAAGCAAACAATCTTTTAACATTTATCAAACAGAAACTTTGACTGTCTTGATATGATGCCAAATGTTCTGCCTTTCACTGAATAATCTCACTGTACCTTCACACCTGCAACTTTTCCATTACCAGATTGCACATTATATCTAAAGTACAATCCCACCCCTACCTTGATATATATATATATTGTCACATCATGTCGCCTTTCTTGACAATGTGTGAATGCATAATGCAGAGAGCTTGTTTTTCTTCTCAGTGTTGAAGTCCAACTGTTAGGAAAGATTAGATGTCTACTGATAAGACTACACGTTCATTTAACATTTTAGGTGCCTCACTGCTACGAGCATTAGGATAAAGATGAAAGTAGCCCAATTGAAATCCTTGGCTTTGCTAATATACTTGATCACCATAGGCAACTATGATTTACTCCAACTCAATACTCAAGTCCGGAGTATCACACGCATCTTTCAATATGAAGGCCAACTCTTTAATCAACCCATGTATTTGTTCAGTTTCCTTATGAGTATTATGTCCCATAAAGAAGAAATGAACCTCCTTTTGAACCTCTATCATGCTATAACCAGGCTCTTTTTTTATCCCAGATCCCTTCATCGCACTCCTAATCTCTGCAACATTCTTCCATAAACCAAATGTTGCATAAGCATTAGACAAGACTACATACTTCCCAGCATTTTCTGGTTCCAATTCGAAAAAGTTCTTTGCAGCAATTCTCACCATATCTACATTTCCATGTATTCTGCATGCACCAAGTAAAGCACCCCATACTGCTGGGTGCTTTTTATAAGGTGACGTTTGGACAAACGCGTAAGCCTCCTCTAATCTACCAGCACGTCCCAATAGATCAACCATGATTGCGTAGTGTTTTCCTCTTGGTTGAACACCATAGTCACTAATCATTGATGAAAAATACTCACGCCCCTTATCCACCAATCCTCCATGGCTACATGCAGAAAGTACAGCAAGAAATGTGATTTGGTTTGGCCTCATGCCTTCATTTATCATCTGATGGAAAGCATCCAAAACCTCATTTACTCTCCCATGAAGGCCATATCCCGATATTAATGAAGTCCAAGTTATTACATTCCTTTCCACAGACTTATCAAATACTCGAAACCCATCATCCGGGCTACTGCATTTGAAATACATATCCATAAGTGCACTATTAACTACAACATTACCATTAACCTGACTCTTAATCAATACACCATGGGCTTGTTTGCCCTGTTCTAAGATGGCTAAGGAGGAACAGGCCCTAAATACAGACGCAAACGTATACTGATCTGGCATCCAACCATGTTGTCTCATTCTGTGATACAAGCTCAAACCTACCTCGTCCAGCCCCTTCTGCACATATCCTGCAATTATTGCATTCCATGCAATTAAACTTTTCATAAGCAACCCATCAAAAAGAATGTGGGAAGCATCCAAATCCCCAGATTTTGCATACAAGATAAGTAGCTTGATCTTCAGATATTTATCAGGAATAAATCCAACAACCACCATCTGCCAATGAACTCTTTTGCCCTTTTTATATTCCTTCCTGTGAATGCATTCTTGCAACAAAAGTGAATATGTTTCAGAATTTACTTGTATTCCTGTGCAGCACAATATTCCAACAGCTTCTTTAAGTTTCCCCATGAAACAGAGATCTTTTAGCGTTCTATCCAACTGGCTGGATTTCTTTATGGCGTTGCCCTGAAATCTGGGAAACTCTGAATAGTGATAATTAATCCAACCACTAAATTCAAATTAGTATCCAGTCTTAACTTCTAAAAGGGCATATATTTACCCTTGTCGATGGTCCAACAGCAAACAACAAGGGCACCTTCACGTGCATATAATCATTTCTACTACTCTCAAAATCCAACATTACTCAAAGATATGATATTACTATAAAGATATGCACATGTAACAGAAAATACAGCAACAAACACTAGGCATTATACATTGAGTGAGTGGAGAGCAACAACACGAATGGTAATTAGGCAACTAAGCCATAGAAGTTCACAAAAGACAGTGTATAAGCAATCCAAATTTAATTACACAAAAAATTAAAAACTAACCTTCCATTACTGCTCTCGGATTTCATTCTCTTAAGAAGGGTGGTGGTCTTCCCGGCGAACATGGGTCCCACAATAACGTGAATCTCTCCCGACGCTCCGCTCTCAGTGCACAGGCCTCGATTTTGACCAGCAGTTGAGGGTTTTGCATAATTAACGAGAGAAATTCCGGCAGAAATAGGCGGAAAAAATTTAAGGGTTTTTAGGGGTTTAATGTTGGTTTCTGTTCGAAGAAGAATACAGACTTGGGAACAGAAGTTGAGAGAAAGAGGAGGAGCGGCGGCGGCTGAATTGGAGATAACAGGGGTGAGAGTGAGAAGTGATTTCATTATTGAAGCTTTAAACATTTATGAGAATCTATAGCGTCTTTGAATGTGGGATTTTTTCACAAACTCTCAACTGTTTGATGACACAAATAAACATGAATACTTGTAGATTGGAGCAGAGGAAGAACTGCTTGCCTTGCCAAGTGAAGGTGATAGGGTTTTGAAAATTTGAGACATTTCAGGGGTTAGGGTTTTGGCTTGGGGGGAAAGTCAAACACTGAGGTAGGACAAAGACAACATTGAAAGGGTTCAAGCTAGACAGGTGCAAAATCAAAATCAAAATCGAAATCGAAATCGAAACCGAAATCGAAATGAGAATCGGACGAATCGACCAAACCGATCGATTCAAATCGATCGAACCATAACTGTAAAATTGAGGTTCCGTTTTAGTTACAAAAATTTAAAGCCGAAATCGGCGATTAAATCGGAGGTTTTGCCCCTTTTTTTTATTTTTTTAAAATAATCTTCTATAAATACCACAATTTTAACTCATTTTTTCACACTAACCTCTCTCATATCTAATATATTAGTTTATTTTCTAAGAAGATGAGAAAAAACGAACAAAAAATGAGCAAAAAAAATTGATTGTTCAAAATCGCAACTGATCCGATTACGATTTGATTTCGATCTGTACAGTGGTCAAACCATAATAGACGATTTTTAACGGTATGAACATCTCTAGTTAAAGCAAGCTAATCAATTTTATTATATACTCTCCATCTATATAAAGCGTATCTGAATTTTTATTTTTATTTTTAAATGTCCACATATAATGTGCTTTGAAAAATGTATTCAACAACACTTTATTTATTTTATTTATAAAGAAAAAATAGTTATTAAAACGAAAAAAAACACATTATATGTTGAGGAATGAAGTATTTATTTGTATACATGGACTGTTTACACCCAATTTTACTAAATAATCAAGACTGACTTATTTTTCCTTTTATTTGTCCACATAATTTTTTTTTTTTTAAATATATATCACCACCGCACTTATTTTATCTCATCTCTATTTTCATTATATTATATTCTCAATATTCTCTCAGTTCCACAATATATTTCACACTTTCCTTTTTTTTTTTTTTTTTTTTTAATGTAACACAATACTTTTCATACCTTTAAAACAAAAAACCTTTTCTAAAACTTCATCATTGCAATATCCACAATTTTACTTAAAATGTTATTATTTTTAGGCCACACATATACATAAGTCAATTCATTTACTTATTTTATACATAAATGTTTACAAAATTACCCCTCAAAATTTTACTCATTACTACACTTTCTTAAAAAGTGTGCCCACTTACATATTAAAGGTATTTTAATTTGGAACGAAGGGAGTAATATTCATTAAACATGTGTGCACGGTTGGAGTATTATTATTGTTATACAATTAATCGAGATTATAATTAGAATTTATTTTAAGAGTCACTTTTGTGTGCACGGTGCACCCCAATTGTACGTGTAATTGAGCTATAATCTTGGTTTAAGTTTATATGACAAATTAAAAATTGAATTGAACAATTAAAAATATATTTAAACCACCTACGATTTTCAATTCCATTTGTTTTTTTATTATTTTTGGTCGGTAAAGATATTATATTAGAAACGGGGTATGAGTAATACCCAAAAGTACAGATTACATAAGTGCAGATGTGTTAAAATAAAGAGCAGATCCTATGTAAAGTTTATGTACCAATACACTTAATATGATCTCATATCCGGTCGTTGAAAGAGAAGTCACTCCCTAGGAGGTATTTGACTGTAAACCAACTCCATAGTCTCGCCTTGAGTTCGTTGTTGAATTTTGAAGGTGACAGTGTCTCGTTCTTGAAGATTACTGCGTTTCTCCATTTCCAGATTAACCAAACCATACCCAGCCATATGCATGTTGCGTGTCTTGTGCCCTTCTTCTCCTTGAGAACTCCCCCAAAGTTGAGTAGATTCTTCAGTGTATCTGGTTGAAGTGCAGTTGGTGATTTGAGCCAAGCTAAGCACCCCATCCAGAGTTGGTGGGAATATGTGTATTCGAAGAAGATGTGTCGTTCAATTTCCTCTTGTTGGCCACAAAACACACACCTTAGGTCGTCGTTGTGTCGTAGTATGTTTCTTCTTTTTAGGTTGGATCTCGTTGGTAAGCGCTCCCACAATAGTCGCCATGCGTGTGCTTTTACCTTCGATGGTACGAAAGTCTTCCAAATTCGTTTGTTGCATAAGGTTATATTACGATTTTTAGTTGCATTTTTTTCTTTAACTTATCTATAATCAATTGCATATCATCGTCACACGTGTATGCAATCAATTGCATTTTGAAATTGGTGCAATTGAATTACAATTTTAATTTGATTTGGTAAGTTAATAATGCAATTGAACCATAATTATAATTTTATTTCAATTTGGTGAGTCAGAATTTAATTGGAAAATTGAAATTATATATAAATCACGTAAAATTCAAGTGTGTGCATGTATCCAATTGCATACATAAACTTACCATAATGAGAGACATGCTTTCTTTTGTAATTTTAAATTATTTAATACAATTTGCATAATAATACAAGCAGGGATGAAAAAATGGGAAAGATCGCCGATATTTCGGTTCTTGGGACCCACTGGCCTCTGATATGGATATGCATTGGAACGAGATATTTTTATAAATATTGGTAAAATATCGTAAAATATCGAGAATATCAACTTTCAAATAAATTAACTACTTTAAATTATTTTTCTTCAGTTTTTCAGGGAAAGCAAAAATCTTATACGGAGTATCTTCTTTACAACAATGATCAAGAGTTTATGACCATGACACATGTGGGAATTCACAATTGAGTTGGAGCAGTCCTAACAATTTTGATCACTCTCTCCCTTAAATGTCATATAGTTTAAACACGTCTCAACAGTATGGTGGTTGGGTAAGTCCACACTATCCAATTCATGGTCGTACAGTTGGACAAGATCAGGGGCGGACCCAGAATTGGATGGGGAGGGGGGCCAAAAATCAAGTAGTGGCTAATATAATATTTAGTACTTTTTGCCTCCCTCCATCTCACAATTGTTTATACACTCATTTTATTCATCCCTCTCATAATTTGAACATTCTAAAAAGTAAACACTTCAATAAATTACACTTTTACAATATTCACATATTTACACAAAATGCTCATTCAACTCAACTAATTTATTCACCTTATTCGTGAAGGTTTTAAAAATTACATATTTACTTAATCTAAATTTTCACTAATTTCGACATTGGGTGATTTCGTAGGCCAAATTTTAAAATTTGGAGAGTCGTTTTCAATTAACAAATTTAACTTAGATGTTAAGCTTTGACATTTTTTTTAAATGAATAAATTGTTTTTATCTTTTTCATTTAAAAAAATAGCATAAAGCGCAATTTAATATTTTAATATATAAATATTACAATAATATTACTAATTTGTAAGTTAAATAATTTATACCTCAAATTAATATTCTACCAAGCGGAGAATTATGATGAAATTTTGTTCAAATTGTCAAACCCTAAAATTTACAATCACCGCCGTCGATCTCTAATTTGTTGTGAGTATTAACTATTAAGTGTTGAATAATTATTACTAAATGGACTGAGTAATTCATTATGGGCTTACCATTAAAATAAAATACTCCATTTCTGGGCCCATAGCTATTAGATGCGCAATATAATCACATGCCTATAATAGTAAAAAAATTAAAAAATTCAGGGGGGCCAGGGCCACCCTCAGTAACAGCGTAGGTCCGCCCCTGGACAAGATAGAACAACATACTATTGACATGTCCAAAATTTCTCCAATTTGATGAGTGGGTACCAATATTGTTTAGATCAATATGACATTTTTTCTTTTATATTTGAGCCTCACATGCCGTCATTTTGGTACTAATTGTGTTAAATAATTATGAATAATTATTGTATAGCTTTAAACCGATTTTGTATTTTGTTATTGATAAGTTTATCATAAAAAAAATTATTTTGTAGTGATTTTAGGCTAAATTTATGTATTAAAGTTACTTATAATATTCTCTAAAATTTAAATTTCATCTTAAATTTTCATCATTTTAATTAAATTTTCGTCAATTTTCGTCAATTTTCTATTTTTTTCCGATATCAATATTTCAATCGATATATCCGTAAATATAAGGTACCTATACGTCAATTGATATCGATATTTTCATCCTTTAATACAAATATACAAGTACATACATTTACACATACGCTATTACTTTAAAGTCCACACATATACACAATTTTTTTTTACTTTATTCATTTTTCTTTATGTTACAAAGGTCAATACAAATAGATAATCACATTTACAAGATCTTTTAAATCGAGGCAGATCAATCTGACTTTGTTATCCGCTACAATCGTGAGAAAGTGGGAAAACGATTAAACCCTTTGCCCTCAAAAGACGGTCAACTTTCCATTCTTAAAACGAGACAAACCTCACACAAAGATAATCTCATGACAAGAAAAAAGAAAGAAAAATAAAGACAATTGATTCACCAAGCACCAAAATCCAAAACATTCAAGCACCTAAAAAAATCAAGGACACTCAAACATTACAAAGGCCAAAAATCCAAAGAAACCAATCACCATAAAGGGAGAATACCACAATGAAAGAAGGGCCTAATAAGAGTTGAGAAACTAAAGACAATGAAAATATAAGGAGAAACAAACTAAAAACATAAATAAAATTAAGAAAAAATAGAGAAGAAAAACGAGATCAACAGATTTCTGACCCGATTGGCCATCGTAGCGCTGTCAAGGAGGATTGACTCGTTAATTCCAACTAAAATAGAAAATGACCTTCCCAGCCCCTTAATCGGTCAAGCAGGAAAAAATCACCACCCTGAAGGCAGCGAAAATGGTGACGACGAGTGGTGGACGGTGGCTGCTGCGACAGAGAGAGAGGGAGCAATGACAATCGGTCTAGTTGGGAAGAGTATGTAAGAATCTTGAGAGAATGAGAAGTCACTCTCTCTAAAAAAACAGTGCCGGTAAAAGTTTATAAAATTATCCTTTAAAATTTTACTCATTACACCTTTTTTCCCAACAAATTGTTGGGTGGTGGATTTAGACATGCACTTCAAATCACAAGACTCTGAGTTGTGCTGCATGTTCATCATTTTCCAAATACAGTACGGTATATATAATTACGATAACTTCTTTCTGTTCGAACAATATCTTTTAATTCCTCTAAGAAAAAATGGATATGGAAAAAATATTTATAAAAAAAACTCAATATGTACAAAACAAAATATATTCTTTGAAACCAAAATACAATAAAAATTCAGAAAAATATTCTTTATATAATTTTAGGTAAAAAGACAATGAGTTAGAAGATAAATCTAACTAAACATAATTATTATGTGCGGCATGTGGACTTAATAATTCATGGTCCACATCCACATGCGCATAAACAATATTTTAAGGGGAATATATAAAATACATTTTATGAAATAAATATAATTAGAATATATAAAAATGATTTTTTCTTTAAATATATGAAATTGGAACACGAAAAAATACGATTCAAATTTTGGTGTCATTAATTTTCGAGATGCCACTGGTGACTGGTTGTTTGTTTGATTTATAAACGGCTGTAAAGTTAAAAGGTAAAACCCACTTCACATTTGGATGAGAGTGAGATCATCCCATCCATCCAAAAATTGTTTGCACCAATTTATCGATACATAGGGAAGGAACCAAAATTTTAGGTGGGAGCCGGTTTAACACCAATATATGTTCGATAACATTTTATATACTTTATATTTTTATATCAATAATTATCGTTAAATAACTCAAAAATAAAATTATGTCTCCTGAATATATAAAATCTCAGAACATCTCAATTGTATATCATATAAATTATCTATAGTTGAGTCTATGTATATAATTTTTCAATTTGATTCTCAATATACAGTGATAGCCGATAGGTCATCTGTAAGAAATTCATTTTCCACTCTATTTCGAAGTGTGGTTTCAATGGAGTTCATATAAGTAAATTCAATAAAAAATCAAATACTAAAATACACATTGAAACCATAACAATGGTATAGAATAAAACAATATACAATAATAATAATTTGCCTTTTATTCTTATCACATTAAAATATTAGTTTAATCTCATTTTACGATACTCATCTTTTTATATAGTACTCCCTCCGTCCCAGGATTACTGGTACGATTTGACCGACACGTTTTTTTAAGAAAAGTGAATTTAGTGGTTGATGATGTAAAATAAAGAAGGAATATTTTAGGTGATTTGGTGAGGTGTAAAGTGGATATGATGAGGTGTAAAGTAAAATGTATATAAAAATATGGTGTCAATTTTACAAATAAAATGATGTTGGGAGGGTATTAATTTTGTGGGGTATTTCCATATTAAGAGCGTGCAAGTAATTTTGGGATGTCCAAATAAGGAAAGTGTTGTGCCAAAAATTGCACGAGTAGATTAGATATCCTTGGGGTTGGATACCTGAATTCCCGAACGGCTATGAATGTTTCGGGTACACTGCTTCCACTGGAATGATCCTCGCAGAACCTGCAAAAGACACACTAGAGGGGACTCCGGCGCGGACACTCCGACGCTCAAGCCAGTCTCGGTGATTTAGTATATGTCAAGGACTGAAGAGTCCTTTTATCATCAATGGAGTTCTCACAGAAAGTCAAGATATTATTCGGAAGCAGCGTAGTAAATCAAGTAAAATTAGAGATCGTAACCTGAAAATGTACCTCGGTTTACCTATTTATAGAAAGTCCCCTACTAAGAGGAAGTTAGGGTTTCCTTCTATTTCGGAGCTGCACTTTGGACTCAGCCCTGCTGTGTTGACAAAGTCTTCCACTCTCTTACTTCCTGGAGAACCGGAACCACTCCCCCTAGTGGACTTCGCCCGCTGGGATAAAGGAAGAATGAGTCTTCCTTTACCCAGTCCCAGGCCGTTTCGTACGGGGCTCCTTCGAGATCTTCGGACTACTAGTTCTTATCCAGACTAGGTCTTCTTGATATCTCTCCCCAGGTGAAGCTCCCTCCGGAGGGACCTCCGGAAGAGATTCTTTATCCAGAGAGTATTCCTTAATCCCGTATCTCCTCTTTTATCTTATCCTCTATACACGTGTCGTCTTCTTATCGAATGACATTTTTAGGCCGCATCATCTACTCCCCCTACTCTCATAAAAGGAATGTATTTTTTGTGAGAGTAGAAAATTCGAGTGAGTCCAACTCAGAAGCATTTCTGGAGAGACGTGTTTTATTCTTACTCTGGAAGGGAACTTCGAGAGGGTTTCAATTTCACAAATTCTTCCTGCCCACAGTTCCGAAAACGTTTCAACTTCCTCGCCTGGGTCCCACACAGTCGCATTTTTCTCTCTCTTGCTAGCTTCCCGAGGAAAAACCTCGATTCTAACCCACCTTTCTTCATTCACTTCACACAATCCCCTTTTGAATTTCGTTTTCTCGAAAGTTCCTTTGCTTCGCCGTTTCCACTTCTCAGGCGTCTTCCTCTCCAAGTCTCGCCGTCGCCGGTCTCCCTGTCCGACTTCGCTTTTCTCCCAACAAGGTAACCTGGCTATCTTTTCTTCTTTTATTAACACTACTTAGTTAATGTCTCATCCTTCCTCTCCACTTAGATTTTTTCCCGGTCAAAACCCTTCTGAGTCCATCCCGTTTCCGATAGGGAGCCCTGAGAATAGGATTTCGACCTCTTCCTTACTCGACGATACTGATCTAGCCAGTCTTATTCAAGCCCAAGTATTTCCACCGGAGTACACCCTCCGCATTCCTCGCTCAACCGAACGCCCTGATGTTTCTGAGCCTCGAACCCTAGCTTTTTTGGAAGCTCAAATTAGGGCAGGTCTTCGATTTCCGGTTCACCCCTATTTGGCCTCCATATCTACTCGCATGCAGATCCCTCTCAATCAATTCACCCCGAATGCTATCCGCACTATGATAGGGTTTTATATCCTGGTGAAGGGGAATGACGGTGAGCCTTCTGCTGAACTATTTCTGAGTCAACACTCTTGCAAGATGAACGACGACTTCTTCTATGTTTGTGGGAGAAGGCCTCGTGTTTGTAAATTCATGACAAAACTCCATGAAGAAGAGTCATCTTGGAGGGAGTATTATTTTTTTGTAACCAACCCCACTGATTGGCTGTTTCCCCACGAGAGTTGGATATATCATAATCCAGGGGTACTTCCTCCTCCTCTGAAAACCTACTCTGTTTTAAACCACACTGTCATGACCAATCTCAATACTCATGTCCGCCAGCATGATTTTTTTTATGTTCTTGGTATCTACAAAAATCTTCGCATCCTCTCCCACTTTGGATTCTGTCCTCAAGATTTCCCCTTAGAACCTCGAGATGGTAAAAAATTTCCTGTTTTTGTCTTTCGCTTTTCGTATGTGGTTATTATATGTTTGTTCTGAAAATCCCTTGGTTATTTACAGCAATGAGTTGGTTGACTCATATCTCGCGGGATGCTCCTGCTCTCGGAATAGTGAAGGCCCCTGCACTAGCTGCTCCTGAAGACCCTCCACAAGCTCCTCAATCTCCTGCTCCGGCTCTAGAAAGCTTGGAAAAGACCCCAGCTCCAGAGAGTTCTACAAAGGCTCCTCCTCTCCCGGGCTCCTCTCCTCAAGTCCCAGGCTCTGTCTCTAGGAGGACTCGCTCAGCCACCAATGCCTTCTTTTTTGACAGCGGCACTTCTAAAAAGAAGAAGGGGAAGACTGCTCGAGCTCCGGCTGAGAAAGGAGTTCCCCCTTCCACCTCCTACGAGCCTCTTCAGCGTCTCATCGACCAATGTCCTCCTTCCTCTCACATCGAGCTCTCCGACAAGCCTCTTCCTGAAGATCAACTGCTTCACGGCGCTCATCTTTTTTGTGAGGTATTTCCTCTTATCTTTATGACGTCTAACTCCTCTCTTTCTTAAACATTACTTCTTTTCATCATGCAGTTCGGCCTTGTCTATACTAAGATATTCGACCAAGGTATTGAGATGGCTGCTGAGATTGAACTTCTTCGAGCTGAGGCATCCTCCTTCCAGTCAACCCTCAAGGGCGTCGCCGCAGAGAAAGACAGAGCTCAAAAGCGAGCTCAGGCTATGGCTGAAGAGTTGCCTCTTCTCCGGGCTCAAAGCAGGCAGGAGGCGGCCAAGGTTAAGCATCTGGAGGAAGAAATTGAACGGATGGGAATAGAGATGAGGTAGATGGAGCGCGAACTACCAGATGTTGGAGTGCAAGCCTGCATCAAATCTCTGTTTACCTCTGTTGGGAATAAAATGAGATATGTTTTGATCTAATACCAAAACCCCCTGAGACATGCCTAAGTCAAGATAAATATGTTCTAGAAATGATAGAACATATAGTTTATAGGCTAGATAGGAAGCTGAAATGTTAGGCAGCTCTTAGACAATTAGATGCACAATTTGAGGGGGAACCTATGCTTTGAAGATGATCAAGATCAAGTCCCCTCAAGGCTCAAATTCTGGAACAATCACTTAAGAGCAAGGACACTCTATGAAAAAAACCAAATGCACTGATCAGGAGAGTTGTCTAGAGAAGATGTTCTTATGTAAGAACAAGATTGTAAAGCTCAAAAGGACAAGTCCAATAAGATGATCTGATCAGGAGAGTTGTCCAGAGAAAGTGTCCATATGCAAGATTGGTAAAATCAAAAGGACAAGCTTAATAACTCTGATCAGCAGAGTTGTCCAAAGAAGCTAGCCATATGCAAGAACAAATTTACCTAGCTCAAAAGGACAAGGCTACTCAAAGGCCTTGGATCAGGAGAGTTGTCCAAAGAAGCCAACTCTATGTGTAAAGTGCTCTAATGCTAAAAGACCAAATATGCTGATCAGAAGAGTTGTCCAGAAGAGTTGTCTCAGCATGATTGAATCAGAACAGATGTTCTAAAGGTTGAAGGTCAACTATGCTGAAGAGAAAGAGACAACCACACCCTAAAGATCACCAAAGAAACAAGCTAAGATCACCTTGAAGTGAAATAAAGGGAAAGAGCCAAGTCATCTGAAGAAAAGCAAGCCAACCTTGCTGAAAAGCAAAACTGCTGATAGTGATAAGGAGAGTTGTCCAGATGATAAGGAATGTTGTCCTATCATTGGATCAACCTTCAGAAACCATGTCCAAGTCCTAACAAGAAGTCAAACATTGGGAAAAGTGCTGCAGAATGAAGACAAAGTCTTACAAGCCGTTTATTACCCAAATGAGGACATGTCACTATCAAGAATCTGTCTTCCAGTTTGAAGAACTCAAGGAAGACATTTATAGCAATTTGGGGCTGCCTCTCCAACGGGCAAATCCTCCATTTTGTCTATAAATACAGAAGTGTGAAGACCATTTGAAAGCATCCAACTAACCTCAACAGCATCCAACTAAGCTCAAAGTTCTTACAAGCTAGAGTGCTTTCAAAGCTTTCAAAGACTATCTTAGTCTTCAAACACTTCATCTAAGCTGAACCTCATTGTATATCCATACACAAGCTTAGAGAGATATCCTATCCTTATACACTGATCTTCATTGTAAAGGATATCTCATTAGTTGGAACCTTACTTCAACCCTTACATCTTTCAAGAGTGAAAGTGAGAAGGTTGTAGTAGTAGAAGTGGTAGGAGCTGACTGTTGAGAGAAGAACAGTTCAGTTCTGAGTTGAGGAGAGGGTACTAGGACTCTAGACATCCTAGGGATCAATTCACCAAGGAGTGGTGTTCTTGATCAAGTGCACCTTGGCACTATAAAACAAGTTAATTCCAAGAGTGAAGGAATTATCCTGTTAAATCAGGGAAAGTGGATGTAGGAGCTTGAGTCTCTGAACCACTATAACTTCTTGTGTTGATTTACATTCCAAGTACTTTCATACATCCAACACTGCACACAAAACTGATTTTTCAAGGATAAACATTCAAAGACTGTGCAAAAACCTATTTGGACAAGTTCCCTGAAAACTGGACTGTGTTGCATTGACTAAGTGATTTCAGAAATTAAAGGAGTCTAAACTTAAAGGGCCAGCCACTATTCCGCATATATAACTCCCCTATATAGTTATTCAACTAAGTACTCAATAGTACTTAGTAGTTTGATTATCTTAGAAGAGTTAATCTCCTTCAGCAGAGTTGTCCAAGACAACCTTGCTGAACTCTGGTTTGATCTAATTAGCAAAAGAATTGCATACAAGTGTATTCCCCCCCCATACACTTGTCATATACTCCTTTCAGGACCAACAAGTGGTATCAGAGCAGGGGTTCAAAGACCACTGCTTCTGAAAATCCATCTTGATTTTCAAAACTCTCATATTTGTGTGGTCACTGAACTGATCTTTATCTGAAATCTATTACCTGTTGACTAACTGATTATTCTTGAGAAATGGCCAACAACAATGCTGTTCCTCCACCTGCTGTTCAAGGATTAGACAACATGGCCACAAATCCAGTCAACCACATTTCTCATCACAAACTGCCCATGTTTTCAATAGACAATTATGATTTCTGGAAAATTAGAATGAGGGCTCATCTTGCATCTCTCCATACTGATATGCTAAGAGTAATCACAAGAGGACCTTTTGTGTTTACTCAAACTAACCCCAGAGTGACAGCTGAGCAAAAAGCAGATATAAGGGAACTGATTCCCAAAGATGAAGATGACTTCACTGCTGATGAAAAGAGGAAGGATAATCTGAATTATCTAGCAATGAACACCCTTTATCAAACAATTCCAGATGCAGTCATGGGAAGAGTCTACCACTGCACAACAGCCAAAGAAATCTGGGATACTCTTGCTGAAATGTGTGAGGGCACTGAACAGATCAAGGAGAACAAGCTCCAAGTTGCTGTGCAGAAGTTTGAACAATTTTCAATGGAAACTGATGAGTCCATTGACAAATTTGCTGGTAGATTCACTGATGTGATGAATGAAATTAACTCATTGGGCAAGGTCTACACCAAGAGAGAAGTGGGATTGAAAATCTTGAGAAGTCTCACTCAAAAGTGGGATGTCTATGCTGTAATGATGCAAAACACCAAAGATCTTTCCACCATGCCCATGCAACAAATCTTCTCTGAACTCAAAGCCTATGAGTTTGATCTAAATAGAAGAAATCCTGTTGAGGAACCTTCAAATCCTACTAAGGGAGTGGCATTCAAAGCCAAAGTTGCTGAACCAGAAATGCAACCCACTCCCAGATCATCAAAGACAGTCTCAAAGACTGAAATGAAGGAAGAACTAGCCTTGATGGCTAGAAGGTTTGAAAAGTTGAACTAAAGGTTTGGTAGATACAAGAAATTCTACCAGGACAACAAATTCAGGAGATACAACTCTCCTGAAACACAGGCTGAAGTCAAAAAGCCTGAAGAGAAAAGATCAGAGGACAAGTACTCTGATAGGAGAAGATCCAGTAGAGCTGAACCTTCATCATCAAAAAGAAGAGAAGAATCAAAGAAAGAAGATGATGAAGATCTGTGCTACAACTGTAAAAAGAAAGGACACTTCCAGTATGACTGCCCTGAATTGAGCTCTAAAGAAAGAAGAGAGAGACAAGCTAAAAGAGACAGAAAGTTCACCAATAGAAAAGCCATGATGGCTGGTGAAGAATCTGATAGTGCTGAAAGCTTCAACTCCTCTGATGGATTATTCTCCAACAGTGATGATGATGATGATGTTTGCAACATGGCTCTTGAGGATGATGAGGTATCCTCTACTTCTAGTTCACCATCATTCATCTCACAAAACACTAGTGAGGTTAACCTGAAACTCTCCTTAGGAAAGTTGATGGAAGATTTCACTAGATTACAAGAATTTCATGACAACTGTGTGAGAGAAAATGAAAGATTGGCTACTGAACTAACCAAGAATTCTGAGGTAGCTGTTGATGTCAAGTCTACTGAGTTGTATCAACAAGTCTTGAGAAAGCTTGAGGAAGCAAATCTCAGGATAGTTGACCAACAAAAGGAGATTGATGATCAACTTCTCTCTCAGAAGAGAAAAGAATTTGAATTTAAAATTCTAAATGCCAAATTTGAAAACCTCTCACATGAGTATGATATTCTTAAATCAAGTGAAGAGAGCCTGAAATTAAAGATGTCTGCTTTGAACAAATCCTCTAGAGCAATAGAGGAAATTCAAAGTTATCAAAGACCTATGGCTCAAAGAAGTGGATTGGGTTTTGATCCATTTGAATCTTCACCTTGTCTTAGTGTTGCATCCACAAATAACACTAAGAGAATCTTTGTTAAGTCAGTGGCACAAACTGAAAATGAAATAATTCAGCCACTGAACAAAGGAAAGGGCAAATTAAATGAAATGCCTACTCAAGTGATTCAGGAGAATAGGCCAAAACCTAAGGAAATGGCCAAAGCTCCTGAGCACAAGAGGAATATTGATCAGCGGAGTAGACCCAATGGAAGGGCAACTCTCCTGAACAATGTTCAGAGGAATTATCCAAGGTATAATCAGCCTAGGCCAACTCATCTGAGAAAGCCTCAGCTGAATAGACCTAAGGACAACTACCCTCACAGGCAGAATAAAATGAGACAACCAAAACCCTTCATGCCAAAGGGTAATGGTCATAAAAAGGCCTTTCCTCAAAGACTTCATCAAGCTGCACAAAGAACTCATAAGTTCAGGAGAGTGGACAACTCCTCTGAAACTTACAGAGTTAACACATTCACACATACTTTCCCAAAGGCATTTAAGGGAAAGACAGTGTATGTTGATGCACTAGGAAATCAACTTAGCCACCTTGAATCAATCAGGGTTATTAGGCAAGTTTGGGTTCCCAAAGGTACAGCTAACCTCTCAGGACCCAAAACTCAAAGGGTACCTAAACCTATCTAAATGCAGGTACCAATGGGCCACAAGAAGAGGAGCATGAACAAAAAGACAGCATGGTACCTTGACAGTGGATGCTCAAGGCACATGACTGGAAACAAGGAACTCCTCACTGACTTCATCGAAAAAGAAGGCCCAAATGTTACTTTTGGAGACAGCTCACAAGCAACTACAAAAGGTTATGGTACTTTGATGATTGGTAACATCAAAGTATCCAATGTATCTTATGTGGCTGGTCTCAAATATAATCTCCTAAGTATCAGTCAATTCTGTGATAAAGATTTTAATGTTGAGTTCTCAAGTGGAAAGTGTCTAATTAAGGATAAAACTCAACAAACTCTATTGACTGGAACTAGAAAGGGAAATGTGTACTTTGCAGACTGGGACAAGTCTACTGATGCTGCATGTTTTATTGCTAAAAGTTCTAGTGAACAAAGTTGGCTATGGCACAAGAGGCTAAACCACCTGAACTTCAAATCTATGAATAAACTTGCTAGAAATGCATTAGTTAAAGGACTACCTAATGAGGTTTTCATTAAAGAACATGTGTGTAAGCCATGTCAAGAAGGAAAACAGATTAAAGCCTCATTTAAAGGAAAACCAGTCATCTCTACTGAAAGGGTACTTGAACTGTTACATATGGACCTATTTGGACCAATTACCCCTTCAAGCATAAATGGTAGAAAATACACATTGGTGGTAGTAGATGACTTCTCTAGGTTCACATGGGTAGTATTTCTCCTTAATAAAAAGGAAACACAAGTCAAACTACCTGAACTTCTCAAGAGATTGTCAAATGAGAAAAGCCTTAGCATTATCAAGATAAGATCTGATAAAGGCACTGAGTTCATTAATTCATACATCAATGAGTACTGCACATCAAATGGAATAGCTCATGAAACCTCAGCAGCTAGAACTCCCCAACAAAATGGAGTTGCTGAAAGAAGGAATAGAACTTTAAAAGAAGCTGCTAGAACTCTAATTGCTGACTCAAATTTACCTAAGAGGTTTTGGGCTGAAGCTATAAACACTGCATGCCATACTCAAAATAGATGTTTGATCACTAAGGGGCAAGGCAAAACCCCCTATGAACTCTGGAAAGGAAGAATGCCTAAAGTGTCATACTTTCATATATTTGGTTGTAAATGTTTCATTCACAATAATGGGAAAGAACAGTTGAAAGCCTTTGACAGCAAAGCTGATGAGGGAGTATTTCTTGGATACTCTCAAATCAATAGAACTTTCAGAGTCTACAACAAGAAAACCCTTATAGTGGAAGAAACACCTCATGTTGTGTTTGATGAGTCTATCTTTGAGATCAGAAATGATCATTTGGAACCTGAAGAAATCACACAGAGGACAACCAGACTAAGCCTTAAAAACAAAGACACTGAATTCATAGATGTTGTTCAAGCCAATCTGCCTGAAAAACCCACATTGGACAACAATCCTAAAGGCAACCTTCCTGAGACAAATCCTACAGATGGAAATGGTGAACTGAATGAACCAATCTCAGTTCACATCCAGGTAACAACTACCAATGAAGAAGCAGTTCCTGCTGAGGTAGTTAATGGGTCAAATAATCAAGGGGGAACTCAAAATGTTGAAAATGCCAATGTCCCTGACATTGAGGACAACACCCCTGATTATGATCCTGAATTAGATCCTGCATTAAATTATCCTGAATTCTATGATCAAAATGACTCACCTTCAGTAGAGGACAACTCTACTGAAGAGATCAGGAAAAGAAGGACTTGGTTGTCTGACCATCCTACTGATCTGATACTTGGTGACCCAAGTATAGGAGTCAGAAGCAGGAAGTTTCATGGTGAAAGTGCTATGTTCTGTTGTTTCTTGTCAGAGCAAGAACCAAGTGATATTGAGGAAGCACTTCAAGATGCCAATTGGATCACAGCCATGCAGGAAGAACTGAACCAATTCACCAGAAATGAAGTATGGGAGCTGGTGGATAGGCCTTCACATCAAGATGTTATTGGAACAAAGTGGGTGTTCAAGAACAAGAAAAATGAAAATGATGTGATTGTCAGAAACAAAGCAAGACTAGTGGCAAAAGGATATTGCCAACATGAAGGGATTGACTATGATGAGACATTTGCACCTGTGGCAAGGCTAGAAGCAATAAGGCTCTTTCTAGCCTATGCAGCCCACAAGAGGTTCAAAGTATACCAAATGGATGTCAAGAGTGCCTTTCTGAATGGAGTCTTGAAAGAAGAAGTCTATGTGGAGCAACCACCAGGTTTTGAAGTTGGAAACCAAGTTTACAGACTCAAGAAAGCTCTATATGGACTCAAACAAGCCCCTAGGGCTTGGTATGATACACTGTCACAATTCCTCTTGGATCTTGGATTCACCAAGGGAACTGTGGACAGAACTCTCTTCAGAATCTCTGAAGGAGAGGACATCTTGCTTGTCCAAATTTATGTGGATGACATAATTTTTGGATCCCCTAATGAGAAGCTGTGTGAAAAATTCTCCAAGCTCATGCAAAGCAAGTTTGAGATGTCCATGATGGGGTTGATGAACTTCTTTTTGGGTCTACAAGTCAAGCAATCTAAAGAAGGAATCTTCATCAACCAAGCTAAGTACACCAGAGAAATGATCAAAAAGTTTGGGTGTACAACTAGCAAGCCAGTAAGGATCCCTATGAACACCAATTGGAAGATGGATCCTGATGAGAGTGGTGTGCCAACCAACTCTACTGAGTATAGAGGAATAATTGGTTCACTCCTCTATCTCACTGCCAGCAGACCTGACATCACCTTTGCAGTAGGTGTTTGTGCAAGGTTTCAAGCAAATCCTAAGAAAAGCCACCTTGAGGCTGCAAAGAGGATCTTGAGGTACCTCAAAGGCACTGAGAATCTAGGCCTTTGGTACCCTGCTGATGACAATATTGAGCTAACTGGCTACTCAGATGCTGATTATGGAGGATGTAGGATTGACAGAAAGTCCACCTCAGGGACTTGTCAATTCTTGGGCAACAAACTCATATCTTGGTTCTCCAAGAAACAAAATACAGTGGCCACCTCCACCACTGAAGCTGAATATGTTGCAGCTGGAAGTTGTTGTGCTCAAATCCTTTGGCTAAGACAACAACTCAGAGACTACAAAGTTAACTCTACTGAAGTGCCAATTTTCTGTGATAACAATAGTGCCATTGCTATATCACAAAATCCTGTCTTGAACACAAGATGCAAACATGTGGACATCAAGCACCACTTCATTAGAGATCATGTGGAGAAGAAGGATATCAAGCTAGTGAAAATTCACACAGACCATCAAAAAGCTGATATACTAACTAAGCCACTTGCAGAGGCAAGGTTCCTGGAATTATCAGCAGAGTTGGGACTTCTTGATCCAGGGAAGTTGGACAAATGAGTCCAAAGAAGTTCATTGATTAAGGGGGAAACAAACTCAAACTTCAGCAGACCTGGTCAAGTCTACTGAAACTCAGAAACATGACCTTACTTCTTCAGGACACTTGTCCTTTGAAATTCAGGACACTTGTCCACAGTCTTTCAGGACACTTGTCCATGTAGGGTCAGATAAGTTGTCCCAGCTATCAAACCAAATCTTGGTATGATAAGCACCTATTTTTGGTGATCAATACCTATCTCGAAATCTGTCCCTTGAAATACAGTTTTCACCTTTCTGGGATTTAATTTGTCTCCCACCCAAAAGGTCACTTTCCATGCATTAAATGCCAAGATTTAACTCTTGTTTGCATTAAACTTTTTGGGACATGATCTATCTCGAAAAACCCCCAGCCTTTAACAAACATTAAAAACCACCCACGTTTTGAATAAAACAGTTATTTCACTGTTACAATGGTTTTTGACCATTGGATCAAAAAATGGACAACTCCCCTGAAATCAATCCTAGCCGTCCATTTTGGATTTCCATTTTTGTTCACCTTTGAATTGTTTCAAGACCTTACCAACTCATTGACAAACATTCTTTTTAGAATATTCACAAGTCTTAAGGTCCCCACAAACACTTCTTCCCCAAGTATTCGAAACCCTAACTCAAATTTTCTTCAAACTCTCTCAAAACTCTCTCTGCAAATTTCAATGGCCCCCAAAGTTAGACCTGAGATGCTTGTTGATTTCTCTAACAAGGATCTAGACCTGGATTTTGCCTACCTAAGCAACAAAAACAATCTTCACTTTGAGCCAATAGTCTCCTTTGAAAGTGAAGATCCTGAGATTACTCCAACCCTGAGGTGGTTGAGTAGAGTTGGTCTTCGAAAGTTCTTGGAAGAAAGACCAAGCTCTTGCTTGGAGAGCTACATGGCAGAATTCTTTGCCTTCCTCAAGTGGAGAGGCAAGCCTGAAGATGGTGAAGTATCAACCAGATTATCTTACACAGCAGAAGGAGAGGAAGAGGAGAGATTCCACAGAGTAAAATTCTCCTCAGAAGATCTGGAAGGAGCTTTTGGATTGCCTTATGAGGGAAGGAATCCAGAGGTTTATGGTACTGGGCATGAAGATGAAATAGCCCAAGAATGGTTATTAGTTCCAGGCCCTCTCTCCTCAACTCAAAACAAGAAAACTCTCAAGCCAGAGTTTCTCAATCTTTTTGAGGTAGTTGCTAAGAGCCTCTTAAGCAACACTGGAAGCTTAGAGCAGGTCAGCCATCTAAGGATCAGAATCATGGCTGCCATTATTGATGCCAGTGATAAGGGCATCAAGTTTGATTGGAGGACCTTCATCATGTCTGAGATGATGAAGGAGAAGGCTAAATTTAAGGTGAAAACCCACAATAAGGTGGTGCTAGAAGGGAAAATCAAGTATTGCACCAGGGCAAGCTTGTTGATTGAGAGGTTTTCCCACTATTCCCAGATGCAAACCTTTGCAAAGCCCCTCCCAGCCCAAAAGATCCTATTCAGAAAGCTCAGCAAGAAAACTGAGAAAAGAAGGATGTTACTGGCCAAGCCTGCTGAAGAACAGGAGGAAGAGAAGCCTAAGATGAAAAAGAGAACAAAGGCCAGGGCTGTCAAAACAAGGAAGATGTCCCAATTGTCTTCAAGAGAAGCCTCAGGAGCATCAGCTGAAGTTGATGCAGTGGCAGAAGAGGGAGTGAGTGTGCCTTCTGACCACTCAGAAGAGTTGAGGAGGAAGTACAATGAGACTAGGCAAAAGAAGAAGGGTGATAAGAGAATCAGGGAAGTTGTCCCTGAGAAGGAAGGAAGTGGAAGCAGTAGGGCCAGCAAGAGAAGGGCCAAACCTACTGAAAAGGTGTTGGAGTTTCAAGAAGAAAGATCTCTTCAATTGGCTCTAAGGGAGAGCAGAGCTGAAAGCGGTACCAAATCCACTGACCTCAAGCCCCAGTGTTTTGATGCTGCCAAAAAGGGGGAAAGGGAAAGAGCAAGGGCAAAAGGTGCCTTAGTAATTGGGAGTCCAGTGAAAGGGAAGGACAAAGTCCTTGAAGGAAAGGGAAAAGAGCCAGCAGTGCTGAACTTGGAAGAATTGGATGAAGAGGAGCAGTTAGCATTGGCATTGAAAAACTCAATGGCCTCAGCTCAAGAGGAAAGAGTGAGGCTACAACAAAGACCAGATGGTGAAGTGTCAGGTTTGGACAAAGATGCTGAAGGTGTCCAAACTAGAGGAAAGATCAAGAAGGCCCAAGGAAAGAAGAGACAAATTGAGAAATTCACTGACTTTCCTAGCAGCCTTGATCTTCCACCTGAATTCAGAATTGATGAAGATGAGCCTACATCAAAGAAAGCCAAAACTGCTGAAGAGCTCAAAGCTGCTGAAAAGGACAAATCTTCTGAATCTGGCAAAACTGCTGAAGGTACCAAGTCCACTGAAGACATTGAAGAAATATTTGCTGAAGGATTTGGACCTGAACCTAAGAAGAAGACAACTGTTCTAGCCCATGATCCATCAAAGCTGTTTCGTGAAGGGTATGGCAAAGACCCTGAAACACAACAGAAACTGGCCATGATGAGGGCCCAAGAGAAAATGGATCTGATGGAAGAAGCCAACAGAGCAAGAGATGAAAGGAGAGCAAACTTTCAGAAACCAAGAAGGAGGAGAGCAGCTTACAGCAAGATGAAGCCTCAGCTTCTAATCCCAATGGACACCAAATATCCACACTTGGATAAATGGGTGCCAATTCAACTGAATGACACATGGGAAGAAGCCAAAAGGGAGTTTGTCTATGACTACTATGTCATTGACAGATGGAATGGAGGAGATGCAAACTCTGCCTTCACTGAGTTCATGCTAGAATACTACAGAGAGTTGTATCAACAACTTCTTGCAGCTGCTGACATTGCAAGAATTGAACTCACAGCTCCCAAGCCAATCATATACATGCCTCCAAAGCTTGAAGGATGGATTGACCAGGCAAGAATTCTGAGAGAATTCACTGAGATCCTTAAGCTAAACAAGATGGTTCTTGGACCTAAGGGAACCAACCAAGAAGCCATGGCATTGAAAAGAAGAGTGTGGGCACAGTATGGAATGCTGCCACCCCCTGAAGATGATCTTTGAAATGGCTAAGTCTTCTGACCTTTCTTGATTGATCAACTATGCTAAAATATGGTCAAGATTGCTGATGTGGTGTGCTAATCTGGTTGCTCTGATCTGTTATGGATTGCTCTGATACAAGCTCTGTGCTCTGATGCTGAATATCTTATTTATGTCTTGAATTGTTAGAATGAAATGCTCTGATGTATTTAAGTGTTATTGATTCATACTCTGATATGTTAATTTCAACTATCAACATGCTTGTAATGATTTTTGAATGAATGATAGTTGAACTTATTTTGAATCAAGAAACACTAATCTCTCTATGCCTATCTTGAACCTACTTGCAACAGAAACAGTGAATACACTAACACATTATTTTTTCAGGAATATTGACCTTAGTCATGTCTTCTGAAGATACATGTAATAGGTGTAGACAAGTCACTTTTGCTTAGATAGTATAGGTTTTGGCATCATCAAAAAGGGGGAAATTGTTGGGAATAAAATGAGATATGTTTTGATCTAATACCAAAACCCCCTGAGACATGCCTAAGTCAAGATAAATATGTTCTAGAAATGATAGAACATATAGTTTATAGGCTAGATAGGAAGCTGAAATGTTAGGCAGCTCTTAGACAATTAGATGCACAATTTGAGGGGGAACCTATGCTTTGAAGATGATCAAGATCAAGTCCCCTCAAGGCTCAAATTCTGGAACAATCACTTAAGAGCAAGGACACTCTATGAAAAAAACCAAATGCACTGATCAGGAGAGTTGTCCAGAGAAGATGTTCTTATGCAAGAACAAGATTGTAAAGCTCAAAAGGACAAGTCCAATAAGATGATCTGATCAGGAGAGTTGTCCAGAGAAAGTGTCCATATGCAAGATTGGTAAAATTAAAAGGACAAGCTTAATAACTCTGATCAGCAGAGTTGTCCAAAGAAGCTAGCCATATGCAAGAACAAATTTACCTAGCTCAAAAGGACAAGGCTACTCAAAGGCCTTGGATCAGGAGAGTTGTCCAAAGAAGCCAACTCTATGTGTAAAGTGCTCTAATGCTAAAAGACCAAATATGCTGATCAGAAGAGTTGTCCAGAAGAGTTGTCTCAGCATGATTGAATCAGAACAGATGTTCTAAAGGTTGAAGGTCAACTATGCTGAAGAGAAAGAGACAACCACACCCTAAAGATCACCAAAGAAACAAGCTAAGATCACCTTGAAGTGAAATAAAGGGAAAGAGCCAAGTCATCTAAAGAAGAGCAAGCCAACCTTGCTGAAAAGCAAAACTGCTGATAGTGATAAGGAGAGTTGTCCAGATGATAAGGAATGTTGTCCTATCATTGGATCAACCTTCAGAAACCATGTCCAAGTCCTAACAAGAAGTCAAACATTGGGAAAAGTGCTGCAGAATGAAGACAAAGTCTTACAAGCCGTTTATTACCCAAATGAGGACATGTCACTATCAAGAATCTGTCTTACAGTTTGAAGAACTCAAGGAAGACATTTATAGCAATTTGGGGCTGCCTCTCCAACGGGCAAATCCTCCATTTTGTCTATAAATACAGAAGTGTGAAGACCATTTGAAAGCATCCAACTAACCTCAACAGCATCCAACTAAGCTCAAAGTTCTTACAAGCTAGAGTGCTTTCAAAGCTTTCAAAGACTATCTTAGTCTTCAAACACTTCATCTAAGCTGAACCTCATTGTATATCCATACACAAGCTTAGAGAGATATCCTATCCTTATACACTGATCTTCATTGTAAAGGATATCTCATTAGTTGGAACCTTACTTCAACCCTTACATCTTTCAAGAGTGAAAGTGAGAAGGTTGTAGTAGTAGAAGTGGTAGGAGCTGACTGTTGAGAGAAGAACAGTTCAGTTCTGAGTTGAGGAGAGGGTACTAGGACTCTAGACATCCTAGGGATCAATTCACCAAGGAGTGGTGTTCTTGATCAAGTGCACCTTGGCACTATAAAACAAGTTAATTCCAAGAGTGAAGGAATTATCCTGTTAAATCAGGGAAAGTGGATGTAGGAGCTTGAGTCTCTGAACCACTATAACTTCTTGTGTTGATTTACATTCCAAGTACTTTCATACATCCAACACTGCACACAAAACTGATTTTTCAAGGATAAACATTCAAAGACTGTGCAAAAACCTATTTGGACAAGTTCCCTGAAAACTGGACTGTGTTGCATTGACTAAGTGATTTCAGAAATTAAAGGAGTCTAAACTTAAAGGGCCAGCCACTATTCCGCATATATAACTCCCCTAGATAGTTATTCAACTAAGTACTCAATAGTACTTAGTAGTTTGATTATCTTAGAAGAGTTAATCTCCTTCAGCAGAGTTGTCCAAGACAACCTTGCTGAACTCTGGTTTGATCTAATTAGCAAAAGAATTGCATACAAGTGTATTCCCCCCCCATACACTTGTCATATACTCCTTTCAGGACCAACAACCTCTTCCTTGGGTCAAGAATTCTTGGGGACTCTTCATACTCAGTGGCTGTCCAGCTTTTTAAAGAGTTCAAGCTTCCTATGCGCCATGGGTCCACATATTCCTCATTTCATCGACCATGGCTTCAGCAATGCCGTGGCCGAGCACTCGCCCCAGGGTTCGATGGGACCTACTCTCGTGCTTTCCGCCTGGACCAGCTTGCTACTCCTCCCAAGTTCTTAGGAGATCCGGCGGAGAGCGCCGACAGTCCTTGGTGGCTTCCCGGAATGAATCAGGCCATTACCAAATTACAGGCGGCCAAGGTGGGTATGGCTGAGCTAAAGCCTCTAGAGCAGTTGGTCTATCCTTATGCCTCTGCTCCCAAAACTGTGATAGAAGCAGAGGGAAAAAAGGATGTTGAGGCTATCTTAGGAGATGAAGAGGGCCCAGAGGAGGGCGGAGGATCTAGCAATCATGTTGCTGTCGGGGAGGCTGCCATCGAAGGGACTGTGGTCGAGGGAGCTGCCGCTGAGGAGGTTACTGTTGAAAAAGCAGTTTAATATTCATATTTCTATGGTCATAACAAACATTTTACCTTTCTTTTGTTTTGCTATACTCTTTTAATTTTCTGCTCATGGTATTTGCTCCATCATACTCTGTAGGGGACTCCACACTCCTGGATATGTGGGGGCTTTTTGTAGTAATCGTTCTAGCTTTATATTACTTGTCTGTTAGCATTTTCTTTTCTGCTTACATGGGCAACCTATAGGACCAGTAAAAAATATATTGGAGGTGTGCTCTTGGGGGTGTGCTCTTTTTCTTCCCCCCTTATTGGTCTTGTAGGTTGCACCATAATCGTCTCTTGGTTTACTAACCTTCAAAGGATTTACTCAAGAACTTCAGGGATCACTTCTGGTTTCAAATGACTTAGAGGGGGTTTTCCTCGATTTTAGCAAAATCTTTGTTTTCTAAGTACCCGCCTTGGGTCTTGGTTATGGGGAGGTGCTTCCCCATTCTCCTTGGCCTCTGCGCCTCTACTTGTCTATCACTCTTGTTTTAAAAGATTTTGATTCATAAAATCTTTCTTTTCATCGAGTAACCCTCTTGGGTCTCAAGTATGACGAGGGCTCTCCGGAGCTCCTCGGCCTCTAGGCCTCTGAGTGTCTCTCACTCTTATTCTTAAAAGATTTTGATTCATAAAATCTTTCTTTTCATCGAGTAACCCTCTTGGGTCTCCAGTATGGCGAGGGCTCTCCGGAGCTCCTCGGCCTCTGAGTGTCTCTCACTCTTATTCTTAAAAGATTTTGATTCATAAAATCTTTCTTTTCATCGAGTAACCCTCTTGGGTCTCAAGTATGGCGAGGGCTCTCCGGAGCTCCTCGGCCTCTAGGCCTCCGAGTGTCTCTCACTCTCATTCTTAAAAGATTTTGATCCATAAAATCTTTCTTTTCATCGAGTAACCCTCTTGGGTCTCAAGTATGGCGAGGGCTCTCCGGAGCTCCTCGGCCTCTGAGTGTCTCTCACTCTCATTTTGTTATATTCATGCACCAAATATTCCAATAAGGGAAAGATAATCAAAACGCAGTAATTCTGTATAATTCTTTTTCAAAAAGGGATAAAGCTTCATTGATTAATATCAGTTTTCAACATAGGCCATATATAACCTACGCCGGCCTCATTAAAAACCTCTTTACGGAAAAACCCCCAAAGGGGGAAACCCATAAAGAGGGAAAAAGAGCTCCGGTGAAGCTACTAAATACATTAAACAAAATACGAATTAATGCAAAAAATCACAAATGGTCTCAAGACCTTACATTTTCTTCAAACAAATAACCTCTTCAAATGGCAAACATTCCAAGGTCTGGCTATATCGACTCCTTCCATGCTTTGCAGTCTATAGGCTCCTCCCTTCAGTACCTGCGTGATTTTATTAGGCCCCTCCCAGTTGGGCTCCAGTTTTCCGGTATTCTTTAGAGCGTCGGCTCTCCTTAATACCAAATTCCCCACTCTGAAGGACCTCGGGATCACCCTTCGGTCATATGCAACTTTAATTCTGCTCTTGTATCTTTCCGCACGCACCCGAACCATCTCTCTTTCTTCTTCCATTAGATCCAGGGCTTCTCTCATCAACCTCTCATTCTGATGTTCTTCAAATTGGGCAATTCGGTGGGATTGCAACACAACTTCTGGAGGTATCACCGCAGCAGCTCCGTAGACCAATTGGAAAGGGGACTTCCCCGTTGCTGTCTTTGGGCTAGTCTTGTAGGACCATAGCACATTATGTAATTCGCTCACCCATCCTCCACCTATCTTTGTCAACCTCGTCCGAATACCATCTACTATCGTTCGATTCGTAACTTCTACCTGTCCGTTAGCTTGAGGATGGGCTACAGAAGTAAATCTTTGTATTATGTTTAGTCTTGCGCACCATCCTCGTACGTTTTCTCCGTTAAATTGTGTCCTATTGTCAGAGACCAATATCCTGGGTACTCCGAACCTGCAGCAAATTTGTTTTCCCAGGAACTTGATTACGTTCTCCTCATCTATCGTAGCTAAAGGGGCAGCTTCAACCCATTTACTAAAATAATCTACTGCCACTATCAAAAATTTTCTTCCTCCCGAGGCTGGGGGGAAGGGCCCCACCAAATCGATTCCCCACTTAGCGAAAGGACACGGAGAGCGCATAGCTCCCATCTCTTCTGCCGGAACCCTTATCAAGGGACCGTTTTTCTGACATTTAACACATTTCCTTACAAATTCTTTGGCATCCTTCGTCATGGAGGGCCAATATAATCCGGCCCTTAAGGCTTTCTTCACCACCGTCTTGTATCCTTCATGACTGGCCGCATCTCCTTCATGGATTTCTTTGAGTGTGTACATCGCTTCTCGGATTGATATGCACCTCAAGTATGGTTGGGTAAATGACCTTTTGTATAAGTGCCCTCCAATAATACAGTATTTGACCCTAAGAGCTCGAGCCTCTCGAGTGGTAGGGGCATCTGCTTCCTTGGTGAGCTCCGTCCAAATATCTTTCCTCCAATCATCTCCTCCTTCGATGGAACCAATGGGGTTTTCGAGAGTCTCTCTTTCTGCTACTACCAAGGTCACTGTTCCTTGTCCATCAAACTCTGTGGAGCTGGCGAGTTTGGAAAGGCCATCAGCCTGCATGTTCTCCTCTCGAGGTATTTGAATCACCTTACAATCTTGGAACTTGCCCATCACTTCTTTAGCCCGTTCCAAGTAAGCAGCCATTCTGCTGTCTTTGGCTGCATACTCTCCATTTACCTGTTGAACAACTAATTGGGAATCGGAGTATAGGATTACCTTCAAAGCTCCCAATTCGACCGCCATCTTCATTCCTCGGATCAGAGCTTCATATTCTGCTCCATTGTTTGAGGTTATGAATTGAAACCTCACTGCAAATTGTAGGTCCTCTCCTTGGGGACTCACTAGCACTATCCCTGCTCCGCATCCACTCAGAGTCACTGAACCATCCACATATATCTTCCATCCCTCTGCTTCTTCTGGTTTGGTAGATTCTTGGATGAAATCAGATAAAACTTGGGCTTTTATGGCCCTCCGTGGCTCGAAATCCACATCATACTCTTGAAGCTCTATTGCCCATCTCACCATCCTTCCCGAGAGGTCTGCTCGGCCAATAACCTGTTTCAGCAAGTAATTAGTGCGAACCAGTATTTTATAAGAGAGGAAATATGGACGCAATCTCCGCGCCGTAAATACCACGGCCAGAGCGGCCTTTTCAATTTCCGAGTATCGAGCTTCAGCTCCTTGAATGACTTTACTGACGTAGTAAATAGGGTGTTGGATCGATCCTTCTTCTTTAACTAAGGCTGAGCTCAGTGAGAATTCCCCTACAGAGAGATACAAAATGAGGGTATCTCCTGGAGAGGGTTTAATCAGTTTCGGCAGGTGGGACAAGTGGCGTTTCAGGTCCTCAAAGGCCTTTTGACATGTTTCATTCCATTCGAACTTGGCCCCTTTCTTGAGAATCTTGAAGAAGGGGTGGCTTTTCTCGGCGGACCTGGCTAGGAATCTACTCAACGCTGTAATCCTTCCATTGAGCGTCTGGAGCTCTTTAACGTTCCTCGGCGGCTGCATGTCCAGTACAGCCTTCACTTTAGCTGGGTTAACTTCTATCCCTCTTTGAGTAACCATGTATCCAAGGAACTTTCCCGACTTCACTCCAAAAGAGCACTTGGCCGGGTTTAATTTGATACCATTTTCTCGGATTACCTAGAAAATCTCCTCCAGGTCCTCCACATAATATCAGCCGAGCTTCCCGTGTCTACAAAGATTCGGGCGACATCAAACCTAGCTATGTCCGTAGTGATCACCAAAGCGTCATTATGATCTTCCTTAATTTCCTTCCTATCTTCCGGCCCAAATTTGATATTGGGCGTCTCTGTCATGCGTCCTACTTCTTTCAGTTGACTCCCCTGTTCGGCTTTTAGAGTTCGAACACTCTGCTTTCTCTTTCGGAAGGAATCTCCATTTGCTGGTCCCCCCACAATTATGTGGATTACTCCTCTTTTCTGCGGTGGAGAAGGTATATCTTCGGTCACCTCCTTGGATTCTTTTTCTTCCGGCTTCCTTTCATGTTCCTTTCGCTTCTGCCCCCGAGGGCCCTGCCTGTCTCTAAATATAAATTCCTTCAGATGCCCCGCCCGGATCATCCTTTCAATCTCGTCTTTCAAGTGATAACATTGGTTTGTGTCATGTTCATACTCATTGTGGAATCTGCAAAATCGATCGGACTTGGGCTTCTGAGGACCCCGATTCCTGGAATAAGGGAATTTCAAGTCGGGATGGTCTCCTGCTACCTCCAGTACTTCGGCAGGTTCTATTCTCAAGGGTGTGTACTTCTCAAACCTTCCGCGAGGGCCGGACCGGGAACCTCCAGATGGAATGTTGTCTCTTGTTGGACCGGGGGTTCGAGGGACCCCTGGGCTAGAACGTCTGGAGGGGCCCTCTCTTCTTTTCTCTCGATCTTGTAGTCTAGCTTCCAGTCACTTGGCTTTACGAACCTCCTCCAGGGTGAGGTATTTCTCTGCTCTGTGTAATAACTCATCAAAATTCTTGACTGACTTTTTAGCCAAGGAGGAGAAGAAGTCTCCATCACGCAATCCATTAGTAAGAGCATTAATCTTCACCTCCGGGGAGGCTGTAGGGACCTCCAGGGCCGCTTGATTGAACCTTTGAAGAAAAGCTCTCAAACTCTCGTTCTCCCCTTGCCTTAGATTGAAGAGGGTTAAAGTGGCCCGCGGCTGCCTTCGGGCACTGGCAAATTGATGGAGAAATAACTCGCTGAATTCCTCCCAGGATCGAATAGTATTGGGTTCCAGTTGGGTGAACCATTGCTGTGCTGCTTTCGCCAAGGTCGTAAAAAACACTCTACATTTGATTCCTTCTCCATACCGATGTAATAGCGCAGCGTTCTCGAATCTTACTAGGTGTTCATACGGATCTGCCGTACCATCATACTCAAAATTGAGGGGCTTGATGTTGAATGGTAGTTCGTCGTGCAATATGTTAGGAGAGAACTGACATCCAGAAACATAAGCAGATCTGCTTGCTCGGCTGGTCATCTGCTTTCTCATATCCCTCATTTCCTTCTGTAGGGCCTGTAATTGGTCGCTAACTGGACCCGGGTAGGTATCATCTGTACTCTCTTCTACTTCGGGGAGCTCCATCTCTCGGGACGTCAGGTCTGCATTCCTCCTTGTGTTCCGAGGGGGGATGCTCTTTCTACTCGGGAAGGCGTTTTCTCATCTCCTTCTGCCCGCATTCCCTCCCCCTTGGATAGCGCTTGGGAAGCCCCCTGCGCCTCCTCCTGGAGTCTCGGAGTGGGTTTTTCCACATTCGTCGGTGTAGTTCTAGGTATTTGACTTTCGTGAGCCGCGAAGGCTCTTTCTACAGCCTGCTTGATAAGGGCATTCAATTGATCTGGAGAGACCAGGCATGGTCCCGAGTTTAGAGTGTCTCCCGGCTGGGGATTTGAAGTTCGAATCACTGTGGCTTCCCCAATCGCCGTTACCCCCTCTCCGATTGACAAGGGATGATTCTCGTCACCCAAGTTTGGAGTTGGCGTCAGTGGCGGATTTGATCCGGAAGGGGCATGCATTGGATCCTTCCCTCGGCCTCCTTTCAGTGTGGGATCAGTCGGTAAAGGGGGATTTTCCCTTGGAGGGGTTTTCTTCCCCAAAGTAGGTGTAATTGTGTTATTTCCTCCGCCCATTGCTCGGACAAATAGAAATTCGTGAGAAGATCTCTCAATTCTTTCCCACAGACGGCGCCAGTTGTTGTGCCAAAAATTGCACGAGTAGATTAGATATCCTTGGGGTTGGATACCTGAATTCCCGAACGGCTATGAATGTTTCGGGTACACTGCTTCCACTGGAATGATCCTCGCAGAACCTGCAAAAGACACACCAGAGGGGACTCCGGTGCGGACACTCCGACGCTCAAGTCAGTCTCAGTGATTTAGTATATGTCAAGGACTGAAGAGTCCTTTTATCATCAATGGAGTTCTCACAGAAAATCAAGATATTATTCGGAAGCAGCGTAGTAAATCAAGTAAAATTAGAGATCGTAACCTGAAAATGTACCTCGGTTTACCTATTTATAGAAAGTCCCCTACTAAGAGGAAGTTAGGGTTTCCTTTTATTTCGGAGCTGCACTTTGGACTCAGCCCTGCTGTGTTGACAAAGTCTTCCACTCTCTTACTTCCTGGAGAACCGGAACCACTCCCCCTAGTGGACTTCGCCCGCTGGGATAAAGGAAGAATGAGTCTTCCTTTACCCAGTCCCAGGCCGTTTCGTACGGGGCTCCTTCGAGATCTTCGGACTACTAGTTCTTATCCAGACTAGGCCTTCTTGATATCTCTCCCCAGGTGAAGCTCCCTCCGGAGGGACCTCCGGAAGAGATTCTTTATCCAGAGAGTATTCCTTAATCCCGTATCTCCTCTTTTATCTTATCCTCTATACACGTGTCGTCTTCTTATCGAATGACATTTTTAGGCCGCATCAGAAAGTGTTCAAGTAATCACGGGACGGAGGGAGTATTACATATGATATACCCAAAAAAATAAATTAATTACTAAACAAAATTACAAAAGATTATATAATACATTATAGTAATGTATATCTAGGCCAATCAAAATGAATCCAACATAGCTTCTATTTAAATGGATAGGTCCAATTAACAAAAATCCAAATATTTAAAAAATCAGTGAATGAGTCGTGAAATTAATTATACTATACATAATATCAATATTTAATATTATATTTAATAGTAATATATTAAGTATATTATAATGATATATTAATATTATTATATTAACAATTTATATTAATATATTATTACTTATTTTAATATATTATACTATCACTAATATTGTAATTTTAAATATTTGTCAATATTAAATTATATCATATACAATTATTATTAGCAATATATTATATTTGATATAATTATTAATGTATTATAATATAATATATCATATGATTATTGTGGTAATATACATATTAATATAATAATTTATATAAATTAATATATACATATATAATTAATATTTTGTACCTTATTTAATACTAAGTTAGTGATATTAATTGAAATATATTATGATTAATAATATTATGCTAATAAATTGTTATCAATATAAATATATCAATAATTAATTATAAATATATTATTATGTATTATATTTAATATATTATAATAGTTGTTGGAATATAAATCCTAAGGCAAGTCCTAAATGATGAAAATAAAAGATTAGTTTTGATAAGCCAAAAAGTAGACTTGAATATTTTTCTAAGTGTTGACTGATCTAGTCTAGTTATGAAGTCATCTTGAACATATCAGTAGAGTTCACAAGACAAGTACTAGTTCACAAGACAAGTGCTAGTTTATAAGTCAAGTATTGTTTTGAAAGGAAAGTTTAACTGTTTAAATGACAAGTACAATTTATGAGTACTGTGTTCTAAGTGTTAGGATGTTATACTGAGCTATTCAAGTTGTATAGAAGCTCATATTTCGTTCTTAATTCATTGTATAGTCTTTAAGTTGACTAAGCTATGTTATAAAGCTTAAAGTAATGTAATAGTTTTGTTAAGTTTAGATGATAGGACTAGATTAGTTCTATGATGAAGTCTACTGTTGAAGATCTGCACAAGACAAGTCAAGTTGGAGACAAGACAGGTGCGCGACAAGCTAAGACAAGAAGACAGGAGTTAGTTACGGAAACGCGTATTGAAGATAAGGATTGAAGAGTTAGTTAAGGAATAACTAATTAACTGAAGAAACGCGTGAAAGGATAAATGAAGAAGTTAGAAGTTAGTTTTCAAGAAAAGTTAGTTACATAACAGAAAGATCTTGAAGTTGAAGCTTATAAATACCCCATGGTATTCTACATTTGAAGACTACTGTTACAAAGAGAATTGAAGCATTCAAAGAGATATTAAAAAGCAAATACACTCTCAGAGTTGAAGTTCAGAAAGTTCAAGCCAGAAGACAAGTGAAGAAATCAAAGGAGGCTGCTACTGGACTTAGAGAAGTTTACTTTTACATTTTTGTTTCAAGTCGCTAGTTACTTGTATTTAGCTAGTTTTTAGATCGAAGAAGCACTTGGTAGTGTTATCGATAAGATCGAAGTCTTATATCTTGAGACTTAAAGCCACAAGAACACTCGATTGGAAGAGTTAATAAATTTCACAACTGGAGTTGTGAGAGTGGACGTAGACAAGTTGTCGAACCACTATAAAATCGTTGTGTGTTGATTTACTTTACTGTTTGTTTAATTGCTTAATTGATTAATTGCCTATCTAAACAAGACAAGTAGAGTGTTCATCAAGAAGTTTGAATTTCGAATATAAGTTGAGTATAAACTTGATTGGGCTCATTGTTAATCTGATTAATTCCGCATTACGTATTCTGATATATTGAAAGATTTTTGAAATGTCTATTCACCCCCTCTAGACATTTTCACTAGCTTACTCAATATTATTTACTCAACTTGGGACCAACAAGTGGTATCAGAGCTGTAGTTTTCGAACTGCTGTTTCTTGATAACATTTAAGACTTGGTTCGTATTTGTTCTGATTCATACTACACTTTCTTGATATATCCGTATCTTGAATTCTTGCTATTACCCTATCTGATGAAACTGATCAAACATGTCTCTTGAAGATAAGTGCTAACAAACTTCCCAAGTTCTATGTTCAGGACTACGACTACTGGAAGTTGAGGATGGAAGTCATTTTCAGCTCAACTCATGATTTGATGGTATCTGTGATCAAAGAAGGACCAGTCGTTACCATGATAAAAAATACTGCTACACTGGACCCAACTAAAGAAGTTGGAGAGCTGATTGTTAAACCAAGGTCAGAATTGACTTCTGAAGAAATGCGTCAAAACAATTTGGATAGTCTTGCTAAGAATTATATTTTACACACCTTGCCAAACGAGTATCTTGGTAAAGTGTTAAAATGTAAGACTGCCAAGCAAATGTGGGACAAACTAGCTGTTCTTTGTGAAGGCACTACGCTGATCAAAGAAAGAAAACTGTCCACAACTGTCCAAAGGTTTGAAACATTTAAGATGAAGCCAGGTGAATCCATTGATGAATTGGATACTCGATTTACTAAAATCATGAATGACCTTGAAGTACTAGGAAAGACTTATACTGAAAGAGAGATTAACCTAAGAATCTTGAAGGCTTTGGATGAAAGATGGAAAATGGTCAAGATGATCATTAAATCCACACAAGATATTGATTCGTGGCCCTCAGAAACCATGTTCCAGACTCTTAAGGCGCATGAGTTCGAATTAGATGAGGAAGAACCAATTGCCAGTAGTGACAGGGAGAAAGCCGTGTCGAAGAATGTTGCCTTTAAGTCTACTACGTCTAAGAGCTCTAGAGTAGACAGGTCCAAGCCTGCTAGCATAAGAGACGAGTTAGACAAATCTGATCTAAGTCTGAAATATCAGATGAACCTTATGGTTAGGAAGTTCGACCGACTAAACAAGCGCTATGGTAGATATAAGAAGTTCTATAAAGACTATAGAGGTTCTACTTCTAAGAACTCGTCTGAGACCAGACGAGACCGAAACTCGTCCGAAAGGAGAGACGAAGTCTCGAAAAGTAACAGACGAGATAGAGAGTCCGATGATAGGAAGATTCAGCGTTCTGATAGACGTGATAAGCATAGGGATAAATCCCCTATTAAAAAGTCTACTAACAATCCTTTATGCTATAACTGTGAGAAACCAGGTCACTACATTTACGAATGTCCAGACCTGAGCACTGATGATCGTGAAGAATGCAAGGCAAGAAGGGAAAGAAGATACAACAGGGGTAAGAAGGCAATGATGGCTAATAATGACTCTGAAACGGACTCAGACGAGTTACCATCGTCTTCGTCTAGCTACCCGTCTGATCATGATGAAGCATTTATAGTAGATGATGGACTCTGCTGCATGGCTAAAATTGAGCAAGAGGTATCATCTGCAACCTCATTTCAATCATGTGATGAATCGGATTCTGATGAAAGTGATACAGCCGATAGTGGTGTAGGGAGTAGTCTTCATCACTCTACTGGTGTGACTGAAGAAGACCTCCTACTCGCTAATAAGGCATTCATGGAAGTCAGTGATGAAAACATCATTTTAAAACAAGAAATCATTGATCTTAAGGAAGCTTAGTCTAAAGTAGATCCTAATATAACAGTCCTAAATGAACGCTTGCAAGAAGAGTTGAGACAACTCAAAAACAAGTGTGCATTGACAGACAAGTTGTATCAAGACCTACTTAAGACACATGCTACTGAGAAACATGAATTCAATGTTTTAAAAAGCAAGTACAAAAAGCTTGAAGAACGTAATAAGTTCTTAGAAACTGAGGTTGTCACTCTAGACCTTAAACTTACTGACCTGGTTAACTCCTCTAAGGCTAACCTTGAATTGTCAGATAGGTATAGGGCTCCTGCTGATAACACAGGCATAGGTGCTGAATCACCTAGCTCGTCTACTCGAGTCCCTAAGAACCCTACTATTTTCATCTCAAGCTCTTTGACTAATGATAAAGGAAAAGGACCAATGATATACGATATTGGAACTCCATCTGAAGGCACTGTACCCAAACAGACTCAAGTTAACATTCCAATTACCAAGGAAGGTAAAAAGAATGTTAACAACAAGGCTGTTCCGTTTAAGACGAGTCAACAAAGGACTAGAAATCGTGGACGACCTAATCAGGTCAGATACGAGGACTGGTATCCTGAGGAGACAAGTACTAGACAAGTACAAACTAGATGGAAAGAGCCTAGACCTCCTTTCATAAGGCAGTCTCAGCTCTACTCGTCTAGGCCTAGGAATGTGGCTCCAAAATATCGTATTCAACCCGTCTTATATCCTCCGCCTGAATCGTATGATATCGAAGGAGAAGAAACACCTAAACATGTCTATAAACCGTATGGCCCCAATGCATACAAGCCCTACTCTGACTATCACAGGCCTGTGCCTACTCAAGTAGAGGTTAAGTCAAAAGGCTACCTCAGACGAGTAGACCCAAGAACTGCTGATAGGCCAGACAAGGACAACAGGGTCTTATTTTGCAACAAATATGGTCGAAAGCTTAGAAGATCAAACTTGTTCAGGACTCCAATGTATATTTGGATTCCATTGAACTCGACTAACCCCCCAGGACCCCAATAGACAAGGAGGGTACCGAAATTATGGAATATCATCTAATGCAGGGTCGACTCGATCTATACAAGAAGGGTGGCTCAGTAGGAGAAACTTGGTACATAGACAGTGGTTGTTCGCACCACATGACTGGTACCAAGGCACTTCTATCAAGCTACTATGAGCAAGAAGGACCAAAGGTTATATTCGGTGATAGCTCTACAGCCATCACAAAAGGCTTTGGCTACATCCGAAATGACGACGTAGAGATACAATATGTATCATACGTATAAGGTTTGAAATATAATCTATTATCTGTTTCACAGTTTTGTGATCGAGGTTACAAAGTGCAGTTCAAAAGTCAAAAGTGCGAAATCATAGACAAGAGGACTCATACCGTACTACTTGTCGGCATAAGACAAGGCAGTGTGTACATTGTGAATTGGAATAGTTGTCCGCGGGACACTTGTCTTCTTACTAAGACACCCAAAGAGATCAGTTGGCTTTGGCATAGACGCCTTTGTCACATGAACTCTAAGGTGATTAATAAGATTGCAAGAGATTACCTTGTTGAAGATATACCCAATGAAATCTATTTCAAATCACATGTATGCGACGCCTGTCAGAAAGGTAAACAGGTAAAGGGTTCCTTTAAATCTATTCCAACCCTCTCAACAAGTAGAGTTCTTGAACTTCTACATATGGACTTACATGGCCCAATTACTCCTCCAACTTTGAACGGTAGAAGGTACACACTTGTTGTGGTAGACGACTATTCTAAGTTCACTTGGGTAGTCTTCTTACACAAGAAGAGTGATACACAAACACTCCTACCTGATCTGTTGAAGAAGATACAAGTTGAGAAGAATCAGTCCATTGTCAAGATCCGTAGTGACAAAGGTACTGAATTCATTAACTGCTATATTAAAGAATTTTGTTCTAAGCGTGGCATCCAGCACCTTACTAGTGCAACAAGGACACCACAACAAAATGGAGTAGCAGAACGGAGGAACAGAACCCTTAAGGAGGCCTGCAGGACCATGCTGACAGAGTATAACACTCCTCAGAAGTTTTGGGCAGAAGCAATCAATACTGCATGCCATTCCCAAAACAGAAGTGCTATCAATAAAGCACTAGGTAAGACGCCCTATGAGGTATGGAAAGGTCGAAAACCCAGAGTTTCATATTTTCATATATTTGGCTGTAAGTGTTTTATCCATAACAATGGGAAAAGCAAGTTGAATGCATTCGATGCTAAAGCAGACGAGGGGATATTCTTAGGATACTCCTCGACTAGCAAAGCATTCAGAGTATTCAACTACTCTACCTTATGTGTGGAAGAAACACCACATGTAGTTTTCGATGAATCACTACAGGACTCGTCTACCGACCAGATCAGTAAGAAGGTAACTGATCTATCGATCCAAACTGACCAAGAATCAGAAGTTTATGAATCTGTGCAAGCCTATAACCCGTTCATGAAAGATCTCAAGTCTGATGAAAAGGAAAAGGTAAGTTCTCAAGGTAAATCTGCTAGACCAGTTGACATGCCTGAGCTAGTCGACTCGTCTACTCCTATTAAATCTTCTGATGCAAATGATATTGAAATGCATGATGCTATAGTTGATCTAGATGAGGATATGTAGGTCCCTAAGTTGAGTTAATATCGAGGGAAGCTAAAGAAAATGTCTAGAGGGGGGTGAATAGACTTTTCTAAAATCTTTCGATATATCAGAATTACAATATGCGGAATACGAAATTATCAATGAGCGCAATTCAAGATTATACTCAACTTATTTTCGAGAACTCTGTTCTATACTCAACTTGTCAAGTTCAGTTAAGTAATTAAGACAATTAAGCAATTTAAACAATCAAAACTGTAAAGTAAATCAAACACAAGATTTATAGTGGTTCGACAACTTGTCTACATCCACTCTCACAAACCCAGTTGTGATGTTTCCACTAAACTCTTCCAATCGAGTACAAGTGCATGTTCCTGTCTTTAAAGTCCCAAGAAGAAGACTTAGATCTTCAACAGACTATACCTCCAGATATGTCTACGATCTTACTAGAAATTTTACAAGTATCTAGCACCTTGAAAATAACAAAACAAAACTAAAAACTTCTCTGATCTTCAGTAGTAGCCTTCTTGATTCTTCACTTGTCTTCTGGCTTTACTTTCTGAACTTCAATCAACTCTGAGAGTAAACTTCAATAAACTTTCGTAAGTAGTAATTTCAATATTTCAGTAGTCTTCAACCAACGAATACCTTGGGGTATCTATAGACTTCAAATCCAAGAACTTTCAGTTGTGTAACAACCTTTCTTGAAAACTACCTTCTAACTGATTCTTTTATTCTTCCACGCGTTTCCTCAGTTAATTTGTTATTCCATAACTAATTCTTCAACTTCATCTTCAATACGCGTTTCTTTAACTAACTTTAAGTTGACCTGTCTTGTGTAGTTGCGCACCTGTCTTGTCCAGTAGTAGTAGTCTGCGTCTTCTACTTGACTTGTGCAGTAGGCTTCCAATAGAACTAATCTAGTCCTATCATCTAATCCTAACAAGACTATTACATTACATTAAACTTTTATAATACAAGCTTAGTCAACTTATAACTATACAATGAATCTATCTATTACATATAAAAACATGAGCTCTATACAACACTCAAATAGCTCAGTAACAACCTAATCAACGTAAACATATATGAACATATATGAAGTACTTATAAATCGTACTTATCTTTTAATAATACTTGCTTCTTAAAACAACTAGTACTTGTCTTTTGAATTCTACTGATCTGTACAAGATAACTTCAACTTAACTGTACAAGAAAATATTCAAGTCTTCTTTTGGCTTATCAAAACTTTATCTTTTATCTTTTATTCATCATTTAGGACTTGTTCTAGGATTCATATCCCAACAATTTCCCCCTTTTTGATGAAGCCAAAACTACTTGAATCTTTTCTCATAAGTAGACTAGTTAAGTAGTTACCTTGTCTTAAACACCAAATAGTACTTATCTTTCATTCATTCAAAATAGATCAGCAGATTACACATACTTGAATAACAAAATATCAGAGCAAAAATAACTATTCAAACAAAAACTAATCTGAAATAGTACCTCCTTCCGGGTTTGGAACACAGAATGCATCTAGGAGTCTCTTGTGAATTAGACTGATCTGATCTTCATCTTCAATCTTCTCTTTATCTAGCAGCTCTTCTTCAAACTTCTTGATTTGATTAAGATCAACTCTTTTTCCTGAGCTTGTCATAGGAGTCTTCCATCTTGGAAAGGTCGGTATCAGAATGTTGAAATTTGCAGCGGCTGATATCCTCATGACCAAATTCCAAAGCAATTTATTCTGTCCTTCCATGAATTTGTCAAACATGGCATATAACTCATCTGGACTTTCAGACTCACCATATTTTCGAACAATCCAATGATCAAGTTCCCATTGCCTCTTCACCTTGAGCCATTCTTGTCGATGCTCTTTGTCAATGAAGTAGTCAATGAACTGATCTTCCATCTCTTCTTCATTCACCTTTAGCTTTTGCAGTCTTTCAATATGTTTTTCTATTTTCTTCTTGCTTGCATAACGACTTTCATCATTAGGATCAACAATCTTCTGCTTCTTTTCAACTGCAGCAACTCCTTCTGTTTCTTCAAACATTATCTTCCTTTTAGACCGTCTAGTCTGAATTTCAGTTTCTGGAGATGCAACATTCTTTCCTTTCTCCAGTCTTTTTAGTTCATCAGCTTCAGCTTGCTCTAGCTCTGCCGTTTTAACTAGCCTCCTTTTAGGCCTCCTTAGCTCTTGTATAGCAGTAGCAGCATCCTTTTCTTCTGGTTCAGCACTCAACTTAGATAAGCTGACTTGCCCTTCTCTACTTGCTTCTTCCCCCTTTTTGGCTTCATCATGAGCCTTAAGAGTGAAAAAACTTGTAAAGCGAGTCATTTCTTCCTTTACGACTTCCTTCATTGCTTCAGCAGCTAGCTCTATCTGCCTTTGATGCGTTTGATCCCGACTCATCTTGTCCAGGCGATCAGCAGTAGATTCTAACTTCTGTGAGTTAATGACCAACTCATCTTTGAAATGAGTAGCTGACTGACGTAGAAGAGTGTTCTGCTTTGTTAACTCGGAGAGAATAGCTTGAGACTTCACCAACTGAGCTTGTGCTTCTCTCCTCTGCTCATCTGCTATCTCAATCTTAACTCGGTAAAGACGTTCCATTTTGCCAGATTCTTCAGCCAACGATCTAGCAAATGAGATAGACCTCTTCTCAGAAACTGCAACTTGTTTCTGTAAAAATCTTGCAACTTCAGCAGTCAACTCCGCTCTGAAAGTTGAGTCCATCTTGTTGACTTCTCCAATAAATAATTCTCTGGAACTGTCAACGAGTGATTTATTCTGTGCTATCAAAACATCCTTCATTTTTGAGTGCAAAAACTCGTCTATTGCAGAATGAACAACATCTTTCAAGTCTGACTTCAACTCAGTGAGATATCTTTCAGACAAACCTTGAGTAGATAACTGAGCTTCAGCAACACCCTTATCTTGAACTTTCTCAATAAGTTCATCTTCTGTAAACATTTCGGCATCCATGAACTCATCATCCTCCACTCCAAAATTGAAAGCAGCATCATCAGAGTTTTCAGACTCATCTTCTGACTGATCTGAAGTTTGAACTCCAGCTTCAACAGTTACAGCTCTCAACTCCTCTTCCAGTAGCTCAGTCTGAGTTCCAATATCAGATGAGAACTCTTCAACCAGAATTCCATCAGGAATTTTCAATAGCCTTTTTACAAGATCAACCAAGGCTCTTGGCGGAAATAATTCGGAATGATCCTTTACACCACTGTTTTCTTTCTGTTCCATCTCCCAATCCATAAAATTGGAGATTCCTCCCATTCCTTGAATAACTTCGAACAGGTCATCTGTTGAAGACTTCTTAAGTGCAAACCAGGTGCATATCCTTAAAAGAATTTCAAACTGCTCTGACTCATAGTCGACTTCGATAGTTGAGAGCGTCCTCTTCAGATTTCTGGTCATTCGAGATCGAATACGCTTCTCTCTCAAACACATAGGATAGTAAACCAGGGAATCAAATCTAACAACAGACGGGTCCTGAGTAGATGGGGTCTCTAACTCAGTTGTTGCAGTGGCAACTGGCGTCTTGTCTGCAGTAGATGGGTTGAGGGGTTCACCATATTCTGGTGAGGGAGAGGGAGTGAAAGCAATGGTTTCAATGGGCTTTGATGTGGCTTGGTTTGGTATGACAACTGTAGGAGTATCAGTTGTATCTAATTTGGGAGTGTTTTCGGGTAGGCTGGCTCTCAGCGGATATGCTGTCAGCACTTGTGAGGTTGAGGGAATAGGTCTAGGCCTAGATCGGTGTGATCTAGCCTTGGTTCGAACAGAAGTAGACGGGAGAGAGAGAGAGGAAATGAAACAGATTGAGTAGAAGTACCAACCTGTGTACTCGACTCGACTGGACGAGTAGGCGATTCAACTCGTACTAGAGTGTACATTTCAGGAATTTGTTCACTCGACTCCTTCTCTTGTTGCGACTCTCCATCTGACTGAGTCTTTTCTGAGTCATCTGCACTGGAATCTCCTTTTTCAACCTCTTCCGATTCTATATCATTAGACTCGTCTTCTGAAGAACTAGATGAACCAGCATACGGCATCACATCCATCGGATTCAATTCAACTTGTCTAGGTGCAGATGGCCTAGCAGCAACTTGCTTCCTCATGGCCTCCTTCTTCAAATAAAATTTCAACGGATGAAATGGTTTTCCTTTACTCCATTCCGTCTTGTTTGGCATCAACAAGGGAAGAAGAATGCTTAACTTGTTTCCAAATCCAACAACATTTGTCACCACCCAATTTCTAGTGTCAGTATCAACTCGAACACTTTTCTCAAAGTACATAATTCGGTCTGCAATCAGCTTAAACCAGTTTCCTTCCGTAATTCCATCAAAAATGGCAGCCATTACCCTTGCTTTAACAAGAGTAACAGAATCATGAGAACCAGTGGCACATAGCAGAATTTTGCTGGCTATGTCCAGTAGAGTGCGAAACTTCTCCAGAAGGTCCACCTTCTTAACTGCGGGGAGTTTGCCATCCGGTTTTAACCTCAATTTTCTTCCGCAAAATATACTTAGATATCTTGCTTCTTGACCAGCGGCGTAATTTTCCACATCAATAGTTCCAATAGGCAACCTCAGATGTTCAAATAACGCTTCTCGAGTGATTTCCACCCGATTTCGTCCAAGGAACGATTCAATCATATCTCCTTGTCTGGTGGCGTTGGCATAGAACTCTAGGACCTCTTCCTCCAAGACGACTTGAGGAAAAGCCTCCAAGTAGGGTTTCAAGCCACATCTACTGCATTTGGTTAAGATCTCCAAATTTTCATCAGTATGTTTGCCTTTGAAGAACACCGAAGGTTCAACATGCACTTTGTTTTCAGATATGAATCTGCCGAGGTCGAACCTAGCTTCCATGTTAGTCCTTATATCAAAAATTGAGATGATTGTCATAGTGATAGTTTGAGTAATAATCAAATATTGAGAATCACAAGTAATCGAGAAAGTTGAGTTACAGAAGTAAAAGATCGTTAGATGAGTAGTGTGTAAGTGTTGAGTTTTGTTATCACTTGAATATTTGAATCAATGGTGAGGATTGAAACCAAATGATCCAACGGTTGGGACTCTTGGTATTCAGTTACGGAATCGAGACAATAATGTGTTTTGATATTGTATAATTTGGAATCCACCTTTCCTATTGGTTAAAACAGAAGAGTGAACTTATCTGTCCTAGAATAATAGAATTTGGCGCGAACTGGGTGTATACACCTTATTAAAATAGGAGTGTATAAATCGAGTTCTAGGGTTTTCCAAAAAAAATATCAAAATACTATAATATTCTTAATTCTCATTTTGTTAAATACTTAGAGTATTTCAGGTTTTAAGTGAGCACTTATCTTGTCTGTTCGAGTCTATTCAGAACAGACGAGTAAACTAAAGCACACAAGACGAGTTCCCCCTTCAACTATGCTTGTATTCTTTGAACATTGAACACTTCTACAAAACCTGTCCTTTCTTGTGCGACAGATTAAATGTAATACAGGTAGTAGGGTAGAATAATTAGAATGAATATCAATCTAAATCAATGGTCAAGGATCAAACAAGATGACTATTAACACACTTAAGAGTCAACATAAGGTTCTTTAAGAAATCATAGATTCCCCCTTAAATGTTTATTCCCTTAGTATTACCCTCAGCTTTACCAACTTCCTCATCGGGTTGGATGGTCAACTTGTCTGACCTTGTTTACCTGTCTGTTGAGTGAGTAGACGAGTGCTCTATGCCTTTTGTGGTAACTTGTCTATTTCTCCTTTCTTCTTAGGATTGTACCTGTCTGGTTAGTACATTGCTATATACTAGTAGAATCAAGATCAATAAGTCCTAGACTGATGCATAATTCATGAAATCGGGCCTCAGCTAATGGTTTTGTGAAAATATCAGCTCTTTGAAAATCAGTATGAATCTTTTCCATGCGAATATCCTTCTTTTCTACATGATCACGTATGAAATGGTGTTTCACATCAACATGCTTACAACGTGTGTGCAGAACAGGATTTTGTGTAATGGCAATTGCACTATTACTATCACAGAAAATATGAACATTTGATTCACAAATATTGTAATCTCTAAGCTGTTGAATAAGCCATAATAATTGACTACAGCAACTACCAGCAGCCATATACTCGGCTTCAGTAGTAGAGGTAGCAACACTTGTCTGCTTTTTCGAAAACCATGAAATGAGTTTTGTGCCTAAGAATTGACAAGAACCAGATGTAGATTTCCTATCTATTCTACAACCACCAAAATCAGAATCAGAGTAGCCACTTAGAGATAAATCATCATTCGAAGGATACCATATACCACGATTGATGGTTCCTTTCAAATATTTCAATATCCTTTTAGTGGTTTCCATATGACTCTCTTTTGGATTAGCTTGAAAACGAGCACATACTCCAACAGAAAATGCAATATCAGGTCTACTAGCAGTTAAGTAGAGTAATGAACCAATTAGACCCCGGTAATGAGTTTGATCAGTACACTTACCTTGTTCGTCTGGGTCCATTCTGTATGTAGGTAGCATAGGTACGCCAGCAGACTTGCATGTCTTAATACCATACTTGTCTAGAAGATTTCTAGTATACTTTGCTTGATTTATGAAAATCCCTTCAGGGGTCTGTTTTACTTGAAGTCCAAGAAAGTAATTCATTTCACCCATCATAGACATCTCAAATTTACTTTGCATGAGTGTTGAGAAACTTTCACTCAGCTCTTTGTTAGGTGAACCAAAAATGATGTCATCTACGTAAATTTGAACGAGTAAAATGTCTTTCCCTTCTTGTCTTCTAAACAAGGTTCTGTCTACCTTGCCTTTAGTAAAACCATTTTCTAATAGAAATTGAGAAAGAGTATCGTACCAGGCTCTTGGAGCTTGCTTTAGTCCATATAAGGCCTTCTTTAATTTGTATACCTGATTACCTTTGACTTCGAAACCTGGGGGTTGTTCAACATATACTTCTTCCGCAAGAATACCGTTAAGAAATGCACTTTTAACATCCATTTGATATACAGTAAATTTCATGTAAGCAGCATATGCAAGGAACAAACGAATGGCTTCTAGTCTAGCAACAGGAGCATATGTTTCATCATAATCTATGCCTTCAGCTTGTGAATAGCCTTGGGCGACTAGTCTAGCCTTATTACGAACAACTACATCATTCTCATCTTTCTTATTCTTGAAAATCCATCGAGTTCCAACTACATTATGATGTTTCGGTCTATCGACAAGTTCCCAGACGTCGTTTCGAACAAACTGATTCAACTCGTCTTGCATAGCAATGATCCAATTACTATCAGCCAATGCCTCATTAATGGTTTTGGCTCGATAGATGAGAGGAAACAACACCAGCAAAACAGAGATGGACTGGATTGTTCTTGCGACTCAAAGAGTTGTCGTCTAGTCTTCACACCAACAGTAGAGTCACCAATAATATTTTCAGTATTATGCGCTGATTTCCATGTATTTCTATTCTTAACAATAGTACTGTCATCTAAATCATGTACAGCATCATGCATGTCAACATCATTATCATCAGAAGATTTAATGGGAGTAGACGAGTCGACTAGTTTAGGTATGTCAACTGGTCTAGTAGAGTTACCTTGAGCACTCACCTTCTTCTGGTCATCTGACTCGAGAGCTTTTATAAATGGATTGTAAGCTTGAACGGATTCATATACCTCTGAGTCTTTGTCAGTTTCGACAGTTAGCTCAGTAGCTTTCTCACTGATCTTGTTGGTAGACGGGTCCTGTTGAGATTCTTCGAAAACCACATGTGGTGTTTCTTCCACACAAAGGGTTGAGTAGTTGAATACTCTAAATGCTTTGCTAGTCGAGGAGTATCCTAAGAATATCCCCTCGTCTGCTTTAGCATCGAATGCATTCAACTTGCTTTTCCCATTGTTATGGATGAAACACTTGCATCCAAATATATGAAAATATGAAACTCTGGGTTTTCTACCTTTCCATACCTCATAGGGTGTCTTACCTAGTGCTTTATTGATAGCACTTCTGTTTTCTGAGTGGCATGCAGTGTTGATAGCTTCTGCCCAAAATTTCTGAGGCGTATTATACTCTGTCAGCATGGTCCTGCAGGCCTCCTTAAGAGTTATGTTCCTTCGTTCTGCTACTCCATTTTGTTGTGGTGTCCTTGCTGCACTAGTAAGGTGCTGGATGCCACGCTTAGAACAAAATTCTTTAATATAGCAGTTAATGAATTCAGTGCCCTTGTCACTGCGGATCTTGACAATTGACTGATTCTTCTCAACCTGTAACTTCTTCAATAGATCAGGCAAAAGTGTTTGTGTATCACTCTTCTTGTGTAAGAAGACTACCCAAGTGAACTTAGAATAGTCGTCTACCACAACAAGTGTGTACCTTCTACCGTTCAAAGTTGGAGGAGTTATTGGGCCATGTAAGTCCATATGTAGAAGTTCAAGAACTCTACTGGTTGAGAGGGATGGAATAGATTTAAAAGAACCCTTTACCTGTTTACCTTTTTGACAGGACGTGCATACATGTGACTTATAGTAGACTTCATTGGGAATACCTTCCACAAGGTAGTCTCTGGCTATCTTATTAAGAACCTTAAAGTTTAGATGACAAAGGCGTCTATGCCAGAGCCAGCCAAGTTCTTTAGGATTTTTAGTAAGTAGACAGGTGTCCCTCGGACAACTGTTCCAGTTCACTATGTACACACTTCCTTGTCTAATGCCGACCAGTAACACTGTGTGTGTTCTTTTGTCAATGATTTCACATTTCTGACTCTTGAACTGCACCTTGTATCCACGATCACAAAATTGTGAAACAGAGAGTAAATTGTATTTCAAGCCTTCAACATAAGAAACATCTTGAATCTCTATGTCTCCATTTCGAATGTAACCAAATCCTTTAGTAACAGCAATGGAGTTATCACCAAAAATCACTTTTGGTCCTTCTTGCTCATGGTAGCTTGATAAGAGAGTCTTGGTACCAGTCATGTGGTGCGAACAGCCACTGTCTATGTACCAAGTTTCTCCAGTTGAGCCACCTTTCTTGTATAGATCGAGTCGACCCTGCAATAGATGGTAATACATAATTTAGGTACCCTCCTTGTTTATTGGGGTCCTTGGGGGTTAGTCGAGTTCAATGGAATCCAAATGTACATTGGAGTCCTGAACAAGTTTGACCTTCTAAGCTTTCGACCATATTTGTTGCAAAATAAGACCTTGTTATCCTTATCTGGCCTATCAGTTGAGTTCGGGTCTACTCTTTGGAGATAGCCTTTTGACTTAATCTCTATTTGAGCAGGCACTTGTCTATGATAGTCAGAGTAAGGTTTGTATGCATTAGGTCCATACGGTTTATAGACATGTTTAGGTCTTTCTTCTCCTTCGATATCATATGACAAAGGTGGAGGATATAGAACAGGTTGTATACGATATTTTGGACCTTCCTGTCTAGGTCTAGACGAGTAGAGTTGAGACTGCCTTATGAAAGGAGGTCTAGACTCTTGTCGTCTAGTCTGTACTTGTCTAGTGCTAGTCTCCTCGGGATACCAATCCTCGTATCTGACCTGATTTGGTCGTCCACGATTCCTAGTCCTTTGAAGATTAGTTCTAGGTTGAGCAGGCTTGTTGTTACCATTCTTTTTACCTCCCTTGGTAATTGGAATGTTGACTCGAGCTTGTCTTGGTACAGTGCCTTTAGACGGAGTGTCAATATCGTATATCATTGGTTCTTTTCCTTTATCATTAGTCAAAGAACTTGAGATGAAAATAGTAGGGTTCTTAGGAACTTGAGTAGACGAGCTGGGTGTCTCAGCACCTATACCTGTCTTGTCAGCAGGAGCCCTATACCTATCTGACAATTCAAGATTAACCTTAGAAGAGTTAACCAGGTCAGTAAGTTTAAGGTCTAGAGTGACAACCTCGGTTTCTAAGAACTTATTACGTTCTTCAAGCTTTTTGAACTTGCTTTGTAAGACATTGAATTCATGTTTCTCAGCAGCATGTGTCTTAAGTAGGTCTTGATACAACTTGTCTGTCAATGCACACTTGTCTTTGAGTTGTTTCAACTCTTCTTGCAAGCGTTCATTTAGGACTGTTGTATTAGGATCTACTTTAGACTGAGCTTCCTTAAGATCAATGATTTCTTGTCTTAAAATGATGTTTTCATCACTGACTTCAATGAATGCCTTGTTGGCAAGTAGGAGGTCGTCTTCAACTGCACTAGTAGAGTGCTGAAGACTACTCCCTACTTTGCTACTGGCAGTGTCACTTTCATCAGAGTCTGATTCATCACATGATTGAAAGGAAGTAGCAGATGATACCTCTTGATCGATTTTAGCCATGAAGCATAGACCATCATCTACTATAAATGCTTTATCTTGATCTGGTTCAGACGGGTAGCTAGATGATGATGATGGCAACTCGTCTGAGTCAGAGTCAGAGTCATCATTGGCCATCATTGCCTTCTTACCACGGTTGTATCTTCTTTCCCTTCGTGCTTTGCGTTCTTCTCGATCATCAGTACTCAGGTCTGGACATTCATATATGTAGTGACCTGGTTTCTCACAGTTATAGCACACAAGATCATTAGTAGATTTTTTAATAGGAGAGTTGTTCCTTCGTTTATCACGTCTATCAGAACGAGTAATCTTCCTACCATCAGACTCTCTATCTTGTCTGTTACTTTTCGAGACTTCGTCTCTCCTTTCGGACGAGTTTCGGTCTCGTCTGGTTTCAGACGAGTTCTTAGAAGCAGACCCTCTATGCTCTCTATAGAACTTCTTATATCTTCCGAAACGTTTATTCAGCCTATCAAACTTTCTAACCATGAGGCTTACCTGATCCTTCAGGCTAAGATCAGTATCTATCTCGTCTTTAACAGAAGCAGACCTAGTCTTAGTCTTAGACCTGTCTATCTTAGACGAACTAGCCTTAAATGCAACGTTCTTAGATACAGCATGTTCTCTGTCGCTACTTACTATGGGTTCATCTTCGTCTAGATCAAACTCATGAGCCTTTAGAGTTTGAAACATAGTCTCTGCTGTCCATACGTCTATATCTTGGGTATTCTTAACAAGCATTTTTACCATCTTCCAACGACTATCAAGGCTTTTGAGAATCCTAAGATTGATTTCACGTGGAGTATAAGATTTACCAAGGACTTCCAAGTCATTCATGATTTTAGTAAAGCGAGTATCCAACTGGTCTATTGTTTCACCAGCTTTCATATGAAATGATTCGAATCTTTGGACTGCAGTGGAAAGCTTGCTTTCTTTGATTAGGGATGTCCCTTCACAAATGATAGCTAAGCGATCCCACATTTCTTTGGCAGTTTTACATTTTAACACTTTTCCCAGATACTCGTTAGGAAGAGTGTGTAAGATGTAATTCTTGGCCAAGCTATCCAAATTATTCTGTCTCATTTCTTCAGAGGTTAGTTCTGACCTTGGTTTCTTGACGAGAGTACCCACTGGTTGATTTGGGTCAAGGGCAGCAGTATTGGGGATCATGGTCACAATTGGACCTTCAGTGACGACGGAGATCATTAAGTCGTGAGTGGAGCTGAAGATGGCTTCCATCCTTAGCTTCCAATAGTCGTAATCCTGTACCTGGAACTTAGGTAGTTTGTTGGCGCTTATCTCAAGAGACATGATTTCAAGAAATGAGTGCTAAGTAGAGTTATGATCAAGAACCAGATAAGTCAAGAACAGGGAGCACGAAAAACAGATGATACAAGAATATGATCAAGAACACGTATACAAGAACAGTCAAGGACCAAGACTTCACCCTAAGTCTTGAGTCGGTTATCAAGAAACAGCCGTTCGTAAACTACTGCTCTGATACCACTTGTAGGTCCCTAAGTTGAGTTAATATCGAGGGAAGCTAAAGAAAATGTCTAGAGGGGGGTGAATAGACTTTTCTAAAATCTTTCGATATATCAGAATTACAATATGCGGAATACGAAATTATCAATGAGCCCAATTCAAGATTATACTCAACTTATTTTCGAGAACTCTGTTCTATACTCAACTTGTCAAGTTCAGTTAAGTAATTAAGACAATTAAGCAATTTAAACAATCAAAACTGTAAAGTAAATCAAACACAAGATTTATAGTGGTTCGACAACTTGTCTACATCCACTCTCACAAACCCAGTTGTGATGTTTCCACTAAACTCTTCCAATCGAGTACAAGTGTATGTTCCTGTCTTTAAAGTCCCAAGAAGAAGACTTAGATCTTCAACAGACTATACCTCCAGATATGTCTACGATCTTACTAGAAATTTTACAAGTATCTAGCACCTTGAAAATAACAAAACAAAACTAAAAACTTCTCTGATCTTCAGTAGTAGCCTTCTTGATTCTTCACTTGTCTTCTGGCTTTACTTTCTGAACTTCAATCAACTCTGAGAGTAAACTTCAATAAACTTTCGTAAGTAGTAATTTCAATATTTCAGTAGTCTTCAACCAGCGAATACCTTGGGGGTATCTATAGACTTCAAATCCAAGAACTTTCAGTTGTGTAACAACCTTTCTTGAAAACTACCTTCTAACTGATTCTTTTATTCTTCCACGCGTTTCCTCAGTTAATTTGTTATTCCATAACTAATTCTTCAACTTCATCTTCAATACGCGTTTCTTTAACTAACTTTAAGTTGACCTGTCTTGTGTAGTTGCGCACCTGTCTTGTCCAGTAGTAGTAGTCTGCGTCTTCTACTTGACTTGTGCAGTAGGCTTCCAATAGAACTAATCTAGTCCTATCATCTAATCCTAACAAGACTATTACATTACATTAAACTTTTACAATACAAGCTTAGTCAACTTATAACTATACAATGAATCTATCTATTACATATAAAAACATGAGCTCTATACAACACTCAAATAGCTCAGTAACAACCTAATCAACGTAAACATATATGAACAGATATGAAGTACTTATAAATCGTACTTATCTTTTAATAATACTTGCTTCTTAAAACAACTAGTACTTGTCTTTTGAATTCTACTGATCTGTACAAGATAACTTCAACTTAACTGTACAAGAAAATATTCAAGTCTTCTTTTGGCTTATCAAAACTTTATCTTTTATCTTTTATTCATCATTTAGGACTTGTTCTAGGATTCATATCCCAACAGGATAGTATGCATACTAAGACTAGAAAAACATGGAAATCTGCTCATGATACTGAAAATATCATTGGTGACTCTACTGTTGGTGTGAAGACTAGACGACAACTCTTTGAGTCGCAAGAACAACCTAGTCCATCTTTGTTTTGCTGGTGTTGTTTCCTCTCATCTATCGAGCCTAAAACCATTAATGAGGCATTGGCTGATAGTAATTGGATCATTGCTATGCAAGACGAGTTGAATCAGTTTGTTCGAAACGACGTCTGGGAACTTGTCGATAGACCTAAACATCATAATGTAGTTGGCACACGATGGATTTTCAAGAATAAGAAAGATGAGAATGATGTAGTTGTTCGAAATAAGGCTAGACTAGTTGCTCAAGGCTATTCACAAGCTGAAGGCATAGACTATGATGAAACATATGCTCCTGTTGCTAGACTAGAAGCCATTCGATTGTTCCTTGCATATGCTGCTTATATGAAATTTACCGTATATCAAATGGATGTTAAAAGTGCATTTCTTAACGGTATTCTTGTGGAAGAAGTATATGTTGAACAACCTCCAGGTTTCGAAGTAAAAGGCAATCAAGTGTACAAATTGAAGAAAACCTTATATGGATTAAAGCAAGCTCCCAGAGCATGGTACGACACTCTTTCTCAATTTCTATTAGAAAATGGTTTTACTAAGGGCAAGGTCGATAGAACCTTGTTCAGAAGACAAGAAGGGAAAGATATTTTACTCGTCCAAATTTACGTAGATGACATCATCTTTGGTTCACCTAACAAAAAGCCGAGTGAAAGTTTCTCAACACTCATGCAAAGTAAATTTGAGATGTCTATGATGGGTGAAATGAATTACTTTCTTGGTCTTCAAGTAAAACAGACCCCAGAAGGGATTTTCATAAATCAAGCAAAGTATACTCGTAACCTACTAGACAAGTATGGTATTAAGACTTGTAAATCTTCTGGAGTTCCTATGCAACCTACTTACAGGATGGATCCAGACGAGAATGGTAAGTGTGCTGATCAAACTCATTACCGTGGTCTTATTGGTTCATTATTGTACTTGACTGCTAGTAGACCAGACATTGCATTTTCTGTTGGCGTGTGTGCTCGATTTCAAGCTAATCCAAAAGAGAGTCATATGGAAACCACTAAAAGGATTCTGAAATATTTGAAAGGAACCATCAATCGTGGTATATGGTATCCTTCAAATGATGATTTATCTCTAAGTTGCTACTCTGATTCTGATTTTGGTGGTTGTAGAATAGATAGGAAATCTACATCTGGTTCTTGTCAATTCTTAGGCACAAAACTCATTTCATGGTTTTCGAAAAAAACAGACAAGTGTTGCTACCTCTACTACTGAAGCCGAGTACATGGCTGCTGGTAGTTGTTGTAGTCAATTATTATGGTTTATTCAACAGCTTAGAGATTATAATATATGTGAATCAAATGTTCCCATATTCTGTGACAGTAATAGTGCTATTGCCATTACACAAAATCCTGTTTTGCACACACGGTGTAAGCATGTTGACGTGAAACATCATTTCATACGTGATCATGTAGAAAAGAAGGATATTCATATGGAAAAGATTCACACTGATTTTCAAAGAGCTGATATTTTTACAAAACCATTACCTGAGGCTAGATTTCGTGAATTATGCATTAGTCTAGGACTAATTGATCTAGACCCTACTAGTATGTAGCAATGTACTAACAAGACAGGTACATCTCTAAGAAGAAAGGAGCAACAGAGTAGTTAACACAAAAAGTAGATCACTCGTCTATTCGCTTAACAGACAGGTAAACAAGGTCAGACAAGATGACCAAACAACCCGATGAGGAAGCTGGTAAAGCTGAGGGTAATACTAAGGGAATAAACATTTAAGGGGGAATCTATGATTTCTTAATATCCTTATGTTGACTCTTAAGTTTGTTAAAAGTCATCTTGTTCGAAACCTTGATTACTATACTAGACTGATATTCAAATTAATTATATTACTCTACTATATGTATCTTATCTTATGTGTCACAAGATAAGACAGGTACGAAAAGACGTTCGACATTCAGAATAGACAAGCACAGTCGAAGGGGGAACTCGTCTGGTGCGCATTAGTCTACTCGTCTGTTCTGGATAGACTCGAACAGACAAGATAAGTGTTCTTATGATTCAAATACTCTAAGTGTTTAATCAATTCGAATTAAGGGTATTATAGTAATTCGATAATGTGAAAATTGGAAAACCCTAGAATTGGATTTATACACTCCCATTTTAATGAGGTGTATACACCCAGTTCGCGCCAAATTCTACTATCCTAGGTCAGATGAGTACACTCCTCTGCCTTAACCAATAGGAAAGGCGGATTCCAAAATTTTACAATATCAAATCACGTAATATTCTCGATTCCGTAAACTGAATTTCAAAGGACTTTCATATCTGTCCATTGGATCAAATCTTTCGATCTCAACCATTGATTCAAAACTCAAGGTTTAACAAAACCCAAACTGTTCTTTCTTCAAGCTCTCACATTTTCATAACCTCTCGATTTTCATAACTTCTCAAAGCGTTCAACACTCTCAAAACCGCTCGATTTTCATAACTCCTTCATTATGTCAATCGTCTCTATATTCGATGCTCGCACTAACATGCAGGCAAGGTTTGATTTAGGGAAGTATATTACAGAGGGTAAAGTGCATGTAGAAGGATCTGTGTTTTTCAAAGGAAACCACACTGACGACAACAAAGAGATCCTCATGAAGTGTTGGAGATGTGGTTTAAGACCGTATTTGGAAGCATTTCCAGAAGTGGTTCTAGAAGAGGAAGCTCTTGAATTTTACGCCACAGCTACTAGACAAGGCGACTCCATTGAAGCCTTTGTTGGAAGAAGACGAGTAGAAATTACTCGAGAGATCGTAACTGAGGCATTGAAGCTGCCGTCCGAATCAATTGACATTGAAAGGTATGCTGAAGGACAAGAGCTGAAGTATCTGAGTATCTTTTGTGGAAAGAAACTCAAGTTGAATCGAGATGGAAAGATTCCAGCTGTCAAGAAGAATCAATTGCTCGACAAATTCAAAACTTTGTTGGATATTTCCTCAAAGATGTTGCTTGGAGTCACTGGGAGTTTTGACTCTGTGACACTTCAAAAATCAAGAGTGATGGCCGTAATCCATGATGGCATCACTAAAGGGAACTAGACTAAGCTCTTCTTGGATAGATTGATGCATTTCAAGAAGAACGTGCAAGTTGACACCAGTACAGTCAACTGGGTCGTATCTGCTACAGTAAGTTTTGGAAACAAACTTAGCATTCTGCTACCGATCTTACTTCCAAACAAGACGAGCTGGAGTAAGGGCAAGCCGTTTCACCCACTGAAGCATTATTTGAAAAGGGAGGCTCTTGCGAAGCAAGCTGCTGGTAGAGCTGCTGCCCCCAGACAAGTCGAGATAAATCCTGACGATGCTATGTATGATGCTGCCTCGACTAGTTCTGAAGAAGATGAGTCAGATGCTGAACAATCTGATGAAGTGGCTGAAGCTGGAACGAGTGGAAGGTTAGTTCAGTATGTGCCGGAAGAAGCTATGTTTGAAGCTGTAAAGGATTCTGAGGAAACTCAATCAGACAAGGAGTCTAAGAAAAAAGAGGAAGAATTGCATGTTTATCGACTGGTGCAAGTCGAGTCGAGTCCTTCACCAGACAAGTCGACTGAAGAAAAGGTTGGTAGTTCTTCTCGAACTTTGTCAATTCCTCTATCTCTTCCTGTTAAAACCAAGGCAAGGTCACTCCGATCTCGTGCCAAGCCTGTTACCAAATCCTCTTCGGTGTTGGCAGTACAACCACTGAGAGCCAACATAACCCAAGACACTACTATATTTGATACAACTGATACTCCTATAGTTGTCACACCAAACCTAGCCACATCAAAGCCCACAGAGACCACAACCCAAATTCCCTCTACCACAACAGAATATGTTGAGCCCATCAACCCATCTATTTCGGAAACTCCACTAGTTGCCACTGCAACAACTGAGACAAGGACCCCACTTGCTCAGACCCCTTCCGAAACTAGATTCGAATCCCTTGTTTATTATCCGATGTGCTTAAGGGAGAAGAGAATTCGTGCTAAGGTGAGCAACAATCTGAAAAAGAAGCTCTCGTCTATTGAGATAGACACCTCGACAGAGCAGTATGAAAAACTTCTTAGGATTTGCACGTGGGTTGCATTGAAGAAGTCCCCAACAGACGACCTGTTTGAAGTCATCTTAGGGATGGGAGGAATCTCCAATTTCATGGATTGGGAGATGGAGCAAAAAGAGAACAGTGGAGTTCAAGATCATTCAGAGTTGTCTCCTGCTCATGCCCTCACTGCTCTTGTGAAGAGAATGCTCAACATTCCAGATGAGGTGTTGTGTTCAGAATTCAAGATTGATGTTGGTGTTCAGACTGATCTACTGGAAGAAGAGTTGACAACAGAGTTAATTGATGTTGCTGTTCAGACTGATCATCTTGAAGAGGCTGCTGAAAGTGCTGAAGAAGAAGACAACTTGATCATATTCGCTCAGGAAGATGATGAGTTCGTTGAGGCATTCATATTTGATGAAGATGAGATCAATATTAAGGATGATGATGAGTCTCTTGGAACCCAGTCTACTACTCAAATTTTTCCTGAAGGTTTTCTAGATGAACTGAAGACGGATTTGAAAAGTGTTGTTCAAACTGCCATAGATGAGTTCTTAAACTCGAAGCTAAAGGATGTTCTAGTTGAACAAAATCAGTCACTTGTTGACAACTCAAGAGAGTTAATAGTTGGTGAAGTCAACAAGATGGACTCGTCTTTTAGAGAAGAGATGTATGCTCAAATAGAAGAATTCTTGAAGAGGCAAGTTGATATCTCGGAGAAGAGATCTATTTCTTTCGCTAGATCTTTAGCTGAAGAGTCGAGTAAGATGAAGAGACTCTATAGAGTAAAGATTGAAATTGCTGATGAACAAAGACGAGAAGCACAAGACCAGTTGGTGAGTTCTCGAGTTATTCTTAATGAGTTAACAGATCAGAATAGGCTGCTCAGACAGACAGCTACTCATTTCAAGGACGAGTTGGTCATTAATTCAAAGAAATTGGAGCTGGTTACGGATCGTCTTGACAAGATAAGTCGCGACAAGACGCATCAAAGGCAAATTGAGTCAGCTGCTGAAGCAATGAAAGAAGCTGTAAAAGAAGAAATGACTCGCTTTACTTCTCTTTTCACTCTCAAGGCGACTGATGAAGCCAAAAAGGGGGAAGAGACAAGTAGAGTTGAAGAAAAGTCAAGTGCTGAACTAGAGATGGAGGCTGCTGCTACTGCTATAGAAGAGTTAAGAAGGCCCAAGAGAGGAAGGCTAGTAAAGAAAGCTGATCTAGAAGCAGAAGAGCAGAAGAGACAAGCAAAGGGAAAAGGTATTGCTTTACCTAAAGAAGAAGTTCAGTCAATTCAAGTTAAAAGAAAGCTGGTGATTGAAGAGCCAGAAGAAGAAACAACTGCAATCGTGAAGAAGCAAAAGCTAGTTGAGAAGACTGATGATGAATCTCACTATGCTAGTAAGGAGAAAATTGGAAAACATATTCGAAGATTGCAGAAGTTAAAGCCAAATCCAGATCTAGTTGAAGATGCATTAATTGACAACTTCATTGACAATGAACACCGTGAAGATTGGTTCAAAGTCAAGTTGCAATGGGAGTTAGATCACTGGATAGTTCGTAAGTATGGAAATTCAGAAAGCTCTGAAGAACTTTATTCTATCTTTGACAAGTTCATGGAAGCTCAAGATAGGAAGCTATGGAATCTGATTATGAGGATAGCTGCTGCTGTGAATTTTAACATTCTAGTCCCTATCTTTCCAAAATGGACAACTCCGATGCTGAGTTCAGGTAAGAGGATCGACTTTAATCAGATTAAGAAGTTTGAAGAGGAGCTGCTAGACAAGGAGAAGATAGAAACCGAAGATCATATCTCGGTGATACACAAGAGACTTCTAGATGCATTTTGTGTTCTTAATCCAGAAGGAGGTACACTCTCAGATTAGTTTTTTTTGCTCTGGTACTTAATTTTTGATTTTTGACTTATTATGTGTAATCTACTGTTCTTATTTGAATGAATGAAAGATAAGTACTATTTGATATTAAAGACAAGATAACTACTTAACTAGTCTACTATTATGAAAAGATTCAAGTAGTTTTGGCTTCATCAAAAAGGGGGAAATTGTTGGGATATGAATCCTAAGGCAAGTCCTAAATGATGAAAAGAAAAGATTAATTTTGATAAGCCAAAAAGTAGACTTGAATATTTTTCTAAGTGTTGACTGATCTAGTCTAGTTATGAAGTCATCTTGAACAGATCAGTAGAGTTCACAAGACAAGTACTAGTTCACAAGACAAGTGTTAGTTTATAAGTCAAGTATTGTTTTGAAAGGAAAGTTTAACAGTTTAAATGACAAGTACAGTTTATGAGTACTGTGTTCTAAGTGTTAGGATGTTATACTGAGCTATTCAAGTTGTATAGAAGCTCATATTTCGTTCTTAATTCATTGTATAGTTTTTAAGTTGACTAAGCTATGTTATAAAGCTTAAAGTAATGTAATAGTTTTGTTAAGTTTAGATGATAGGACTAGATTAGTTCTATGATGAAGTCTACTGTTGAAGATCTGCGCAAGACAAGTCAAGTTGGAGACAAGACAGGTGCGCGACAAGCTAAGACAAGAAGACAGGAGTTAGTTACGGAAACGCGTATTGAAGATAAGGATTGAAGAGTTAGTTAAGGAATAAATAATTAACTGAAGAAACGCGTGAAAGGATAAAGGAAGAAGTTAGAAGTTAGTTTTCAAGAAAAGTTAGTTACATAACAGAAAGATCTTGAAGTTGAAGCTTATAAATACCCCATGGTATTCTACATTTGAAGACTACTGTTACAAAGAGAATTGAAGCATTCAAAGAGATATTAAAAAGCAAATACACTCTCAGAGTTGAAGTTCAGAAAGTTCAAGCCAGAAGACAAGTGAAGAAATCAAAGGAGGCTGCTACTGGACTTAGAGAAGTTTACTTTTACATTTTTGTTTCAAGTCGCTAGTTACTTGTATTTAGCTAGTTTTTAGATCGAAGAAGCACTTGGTAGTGTTATCGATAAGATCGAAGTCTTATATCTTGAGACTTAAAGCCACAAGAACACTCGATTGGAAGAGTTAATAAATTTCACAACTGGAGTTGTGAGAGTGGACGTAGACAAGTTGTCGAACCACTATAAAATCGTTGTGTGTTGATTTACTTTACTGTTAGTTTAATTGCTTAATTGATTAATTGTCTATCTAAACAAGACAAGTAGAGTGTTCATCAAGAAGTTCGAATTTCGAATATAAGTTGAGTATAAACTTGATTGGGCTCATTGTTAATCTGATTAATTCCGCATTACGTATTCTGATATATTGAAAGATTTTTAAAAAGTCTATTCACCCCCTCTAGACATTTTCACTAGCTTACTCAATAATATTTACTCAACTTGGGACCAACAATAGTATACCATAATTAATGCATTAGTTAAATATAATTTTGATATTATATACATTGTAGTATATTATATGTATAAACTATTTAAGTACAATCATTTATAATGATATATTACTATAAATATAATATAATAATATTAGTTATATTACTTAAATTACTATTAATATCTATTAGCTATATATATCTTTATTAATATATTAATTGTTTATTAATATATTTTAAGTTTAACTATATAATATATTAATCATTATTATATTTTAATTATTCAATATATGATTATAATAAGAACACTTATTAAATATATGAAGAAATATGTGATATTAAATATGTTTTAAATATGGTATAAGCTGAAGTATATTGATAAATAATTGATTTAGGTTAGAGCACCACTACCTAGGCCTTAGGTCCTGGGCCTGCTCATTTTCTTTACACTTAGGGGTGTATTAACCTTCTCTTCAGAATTATCATTCATAGCAAACGAGTTTAATTCGTCTTTCATCCACGTGTCGTTATTTCAGGGAACGACATATTTTGGCCGCATCAACTACTCCCCCTACTCTCGTAAAAATGTTCGTAATTTATGAGAGTAGGAAAAGAAGATAAGACGAATTAAGCGGAATATTTCCCTACACTGGTCACCATTACTTTTCAACTTTGTAGAGTGTAGTATATTATTCTGGAGAAAAAATATTCATTTCCTTCTTCTGATAAAAGAATTTAATCAAATCTCGGATTCATCATCTGCCGCTAATTAATAGACTCTCCAACTTTTAATAACCTCTTCAACTTTTTGCTCTTGCATCGCCTCGAACCTCCCTCCTACCTTTACCCTACGCGCTTACAGAGGACAAGACAATTCACCGTCCTTTCTTACTCACGCGCGCTCTCATTGGGTTTTGGCTTCACCCTTTCTCGATTTTTTTCCACCGCTTTAAATTAGTCATCATAACTTCCCCAATTCAAAATTTTCCCACGTCTGTAAAACTTCTCCTTTTCAGTTCTCTCGATTCTTCTCAGGCTTCATCTCCAGTACTTTCCTTTTGCTTCTGCGACCAACTACCTCACTAGCACGTTCGCCGGTAAGCTATTTACATTCAAGTGGTGCCTTCATTTCAGGTACCCCTCTCCGTTTCTCCATTTTCTTTTATTTTGTCTTCATGTCCACCTCTTCCGGACCTTCATCGGGCAAGGTTTCTATGGAGGATTCCGACTCCTCTTCCAATTCGGTCCCTCTATTTCCTGTAACCACTCCCGCCTTAAAAAATAGAATCTCCACTTCCTCCGGCCTTGCAAAAGAGCGGGTAGCCACCTTTATCCGTTCTGGAATTTTTCCGGTGGACTACCTAGTTAGGGCTGCTCACACGAAAGAACGCCCTAATTTCGCTGGCCCTATGAGCTTAGCTTTTTGGGAAGCTCAACTAAAGGCTGGCCTTCGCTTTCCCGTTAACCCTTACCTTGCTGAAATTGCCTCTTACCTTCGTATACACATTAACCAATTCACCCCGAACGCTATCCAGGCGATGATATGGTTTTATATTTTGGTTAAGGGGAATGGTGGAGAGCCCTCTGCCCAACTCTTTTTGACTCAATATATGTGCAAGTTTGCGGATGTGTTTTTCTATGTTTGCGGTCGTACCTCTAGGACTGGGAAATTCATGGAAAAAATCCACGAAGGGGTTCAGGAGTAGAGGGACTATTACTTCTTCGTTACTAGTCCCTCTTCTTGGGATTTTCCTCATGAAAAGTGGATCTATGAGAATCCTAGGGTACCCTGTCCTCCTCTCACTGTTTGTTCCCCTCTTAACCTGGCCGTAATGGAAAATTTGAATAAACATGTAATCCTTCATGGGTATTTCGATGTGATGGGCATATGTAAGAATCCTAGGGCTTTATCTCATTTTGGTTTCGGTCGCACCGATTATCCCTTAGGTTCGGATGATGGTAATATCATTTCCTTCCCCTGTCGCTACCTTCTGTGTTTGTGTCTTTACGACTTTTGATATTTTTGCTTTTTTGCTGTAGCTATGAGTTGGTTATCCCAGATTTCCAGAGACGCTACTCCCCTCTCCATGGTGAACAAACCTCCTGCTCCTGAAAGTTCTTCAAAGGCTCCTATTCCCCCTTCTCCATTGAAGCCCTCAGTTGGATCGGTTGCAGAAACGGACAAGGTCCTCTACAGGGAAAGCTGCTTTCAGTTTCGGACTCCCCACTTCTGGGGTCTCGAAAAAGAAGAAGTCCAAGGGCAAATCCTCCGCCGTCCCATCAGAGACCATTGATCTAGAAGCTACAGATGACATCAGTATCGAGCGATTCACCACCTTTGTGGAGCGCCATGTCCCTGTGCCGGCTGTCAAAGCTTTTAGCACCTTAACCTTGGAGGAAAGGATGGTGTACACGGCTCACAGCTTTTCCCAAGTAAGTCTTTATCGTACATTTCATTGTATAGTCTGCAAAGAGTGAGATGGGTCTCTTGACTTTCTTTATCACTTTATGACCTTGTGCAGTTCGGTCTTCTCTACTCTGATGTGTTCGACCAAGCCCTTCAGTCTCTTCGACTTCATGAGGATCTCCGCAGCCAGGTAGAGAAGGAGAAGGTTAATAAGGAGTTGGTCGAGGCAGAGCTCCAGGAGGCTACCTTGGGGAGGAAGGTAGCGATGGCTGAAAAGGTCCAGGTCTTAAAGCAGAATCAGGTCTTGTCTGGGGACCTCTCTCTGCTCCGTGCCCAAGTTGCTGAACAGGATACAGAGATTCAGCATATGAAGACCGAATTGCCTTCGACTGGGGTAAAACTTTTTGTTGAGTCTCTTTTCACCTCCGCGGCAGTGGAGGCTTTACTGGGTACCTTGCACCGGGAGTGGCTGGAGGCTTTTCTCAAGAGTGCCAACTTTTTTTGGGGGCTATGGGGGCATACATTCCGCATTTCATTGATCATGGTTTCTCTAATGCTGTAGCAGAACACTTCGCTGCAGGATTTGACGGTCATTACACCTGTGCCCTCCGTCTGGAAGAGTTAGCTGCTCCCCCCAAGTTTTCGTGAGATCCCAAGGAGGATATCAACACCTCTTGGTGGCTGCCTGGTATTAGAAGGGCTATTTCGGAGCTGAAAATTGCAGCCCTGGGAGTAGAAGACTTGGTTCCCGTGGACGATCTAGAGTTCCCTATTCATATAACTAACCCCGATCCACTTGCTACCATAGTTGCTAACGCCTCAGAGGGAAAGGAGGAGGGTGGTGGTTCCAGCGGACAGGTCAATGAGGTGGTTGAAGGCACTGGAAGGACTGAAATTCCTTCCTCTTGATAAACTTTCTTTACTTTTTTCGATAACAACATGTTTCTGGTACTTTTAAAACACTTTTTTTAGGGCCTTCGTGCCTTTTTTGTATTTTCAGGAGACTCCACACTCTTGTGTTTTTCTATGGAGGGCCAGGGCATGATGCCTTTGGTCTTGAATATTTTCTGATCCTTGATGCTTTATCTTATCTCTTCCTGTCATACTTGCATATTGTCTCTTTGTATGCACACATATATGTTGCTTTTTTCTTCATAAGCATGTCATGTATTATGCTTAGGATAATGATCATGTCATACATCATGTTTATCATCTCTTAGCTAGGTTTCTATGCTTCTGAGCACATTCATGCAATGCATATCTCTAGTATCCTTCTAACACATATAGATTTTGAGGCTTCATTATAGAGCAAATAGAGAATCTAGGTTCTTGCACTTACTTGACTTATTTGGTTTTGGTTTTGATAGCCCCACATAGTTCCTGCGTAGCTCCTACTCCCCCTAGCCTCAGAGGCTATAGTGGATGAAGATTTCTTCCTTTCAATAATTCTAGGAGCATGCTGGATTGTAGAGCTTCGAATATCATCTTTAAACGTTTTCTCTAGGATGAAGTTTATCCTGAACTCGCGCTAGTTCTCAGAGTAAGGTTCACCAGAACTTACTCAATTTCTCAGGATGAGGTTCATTGAAGAGGACTTAGCTTTCCAGTACTCTGAGAAGTTTATGCAAGAGACGAATAATGAACTCTGGAAAATCATTATCCAATCAGATGCAAACAACAAAATCAACATTCTTATGCCTGAATTCCTTTGTTGGAAGCTACCCTCAACTATGTCTGGAAAAGCTAATACGCGAGAAATTGGACTCTTGGTCACCAACATTGAAATAGTTGAAGGATTGAAGAATCCAAAAGAAGTCAAAGAATTAAAGGCCGTGTCAGATCCGCATATCACTTCGACTGATGAAGACTACTTATCTTAAGTGGTAGGACGTATTTTGTATTATGTAATCTGTTCACATCTTGTTAATATAAGTACTTCATTTTCAGCTTCTAGAGAACAACTCATTGTCTTCATCAGAAACAATATTTTCTTTTATTAATACTAACACTTTAATGATTACAAATTATCCTATCTATTCTGAAATTCTTATAACTTAGACAAATTTATTAGATAGTTTTGGAATTATAAAAAAAAAAAGGAAATTGTTGGAATATTCATCCTACCCTCGAGCTGATTGTATAGTATTTAGTTTTGATGGCCAAAATAGATTATGTAATCTAGTGTGTTGGGAATAAAATGAGTTTTGATTATGATACCAAAACCCCCTTGAGACATGCCAAGTAGATAAGTCAATATGAATGAACATGTTTCAGGACTGTTGGAACATGTAGACTAAGACAAGTAGACAAGCTGATATGTTAGGCAACTCCTAGAACAATAGAAGCACTAGTTGAGGGGGAACACATGCTTATAAGTTTATTCTGTCCAAGTCCCCTCAAGGCTCAGTTTTTGGATTGACCCCAAGTCTGCTGAAGGACAAGTATGTTGATCAAAGTCAAGTCTGTAGATGTTGTTAATCCTTAAATGCCTTAACATTATCAACAACATCTTAATTTGACCTTCCGAGATTTTTTCTAAGTCATTTCTGAAATGCTACATTAAATGTTGATCTAAATGTTGTCGCATTTCTGGCAGGATCTAGAAGCTTCTACAAGGATCTGGAACCTGGAAGATTCCAGAACATTGCAGAACATACTAGAGCGACCTAGAACCATTTAGAACGACCTGGAGCATACAAGAAGGATCTAGAAAGATCATGGAAGTTGAGCTCCTAAAAAATAGGACCTCCATGTGGAAGCCTCTAGAATTCGTATCCCACATCTATAAATACCGATTGAAGGCTTCATAATTCAGTGTATTCTATTCGAGCAATATCCTAGACCGAGCGTTCATCCCTGTTAGGATTTGTGGCCAATAGTTTTACATTTTAGATCATACGAAGTATCCCACCCGTATGGTTGTGTGTCTTGTTATCTATTGAGAGTGTAATCATAGATAGACTAGACATTTCGACAGTGTGTAATCTTATACACTTAGATTGTTTTCAAAACTTGGCACCTGCCTCGTTTGTAGTTTCGTTGTGAAGGTTATTGTTGTAACATTTCACACAACATTTGTACTTGAAGATAAGTATTGATTTACGCCATAAGGCAGGCATAGATTTTTATTTATAAAATCTATGTTTAAATATTTTCATTGTGTCTCGTTTGTTTTTAGTGTTTCAAGTCTTCCGCTGTGTATCTAAATTTCGGATATTCTGTTAGAGTCAGTGTTGTGCAATTTGTCTCAACATTTAGTACAACATATTTCTACTTAAACTTAAAACACTTCATACACCCCAGCGCACACTTTCAGTTGTTATCAGAGCTGATACCTGACGACACTAGGTTAGATCTTTGGTCAAGTGTATTTTAGTGTAGGTTAGCAATGGAAACACATCACATATCCACTGCACTTAGGCCACCCGTTTTAGATGGTTCGAATTATTCTTATTGGAAGCCTAAGATGCGTATGTACATCAAGTCGATTGATGAACGTGCTTGGAGGACTGTACTTATAGGCTGGGAAGCTCCAAAGAGACCAGCAGATGGTGAAGTTCAACTCAAGAGAGAAGTTGATTGGACGACTGATGAAATAACAACAGCAAGCTACAATTCTAAAGCTTTAAATGCCATTTTTACTTATGTTGATGTTTCAATGTTTAAAATTATATCTAACTGTTCTACTTCTAAAGATGCATGGGACAGGTTGCAAGAGCATTGTGAGGGTTCAGACAGTGTTCGAAGGACTAAGCTTCGAATGTTGGGGACAAAATTTGAAAATCTCCGAATGAAGGAAGATGAAACCATTTCATCCTACAATGAAAGGTTAAGTGAGATAATCAATGAATCACATTCTCTTGGTGACCCTATTTCTAATGTTAGAGTAGTTCATAAGATATTAAGATTTGTTCCTAAAAGATTTGATGCTAAATTTGTGCTATTGAAGAGGCAAAAGATACAGATACGTTAAGTCAAAATGAATTAGTGAGTATTCTTAGAACATATGAAATAAACACTAATCAAATTGATGAAACTAATGATGATAAGAAAGTTGTTGTTTTTAAAGGAGAAACATCAAGCAAATCTGAGTCTCAACCTATCATTACTAAGGATGATTCGGATGAAGAATTGCTTGATGAATGTCTCAACAATCCCAACAACATTGCCTTGCTCACTAAGCACTTTAATAAGTTTCTTAAGAAATTTGTGAACAAATCTAGAAACATTCAGCCTAAGATTCAAATCAACACATCAACACCTCAACCAGAAAGGAGGAAATGTCAATTCACACCAAGATTGTCAAAGAGTGAAGGTAAACCAAGGTATGATCCTGAATTTTGAAAATCAGTTCAATGTAATGCTTGTTCTGGTTATGGCCATTATGCAAATGAATGTGCCAATACGAGACTTAAGCAAAAACTGAACTTTAGTGCTACCTTGAGTGATGATTCTGATGATGATCTTGATGAATTAAATCAGAATGAATATTCTAATTTTACCAGAATTGATTATAATGATTCCTCAGATGATGATCTGGATGAAACAGATTGTGATGCTGTACCTGATGCTTTAACATCTACAGCAACATCAAAACAGAGTCACCCAGATTTGAACTGTTTTAATGGTTTGGTTGATGATGCAGGAAAAAGGACTGATGACAATGAATACCAAAAGCTGTTAGATGATTGGAACAATCAGAAACTCACCCTTAATTCCTTGAATAAAGAGAATGAGGATCTGAAAGACACAATCACCAAGCTAGAAGTTATTCTTACCAAAAGAGACCTGGAAATCTGTAACTTAAAGGAGAAACTGATAAATTCTACCTTATGTTTCAAGAAATATTCCAAGAGTGCTTCTGAGGTAAATAATGCTATAGCTACTGGTAAGTTTAATAATCATGGTTTAGGTTATGATGGTACTACTGCTTCTATTTCTGATAAATTTAGAAAACTTGTGAAATTTGTGAAGGCAAATGTTGACACATCTGGTGCAACATCTGCAGTAACAGAGTCTCACAAGGTTAAGAGGAAGTATATTTGTCATTACTGTTTCAAAGTTGGTCAAATTCGCCCTTACTGTATCAAGTTGTTTGAAGAACATAAAAACTTGAAAATGCTGCATAAGAAACTGTCACCTCCTGGTAAACATTTTCTGAAATCTGCATGGAAACCAAAAGCTACCTGTAATGTTGTTCATACCTCCTTAAAAGCATGTCTACCTGATTTATGGTACTTTGATAGTGGTTGTTCTAGACATATGACAGGTCGTAATGATTTCTTATCTGATTATGTAACCTTGAATAGTGGTAGTGTTACATATGGTGGTGGTTCTAAAGGAAAGATTATTGGTAAAGGAACTTTGAATGTTGAAGGTTTTCCTAAGCTTAAAAATGTCTTACATGTTGATGACTTACTTGCAAATCTGATTAGCATTAGTCAACTTTGTGATGATAATTTGCATGTGAAATTTGATAAAGATTCATGTTATGTTCTTAATAAAGATGAAGTTTGTGTCATGACTGGTACTAGGTCAGCTGATAATTGCTATCTTATTGGAACAAATATGTGTAATTTGTCAAAACATGATGAAAATATTCTATGACATCAAAGATTGGGTCATGCAAATTACAGAGCAATGAAAAGGCTAATCAAAGCAGATGCAGTAAAAGGAATTCCAGAACTGAGGTTTCACAATACCACTGTATGTGGACCATGCCAAAAAGGTAAGCAGGTAAGAATGTCACACAAAATGCTGTCACATTGTACTACACATCGATGCTTTGAATTACTGCACATGGATTTGATGGGCCCTATGGAAACTGAAAGCATTGGAGGAAAGAGGTATTCCTTAGTTGTGGTAGATGATTTTTCTAGATATACCTGGGTAGAGTCTTTGAGAGACAAATCTGAGGCATTTGCTGCATTTAAAATTCTTTATAAGAGGTTCAAAAATGTGTTTAACTTGAAAGTTGGCCGTATTAGAACTGATCATGGTAGGGAATTTGAAAACAACATGTTTAATGATTTCTGTGATAAAAAAGGGTATCTTGCAAGAATATTCATCTCCTAAAACTCCACAACAAAATGGAATTGTTGAAAGAAAGAATAGAACTTTACAAGAAATGACTAGAGTTATGCTTACATCCAAATGTCTTGCTAAGAAATTCTGGGGAGAAGCATTGAATACTGCATGCCATATTATTAATAGGGTTTTTATTCGTTCTGGTACTAATCAAACACTTTATGAGATTTTGAACAACAGAAAACCTAATGTGAAATATTTTCATGTATTTGGTTGTGTGTGTTATATTCTGAATGATAGGGATCAACTTCATAAGTTTGATTCTAAAAGTGATAAAGGTTTCTTTTTAGGCTATTCTAGAAATAGTAAAGCTTATAGAGTTTATAACCTTAGAACTAACACTGTTCAAGAATTTGTTAATGTTGTGTTTGATGATGATAAAGGTCTTACAGATGACAAAGATGAAGAAGATGTATCACAGGTTACTGACACTTCTGAGAATACACTTAAGTCTGAAAATGTTGCACCAAATGTTAACACATCTGGGTCAACATCTACAGAATAGTCAGCTGTAACTTCACAGAATGATCAGTACGTTCCTAAAACGAATCCTTCTTCAAGAATAGGTAAAAGTCATCCTTCTGACCAGATCATAGGCGATGCTACAGTTGGAGTGCAAACAAGAGGAAGAGTAAGATCGAACAAGGTAGATGTGGTAAGAACAATATGCATGTCTTCTATGTGTAATGTTGTAAATGCTGAATGCTATTTATCTGAAATTGAACCTAAGAGTGCTAAAGAAGCCTTAACTGATGAAAACTGGATTAATGTTATGCATGAAGAACTTGGTCAGTTTGAAAGAAATGAAGTGTGGACACTTATTCCTAGACCTAGTCATACTAATGTCATTGGAACAAAGTGGATATTCAAGAATAAAACTGATGAATCTGGTAATATTGTTAGGAACAAGGCTAGGTTAGTAGCACAAGGTTACACCCAAAGTTGAAGGAGTTGATTTTGATGAGACTTTTGCACCTGTTGCTAGGATAGAATCTATTAGATTACTGCTAGCTATTGCATGTTTTATTGATATTAAACTTCATCAAATGGATGTAAAGGCTGCATTTCTAAATGGCATATTGAATGAAGAAGCATATGTTGAACAACCTATAGGATTTGAAGATCCACAGTATCCTGATCATGTATATAAACTTAAGAAAGCATTGTATGGTTTTAAACAAGCTCCTAGAGCATGGTATGGTAGGCTTACTGACTTTCTTTTGGAATATGGATTTATTAGAGGAGAGGCAGATAGAACTTTGTTCATTAAGCACACTGAAAATGATATACTAATTGCTCAAATATATGTTGATGACATTGTGTTTGGTTCTACTTGTGATAAAATGTTGAGTAAATTTGTTGAGGCAATGACTGCAACATTTGAAATGAGTATGGTTGGAGACTTGAATTATTTTCTAGGTCTTCAAATCAAGCAATGCAGCAATGGTATTTTCTTCTCCCAAAGTAAGTATGCTAAGAACTTGGTTAAAAGATTTGGTCTTGAGAATTCAAAACCAATGAAAACTCATATGGGATCTTCTTTGAAACTTTGCAAAGACAGTGCTGGAACAGATGTTGATCCAACACTTTACAGATCCATGATAGGTAGCTTACTGTATTAAACCTCTAGTAGACCAGATATTATGTACAGTGTGTGTGTTTGTGCTAGGTACCAAGCTAATCCAAATGAATCTCACCTGAATGCTGTGAAGAGGATTATCAAGTATGTTACAGGTACAAGTGACCTTGGAATCTGGTATACTAAGGACACCAACAACATTTTGATATGCTACAGTGATGCTGATTGGGCTGGAGACATAGATGATAGAAAGAGTACGAGTGGAGGATGTTTCTGTTGGTCCTGAAAGGAGTATATAACAAGTGTATGGGGGGGGGGGGGGAATACACTTGTATGCAAATTCTTTTCAACTTTGATCAAACCAAAGCTCAGCAAGGTTGTCCTGGACAACTCTGCTGATGAGATTAACTTTCTTAAGATAATCAGACTACTAAGTACTATTGAGTACTTAGTTGAATAACTATCTAGGGGAGTTATATGTGCGGAATTAGTGGTTGGCCCTTTAGTTTAAACTCCTTTAAGTTCTGAAATCACTTAGTCAAATAATCCAGTTTTCAGGGAACTTGTCCAATACAGTTTTGCACAGTCTATGAGTATATGTTCCTTTGAAGATTAGTTTTTTTTTGTGTGCAGTGTTGTATGTATGAAAGTACTTTTAAAGCAAATCAACACAAGAGTTTATAGTGGTTCAGAGACTCAAGCTCCTACATCCACTTTCCCTGATTTAACAGGATAATTCCTTCACTCTTGGAATTAACTTGTTTTATAGTGCCAAGGTGCACTTGATCAAGAACACCACTTCTTGGTGAATTGATCCCTAGGATGTCTAGAATCCTAGTACCCTCTTCTCAACTCAGAACTGAATTGTTCTTCTCTCAACAGTCAGCTCCTACCACTTCTACTACTACAACCTTCTCACTTTCTCACTTGAAAGGGGTAAGGGTTGAAGTAAGGTTCCAACTAATGAGATATCCTTTACAATGAAGATCAGTGTATAAGGATTAGGATATCTCTCTAAGCTTTGTATGGATATACAGTGAGTTCATCTTAGAAGAAGTGTTTCAAGACTAAGAATGTCTTTTGAGGACTTTGAAGCTTCAGAATGATTGTTCAGTTGGATGTAGAATTGGATTCTTCAAATGGCCTTCACACTTCTTGTATTTATAGACAAATTTGAGGATTTGCCCGTTGGAAAGGCAGTCCCAAATTGCTATAAATGTCTTCCTAGAGTTCTTCAAACTGGAAGACAGATTCTGATAGTGACATGTCCTTGTTTTGGGAAATAAACGGCTGTAACAACTTTGTCTTCATTTTGAGCACTTTTCCCAATGTCTGACTTCAAGATTCACTTGGTCAAACATGGACATCTCTTCTTATGAATATTCCTGAGATAAGGGCAACCTTCCTTATCAATAGGACAACTCTGCTTATCAGACTCAGCAGAGTTCATTCATCAGCAGTGTTGGCTTAATAAGCTCTTCAGATGTTTTGGCTCTTCCATGACTTCTTAGAACAGTTCTTCGGATGTTTGAGTCTTGGAAAGTGAACTTGACCTTTTCAGCATGGTTGTCTTGATAGACATATTTTGGTACAAGTGTACTGGGACAACTCTACTGAACTATTCTGATGGACACTTCTTCTGAATTATTTGGAAGGACAACTCTTCTGAATCATTTTGATGGACAACTCCTCTGAGACATTCTGATGGAGTACATTGATGCCTTGATGTTGTACCTTAACTTTATGATGGCATCCACTAAGTTGTCTTTTGCTGAGCTCCAAGGATCAGCATACTTGTCCTTCAGTAGCCTAGAGGTCATTCCATAATTGAGCCTTGAGGGGACTGATGTTGCTTTAAGCTGTTAAGTAAGTGTTCCCCTCAACTACTGCATCTAGTAACTAAGAGCTGCCTAACACATCAGCTTTTATACTTGTCCTAGTCTACATGTTCCAACAGTTCTGAAACATGTTCATTCAAAATGACTTGTCTACTTGGCATATGTCCAAGGGGGTTTTGGTATATTCATCAAAACTCATTTTATTCCCAACAGTTTCTACATGGGAAACAATCTTGTATCATGGCACAGCAAGAAGCAGAATTGTGTTTCACAATCTACTGCAGAATCTGAGTATATAGCTGCTGGAAGCTGCTGTACACAACTCTTGTGGCTGAGCAAGATGTTCCATGACTATGGTATTGAGAATGGTATACTTACAATCTTTTGTGATAATACTAGTGCCATTAACATTTCTAAGAATCTTGTACAACACTCACTCACAAAACACATTAGCATAAGACATCATTTTATGAGAGATTTAGTAGAGAAGAATATTGTTAAGTTGGAGTATATACCTACTAAGAAACAAAATGCTGACATTTTTACTAAGGCATTAGACCATGAGAGATTCTCTATCTTGAGAAAATCTCTTGGCATGAGCACTATCTGAAAAATTCGGATGGATGTTGTCACAAATTCGTCAGCATTTGGGACAACATCATGGGTTGTAAAAATTTTATAAGCTGAATCTATCTCTTACTTAGTGAAATAATTCCTATGTAAAATATCTACGAATCTAAGAACCTTGGAGTGCAAAAATAAACATGTCTCACACCTCTCAAATGCATAAAAATGAGAATGTTATTAGCATACTAAAAGATGTACCAAATCACTGAGTAATTATGGAGCACGAAGTTCACTACTACGATGCCTTCTTTTCAAAAGGTGATATTTGGTAAAAACATCAATATATTTGTAATCCATTAAGTAAGTATGGGGCACGAAGTTCGCTACTACGATGTACTCTACAGGAACAATGGATCAATACAAATTAGATGCTATAACACAAAAAGAAAAATATGGTGCAACACAAATGAAGCAAATTCATATAAAAACCGTGTTGAGGTGTTTGTAACAGTTTTGAGCACAACATTGCCTGATTCAAATTTATTTTTATTAGTTGTAATTATTTAATTATTAATTGGGATTTATTTCATTTTATTTAATTACTGACCCACATTTTTTATTTTTCAGATTATGCGATTTTAATTATTTCTGAAGCTTCTTAATTATCTAATTTAATTTAATTAAATTTCCCCACTAATTACCCATGATCTACATTGTGGCTAATTATGTGGAGCATGATCGAAAACCTTCTGGATTATTTTCTTTACTCTCCAACTACATAGTTCTCTCTATAAATATCACTCATAAGATTAAATTCTAATGCTAATCGTGATTTTTGATCTTGTTGAGTACTAAGTTTTGCAGAATTGTTTATTGACCGTGTATCTCTCAAAGTTTGTGTATACACTCCTCAAACCTACCTTGAAATTCCAACCGTCCCTTAAATGGCTGGAAACCAACCTCAATCCCACTCACAATCTCTCTTTGATTCGAAGAACTCATCCCACTCTCGCACAAACCCTCTCGAAATCCTTGCTTCCATGGCTTCTCAGAAATCAACCTCGTCAAATGCTGACTCAAATGTTTCTGCAACACCATCAACAACCGCTCCTACTCCTGAACCTGCTCCTCAAACCGTTCCACCAACAACCAATATTCCTCAAGATGCAACTGTCGAACAGTTCAATAGGGCTATCGAAGAAGCGTTTGACTCTCTTCGAACAACTGGTCATCTGCCCGTGATGACATTTGGAGATATCACTGTGGATATCTCAAGATATTTGGCTGATCAAACCGCTCAAATGGCTGCTGCTTCAAAAAGCCCTAAATCACCTACTGTTCACAATCCGCAAGCTGAAAATGAAGAGGTTGCTGCTGAAGAAGAAGCTACTGCTGCTTCCGACCCTGAAGATGTTGAAATGGAGGATGCAAACATCTCTGAAGACGGTACAAACTCTTCACTCTCTGTTTTTGATGAATCTGCTCCCATTATGTTCAAGAAGAATGCGCAGAAAGGGAAAAGACGGAGAAGCCCTGTACAAAAAAGGAGATCATATCGAGTGTTCACTCGTGTGGATTATTCTGAATCCATGAGGAAGAAGAAGAAAGCTGGAGCTGATGCTGGTGAACCCATCCAAGTGTTCACAGACTCTGAAGAAGAAGCTCATGTTGAGAAACCTAAGAAAGTTGCTGAGAAATCCAAGAAGAAAGTTGTTGCTGAAGTGAAAGGAAAAGGAAAGGTTGTTGCTGATCCCAAAGGCAAAGGGAAGGCCAAGATGATTACTGAAGATGAACCTGCAAAATCAGATTCCAATTCTGATTCTAATGTATGTTTAAGAGATATTCTGAATTCTCTTAAGAAAAATGCTGAGCATTTTGCTGCTGCAAAGGATGCCACACCAGAACCTGAAGATGATGGCAGTGGTGATAGCTCTTCCAGTGCAGAAAGCAGCTCTAAGGAAAGCTCTGCTAAAGATTCTACATCAAGCTCTAATGACCTTGCTTCTGAAGAGAAAGGTATTTCTGATTCTCTTGAGACTCTAGAGAATAGGTTGGCTATTTATTCTAAGAGGAAACTGCTGATAGAGAAGAGAATTAATATACCTGATTTTGAAAGTAAAGGCATGATTAGTTTCTTAGAGGAAAGGAATTTGATGCATGCTGTGAATTTTGGTGAATCTTTCTTGAAAAATTGGGCTTATGAATTTTATGCTTGCATGAAAAAGAGCACTGGTAGGAGATCATCTAGGTGGTATGGGACTGTAAATTTTAGGGGGAGGGATGTACCTTTTACTCCTGAATTGATAAATGAGTTTCTGCATATTCCCAATGTTGAGGTGGATGAAGAACCTGACATGGATGTGGTTATTGCTGCTATAACTGGTGGTGGGGTAGTTAAATGGACTAGACAGATGCTAGCCAAAGACCTCACTTCCCTACATTCTGTGTTATACAAACTCATTATTTACAATTGGATTCCCACTACAAATACTACCAAGATCACAAAAGACCAAGCTGTTCTTATGTATAGGATCTCTGTGCTTAAGAAATTCAATTTAGGCCTCACTATCTTCCACCATATGATGAGATTTACTGGGAAAGTTTCTGAAAAAGGCAACCTACTCTATCCTGTTCTGATTTCAAATTACTTAAGGCACCATGACTTTGTTGCCAAGAACACTGATGTGTTGAGGGGGAGAGTTCCATTACTGGCCATAGCTCCTGCCTTACTCACTGGGGATAGAGTAATTGATCTGCCTTTGACTGCTCCTAGTACTGATCATCAGCACAGGCCTTCAACTACTGAACATCAGCAAAGACCCTCAACTTCTGATCATCCAGAATCATCAAGATCAAGACAGAGATGCTGATGCTGGTGATGGACCTGATGCTGCTGCAGTGACTGATGTAGTTGCACACCTTGCATCTACCTACTTTGTTGATGAAGGAGATGATGATGCTTCTGAGATGGAGACCTTGTATGGTGATCTCCACTGATGAACAGGGACAAGCTACAAGACAGGGGGAGATCTGAATTTCATAATGGCTACTGTGCAGGAATTTGATGCTGCAGCTGTTACCACAGCAATATATGCCATTTATTTAGTTCAATCTCTGTAATTGATGTTTAAGTTTAAATCTGAAATTGTGATACACTTGTTATTTATTTTCTAGATGATAGGCTGTTTATTTGTTTGCAACTTGCTTTATTATGATTTACATTTGGTGATATTTGTTTACTGCTCTTGCTTAATCTGTTAACAAGTTACCATGTGTATATTGCAGGTTGTATAGTCATTAGTTTCTGTCTTTTTGTTTTGTTTATTCTTTTTGCTCTGATGTTTGTTATTTTATTTTTGTTAGTGTCTTACTTAGATTCTAAGTTAATTCTTCCAGTTCAACTTATGATCTTAGTATAGTTACTTATGTTGTGAGTAAGTGTACTGTTTATGCTTATTCTATTTTGGATAAAATTGTTTTGATCCTTTGGCACAGATCATTATGAAATTATCCTTGATCTTCATTTGATTTGATCCAACGGTTACAACAGGTATTGACTTGACTAGTACTTAGCAATGATGTCAACCTCAACTAAGTACATAAAATTGAGTATGTATAGAAATATATGTGCATCAGGTGTGTTGTAGTCGAAAGGTCAAATTGGGGGAGATTGTAGATGCTGTTAATCCTTAAATGCCTTAACATTATCAACAACATCTTAATTTGACCTTCCGAGATTTTTTCTAAGTCTTTTCTGAAATGCTACATTAAATGTTGATCTAAATGTTGTCGCATTTCTGGCAGGATCTAGAAGCTTCTACAAGGATCTGGAACCTGGAAGATTCCAGAACATTGCAGAACATACTAGAGCGGCCTAGAACCATTTAGAACGACCTGGAGCATACAAGAAGGATCTAGAAAGATCATGGAAGTTGAGCTCCTAAAAAATAGGACCTCGATGTGGAAGCCTCTAGAATTCGTATCCCACATCTATAAATACCGATTGAAGGCTTCATAATTCAGTGTATTCTATTCGAGCAATATCCTAGACCGAGCGTTCATCCCTGTTAGGATTTGTGGCCAATAGTTTTACATTTTAGATCATATGAAGTATCCCACCCGTATGGCTGTGTGTCTTGTTATCTATTGAGAGTGTAATCATAGATAGACTAGGCATTTCGACAGTGTGTAATCTTATACACTTAGATCGTTTTCAAAACTTGGCACCTGCCTCGTTTGTAGTTTCGTTGTGAAGGTTAATGTTGTAACATTTCACACAACATTTGTACTTGAAGATAAGTATTGGTTTACGCCATAAGGCAGACATAGATTTTTATTTATAAAATCTATGTTAAAATATTTCCATTGTGTCTCGTTGTTTTTAATGTTTCAAGTCTTCCGCTGTGTATCTAAATTTCTGATATTCTGTTAGAGTCGGTGTTGTGCAATTTGTCTCAACATTTAGTACAACATATTTCTACTTAAACTTAAAACACTTCATACACCCCAGCGCACACTTTCAAAGTCAAAATGGAACAACCTATCTAAAGATCAACTAAGTAGAATAGATCTTGAAGATCAAGTCTACTGCAAGAAATGTCAAGTTCAGAAGAGTTGTCCAGCAATATTGTCTCAACACAATTGAACTAGAACAAGCTTTGAAGTTCAAGGCCAACTATGCTAAAGAGGTCAAATCCACTTATCCAAGACATGAATGCTCAAAGAACAACTCAAGAAGTCATGTAAAGGGATAGAGCCAAGTCTTCTGAAATGAGCATGCCAGCACTGCTGATAAGCAGAATCTACTGAAATGGATAAGCAGAACTGTCCTAAGATAAGGAATGTTGTCTTTATCTCAGGATCATTGATAAGAAGAGATGTCCATGTTTGACCAAGTGAATCTTGAAGTAAGACATTGGGAAGAGTGCTGCAGAATGAAGACAAAGTGGTTACAACCGTTTATTTCCCAAGTTAAGGACATGTCACTATCAAGAATCTGTCTTCCAGTTTGAAGAGTTCAAGGAAGACATTTATGGACATTTGAGATTGCCTCTACAACGGGCAAATCCTCAAATTTGTCTATAAATACAGAAATGTAAAGACCATTTGAAAGCATCCATTATCTGTCCAACTATCCTATAGAGCTCAAGTGCTTTCAAGCTTTCAAAGAGACTATCTTAGTCTTCAAACACTTCATCTAAGCTGAACCTCATTGTATATCCTTACAATGCTTAGATAGATATCCTATCCTTATACACTGATCTTCATTGTAAAGGATATCTCATTAGTTGGAACCTTACTTCAACCCTTATACCTTTCAAGAAAGAAAGTTAGAAGGTTGTAGTAGTAGAAGTGGAAGGAACTGACTGTTGAGAGAAGAACAGTTCAGTTCTGAGTTGAGAAAGGGTACTAGGACTCTTTACATCCTAGGGATCAAGGCACCAAGGAGTGGTGTGGTTGATCAAGTGCACATTGGCACTATAAAACAAGTTAATTCCAAGAGTGAAGGAATTATCCTGTTAAATCAGGGAAAGTGGATGTAGGAGCTTGAGTCTCTGAACCACTATAAACTCTTGTGTTGATTTACTTTCAAGCATTAACATTCATTCAACACTGCACATAAACTGAACTTTCAAGGACATATTCACAAGACTGTGCAAAACAGATTTGGACAAGTTCCCTGAACTGGATAAACTGTTAAGGAAATTTCAGAATTAAAAAGGAGTTTAAACTAAAGGGCCAACCACTAATTCCGCACATATAACTCTCTTAGATAGTTATTCAACTAAGTACTCAATAGTGCTTAGTAGTTTGATTATCTATAAAGAGTTAATCATATCAGCAGAGTTGTCCAAGACAACCTTGCTGAAGTCTGGTTTGATCAAAGTTTGAAAAGATTTGCATACAAGTGTATTCCCCCCCCCCATACACTTGTTATATACTCCTTTCAGGACCAACATAGTGTTAGAATAATTTGTAATCTATAGTAGGTTACCTAAGTTGTTTGTATTAGTACTTTGTCTAAGTGTTAGTCATGTGGGATCAGCTATATGCATATCAGCTGATACCACATTTAGGTTAACATGCGCTCGCTTAAGATAAAAAGAGTAGTGAAAGTGTTCGTGGTGTATCTAGTGTTTAAGTGAAAAACAGAACAATGTTACACTGAATGTTGAGACAAATAGTGTATCATAAACTCTAACAGAATATAAAGAAGTAGACACAGCGGAAGACTAAAACACTAAAACAATAAGAACACAATGTAATAATTTTAACATAGATTTTATTAATAACAAAACATATGCTATGCTTTACGGCGAAAACAACTTAACTCGTAAGTTTACTAAAAATGTCGTGTGAAATGTCTCAGCAATTACATCAACATTCCACAAACGGAAACTACAATCGAGGCAGGTCCCTGAATATGTAAAGAGACTTAAGTGTTTGATCACTGTCTAAAGAACTAATCTGATCTATGATTCACTCTCAATCGATACAAGACTAGAACTAAATACACGAGAAGGTATGGTATCCCTTGGTGTATATTTAAAGATCTCATATGATGGAGGTAAGGAGTTTAGAAGTATGAAAGCCTTCTCTTCATCATTATCATCAACAACTTGGTTAAATTCATCAAGTTGTTCACCAAGTGTCTTCTCATCTGTCATCCTATAATTTTCGAGTTTCCTTTTCATAAACATCTTATTTGATACATATTTTGTCAAATAAGGACTTTCCAATTTCTTCCATACAGCTGCCACATCATTCTCCTTAATCACTTCTCTCAAAATTTTATTACCAAGGCTCAAAATCACAATATTGTGAGTCTTGTCCATCATCTCTTCTTTCTTGGCCTTATCTACATCAAATGCAAAGGGGTCAAGGGGAACAACCGAACAAGAGCATCCTTCAACCCATGGTGTGATAAGAGTGCCTGCATATTTTCCTTCCACAAGGAAAAATCATTATTGCATGTGAATTACTCTACTTCCATCTTCATTGAACCCATTCTTGATTTTTAAGCTTTATCTTTCGCTTCCAACAGACGACGCCAATTGTCATGTTTTGTCTCGGCACAAAACACTACAATTGATAAACTCAAGCACTCACAAGAAATCAAATGAATCAAAGTAAATTAGAAAACACAGATTTATGTGGTTCGATCAAGATGATCTACGTCCACGGAGGATATAAGCTCTCTTTTCACTAATTTGAGTAAATGTTACAGATTACAAGTATTGATCTCTCAAACAACTTGCTCTCTCACTCAACTAATCAACTAACCCAACTAGTATAAGATAGGGTGTATTTATAGATGAATAACGCCCTATCAAACTGCTAATAACTAATTCCCTCAACTGCAATGAAACAAAATAACCGCTTAAAAACTAATTCTGGAAACTAACAGAACCAGACGGCTTGATTCAGTTGATTTTCCTATCAGCTGATATGGCCTCAGGTGATCGACTTGGACTCAGATGCTTTGTCCTCAACTCAGCGAATAAGGTTAGATGACTTAGACTAGACTCAGATGAGTTGACTCTACAATAATCAAATTAGATAACTCCAAATCAGATGACATACCATATCAGTTGAGATGACCAAACTCCCTCAGCTGATCTAATCCAAAATCAGATGACTTCCAAACAACATGATTCTTCTTGTATCAAGCATTAGAATAAGGTAAGACAACAACCAATTTGCATTACTTCATAACATCCACAATGTCAACTTTCATTAATGAAAAGAGATCTTAATTTGATCTCCCCTCCACAAAGTAATGTGCAAACACGTTGTATACTTATTGTTTAATTAAAATACACATTAACCAAAACATTTAAAAATAATTAATCGCAAATAAAGTAATCAAGAACAAAACGTGATCAGATGTATACATGATATATACACGTAGCGTAAATCAATTGTCAATGATAATTTTTTTTTTACTAATTCAAAATAATGATAATTTCTTTTTTGAACGCAACGATATAACTTCTTTGTAATTAATATAAATTAATTTGTGATAATATTAACATATGAGATTCTCTAGTACTGAATCAGTTAGTAAATTAAATGGAGATGGTCTCATGATTTTTATCATTTTATAAACTGGTAAACTTGTGATTATACGTAGTTGGCCACTCTGCTACATTCTTTAATTAACCTTACTATGTAAGCTCTTTTTTAAAAACTTTAACCACTAAACTTTGTGATTTATTGCCATCATAGTCTACAATTTATGTTAAATAATTTACGGCAAAATATTATACGACACTGACTAGGGATGGGAATGGGTCAGGCTACCCCACAGGGGCCTACGGCTCGATATAGCTATTAAAATTCGATTCGGCTCGTTTAATAAAAAAGTCGGACTCAAACTTTTTGTAAAGCTCATTTAGTTAAATAGGCTGGACTCGAGCTTTTTTATAGAGCTTTTAAGCACAGCAGGCCGGCCTATTTAATTTTATTTATATATAAATATAATATATATATAATACATGTGATGACTAAATTAAGTAATACTAAATACTCTATTATTATATTTTCCTTTTGTAATAGCTGAAAAAAAAAAACATTTGAATATTTTTTTTGGAATATTTTTTTTAATTTGTTATTATTTTTAATTTTTCATTTTGAGATTTAAAGAGTCGATTTTATGATTTGACGATAATAAAGTGTTGTAGGATTTTTTTTTAAATGCATTAGTAGAACTAAAAAAATTTTTAAAATGCTTTCGGACCTATTTATTATAAAAACTAGGTCAAGACTTTAAAAAAGTCTATGACAGGCTATAGATCAGGCTTGGATCTAAAAATTATGTAATAGGCCAGACTTTTTTTTAGTAAAGTCTACCAAGGTCTGGCCTATTTCCACCTCTAACACTGACATCTTTTATCATTTTATTAATTTAATATAATTCATAAACTTATAGAGATGCAGTCTAATTATTCTTTACAAGTAGGTGCGATTCAAATTGTAAAATAAAATTATGTCTCACACAAAACTCCCCAAGTATTCTAGACACTTAATTTCATAACAATACATTATTTAATTAATATCAAAAAGAGATCTTAATTTGATCTCCCCTGAAGAAGTAATGTGCAAACACGTTCGGTATGCTTATTATTTATTCACATAATAATAATAGTAATTCTTAATTCCATGTTTCTAATTAACATCGATCATGATATATATGTTGATGACATCATAATAATAATAGTAATTCTTAATTCCATGTTTCTAATATATGTTGATGCCATCATATTTGGATCCCCCAATGAGAAGCTGTGTGAGAAGTTCTCAAAGCTCATGCAAAGCAAGTTTGAGATGTCAATGATGGGAATGATGAACTTCTTTTTGGGCTTACAAGTCAAACAATCAAAAGAAGGGATCTTCATCAACCAAGCCAAGTACACCAGAGAGATGATCAAGAAATTTGGGTGTACAACCAGCAAACCAGTAAGGATCCCTATGAACACAAATTGGAAGATGGATCCAGATGAGAGTGGTGTACCAACCAACTCTACTGAGTATAGAGGAATCATTGGTTCACTCCTCTACCTCACTGCCAGCAGACCTGACATCACCTTTGTAGTAGGTGTTTGTGCAAGGTTTCAAGTCAATCCAAAGAAGAGCCATCTAGAGGCTGCTAAAAGGATCTTGAGGTATCTCAAAGGCACTGAAAACTTAGGCCTTTGGTACCCTGCTGATGACAACATTGAGCTCACTGGCTACTCAGATGCTGATTATGGAGGCTGTAGAATTGACAGAAAGTCCACTTCAGGGACTTATCAATTCTTAGGGAACAAACTCATATCTTGGTTCTCTAAGAAGTAAAACACAGTGGCCACCTCCACCACTGAAGCTGAGTATGTTGCAACTGGAAGTTGTTGTGCTCAGATCCTTTGGTTGAGACAACAACTAAGAGACTATAATGTCAACTCTACTGAAGTGCCCATATTCTGTGATAACAACAATGTTATTGCAATATCACAGAATCCAGTTTTGCACACAAGATGCAAATATGTGGACATCAAGCATCACTTCATTAAAGACCATGTGGAGAAGAAGGACATCAAGTTGGTGAAAATCCATACTAACCATCAAAAAGCTGATATATTGACAAAGCCACTTGCAGAAGAAAGATTCATGGAATTATCAGCAGAGTTGGGATTACTTGATCCAGGGAAGTTGGACAAGTAAGCTGAATGGAGTTAATTATTCAAGGGGAAACTAAAATCAAAGATCAGCAGACTTGGTCAAGTCTTCTGAAACTCAGAAATGTTGACCTTAATTGGTCAGGACACTTGTCCAAAGAATTTCAGGACACTTGTCTACAACATTTCAGGACAGTTGTCCATGTGGGGTCAGATAAGTTGTTTTGTCTATCAAACCAAATCTTGGTCTGATAAGCACCTATTTTGGGTAATCATTGCCTATTTCGATGGCTGTCCAATTCCTCTTAAAGCCATCACCTTTTCAAGGATTCAATTTGTCCCCTACCCAAAAAGTCACTTTCAATGCATTAAATGCCAAGATTTAACTCTTGTTTGCATTAAACAATGCAAGGCATGATCTACCTTGGTGACCCCCCAACTTTAAACAAACATTAAACTCCTTCTCACGTTTGAATAAAGACAGTTTTTCACTGTTCCATTGGTTATTAACCGTTGGATCAAAACTGGCCAACTCCCCTGAAATTGATCTTGGCCGTCCAAATTGGATTTCCTCAAATGTAAACTTTTTGAATTGCCTTAAGACTCACATACTCATTGACATACATTTCTTTTGGAATATTCACAAGTCTTAAGAAGCCCACCAAGATTCATTCTTCCCGACGCATTCAAACTCATTGAAACCCTAGTTTTCATCTTCTCAAAGTTTCTCTCAAAAACCTTACTGTTCTTCAATGGCTCCCAAAGCTAAACCTGAAATGGTTGTAGACTTCACCAACAAGGATTTAGACCTTGATTTTGGTTATCTCAGCCATAAAAACAATCTTATATTCGAGCCAATCATCTCTTTTGAAAGTGATGATCCAGTAATCACTCCAACCTTGAGATGGTTGAGAAGGGCTGAACTTCAAAAGTTCATGCAAGAAAAGCCAGATTCTTGCCTTGAAATCTACATGGCTGAATTCTTTGCATTCCTTAAGTGGAGAGGAAAGCCAGAGGATGGAGAAGTTACAACAAGGCTATCCTACATAGCAGAAGGAGAATAGGAAAAAAGATTTCACAGGGTGAAATTTTCTGAGGAAGATGTAGATGCTGCTTTTGGATTGCCCTCTGAAGGGAGGAATCCAGAATTCTATGGCAATGGCCATGAGCAAGAAATTGCTAAAGATTGGCTCCTAGTTCTAGGACCAATCTCATCTACACAGCACAAAAGGACTCTCAAGCCCATGTTCCTCAACCTATTTGAGGTAATTACAAAGAGCCTTTTGAGCAACACTGGCAGTTTGGAGCAAGTGAGTGCTCCAAGAATAAGAATTATGGTTGCAGTGATTGATGCCAGTGATAAGGGCATCAAATTTGATTGGAGGACCTTCATCTTGTCTGAGATGATGAAGGAAAAGGCAAGGTTTAAGGTGAAAGCACACCAAAAGGTTGTGTTGGAGAGCAAACTCAAGTATTGCACAAGGGCAAGCTTGCTGATTGAGAAGTTTGCTCACTATTCTGAGATGCAAACATTTGCCAAACCCCTCCCTGCCTAGAAAATATTGTTCAGAAAGCCCAGTAAGAAGACTGAACAAAGGAGATTGCAGCTGGCCAAACCTGCTGAAGCAAAGCAAGAGGAAAAGCCCAAGTTGAAGAAGAGGACAAAGGCCAGGGCTGTCAAAACAAAGAAGTTGTCTCAACTACCCTCAGAAGAGACTTCAGGAGCATCAACTGAAGTTGAAGAAGTGGCAGAAGAGGGAGTGCAAGTTCCTTCTGATCACTCAGAAGAATTGAGGTAAAAGTACAATGAGACAAGGTAGAAGAAGAAGGGTGACAAGAGGCCCAAGGAAGTTGTCCCTGAGAAAGAAGAAGGAGGTGGGAGCAGTAGAGCTAGCAAGAGGAGAGCCAAGCCTACTGACAAGACTCTTGAGCTTCAGGAGGAAAGGACACTTCAAGTGGCTCTTAGGGAAAGTAGGGCAGAAAGCAGGACTAAATCTAAGTCCAGGACCAACTCTTATGGTTCTGGAACCCCTGAGTCCAAACTCCTTGAAGATCCCAAATCTCCTGAAACTCACATAACCCCCACAAACCAACCCATCACCCCTCTCAATCTTACAAAGAGATATTCTCCAGAAGGGAGTGCACAAAGAGGTGAAATTGATGTGCTAGCTGATATTGCAGTGGATGAGACAAGACTCCAATCTCCCCTTGACTCATCCATGCTCAATTACTTAAAACTCCTAGAAGCTGCACTTCTTGAGCCAACCCCCTGAGCAAAGCCCCTTCAGAATCATTGCTCTCAAAAGCAACTGAAGTACCAAGTGTTGAGCCCAACCCTTCTGAAGTCAATATCCCTGAACTCAACCTTCCTGAAGCTGTTCTTCAAGACAATATCCCTGAACCCAGAGTCAACTCCCCCATAGCCCAAAGTTCTCAATCAAATGAGGATGAGGAGGAGTATACTTATGAAAGTATGCTCAGAGGTGGAGCAAGGGCTACTGTGGACAGTTTGTATCCATAACTTGCAGAATTTCCAAGGCTTCAGACAATGTTCCATGATTTGAGGATGCTGGTGGAAGTAAAAGATAAATAAATCATGGAGATTGCACAAGTCATTCTTGACAAAGGTGCAAACTGGTGGCAAATAGAAGAGGGCAGATTGCTTCACTTTGCTGGAGTAAACAAGACAAGGTTCCTCACTAATGAGGAAGTATTTGCCAAGTTGGTTGCTGACAAAATTGCATAAGTGAAGGAGAGACTGGCTAAAGGGATCAAACACCCTGATACCAGCTCTAGTGATGATGGCAAAGATGATCCTTCAAACCCCTTCAAACCCCTCCAAACCTTCTCAAGCCAACCCTCCTGAGCCCTCCCAGACCAATCTCCCTGAACCTCCCCAATCCAACCCTTCTGAATCCAGCAAGTTTTCAAATCCTCTTGTAACCTATCATAGAAAAGGCTCTGTCTCTTCAGAGGTGTTGACCAAGGATGGTGACACAGCCAAAGATGCATCTGCCAATGAAGGTTCATCTAAACCCAAGGCACAACTTAAAGATGATGAGGCTCCTACCTTAGAAGCTGGTTTGATTAAGGCCTATTTAATGTCAGGAGAGTTGGACACTGATCAGCCCTTAATCATTCTGGATGACTCAGTGGCTGCTGATAGAAGCATTGTGATCTCCCCACAACTGCCATCTTTGAACCTTGTTGAAGGTGAAGATGCTGCAGGTTTATGAGAAGGTGTTGAAAAAGAGAATTTAGTGGAAAAATCAGAGGGAGTTATGGATGAAAGAGAGGTAGTCATTACTAAGATTGTGAGTGTACCACCAAATGAGGGTGGAATAAGTGAGGAAGGACAGGTTATTCTTGAAGTCAAATTTGAACTTCAAGAATCCCTTGGTGAAAGGAGGCCTGATCCTTTGAGTGAGGACATTATTCACGAAGGAAGTCAAAAAGTAGTTGAAAATGAGAAGAAGACTGCTGATGTATTAGAGTCTTATACAAAAAATACTGAGGGTGATGAGTGTTTATTCTCTAACCCATTTGACTTGTCTGATATTGCAGGAATTTCCTTTGATCAATTTTTTGCAGATGACTTACTCACTGATGCACCTATCCAAGTGGATTCCAGTTCAGCCCAAGCAATTCTTGGTGAACATTCAGCAAAACTGGATTCCTTGGCTCATCAAGTCCAGACTGCCTATGCTGAAACTTCAGGAACCTTGGATGAGCAAGGGAGAACATTGGCTTCAGTAGAAATGAGACTGACAGGCTCAGAGGATGTGATGTTGCCCACAATTGAAGCCAGAATCAGTGGAGTAGAGTCAGGATTGCAAACCATCTCTGCAGAAGTTCAGAAAGCAAAGACAAGCATGGAATCAATCTCCAAAGAGGTCAAGAAGGAGCAGAAGTTGCTAAGAGACAACCACAATTCAAATGTCAAAGCTCTTAGATTGACTATCAAGCAGGCTCTTGGAAATAAAACAGCCATTCAAAAGAAAAGGGCTGAAGAGATGACGCTAGCAATGGTTAAGGCTGCTTCAGAAAAGTTTTCCCAAGAAGTGATGGCCAACATTGCTGAGAGTGCAGTGGCCAATCTCACTGATCTGTTAAAAGCAAGCCTTGATGCATCTCTGAAAGCAACCATGGAAGCAGTTGTTGAGCAAAAGATGAAACCTGTGCTAGCTTTCCTAAGCTTGAGCAGTGACAGGATGCAAAACATACATGATGAGAATGTATATTTGCTAGAAGAGATGAAGTCCCTGAACCAAGCTCAATCCTTGATGGCAACTACTATGAGTGAGCTCAAACCTCAATGTTTTGATGCTGCCAAAAAGGGGGGAAAGAGAAAGAGCAAGGGCCAAAGGTGCCTTGATAATTGGTGGTTCAGACAAGGGCAAGGACAAGGCTGCTGAAGACAAAGGAAAGAAGCAAGTAGTGCTGGATTTAGAAGAGCTTGATGAAGAAGAACAATTAGCCATAGCATTAAAGAACTCAATGGCATCAGCTCAAGAAGAAAGAGCAAGGACTCAGCAAAGGCCAGGAGGAGAGGTTTCTGGTTTGGACAAAAGTGCTGAAGGTGTCCAAACTAGAGGACAAATCAAGAAGGCCAAGGGAAACAAAAGAAAGCCTAAGACATTCACTGACTTTCCCAATAGCCTTGAACTTCCTCCTGAGTTCAGAATTGAAGAAGAAGAGCCAATCACCAAAAAGAGCAAAACTGCTGAAAAGGTCAAGACTACTGAGAAAGCCAAGTCTTCTGAGACTGACAAGTCTACTAAGACCAAGTCTACTAAAGGTCCCAAAGCAGCTGAGAATATTGAAGGACTGTATGAAGAAGGCTTTGGACCTCAACCAAAGAAGAATGCAATAATTCCTATCAATGATCCATCAAAGTTATTTCAGGAAGGTTAGGGCAAGGATCCTGAAACACAACAGAAGCTGGCAATGATGAGAGCCCAAGAAAAGATGGATCTGATGGAAGAAGCTAACAGAGCAAGAGATAAGAGAAGGGCTGACTTTTAGAAGCCTAGAAGAAGAAGAGCAACCTACAACAAATTGAAGCCTCAGTTACTGATTTCAATGGACACCAAATATCCACACTTGGATAAATGGGTACCAAAATAGCTAAATGATGCTTGGAAAGATGTAAAGAGGGAATTTGTCTATGACTACTATGTCATTGACAGGTGGAATGGAAGGGATGTCAACTCCACCTTCACTGAGTTCATGATTGAATTCTACAGGGAATTGTATCAACAACTGCTTGCAGCTGCTAATATTGCAAGACTTGAACTCACAGCCCCTAAGCCTATCATCTACATGCCTCCCAAGAAGGAAGGCTTCATTGATCAATCCAAAATCTTTCAGGAATTCTTTGAGATCCTGAAATTGAACAGAATGGTGCTAGGACCAAAGGGCACAAATCAAGAGGCCATGGAATTGAAGAAGAGAGTATGGGCACAATATGGGATGGTGCCACCTCCTAAAGATAGCCTCTGAATTGGCTAAGTCCTCTTGACTGTTATGTGCTGAAATGCCTGTCCTGGTTGCTGACTTGATAATATGCTCATCCATGCTGAAAATTGCTCAAGTCTGCTGATATGTGAAGTTTGCTCTGATGACATTTTGCTCTGATACTTAAGGATTCATGCTCTGATAAGTATATCTTATTAAGTATTGCTCTGATCATGTACTTTACTTATTGTATGCTCTGATGTAATGTTTCATGCTCTGATATGTTTGTTCAACTATCAACATGCTTGTAATGATCTTTAATTGAATGATAGTTGAACACATTTTGAATCAACATTACTGAATTCTAACTTGTCTGACTTATCAACCTCTATGCACAGAAAATACACTGAAGTAAAATGTAATAAGTGTAATCAAGTCACCTTTGCATAGATTGTATAGGTTTTGACATTATCAAAAATGGGGAAATTGTTGGGAATAAAATGAGTTTTGATTATGATACCAAAACCCCCTTGAGACATACCAAGTAGATAAGTCAATATGAATGAACATGTTTCAGGACTGTTGGAACATGTAAACTAAGACAAGTAGAGAAGTTGATATGTTAGGCAGCTCCTAGAACAATAGAAGCACTGGTTGAGGGGGAACACATGCTTATAAGTTTATTCTGTCCAAGTCCCCTCAAGGCTCAGTTTTTGGATTGACCCCAAGTCTGCTGAAGGACAAGTATGCTGATCAAAGTCACGTCAAAATGGAACAACCTATCTAAAGATCAACTAAGTAGAATAGATCTTGAAGATTAAGTCTACTGCAAGAAATCTCAAGTTCAGAAGAGTTGTCCAGCAATATTGTCTCAGCACAATTGAACTAGAACAAGCTTTGAAGTTCAAGGCCAACTATGTTGAAGAGGTCAAATCCACTTATCCAAGACATGAATGCTCAAAGAACAACTCAAGAAGTCATGCAAAGGGATAGAGCCAAGTCTTCTGAAATGAGCATGCCAACACTGCTGATAAGCAGAATCTGCTGAAATGGATAAGCAGAACTGTCCTATGATAAGGAATGCTGTCCTTATCTCAGGATCATTGATAAGAAGAGATGTCCATGTTTGACCAAGTGAATCTTGAAGTCAGACATTGGGAAGAGTGCTGCAGAATGAAGACAAAGTGGTTACAGCCGTGTATTTCCCAAGTTAAGGACATGTCACTATCAAGAATATGTCTTCCAGTTTGAAGAGTTCAAGGAAGACATTTATAGACATTTGAGACTGCCTCTCCAACGGGAAAATCCTCAAATTTGTCTATAAATACAGAAATGTGAAGACCATTTGAAAGCATCCATTATCTGTCCAACTATCCTACAAAGCTCAAGTGCTTTCAAGCTTTGAAAGAGACTATCTTAGTCTTCAAACACTTCATCTAAGCTGAACCTCATTGTATATCCTTACAAAGCTTAGAGAGATATCCTATCCTTATACACTGATCTTAATTGTAAAGGATATCTCATTAGTTGGAACCTTACTTCAACTCTTATACCTTTCAAGAAAGAAAGTTAGAAGGTTGTAGTAGTAGAAGTGGAAGGAACTGACTGTTGAGAGAAGAACAATTCAGTTCTGAGTTGAGAAAGGGTACTAGGACTCTTGACATCCTAGGGATCAAGGCACCAAGGAGTGGTGTGGTTGATCAAGTGCACCTTGGCACTATAAAACAAGTTAATTCCAAGAGTGAAGGAATTATCCTGTTAAATCAGGGAAAGTGGATGTAGGAGCTTGAGTCTCTGAACCACTATAAACTCTTGTGTTGATTTACTTTCAAGCATTAACATTCATTCAACACTGCACATAAACTGAACTTTCAAGGACATATTCACAAGACTGTGCAAAACAGATTTGGACAAGTTCCCTGAACTAGATAAACTGTTAAGGAGATTTCAGAATTAAAAAGGAGTTTAAACTAAAGGGCCAACCACTAATTCCGCACATATAACTCTCTTAGATAGTTATTCAACTAAGTACTCAATAATGCTTAGTAGTTTGATTATCTATAAAGAGTTAATCATATCAGCAGAGTTGTCCAAGACAACCTTGCTGAAGTCTGGTTTGATCAAAGTTTGAAAAGATTTGCATACAAGTGTATTCCCCCCCCCCCCATACACTTGTTATATACTCCTTTCAGGACCAACATAGTGTTAGAATAATTTGTAATCTATAGTAGGTTACCTAAGTTGTTTGTATTAGTACTTTGTCTAAGTGTTAGTCATGTGGGATCAGCTATATGCATATCAGTTGATACCACATTTGGTTAACATGCGCTCGCTTAAGATAAAAAGAGTAGTGAAAGTGTTCGTGGTGTATCTAGTGTTTAAGTGAAAAATAGAACAATGTTACACTGAATGTTAAGACAAATAGTGTAGCATCGACTCTAACAGAATATAAAGAAGTAGACACAGCGGAAGACTAAACACTAAAACAATAAGAACACAATTTAATAATTTTAACATAGATTTTATTAATAACAAAACCTATGCTATGCTTTACGGCGAAAACAACTTAACTCGTAAGTTTACTAAAAATGTCTTGTGAAATGTCTCAGCAATTACTTCAACATTCCAAAAACGGAAACTACAATCGAGGCAGGTGCCTGAATCTGTAAAGAGACTTAAGTGTTTGATTACTGTCTAAAGAACTAATCTGATCTATGATTCACTCTCAATAGATACAAGACTAGAACTAAATACACGGAAAGGTATGGTATCCCTTGGTGTATATTTAAAGATCTCATATGATGGAGGTAAGGAGTTTAGAAGTATGAAAGCCTTCTCTTCATCATTATCATCAACAACTTGGTTAAATTCATCAAGTTGTTCACCAAGTGCCTTCTCATCTGTCATCCTATAATTTTCGAGTTTTCTTTTCATAAACATCTTATTTGATACATATTTTGTCAAATAAGGACTTTCCAATTTCTTCCATACAGCTGCCACATCATTCTCCTTAATCACTTCTCTCAAAATTTTATTACCAAGGCTCAAAATCACAATATTGTGAGTCTTGTCCATCATCTCTTCTTTCTTGGCCTTATCTACATCAAATGCAAAGGGGTCAAGGGGAACAACCGAACAAGAGCATCCTTCAACCCATGGTGTGATAAGAGTGCCTGCATATTTTCCTTCCACAAGGAAAAATCATTATTGCATGTGAATTACTCTACTTCCATCTTCATTGAACCCATTCTTGATTTTTAAGCTTTATCTTTCGTTTCCAACAGACGACGCCAATTGTCATGTTTTGTCTCGACACAAAACACTACAATTGATAAACTCAAGCACTCACAAGAAATCAAATGAATCAAAGTAAATTAGAAAACACAGATTTATGTGGTTCGATCAAGATGATCTACGTCCACGGAGGATATAAGCTCTCTTTTCACTAATTTGAGTAAATGTTACAGATTACAAGTATTGATCTCTCAAACAACTTGCTCTCTCACTCAACTAATCAACTAACCCAACTAGTATAAGATAGGGTGTATTTATAGATGAATAACGCCCTATCAAACTGCTAATAACTAATTCCCTCAACTGCCATGAAACAAAATAACCGCTTAAAAACTAATTCTGGAAACTAACAGAACCAGACGACTTGATTCACCTGATTTTCCTATCAGCTGATATGGCCTCAGGTGATCGACTTGGACTCAGATGCTTTGTCCTCAACTCAGCGAATAAGGTTAGATGACTTAGACTAGACTCAGATGAGTTGACTCTACAATAATCAAATTAGATAACTCCAAATCAGATGACATACCATATCAGTTGAGATGACCAAACTCCCTCAGCTGATCTAATCCAAAATCAGATGACTTCCAAACAACAGGATTCTTCTTGTATCAAGCATTAGAATAAGGTAAGACAACAACCAATTTGCATTACTTCATAACATCCACAATGTCAACTTTCATTAATGAAAAGAGATCTTAATTTGATCTCCCCTCCACAAAGTAATGTGCAAACACGTTGTATACTTATTGTTTAATTAAAATACACATTAACCAAAACATTTAAAAATAATTAATCGCAAATAAAGTGATCAAGAACAAAACGTGATCAGATGTATACATGATAGATACACGTAGCGTAAATCAATAGTCAATGATAATTTTTTTTTACTAATTCAAAATAATGATAATTTCTTTTTTGAACGCAATGATATAACTTCTTTGTAATTAATATAAATTAATTTGTGATAATATTAACATATGAGATTCTCTAGTACTGAATCAGTTAGTAAATTAAATGGAGATGGTCTCATGATTTTTATCATTTTATAAACCGGTAAACTTGTGATTATACGTAGTTGGCCACTCTGCTACATTCTTTAATTAACCTTACTATGTAAGCTCTTTTTTAAAAACTTTAACCCCTAAACTTTGTGATTTATTGCCATCATAGTCTACAATTTATGTTAAATAATTTACGGCAAAATATTATACGGCACTGACTAGGGATGGGAATGGGTCAGGCTACCCCACAGGGCCTACGGCTCGATCTAGCTATTAAAACTCGGTTCGGCTCGTTTAATAAAAAAGTCGGACTCAAACTTTTTGTGAAGCCCATTTAGTTAAATAGGGTGGACTCGAGCTTTTTTATAGAGCTTTTAAGCCCAGCAGGCCCACCTATTTAATTTTATTTATATATAAATATAATAAATATATAATACATGTGATGACTAAATTAAGTAATACTAAATACTCTATTATTATATTTTCCTTTTGTAATAGCTGAAAAAAAAAAATTTGAATATTTTTTTTTGGAATATTTTTTTAAATTTGTTATTATTTTTAATTTTTCATTTTGAGATTTAAAGAGTCGATTTTATGATTTGACGATAATAAAGTGTTGTAGGATTTTTTTTTTAATGCATTAATAGAACTAAAAAAGTATTTAAAATGCTTTCGGATCGATCTATTTATTAAAAAAACTAGGTCAAGACTTTAAAAAAGTCTATGACAGACTATAGATCAGGCTTGGGTCTAAAAATTATGTAACAGGTCAGACTTTTTTTTTAGTAAAGTCTACCAAGGTCTGATCTAAAGCCTAGGTAGTGGTGCTCTAACCACTTGAGCTATCCAACTTATGTGTCAACACAAAACTCCCCCAAGTATTCTAGACACTTAATTTCATAACAATACATTAATTAAGATTAATATAAAAAAGAGATCTTAATTTGATCTCCCCTGAAGAAGAAGTAATGTGCAAACACACGTTCGGTATGCTTATAATAATAATAGTAATTCTTAAATATTCCATGTTTCTAATTAACATCGATCGATCATGATGTTTCGTTCTATAAAAATGATCGAATATGATGCATCATTATTCCTAACTAGCTACAACTACAAATATATAGAGATTAAAAGAATGATCAGAAGCTGGATCATAGTATTGGTGGTGGGTGCATTAATTATAGACGTTGCAATGGCGCAACAGAATTGTGAGTCCGGTGAAATGGTCAGTACCATTGGGGGGTTCGTTATTTGTCAAGACAATTTGCAACAGTATTGTGAGTCCTTCATAAAGAGGATCCCTTTGGCCGGAGACCACACGTGACTGTCTATCACCAATTTTTATGCACGAACTCATACTGGGTTTAGGGTTTAAAGATGAGTGCTGCAGTCATTTACAACTTGTCGACTTTTCATGGAATGCTACTGAATGCTGCTCCCAGTCATCACTATCTCAACATACTCACCATATTCTTAAAAAGACTCTATTTTTCATGGATAAAAAATGCAATTTTACTGTTCCACGGAATGGGATATGTAAAGGTAATTTTTTTTCTTTTTTATAAATTCTAACACCTGATCGAGCTAGTAGCTATATCGGTTTTGATATTAATTATTAATACACCTGCATAAACTATTAATTTAATTTGAACCTTGCTATAATGTACACATACGTGTTTTTGTGAATTTAATTATTAGCTAGGTTTCCATAAGAAACTCATCATTAATTCATCAGTTCGATCTATACCATTATATATATATCCTTTTATACGTACGTAGTAAAATAATTATAATATTAATAATTTTTTTAACGGTGATGCTTGCAGATTTATCAAGTCAAGAATTCATTGATGGTGCTTCACTTCTTTCGGGGCCATGACAGCTTCAAGTTTATTTGGACCACTTTTGGTTGGTTTTATATATTCAACTATGTACCTGTATGTTTAATATAATCTTTATTTGCCTATATATATATATATATATAATTAACAAGTCTTCATATTATGAATGAGAAAGTTTATTCATATTCGAGCAGCCATATGATTTCACGTACACGTAGTTTTTCCTTTTTAACAAGTTATTAGTTAATTACTCCTTCCCTACCCGGTGAGAGCTACTCATGAATAATTTGGACATGGAGATTAAGAAAATGTAATAAAATAAGTAGATGTATTAAAAGTAACGTCATTTTGAAGAAAAAAAGGAATAAGAATATTCTAAATTACCTTTATAATTAATTAATTCATTAAATTACATATTAATTAACTGATTGTTGTATGCACTTTAAATGGGTTGATTCGGATGTGGACTATTCGTTAGTACGATACAAACATGTATTATGATCGGGGGTTATTACGTGTTTATACGGATAGTTATGAAGATTAATAGAAGATAATATGATGAAATAAGCAAGAAAGATGAAGAACAAAGATGTTGCTTCTTGGAGAAGCTAAAAGCTTGAGAGCTTAGGGAGAGTATATTGCTTAGGTTTGGGTGATTTGGTGGAATGGAGAACTTGTGTGTTACAATGAGCCTTTTAGGCATTATATAGTGGTTTTTGGGGTCTGCCCGCCCTTTACACGTGGCAAAACCTTACTGGACCTGTCTTTTGCCCGAAAAGGTGATGGGATGGCGCATTTAATGCTAAACCGCCTCTGGTAGTCGTCCTCGGCGAGATGCCGAGCAGCTGGAAAACCAGCTCGTCACTCGCCGCTGTGGTCGCCGGAGCAACTGGTCGCCATGTCTTGTGTCATCTCCCAAAGCTTCAACACTTGCCTTCTCTATCTCAAACGTATACCTACTCGCCAACATCTTTGGGCGAGCAGTTCACTAGAATGTGCTCGCCAACATATTTGGGCGAGCACTCAAATATATTAAATACAATAATTATATTACATTTTCTTCTTGTTGACTGGTCGTCGCTTGACTTTGTTGACTGGTCGTCGCTTGACTTTGTTGACTAGTCCTCGCCACGTAAGCTGGTGACTAGGATTGAATTGTCAAAGATTGATTTCTTTGACTGGGTATAACATTTGCCCCCTGGTCGCCTTTCTTCGCATTCATAGAATGGTAAGGCGAGCAGTGTACTCGTCTTCTTAGATTTGTCTTCGACAAGCAAATCAATTTTGGAGTATTGATGACGTAAAATGGAGGCGATCACCTCGTTACCTACGCCGAGCACGCTTTCGGAAGCACCTTTAATGTTGATTGATGTGACCTGTGTCAGACGTCTAATTGGCGCCCAAAATTTTGAATTTGAGCGCGTGGGGCACGTGCCGACCTCAACGGTCGCGGGTGGGGGTCACTTTCCGACCTCGATTTCGGAAATGACCCCAAAACTTTGGGAAAATTGCGATTTTGACCCCGTTTTTTGCACATAGGTCCCTGATCGATTTTGCCTATAAATATGGGCTTTACCTTCTTCAAAACACTTTCCACTCTTTGCACTCTGAAATTTCTTCTCGAGCTCCTTCCAAGCTTCTTCTTCAAGGCTTTTCCGGTGACATTTGGGTGGTTTTCGATCGTCGAAAAGGTAAACAACTCACATTTCTTTCTTTAAAAAACTTCTTTTCCACCATTTCTTAAGAAAAAATGGAGATTAGTGGTGGCTCCGGTGGTGGTTCTCCGCCGTTGGACGGTGGCGCCGCCAGATCCGGCGATGCCGATAACTTAACTTTAGCCTTAGTGGAGAGGTCCTCCTCTTCGGACTCTAGGATCTATTCCCCCGAACCCTTCAACGTGAGAGTTCGCAAAATTAGACCGGAGGTGGTCGTCGACCTAGAAGAGTCCTCCGAAAATGATAGGGAAGATGCCGGCAACGATGTCGAGGAGGACGATGATGAGACCGATTCTGATCTGCGTGATCAGAGCCTAGATAGGGGGTGGGCGAACAGATCGACCCTGCTCGAGTCGAGGAGACTTTGTCAAGCAGCCTCCGCGAGGACCATGAGGAGGTTGTTCGCTATGCGGCGAGCATAAAGGATATTCTGAGTGGTCAAGAGGGGTTGGATGGTGATGAACTCTCGAGGGAGACATTCTACGAGTATTACCGCGATTACCCGCCTAGAGAGATTCCTCGCCCATACCGAGCAGCCTCTGGATCGATGTATGTGGCCTGCGAGTACGCGAGCAGCGTCTCCTCGGCCCAATTGGAGAACTCTCGAAAGAAGTATCAATTGCCAGCCGATGTCTGCTTCTTCGTTCCTCGTGCCGACGAGAGGGCCGACCAGCCGCCAGAAGGGATGGTCGCCGTCAACATAGGCATGATGGAGGCAGGGTTGAGGTTCCCCCTGCACCCCAGTGTCACAAACTTCTTACGCTTTCTGGGGGTGGCCCCTTCTCAGATATTGCCGAACGGTTGGTCAAATCTGATCGGGCTCCTCACCCTGTTCGTCCTGATCGCGGCCGAGAATGGTTGTCGGAATACTTGGCTGAGCCCGAAGGAGATCAATTACTTACTTCAAGCGGCCGAGGTTGGAAAAAACGTGGGTTACGGTTTTTACTATGTAAAAAGCCGTGACAACATCAAATTGGTCGAGGGGGTCCCCAACAAGATCCGTGATTGGAAGACCAACTGGTGGTGGGTAGCCGGTGACTGGAAAAGTGCGGTCAGGCTGGACGGATCACCTGATCGCATTCTCATCGCCACTGAATACCAGAGAATTCGTGGTAAGTCCTTTTATTTCTGCTCGTTCTTATCTATACTGAATAACTCCTCGCTCTTGCAGATGAACTTGCTCGCACGAGGACTGCCGAGCAACATCTCACTACCCTCTTCCACTATCATATTTGCTGCGCGCTTAATCGTCGCTATTTGGAGAGGTCCTGCCGCTTTTTGAACAGGGAGTGTATGCGCGAGCGAGCAGGCCTTAGAGTACCTCCTCACCATATCACTCGAGAGTTTCCTCCAGGTATTAGAAATATTCCCAAGTATTTTTTGCAAAAAAATCTTCTCTTCGTAATACTGATCCTTTTTTCTTTTAGTAGTGGTTCCTGGCAAAGTTATCACCTACCTTCCTCCGACCCTCGATCTCGACCGAATCATGTCGAGCAAGATGATCCGAGCGGCGAAAGCTCTCCGCGAGCGACAAATCGTCGACAGCTCGGGTAAGAGAAAGAAACCGGAGACCGCGGCGGCGCCTTCGTAAAAAGCTGCCAAACAACCCCGAGGGGGCCCTTCTCGCCTAAACGCTGCCGAGCAGTGGCTAGGGCCAAACGTCGAGGGGAACGTCTCGCCGAGGAGATCCCCGCCGAGGGGAAACTCGCCTCCCCCACTGGCCGTACCCCCACCAAGGCCATCTCCCCCTCGCCGAAGCACAAGGGCGCGAGAGGTCGCTGGGAGCTCGTCCGCCGGACAACGGGCCCCTGGTGATAATACTCTTCTCGGCTGGGACGCCGTCAGGGTTGCCAAGTAAGTTCTCCGAGAAAAATGCTTTTGAATATTTTCTAAGTACTTTTTCTAAACTTCCTTTCTTCTAAACCAGGCTTGTCGAGCACCCGGTCGTTGAACCGTTCAACGAGGAACTCCTCGGCTTTTACCGCTCGCGGGATCCGCTAGACGAGGAGGTGTACCCCCAGCCCTTGGTCAGGTCCATGAGGCACATTCCACGCTCGTTGACCACGAACTTTGTCGACGAGGTCGACAATCAAAATTTCTTGGAGAATGCAAGGCAGGTCGCCATTGAGCTCAGCCGCGCCTCCTTTGCTGCCGAAAAACTCTGCATGCAAATCTACGAGAATCGTAGGATCAGCGAGGAGAGGAGCGTGAAGCTCGCCCACCTGGCCAAGGCTAAAGCGGGCGTAGACAGGCAGCTGGCCGTCTCAGAGGAGAAGGTGGTCGATCTTGAGACCAAGCTGGCCGATTCTGAGGCCCAGCTTGAGGTTGTTCGGAAGAAAGATCAAGAGGATCTTCAAACGATCGAAGATCTCCGTGCTCGCCTCAATGCTGCCGAGAACGAGCTAAAACAGAAAATTGCTGAGGTGGGCATTCTTCAAAATAATGCTGCAACTGCTGAGGAAAATTTGGCCAAACTTCGGCAAGAGCTGGTCGTCGTATCCGAGGAGAGGGATGAAAGCAATGATGTCGCCGCATGCGCAGCCATTCTATCAGTCGCACTTACCGCCCATGAGCTTGTTCACAAACTCAAAGAGGCTCAACCAGATGTGGACGTCACTCTGCTCGGCGGCTTCATAGACGACCTCCTCATGGATGAAAGTCCCAAGGCTGAATCAAGTTTGCCCCTACTCCCTCTGCTGAAAATGGGGCTCCAGTTACCTCGTCTTTTGGGCGTTCCAGTGTACTTCAATGACCCCCCCGCTGAGGAGGTTGGAGGCGAGCAGGATGCTCCTACCGAGGTGGTGGCCGCGGGCGAAGAAGAGGGCCCTGCTGAGGAGAATGCCACTGAGATGTAAAATCTCTTTTTCTTTTTGTTAGGAATGTCCGGCCACTAGGGCCTTTTTGTAATTCCAGCCTTTCCAAGGTTTTTTTAATGAATGAAACTTTTTTGCTTATGACGTGTTCGTTTTTCCTTGTCACTACTTTCCACTTTATGTTATTTATTTTTTGCAAGTACTTTTTAATAAATGCTTTTTATCTCTTCTTTCATTGGTTTAAGTTCGTCGTTGTTATCTTGCGAGCATCTTTAAGAAAGAGTGCTCGTCTTTCCTTTGCGAGCCTCTTTAAGAAAGAGTGCTCGTCTTTCCTTTGCGAGCCTCTTTAAGAAAGAGTGCTCGGCTTTCCTTTGCGAGCATCGTTAAGAAAGAGTGCTCGTCTTTCCTTTGCGAGCCTCTTTAAGAAAGAGTGCTCATCATTCCTTTGCAAGCCTCTTTAAGAAAGAGTGCTCGTCTTTCAGAGCTAACCATTCGTCGGTTGAACTCTTTTATCTTAGGTAGTGATCGTCGTCGCCACTACCCTGCGAGCATCTTTAAGAAAGAGTGCTCGTCTTTCCTTTGCGAGCCTCTTTAAGAAAGAGTGCTCGTCTTTCCTTTGCGAGCCTCTTTAAGAAAGAGTGCTCGTCTTTCCTTTGCGAGCATCGTTAAGAAAGAGTGCTCGTCTTTCCTTTGCGAGCCTCTTTAAGAAAGAGTGCTCGTCTTTCCTTTGCGAGCCTCTTTAAGAAAGAGTGCTCGTCTTTCAGAGTTAACCATTCGTCGGTTGAACGCTTTTATCTTAGGTAGTGATCGTCGTCGCCACTACCCTGCGAGCATCTTTAAGAAAGAGTGCTCGTCTTTCCTTTGCGAGCATCTTTAAGAAAGAGTGCTCATCTTTCACAGCTGGCTACGCAGAGCCCTATCTAAAATTTCTAAAACTTATCTAACACTTTGATGAAATTTACAAACTTTCTGATAAACACCTGGGACTAAAGATTTGCTGAATTGAAAACATGACTAGATACAAATTACACAAATATAAAGAAATTAAAAACTTACTGATAAAATTTCTTCAACTTGACTGCATTCCATGGGTACTTGCTTGGTTTGCCCTCGAGATCTTCTAGCTTGTACGATCCGTTCAAGAGTGTGCGCGTTATTCGGTACGGACCCTCCCAAGTCGGGCCAAGTATGCCAATGTCCGTCGCCCGCCGAAGTACGAGCTGGACGATGGAGAATTGGCGAGCACGTACTTTGGTGTTGTAGTAGCGCTCTGACCTTTGTTTGTAGACCACATTCTTCTCGTCCGCTGTTAGTCTTCGCTCCTCTAGGAAGTCCAAATCGGAGAGCTGTGCATCGTTATTCAACTGCTCGTCATAGTTTGCTACTCGAAAGGTGGCGACCTGCCCCTCTGTTGGTATGACAGCTTCGGTTCCGAACGCGAGCGCGAACGGTGTCTCACCTGTAGAATTTCTCGTGGTCGTCCGATATGCCCACAGAACCATGTGCAACTCGTCCGCCCATTTGCCCTTCAATCCATCTAGCTTAGCTTTCAAGGTGTGCTTGATGATTTTGTTGATTGCCTCTACTTGCCCGTTTGATTGTGGATGATAGGGTGTTGAAAAAAATTTCTTGATGTTCCATTTTGAGCAGAATTCCAGCATGTCTTGACTCGTGAACTGACGTCCGTTGTCGGTCACTATCGCTCGTGGTAGGCCGAACCTGCAAATTATATTCTTCCAAATGAAGCTTGTCATCTGGCCCGTTGTGATGGTCTTCAATGCCTTTGCTTCTGTCCATTTGGTGAAGTAATCGACTGCTACGACTACGAAAGTTACTCCCCCAGCAGCTGGTGGGAAAGGTCCGATGATGTCGATCCCCCACTTTACGAAAGGTCATGAACTATACACCGAGATGAGCTCGTCTGGTGGTGAGTGAATGGCGGGAGCGAAAGCTTGACATCTCTTGCACGTCTGCGCGTAGTGGATTGCATCCTTCTTTAGTGTTGGCCAGAAATAGCCTTGCCTTATGATCTTTAAAGCGAGCGCTTGCCCCCCTGTATGATTTCCACACACTCCGTCGTGGATTTCATACATAACGATCTTCGCTTCGTCTTCTCCGAGGCATTTCAATAAAGGCATTGAAAAACCTCGTTTGTACAACTGGTCGCCAATAATAGTGTACCTTGCGGACCTGAGCTGCAGTCTGGTCGCCTTCACCTTGTCGTCCGGGAGCTCGCCGGTCTTGATGTATTTGGTGATCGGCGTCCTCCAGTCCTCGTCGCTGGTCGCTTCAATCTGCAAAATTTGACCTCTGCTCATTGATGGGGAAGAAATCTTAGTGATGGTTGCTTCTGAAAATATTGCCTCCCCCTCTGAAGTGGCCAGCCGAGCTAAAGCATCTGCTTGCGTATTCTCCTCCCTAGGGATTTGCTCGATGTGAAACTGATCGAATTGCTCGAGCAATCCTTTCACCAAGTCTTGATACTTCAACATTTGATCGCCACGAGCCTCGTACTCGCCCGTTATCTGACATACCACTAGCTGAGAATCGGAAAAAAAAATCAGTTTTCTGGCGCCCACGGCCATAGCCATCCTGATTCCTGCGACCAGAGCCTCGTACTCTGCCTCGTTGTTCGTCGCCCGATATTTGAACTCGATCGCCGAAGCAAAAGTCTGTCCGGCCGGACTAGTGAGGACGACTCCTGCCCCTGCTTTGGTGCTCGTCGAAGAGCCATCGACGAACAGTGTGCAAGGAAGCTCGATTTCCTTGTCCAATTTCTCTGGAAAAGTGAGTTCCACAATGAATTCTGCCAGCACTTGTCCCTTGATTGCCGTTCTGGGCGAGTAGGTGAGCCCAAATTGCCCGATTTCCACCCACCATTTCAAAAGTCTTCCGGTGGTGTCCGGACGATGTAGTGCTCGCCGAAGAGGAAAGGTCGTGAGGACGACCACCTCGTGGTCGAACAGGTATTGCCTTAGTTTTCTGACGCTCATGACTAATGCATATGCCAATTTTTCCATTGGAGTATATCTCAACTCCGCTTCTCTCAGTGTCTGACTTACATAATAGATTGGAAGATGTGTGCTCCCCTCTGCTCGGACGAGCACTGAACTGATCGCACAGTCAGTGGCCGCCAAGTAGAGATACAAGATTTCTCCGGGAACTGGCTTAGATATGACCTTCGGATCCGATAAATATTCTTTTAGCTTGCCGAAAGCTTTTTCACATTCGTCTGTCCATTCGAACCTCCCTTTTTTCAAAGCATCGAAAAAAGGTTTGCAACGATCGTCCGTTCGTGCTACGAATCTGTTCAGCGATGCAAGGCATCCTGTCAACCTCTGCACTTCTTTTACGTTTCTTGGGCTTTGCATGTCGATGATTGCTTGAATTTTACTCGGATTCGCCTCGATGCCCCGCTGGCTAACCAAGTGCCCCAGAAATTTCCCGGAGCTAACTCCAAAACTGCATTTCTTTGGATTTAACTTCATGTTGTATTCTTTCAGAATATCGAATGTCAAGGAGAGGTGGTGTAGGTGATCTTCCTTTCGTAAAATTTTGACAACGATGTCGTCGATGTAGACCTCCACCATCTCGCCGATGTGTTGCTCAAACATTTTATTTACCAGTCTTTGGTATGTTGCCCCCGCGTTTTTCAAACCGAAAGGCATTCTTTTCCAATTGTACATGTCCGTTGCGGTCATGAAAGCAGTGTGTCGCTGTTCGTCGGGATGCATAGCAATCTGATGGTACCCCGCGAAAGCGTCCATGAAAGTTAACATCTCGTGCCCCGCTGTATTGTCTACCAAATGATCGATGTGGGGCATCGGAAAGTGATCTTTTGGACAGGCGTCGTTTAGATCTGTGAAGTCTATACACAATCTCCACGACCCGGTCGCCTTTTTGATGAGCACTGGATTTGCCAACCACTCAGGATCAATTCCAGTTTTCTCAATTAATTTATTGTCGATCAATTTCTTGACTTCTACTGCCATAGCCGCATACTTATCGGGCCCAAATTTTCTTCGTTTTTGGGTGATGGGTCTTCTTGTTGGATCAATGTTTAACTTGTGGCAGGCGTAGCTTGTTTTGATACCTATCATGTCCTCATGCGACCATGTGAAAGCTCCGACGTTTTCTTTCAAAAATGCGATTATATCGGACCGCAAATGTGCTGGTAAATTTGAACCTATGAATACCTCGAGTTCCGGACGAGCATCGTTTAATTGAATAGTTTCAAGGTCCTCCGCTGAAGTTGCCCGCTCTTTAGGCTCCTTCCAATGAGGATCCTCGATTCCGAACTTTGGCTCAAAACCTAACCTAGGCTCCAGATCTGGAATGTTTTCTGGAACCTGGTCGTCGGGGATCTGGTCGCCCGAATCTATCTGCTCGTCGATTTCCATTTGGGCGTGGTCGTCCACCTCCATGGAGGCGTGTTCGTTCGCCTCTATTTGGTGGTCGTCGAGATGCTGACTACACTCCCCAACTTCGATCTTTCGGTACTTGCAAGGAAGACCTTCTAGGTAGTTCATTTGTCCTTTTAGTTTTTGACACTCAATATACTGGCCAATCATAGTAGTAGTTTTGGAATGACGCTTAGCAAAACGGACAAGACACTCCCTCGCCCGCAACTGATCGCCCCCGACGGTTATAACACCCGCCGGGGTCGGAAACTTAATACAATAATAAAAAGTAGAAGCGGCCGCCTTGAACTCATTGAAGAAAGGTCGGCCAAGGAAAACGTTGTATGAAGACGGCATGTCGACGATCATGAAGTCGAGCTGCCGGGTATAGTGCACTGCTGGCTCCTTTATTGACGCCAGCTCTAAATATAGTCTGATTCTCCCAATTGGATGGGAGTGAGTGTCTCCAAACCCTACGATGATATCGTCGCAAGGCTCGATGTATTCTGCATATCCACCGAGGGCGTCGAGAGTATGTTTGAAAAGGATGTTGGTGTACGCCCCGGTGTCGACCATCATTCGATGGACGTTCGTTCCCATGATTTTTCCAGTGATGACCAAGGCATCATTATTTGGCTGCACTACACCGTTCAAGTCGTCGTTTGTGAAAACGATCTGGTGGGATGGAGGCTGCTCGGCAGTCGGAGCGACGCACACCTGATGGACGTTATTGAGTGCTCGCAGCTCGCTCTGCTGTCGGCGAACAGATAGAGCAGTTCCCGACTCAGTCCCCCCCAAGGGACCTTCTATCATTAGACAACCCCCGCCCACATTATCGATGTCGCCGATCGGATTGTTCGGCATGGGTGGGGCCAATTTCTGGCGATTGAGCTGCTGGCGAAGGTCGTCGCTGTCGTCGCGACGCTTCTTGCCCCGGTTGTCGCCATTTCCTCCTCCGGACTTAATGAATTGGGCGAGCTTGCCCTCATTGTACAGCTTGAAGAGGTTTCTCACCATGTCTCGGCACCCATTGGTGTGGTGGCCGACAGAGTTGTGGTAGTTGCAAAACTTACTACCATCGAGATTTGCATCGCTCGTATGCATTGGCTTTGCTTGGGGGAGCAGATTCTTTCCCCTGATCGCATTGTAGATGCCCCTGGGATCAACGGTGAGGGCTTCCCTGAATTGGAGGATCTCAGGAGACTCCTCGAAAGGCCTGAAGTTTGATGGGCGAGCATTGCCGCCCTGAGTGGTCGCCTTTTTGGGCTGGGAAGACTCCCCAGTGTTAGAATTTTTCTTTGGCCAAACTCTTTTGGCCGCGTCCGGCTGCTCGTTAGCTTTGGCGGCGTCCATAATCTCTTCCATTTGGATGAAATTTCCCGCCCTACTGCGGAAATCCGCATAGGAAACGGGGAAAGAGGTATGCATAGATTCCCATAGCTTGGAACCTATTCTTAGTCCGGAGATAGCCGATATTAGCTTTGTCTCGTCATTAACAGCTTCTCCGTCGATCACCAACCTATCGAAACGTTCGATAAAGTCCTTGCCCGATTCGGTTGGTGTTTGGCGAACGTTTGCCAAACGTTACTTTGAGGCTGGGCGAGCAGCAATAGACCCAAAGTGAGTCAAAAATTGTTGCCCCAGCTCTAGGAAAGAGGTGATGGATCCGGCACCCAAGGTGGTGTACCAGCGATGAGCTCGATCTCCCAAGGTCAAGGAGAAGTTTCTGCATTGGGTGGCGTCCGTTGCCCCGATTGAGGCCATATAACTTGCATATTTAGAAAGATGCACCCTTGGGTCGGACGCCCCATCGTAAGCTGCCATAGAAGCCATTTGTATCTTCCTTTGAATGGGGGCGGTGAGAATCATAACACTCAAAGGTGGAGTGGGCAAAGTGACTGGTGGGGCAGTCCCTTGCTTTGCTGCGACCACCTCTGCTCGCAAGGTCTCCATCTCCAACTTCATTATTTTTTGAGTTTCGAGGAACTGGGCGAACTGCCCCTCCTCAGCTGTTTGTGGTCGGGGGACGACGACCTCGTCGCGTCGGCTCCCGCGAGAAGCGGCCGGGTGATCACCCTAATGTGATCGCTTGGGAGAACGCCTCTCTGAGTGATGGTTGTGGTAACTCTTTGACTGAGCTCGCCCACCACCTGGCCCTACTCGATCTAGGGCGGAGACCCTGTCTCCCTTTTTACCACCACGATCTTTGTGGTCGTTCCTAGCTGGTCGTCGCCCGATATCAAAGTGCAACGGGCGAGGAGCTTTTTGTGGGTCCTTGTCGCCTACTCGGTCGAAAACGGAGTTCCGAGCATATGAGTCTCCCGTATGACTGTTATGGGAGCGGACTGGTGCTTTGTTTCACTCCCCGTCCTGGGGACGAATGGAGTAAGAGTGATAGGAACGGTTGTCCTCCTCGTCATTTAACCTCGCTTTGGCTTTGCGAGCTCTGTCGAAGGCCTGATCTTTGGCCTTTTCAACTTCTTCCACTTCGATTAACCTCCTCTTCTCTAGGAGGAAATCGGAGAAGTCTTTCAAGTTCTGGGGATCTTTCAAGATGTCCCCCACGTTCAGATTGGCAAAAGGGTTTTGTGGCGGAGCCGCCGGCGGCGGAGGGTGCTCGTTCCCTCCGTGCGGTGGGATTCCGTCTTGATTCGAATGATGAGACATCGTTTAAAGAGTGTCTTTAAATATTACAAAAGTACTAGGCTATCGAAGCTTTAAAACGAAAGATTAAAGTTCTTACGCAGAAGAACGTGCTATTACAACTACTGATCTTAGCAAAGTAACAACAACAGAAGCTTGAAAATACAAATACAAAGAGATCAAACTCCAAAATATGCTACGAAAACTGAAAATGTTCAAGAACACGAAGAACACTAAAAAACGTAAATAAACGCTTTAAACGGTAGATCTACCGATTAAAACTTAAAAAACAAGAGTTTGCTAGCCGATCGCTCGGTGATCGGTTGAAACCTTGATGATGAACACGTAAAAGGTCCCCTCCTTCTAGCGCCAAATGATGTATGCACTTTAAATGGGTTGATTCGGATGTGGACTATTCGTTAGTACGATACAAACATGTATTATGATCGGGGGTTATTACGTGTTTATACGGATAGTTATGAAGATTAATCGAAGATAATATGATGAAATAAGCAAGAAAGATGAAGAACAAAGATGTAGCTTCTTGGAGAAGCTAAAAGCTTGAGAGCTTAGGGAGAGTATATTGCTTAGGTTTGGGTGATTTGGTGGAATGGAGAACTTGTGTGTTACAATGAGTCTTTTAGGCATTATATAGTGGTTTTTTGGGTCTGCCCGCCCTTTACACGTGGCAAAACCTTACTGGACCTGTCTTTTGCCCGAAAAGGTGATGGGATGGCACATTTAATGCTAAACCGCCTCTGGTGGTCGTCCTCGGCGAGATGCCGAGCAACTGGAAAACCAGCTCATCACTCGCCGCCGTGGTCGTCGGAGCAACTGGTCGCCATGTCTTGTGTCATCTCCCAAAGCTTCAACACTTGCCTTCTCTATCTCAAACGTATAACTGCTCGCCAACATCTTTGGGCGAGCAGTTCACTAGAATGTGCTCGCCAACATATTTGGGCGAGCACTCAAATATATTAAATACAATAATTATATTACATTTTCTTCTTGTTGACTGGTCGTCGCTTGACTTTGTTGACTGGTCGTCGCTTGACTTTGTTGACTAGTCCTCGCCACGTAAGCTGGAGACTAGGATTGAATTGTCAAAGATTGACTTCTTTGACTGGGTATAACACTGATGAGAGAGTATTTGCCAACCCGGCCGGTACATAAGAAATTGCAAGGAGAAGCTATTAAATCAATTATCTCAGATATTAATGGTTTAACTAACATGAATGAAGAAGACAAAATGGATCCCGAGGAAGAAAACATGTCTAAGATGGCTGAGGACAAGACAAATGATTTAAGTCTAAAAGTGTTGATCAGGACAAACTGGAAGAAGTCAATCAAGATTATAAAGTCACTCAAATGGAGAGGACAAACCTTCTGAAGAAAAGTTGGAAGGAGATAATATCACTGTTGAAATTAGTGATCGAAAAGAGTGAAGATTACTTTGATGGAGTTCACACTGTTATAGAAGAAATAAAGAATGGAGATTCCTCAAGTGAAGGAGAGAAAATTGAGGAAATCGACCAAGCTCAATTGATTGAGAATACTGAGAAGGAAGCAATTCAAAATGTTGAATCTATATATGGAGATTGTCAAGTTGGATGAAATTCCAAGTGACAAAATTAAAGAAGTTGTGCATTCCATCATCTAAGATGGATGAATCAATTCTAATTCCTGAGGTCAAAGAAACTATTTAAATATCATATGTACGTAATTAATATTAACAATAATACTATATTAATTATAAGTACTACTCCCTCCGTCCACAAAAAGTGTGCTCACTTTTTTTATACATGTTTTTTAAAAAATCATATTTTAATTATAAAGAGTATATTTAAAATAATGAGTAAAGAATATATTTAGTAGATACTCGATCTTGTTAGTAAAGTAGAACAAATATTCAAAAGTGAACTATTTAAATAGAATAAGCATATTTTTTATGAACCCAAAAAAAAAGAAATTAGCACACTTTTGGTGGACGGAGGGAGTATATTTTAAAAAATTAATGGAGTATGAGACTCAAGAAGACGGGTTTGGATGCAAAGTTTGTCATATTCTTGAAGATGTTAAAAAAGATACACATCAACATCCCGTTTGCGAAGGCCCTTGAGCAAATGCCTCATTATGCCAAGTTCTTGAAGGAGATTATAATGAGCAAGAAGAGAAAAATGGTGGAGTACGAGACGGTTCACCTCACCGAAGAATGTAGCTCCATCATCCAAGCTAAGCTACCTCCAAAGTTTAGGGATCCCGGTTCATTCACATTACCGTGTGTAATTGGCAAGGAGTGAACTTATCGTGCTTTATGTGATCTTGGAGCAAGCATTAACCTCATGCCGTTGTCACTTTCCAAATCACTCGGCTTAGAAGAATATATATTATAATATAATATTATAATATATATTAGTTAAGGCAAATATTAATAATGTATATAAATATATTAGTTTCTTAAATATTAATATATATTAGCTTCTGAAAATTATGAGTATTGTTATGATTAATATAAATTTATGAAACAAATTTACATATAATTGAGTTTATTAATTATTTAATAGTAATTAATAATTAATATATTTAATAGTATTCACATGGGTATAATTTATTATGATAGTACTAATAATATTATAATATGATATAACATACATATACTATTAAGATTATTATTGCATAATATTATATAATTAACAATAGTATTATACTGATAATTTATGGCCATACATATATTATCATAATTAATAATATTACTAAATAGTATAAATAATATAATATACATTATTAATAATATTCTGATATATTATAATATGTATTAATACTATTATTTAAAAATATAAATATTATTGTATAAACTATATCAATATATGGTTAATATCCTATTAAATTATCACTATATTAATTATATATATTTTTTGAAAGGACACTATATTATATTATTAAATATCAATATTATAATTAATTGTTAATAATATGTATAAATAGTAATATATTAATTATAATATCACTAATCATATGGTATTATTATTTTAATATACATATTATATCATATTAATACGACCATCCCACACCCACGTCCCGCCGGCCACCCTCCCCCACCTCCGACCACCCCCCTAAATTCCCCAGCCTCGTCCCGCCGTCCTCCACCCCCCTCCCTCCTCCTCCGCCAGTTTCCAGGCCGCCGGCGTCCCCGCCACCCCGCACCTCCCTGCTTCATCCGCTTATGGAGTCCTTCTAGGACCTCCCTCTGTTCCCATGGCCGACGCCCCAGAGCTCGACGGCGCTTCACCGGTAAGCTCTCCCCCACAGCTTCCTCAGTCGCCTCCCCCTACGGCGATGGACGCTGATCGCCTCGGCCCGGAATGGCCGTCCCTCCCCCACAGCAGAGTGCCTTCGTTTCGTGCCACGGCTCCCCGCCCCCCTCAACCGCCCCACGCCGGCCTCCACCCCTCCTGGTCGTCCCCCGTCGCCTTTCTCCTCCACTGGCAGTCCTCCGCCGCCGCCCTTGCGGGAGCAGGAGACTCTCCCAATGCCGTCTAACAGCTCACAGCCCTTACAAGAGCAGGCTCCATCTCCGATGACCCCTCCGTCCTTAGCCAATTTCTCCCCTAGTGAAATTGTTCTAGCTAAGCTTCTTATACCTCGGTTCCCGGGACTAGGCGCCTTTTTGAAATCTCTTGATCAGTCCGTTCCCATTGGTGTTCACCTCCCCTCCTTGGAGGAACACTTTCCTGGGTTTACTGAGTTTCTCGAACCGTTTGTTGACTTTCTACATGCACTGCCGTCTCCCACCTCGTTCGTGTCCGCCTTGGTTGGACTGAGCACCCCGGCACCGCCCTCTTCTGAGATGCCCACCTTGGTCGTTGGCATCTCCTCCACGAGCCCAGTCATTTTTCCTGATCACATGCGCCCATGTAAGAAGGGAGATTACTTCACGATCTCGATTGATAATGCCACGTTACAGGCTAGAGTGAACGAATTTAAGGATGCCTTGATTGGTCGCTTAATCACCCCTCGTGGAAAAGCCCCGATACCGTATGCTGAGTTGTCGAAGAAGCTCGTCGAGTCTTGGTCCCTCCATGGGAGCCTCTCTGTTGTACCAATCGGAAAAGGATTTGTTATTCTCAAATTCCACCTTTTGGAAGAGCGCGACCGTATTTTTAGAAGACGTGATTGGCAACTGGGCCCAGGTTCCATTCGTCTTCAAAAATGGTCTCCCGGTTTCAATCCGAATCAGGCGCCGACTTCGATGGCTCAAGTTTGGGTACGCCTCCTCGGCCTCCCGATTGAACTCTGGCAGTCCACGGTTCTCTCGGCTGCGGCTTCGGCGATTGGCAAGCTCATTAAAATGGATGGTCACACAGCAGCCAAGACCATGGCTCAGTATGCTAGAATCTTGGTCGAGGTGGATATGAAACAACCTTTTTTGGAGCGTCTGGTCCTTGAATGTGAGGACGATTCGGTGACGGTGGAGGTTCTTTATGAGCAGCTTCCAGAGTTCTGCAGCCACTGTAAAGTAGTTGGACACGTATATGCTCGTTGCGCTATGGGACAGGCCCCGCCGCCCCCTCGCGACGACTCCCGTGGTAGGCCCCGACACAAAAGACGGTCGAGGCCTTTAGATTAGATTTTTAATGGGTTAGATTAACTGACAACTGTAGTTATTACGACACCTTACGACACCCTGACTACATGTAGAAGGTCCCTAGAAAGAATAAGGGTTGGTCTGCTATGGACTCGAGTGCATGTTGTGCACCCTAGTCCATGTGCACTTTTCAGTTTTACTAACTTACACTTTTTGGTAAATGGTGTTGCACTTTTCAATTATTACTAAAAATATTATTATACAGTTTAATAATTGAAAAGTGCAACACCATTTACCAAAAAGTGTAAGTCAGTAAACTGAAAAGTGCAACATAGATTAGGGTGCACAACACGCATTCGAGTGAACATCTTATGATATTTTTATTTCAACTCTTATACAAATACTTTCATCATTTTTTTCCCCCACTTGCAGTGATCGTCTTTTTCTCCATAATCTTGGTTAATACGGAGTATTATTTTTCTGTTTTTCAGAATCATTTTCATCTCATAATTGTCGTTTATCACAAATATTTCTTTCAATTTGTAATTTTACCAACCTCGATGGTTGGCGTCTCTATCTCTCTATCAAAAAGTCGTTTTTTTCAAATTAATTTGTAAATTTTTTAAATCTATTTCCACCACAAATTTTCATTCATACTCTACTCACGCGCCATATTTTTTAAAGCTATTAGTAGGTAATCCTCTCTCGTATCCCCTAGGGAATCATATTTCTTAAGAATTTAATTGTAATTTAATTTATAGGGTATTACGAATGCTTCAAGAAAAAAAAGAGATTGAAAAGTTTTGTTTCACCTGTCACTATGGATACAACCACCCTGTTTTTATTTAGTTGATTTTTTGGGAGTGTTTATTTTCTCAAAACTTTAATTTTTATTTTTGGCACGCGGTATAATTGTAGATTGGTACTCTTTCCTTAATAAATAAATCAACTTTTAACTTTTTTTTAGGTGGAATTAAAAAGAGTATGTTTGAACAATCTGTGCTAACAATATGATTTAATTCTTATTTTCCTTCTCCAAATGTAGAAATATAAAATTTCTTAAATAATAAAAATTATCCATTATTATTACTTCAAAATTTATATATCTTATTATACATAACAAAACATCATTAACAAAATTCGAAGAAAAAAAAAAGAGACTAATGTTTACTTTAAGGCAAGGAGAATGACCGAATGTCCCCTAATATAATAGGTAAAGTCTAGTATGCACTCGGAGTGTATGTTGTGCACCCTAGTTCATGTGCATTTTTCAGTTTTACTGACTTACACTTTTTGGTAAATGGTGTTGCACTTTTCAATTATTACTAAAAATATTATTATACAGTTTAAGAATTGAAAAGTGCAACACCATTTACCAAAAAGTGTAAGTCAGTAAACTAAAAAGTGTAACATGAACTAGGGTGCACAACATGCACTCGAGTCCATAGCAGACCAACCCAATATAATATTACTCTAATTAATAAGTCATTAAATTATTTAACATGCGATGCACTTAATTATTTCCTAATCTCAATTATACCTCCCCCTTTGGTAACACGACTACACGCCAACTTGCCACATTATTCACTACTACACATTTTCACTTGGAGAGCTTTGAAAAAGGGTCTTTGAGAGCTTTTAAAACCGTTCTTCAAGTGACAGCTCTCCAAGCTAAGAGAGCGGTTAAAAACTGCTCTCTAAGTAATTTGCACCCACGCCTATCATCTTCTTCCTCTTCGCAGAATTTATTCACAATCAGAAAGTTAGGAATTTATTCAACTTTCAAACACAGGAAAAAAAAATAAAAAACATAAAATTTTCGAAGAATTTATTCACAGCAAGTTAGGAATTTGCACCCACGCCTATCATCTTCTTCCTCTTCGCATAAAATTTAACACAGGAAAAACAAACATAAAAACAAATCCATATCAAAGGTTGAATTTAAATTTTCAAACATAAAAACAAATCGCCAATTTCTATACACACATATATATATACAAGAGTACGTACCTACAATTGTGCGGAGTAGGACGTCAACGGCAACAATGACAGCTGGAGAGGAAGTCGACGGCGACGGCTGGAGAGAGTCGACGGCGACGGCTGGAGAGAATCGACGGCGACGAGGAGTGAGAGGGAGGAGACGGCGACGGCGCGACGAGAGAGAGGGAGAAAGGCAACGTCGACGGCGCGAGTAAGGAGGCGATCGACGGTGGATTTGGATTCACAAGTTCAACGCATCGTGATTTTAGGGTTTAGACTTTGTGGGATTTGGGGGAGAAGCTGCTGTATACGCGTCGTGATTAATGGGGGAGTGGCTTTAATATTTGATCTAAAACTGACTTGAAGAGCGGTTATGAACCGCTTTCCAAGTTCTTACTTGGAGAGCGGTTCTAAACCGCTATCTATTGTGGCTTGCAAAGCGGTTCTTAACCGCTCTCCAAATGTTTCTCTTGGAGAGCGGTTTTGAACCGCTCTCTTAGCTAAAAAAATTTTTTTTTATAAAACTGCTCTCTAAGTGCTATTTTTGAGAGCTTTTTAAAAAAAGAGCTCTCCAAGTGAAAATGTGTAGTAGTGATTATATTAACATTTTTAATGTACATTTGATTAATTTAATAGATATATTAGTATATTTTAATAATATATCCTTACAAATAATAATTACATGTTGTGAAATAACTTAAAAGTATAACTCCATATGTGAAATAAGCAAACAAGATATAGAGATAACATAGAAATACTTTATTCCACCTTCAAGTGTAAACATTAGCACCTCTATTTATAGGGAACAATACAAGAGAAGAAGATGAAAGGAAAGGTGCCATATTAATGTAGGTACATGAACCAACAATGTATTTCAAAGGACACATGATGGATATTATGAGAGAATAAATGGACATTTACACCATATAAAGATTATTCATAACACTCCCCCTTAAATGTCCATTTGGACAAGATTATGCCTCGTTAAAATTCAATGAGAAGAAACGTGCATTAACTCACCCTGATGATTACATCACTTCATATCCTTAATACGTCGCACTTCAATTTTATATCTCAATTCCTCAAACATTGAATGTAGCGAAACACTTGGTAAATAAATCAGCCAAATTATCACATGAACGAATTTGTTGCATACTAACGTCATCCTTTTGCTGAAGATCGTGGGTAAAGGAGAATTTAGGATCAATATATTTTGTCCTATCACCTTTGATAAATCCCTCCGTTAGTTGGGCAACACATGCGACATTGTCTTCATATATCATAGTACGTTGAATTATTTTTCACTGAGTTTAATCCACATTGTCCACAAATATGTTGTGTGACGGTACGCAACCAAAACACATTCACGATTTGCCTCGTAAATTGCTAGGATCTCTGCATGGTTAGATGAAGTGGCAACTAAAGTTTGTTTAATAGAACGCTATTAAAGTGTAAAATTTGAAAATCCAAACAAAATTTTGTTTAACGAAAATTCTTCATTTCAAATTTCCTCTTAAGGGAAGCCACGACCTTTGATAACTCTGTAAGGGTCCCAATGATATTCAAATCATCAACATATACATCAATAATCACATATTCACATCCAAATCTTTTAATAAAAACATAGGGTATATATGATCATTTTTATACCCCTCCTTAATCAAGAATGCATCAAACAATTGCACCATATGCGACCAGATTGCTTTAATCCATATAAGGATTTGCTCAACTTGATTGAATACATATTTTGAGAATTCTCGTTTTTCATTATCGGTACCTTTAATCCCTCAGGGATTATCATATAAATATCTTTCTCTAATGAGTCGTACAAATATGTTGTAACAACATCTAATAGACGCATTTCAAGTTTTTCTTACACTGCCAGACTTACTAAATAACGAAAAGTTATTGCATCCACCACAGGAGAATAAGTCTCCTTATAATCAACACCTAGCCTTTGGGTAAAACCTTGTGCGACAAGCCGAACTTTATACCTCACGATTTCATTTTTCTCATTTCTTTTTCGCACAATTACTCATTTATGCCCCACGATTTTTATGCCATTAGGTGTACGGACAAAAGGTCTGAAAACTTTTCGTTTAATAAGAGATTGAAATTCTGCATTTATTGCGTCTTTCCACATTGGTCAATCATCTCATTTTCTACATTCATAGATGTAGGTTCAGGATCCTCATCATCTTCCATTATATTAAGCGCTACATTATATGCAAAGATATTGTCGACGTCGATTTCATTTCGCTTCCATCTTTCTCCTGTTCTAACATAATTTGTCGATATTTCATCATTTATGGGCGCCTGAAATATCAATTTCTGGGACTTTAAGTGTATGTCAGATTTTTCAACAGGATTGTTCACATTATGACCATCCTCAATATTTGCTCCTTTTATTTTTCGAGAATTTTTATCTTTGGAACCAAGAGGTTTACCACGCTTCAGGCGTACCATAGACTCATTTGCCATGGAAGATGGTCCTTCAGGGACATCAATTCTGTTAGGAGCATTAGCAGTTGGAATATAAAATTTTGTAACTTTTTCAAGGTCAGTAAGTGCGTCTGGCAGTTGATTCACAATCTTTTACAAATGAATTAGTTTTTCAATTTCAAGTTCACACTACTTTGTACGAGGATCCATGCAATTCAATGATAATTCATTTCAATAAATATTCATTTCCAGCTGCTTACTTTTCCCCCCTAATGTTGGGAAAGTTGTCTTCATCAAAATGACAATTAACAAACATTTTCGTGAATAGATCTTCGGTCAATGGTTCTAAGTATTTAATAATAGACGAAGATTCATACCCAACATGGGGACCCATCTTTGTGCGTTGTGGTGGAGCAATCGGTACATATACAACACATCAAAAAGTTCTTAGATGGGATATATTTGGTTCCTGACCTTGAACCATTTGTATGGGGGGAATGCTATGATAACTTGTTGGCATGATGCGCACAAGTGTTGTCGTATGCAATATAACATGATCCCAAGCTAAAATAGGGAGTTTATATTTTATCAATATTGGTCGAACAATCAATTGAATACGCTTTATAAGTGATTCAACAAGAATGTTCTATATGTATGGACATGAGCAACCAGATGCTCAATATGTATTTCAATTGATATACAATAAACATTGAAAGCTTTGAGATGAAAATTCACCAACATTTTCAAGATGAATTGTCTTAGACTCTTAATTGCATTATCATGAAATTGTACTCGCAATCGTATTATTTTGTCACAATAACAAAAATCAAATTGCTAGATGACAATAAGCATACATGTGACTACTTAGTCGATTAATCAATCAAAATCATAAAATATATAAATGGCCCACTTGGCGGATGTATGTGTCCGCATATATCCCCTTGAATTTGTTATAAGAACATAAAATTTTCATGTTCAAATTTAGCTGGTAATGGCCTTGTAATTAATTTTCCTTGTGAACAAACAACACGTGAAAATTCATTGGGTTGTAGCATTTTTCGATTTTTCAATTGATGCCCACACGTGAATTTTCTACAATTTTTCGCATCATTATGGAACCGGGATGGTCCAACCGGTCATGCCAAACATTAAATTCGGTAGTAACATTTTTGTTTACTACGACATAAATTTCAATTGTTCTTATCCTCGTGCAATACAAATCCGAGGACAAAGCGGGTAACTTCTCCAACATACATTTATTTCCTGCATCAATTGTAGTAATATTAAGATACTTAATATTGCCTTCATTCGTAGTCTCAAGATGATATCCATTCAAATGAATATTTTTAAAACTCAATAAATTTCATTGAGACTTTCCAGAGGATAAGGCATCATTGATAATGAATTTTGTCACTCCGGATAATAGAATATTGGCTCTTCCAAAGCCTTCAATTATTTTTGTATAACTAGATATTGTATTTACATTAGCTTCTCTCCATTTTGAATGTGAGAATAATTTCGTGTTGTTGAATATAGTGTGCGTAGTAAAACTATCCACAAGACATATATCTCCGTCTTCTTCCTTAAATGTTGATGTTATCATACCATTTTTCATTTCTTTTATAAAATAAAAAATATATAAAAGTAAGATATTTACCATCTAATTCTTTTTATTTTATGAAAATGCAATGGCCATTTATATTATAAAAAATAGAAATATTAAGATATTGCATAATATAAGAAAAAAAACATGCATTAATAATAGATTATTGAAGAAAATTGTGATTGAGCATTGTAACACTCTAATTACCACCTTTAGAGCAGGTAAAGTTATCAACAACATCAAATTGTGTTATGTCAATCATTTCATTATCGAATTCACTATTCACATAATTTGTTTCAATTATTTTCTCTTTTTCTTTAATGTTCAAAAATTTACTTTCCCTTTTGTAGACCTTTAAAATTCGAATGAGTATTATAATCATTTTGTAATCCATTTCGGTCAAAACCGCGTCCGTGGCCTAACTTTTCATCAAAAACTCATTATTTTGCCCAGCCACCAAGAGACATGAAATTAGTTCAAAATATTTAGTAAAACCCTTCTCACGATATTGTTTTTGCAATATCACATTAGAAGAGAAAATTTCATTTTACGTCCTGTAACTTAGGCCTAATCCAGAATATATCCTTTAAGTTTTCACGTTTTCAATTTACGTTCTAGGGTGTCCAATTTACATCCTTTTCGGTCCAATTTACGTCCTTTCCACCGGAAAATTAAAAATCCGGTCAAATAGTCCAATTTACATCCTTTATATTTAAAAATTATAAATTTATAATTAAAAAATTCTGAAAATATCATTAAAAAAAAAATCTCATTAAAAACTTATAAATTGTGTAAAATAAATATAAAAAATCTAAAAAAATTTATAAATTCTACCATTCAAAAAATCTAAAAATGTGTAAATTTAATTTTTTTTTCTAAAAACTCATAAAAAAAATCTATAATTTCTACAATTCAAAAAATCTAAAAAATGTGTAAATTAATTTATTTTTTTCTAAAAACTCATAAAAATAAAAAAAAATCTATAAATTCAAATTTTAAAAATGTTTAAAATAAAAAATTCCACAATTTTAAAAATATCGTGAAAATGAATTTTGGACTGTTCCAAAATCGATCAAGGTGCATGTGGAACTTACACTCAACCTCTACAGTGAGTTGGTAAATCTCGTGGGACCCAAAATTTTTAGGAGTTCGAGCAAAACTTTAATGGCAGACGAGTCTGAATCAAGTCTGATTTTTAATGAAATGTTAATAATTTTTATTATTCTTATTAGATTTTTAGAATTAGTAATTTTTAATATACATATTTTTAATAAATTAATGAGATTTTTAGAGTTTTGAGAAATTTTAATGAGATTTTGAATTTCTTAATTTTTAAATTACATATTTTCCATTCTTTGTATCGTAGAATTTTGTATTTTCAAAATTTTTGAATTTTTTATTTATATAATTTGTAATGATATATTCAAAATTTTAGTGATATATTTTGAATTTTATTTTACACATTTTATATTTTTTAATTTTAAGGAGTTTTTTGGATTTTTAATGATACTTTTAGATTTTTTAAATCTTTAATGGGATTTTTAGAAAAATTTTATTATTAAATTTTAATTTTCAAACTTAAAGGACGTAAATTGGACTATTTGGCCGGAATCCCAATTTATTCCCCACATTCCGGTGAGTTTTAAAATTTTCCGGCGGAAAGGATGTAAATTGGACCAAAAAGGACGTAAATTGAAAAAGTACAAACTTAAAGGATATAAATTGGATTAAGCCTAAGTTACAGGACGTAAAATGAAATTTTCTCCACATTAGAAACATGAAATGTGGAGAATGTCTTTTCAAGCATACTATCATCACTAATATTTTCTCCACACAATTTTAATTGAGAAGTGATTCTAAACATAGTTGAATTGTACTCACTCACGGATTTATAATCATATATTTCTTTAACATTTATCCACAATTAAAATGGATCTTTCACCGTGAGGTGTTCATCTTTCAATCCTTCATCAAGATGGTGGCAAATGAAAATCATGGCTTTGGACCTTTGGCCTTATATTATATTATATATATACTTGATTTGCCACTTTTATGGAATCCCCAAGACCCATGACATCCAAATGAATTTCAACATCAAGAATTCATTACAATTTTTTTCAATAATATATATCAAGAGCCACAAATTTAAATTTTGTCAAATTTGACATGTTGGAAACTATCAAATAAACGATTAATTGTAAAATAACATAATCATCAAAATAGTAATGAAATAAGAGATGACAAATAAATATTGTAAGATAATATATTCTAAACATTTTAATACATACCTCCGTACAATACCTGGAATGTATGACTATCTAAATTTCGTCGATAGAAATATTTTACGGGCTTCGTGCTGATAACGTGTTGTGAAATAACTTAAAAGTATAACTCCATATGTGAAATAAGCAAACAAGATATAAAGATAACATAGAAATACTTTATTCCACCTTCAAGTGTAAACATTAGCACCTCTATTTATAGGGAACAATACAAGAAAAGAAGATGAAAGGAAATGTGTCATATTAATGTAGGTACATGAACCCAACAATGTATTTCAAAGGACACATGATGGATATTATGAGAGAATAAATGGACATTCACACCATATAAAGATTATTCATAACATTACAATCATACTCTAAATTATACCTTACATTTTTTTTTTCCGAACCAAAATTATACCTTACTTAAAAACTCAAAACAAACAAGAATTTTAAGTTTCTCCAAATTTTAAATTTAGATTTTTAAAAATAATTTAAAATCCAAAACAAGCGTCACTCAAAACTCTGAATTCAATCTTAGTATTTCACTGTCCGTATCTACCATATACATAATTTTTCAATTGGTGACAGATCAATAATTAAATGTGTTGCTTGATACACAATTAAGTTGCTTAAAAAATGCACAATTAAGTATATTGAAATTAACAAAGCAAAAGATAAAATATTAAAATGGAATAGAAAATCTTATGTCCAATGAACAGAACCAAAAACAAAGGTATATCCAGTAACGGAACTACATGATGCTCGCCGTGGGCCCCCCACTAATTTTGTAAATTTGTTAAAGGTATTTTGATAATTTTATGTATATTAAAATTAATACTCTGTTTTATAATTATTTGCACACTTCTAATGTAAAAATAATCCATAAAATTAATATATATTCAAACATCATTTTATTTTAAAATCGTCACTCATTTTGAATCTACATTTTATCCTAAATTTTACTAAGTCTATTTTACATCCTACTAAATCCTCCTTACACCTTATCAAATCACTCAAAATACGTTTTCTTATTTGACTCTACACCACTAAATTCAATTGTCTTTTTAAAGTGAATCGGTTAAAATGTGCAAGTTATCACGGGACGGAGAGAGTATTAACTTGTACTTATCCGATCAATTTAATTTAATGAAATGTGACGTATTGACAATTTTATAATGTAAAATTTTGATGAAAATAATGAGTAAATATTTTTTTATATAATAATGTTAATCGGGCCCCCCTACCGAAAATTTATGGGTCCGTCACTGGGTATATCCGTATATATTTGTTGGGATATGAATCCTTGAAACAATGTTCTAATTGATGATTGTATGTTTTGATGGCCAAAAGCAACTTAAAGTTAGTAATATATGTGGTTCTAAGTCATCTTAACTAAGTCATCTGAAAACAAGATTACTGATCTTAACTGAGTCATCTGAAATAAGTTTACTGATCTTATTAAGAAATATTGAAAACAAGATTACTGATCTTAATGGAATCTGAGAATAAGAATATTGATTTTAAAGAGATATTTGAAATCTAAGTTACTGATCTTATCTGAGTTTACTGATCTTATATGATTACTGATCTTATTGTGTTTACTGATCTGATATATGAACTGTTAGGAACTAAGCTGATGTTTTGTATTGTATAGACAGCTTATAGAATAGGACTTTGATATACTCATCTGTATATAGTTCAGTTGATGTATAGATAGGTTTTATATATGTAAGTTTGTATTCTATTGTATTCAGCATTGTAATAGTTTAGAACAGTAAGTTTAGAACACTAGATTAGAAGAAGATCAGAAGACTAATGAAGACTCAGAGGACTACTTCAGAATAAGAAGACTTCAAAGAAGAGTTGAAGAAAAGCTTAGAAGAATTCTGGAGAAGTACAGAACAGTTTTAAGTTAATGTGCTGACTAGCTCATAAGAGTAAAAATCAGAACAGTAAGTTATTGTGCTGATTTGGTGTATTTGAAGAGTAAGTTTGGAAAGGTTATTTAAAGAGTAACTGAAGATATATTGAAGATATGCTGACTTGGAATAAGAAGGAAGTTACAAAGTCGGTTACAAGAAGAAGTTACAAAAACAGTTTTAGAGTTAGTTGAGAGTTAGTTCACAAACTGCTAACTATCATACTAAGTTCTATAAATACTGTATGATCTCCTACTTGAAGAGACTACTGAAAGACTGCTACTACTGAACAATTACTGATCTTAGAGAAATCAAGAGCAAAGTCTACAAGCAAGAACTCACAGAGTTAAGGAAATCGAACTAAGGAGAAGCCACTGAATTGAAGAGAATAAATCAAAGGCTACTCAAAGAGAAGTTTTACTTTTCAGTTTTAAGTTTGTGTTTTGTAAAACAAGTGTGCTAGTTACTTGTAGAATTACTAGTAGATCGAAGATACACTTGGAAGTGTAATCGATAAGATCACAGTCTTAATCTTGGGACTTTAAGCCACAAGAAACTCAAGAGTAATAAAACATCACAACTGGGATTGTGAGAGTGGATGTAGACTTATTGGTCAAACCACTATAAAATTCTGTGTTCTTTATATTTTCTGTTTGTTACTTGATTAATATTTGTTTAAACAAGAACAGTAGAATTTACTAAGTAAAGATCTGATTAAAAGTTGAGTATAAAACTAAAACTGGAAGTACTGATCTGACCCAGTAAGAACAGTACTATTCAGAACACTATTCTGCATTATAAACTCTGATATTTTGAAAGATTTTTGAAAGTCTATTCACCCCTCCCCTCTAGACTTTCTTAGCTTACTCAATCTTAACTCAACTTTGGGACCAACAAGTGGTATCAGAGCAGTAGTTCTTTGGACTGCTGTTTCTTGATAACCTTTTAGATCTTGAGGGAAATCTCACTGATCTTGCTACTATTTCTTGATATCTGTCAATATCTGAATACTTGAAATTTATCTGCCATACTACTAATCCTATTTGTCTAATCAAACATGGATGACACTAATGTGAACAAACTTCTTAAGTTCAAGATTACAGATTATGACTACTGGAAGCTTAGGATGGAGGCCATCTTTAGCTCAACCCATGATCTGATGGTATCTGTGGTGACTGAAGGACCAATTGTCACCATGGTGGAAAACACTGTTGTTCTGGATCCTACTAAACCAGTTGGTGCACTGGTCCCTAAACCAAGGTCAGAACTGACTTCTGAAGAAATGAGACAAAACAATTTGGATAGTCTTGCTAAGAATTATATTTTACACACCTTGCCAAATGAGTATCTTGGTAAAGTGTTAAAATGTAAGACTGCAAAGCAAATGTGGGACAAATTGGCTATTCTTTGTGAAGGTACTACACTGATCAAAGAAAGCAAATTATCCACAGCTGTCCAAAGGTTTGAAACATTTAAGATGAAGCCAGGAGAAACAATTGATGAATTGGATACTCGATTTACAAAGATTATGAATGATCTTGATGTGTTAGGAAAGACTTATACTGAAAGAGAAGTTAACTTGAGAATCTTGAAAGCTTTGGATGAAAGGTGGAAAATGGTCAAGATGATCATTAAAACCACACAAGACATTGATTCTTGGCCAGTAGAAAATATGTTCCAAACCCTTAAGGCACATGAGTTTGAGTTAGATGAGGAAGATCATATTACTGTGATTCATAAGGATAAGGATGCCTCTAAGGACATAGCTTTTAAAGCTTCTACCTCTAAGGGGTCTAGATCATCTAAGTCTAAGGCCTCAAGCATAAAAGATGAACTAGATAGTTCTGATCTTAGTCTGAAAGATCAGATGAGCCTTATGATCAAAAGATTTGATAGACTAAATAAGAGGTATGGTAGATACAAGAGATTTTATAAGGAAACCAAGGGTTCTAGTAACAGGGACTCTTCTGTGAACAGAAGGGATCAAAACTCTTCTGAAAGAAGGGATGAGATCTCTAATGAGAACAGGAGAGATAGGAACTCATCTGATAAGAGGGATAGAAAGTATTCTGATAAGAAAGACAGGAACTCAATTGACAAGCATGACAGGAACCGAAATCATTCACCTCCTAAGAGAACTTCTAACAATCATGTTTGCTATAATTGTGATAAGCCAGGTCATTATGCTTATGAATGTCCTGATCTGAGTTCTGAAGATCGAGAAGAAAGGAAAGCCAGAAGAGATCAAAAATATGCCAAGGGTAAGAAGGCAATGATGGCATACAATGATTCTGATTCGGAATCAGAAGAGTTGCCATCGTCTTCATCTGAATACCCCTCTAGCAATGAGAATGAAGTCTTCATAGCAGATGATGGACTGGTAATGATGGCCAAAATAAATGATGAGGTATCATCTGTTAACTCTTTTCAATCTTGTAAAAATTCTGACACTGATGAAAGTGATGCTGCTGATAGCAGTGTAGGAAGTAGTCTTCATCATTCCCAAGGAGTGATTGAAGAAAACCTTCTACAAGCTAACAAAGCATTCATTGAAATTAGTGATGAGAATATATCTTTAAAGCAAGAAATCATTAATCTGAAAGAAGCTCAGTTGAAAGTGGATCCTAATATAGTTGTCATAAATGCAAGACTATCAGAAGAGTTGTCCCAACTCCAAGAAAAGTATGCATCCATTGATAAACTATATCAGGGTATGCTTAAAACTCAAGCCAAAGAGACTAATGAATTCAATGATTTAAAGATTAAATGTGAAAAACTTGAAGAGCGCAATAGATTCTTAGAATCTGAAGTAGTGAGCCTAGATCGAAAGCTATCTGGGATGATTAACTCTACTAAGATTAATCAAACAATTTCAGACAGATATAGAGCTCCAAATGATAAAAGTGGGATAGGTACTGATCTGCCTAGTTCCTCTACTTTAGAATTTAAGAACACTAATGGAGCTAGTTCAAGTTCTTTGCAACTAGATAAAGGAAAAGAACCTATGACTTATGATGATGATCCAAAACTCAAAGTACAGTCTAAATACATCCCTCCTACTACCAAGAATGGTAAAATGAAGAATGTATTAAGACTAGTACAGTCAAGACCATATCAGAAGAGTTATACTCCTCAGATCAGTCCTGGTATCAGAAGAGACAAACTCAGAACAGTAGGTCAAGACAAGCACAGGCAAGTTGGGAACAGCCTAGACCTCCTTTTATAAGGCAGTCTCAGTTGTATTCAACTAAACCTAGGAGATTTGTGCCTCATTATCATAACAAACCTGTTCTGTATCCTCCACCTTTATCTTATGATATCATTGGTGAGGAAAGACCAAAACGCATCTATAAGCCGTATGGTCCACATGCTTTCAGACCATATTCAAACTATTACAGACATACTGATCTTACTGAAAAAGGGATAGAACCAAGGAAAGGCTATCTCAGAAAAATAGATCTTAAGTCTGCTGATAATTCTGAATTGGTTAACAAAGTACTGTTTTGTGATAAATTTGGAAGGAAACTGAAGAGGTCCCATTTATTCAAATCCTCAATGTTCATTTGGGTACCTCTCACTACTAACCCCCAAGGACCCCAATAAACTAGGGTACCTAAATTATTAAGATCACTACCTTGCAGGATCGACTGGACTTGTACAAGAAAGGTGGTTCAGTTGGTGAAACCTGGTACATAGACAGTGGGTGTTCACACCACATGACTGGTACCAAGGCCTTACTTACTGACTATCATGAGAAGGAAGGACCAAAAGTCATCTTTGGAGACAGCTCCATGGCAATCACAAAAGGATTTGGATTCATCAAGAATGGAGATGTTGAAATCCAAGATGTCTCCTATGTTGAAGGTTTGAAATATAACTTGCTATCTGTATCTCAATTCTGTGACAGGGGATACAAAGTTCAGTTCAAAACCAGAAGATGTGAAATAATAGACAAAAGGACTCACAATGTTCTACTTGTTGGCACAAGACAAGGAAGTGTATACATTGTGAATTGGAATAGTTGTCCTAAGAATGCCTGTCTTATTACTAAGAGTCCTAAAGAAAACAGTTGGCTCTGGCATAAACGCCTCTGCCACCTGAACTTTAAGATAATCAACAAGATTGCTAGAGAACATCTTGTTGAGGGCATTCCCAATGAAATATATTCCAAATCACAAATGTGTGACTCCTGTCAAAAAGGTAAACAGGTAAAGGTTTCATTTAAGTCCATTCCAACTCTTTCAACAAGCAGAGTTTTAGAACTCTTGCATATGGATCTTCATGGTCCTATCAAACCTCCTACACTGAATGGAAGAAGGTATACTCTGGTTGTAGTAGATGATTATTCTAAGTTTACTTGGGTAGTCTTTCTACACAAAAAGAGTGATACACAAACACTACTTCCAGATCTATTAAAGAGGTTGCAGGTTGAAAAGGGTCAACCCATTGTCAAGATAAGAAGTGACAAGGGGACAGAGTTTATTAACTGTTACATCTCTGACTATTGTTCTAAGTCTGGCATACAGCATTTGACAAGTGCAGCCAGAACACCTCAACAAAATGGTGTTGTAGAAAGGAGAAACAGAACACTAAAAGAAGAATGTAGAGCAATGATTGCAGAATTCAACACACCTCAGAAATTTTGGGCTGAAGCCATTAACACAGCTTGCCACTCCCAAAATCGAAGTGCTCTTAATAAGGTGCATGGTAAAACACCTTATGAGGTATGGAAAGGCAGAAAACCTAGAGTTTCTTATTTTCATATCTTTGGATGTAAGTGTTTCATTCATAACAATGGCAAAAGTAAGCTAAATGCCTTTGATGCAAAAGCTGATGAAGGGATATTCTTAGGATACTCTTCGTAAGCAAAGCATTTAGAGTGTTTAATTACTCTACCCTATGTGTGGAAGAAACACCCCATGTAGTCTTTGATGAGAATGTGCAGGACTCTGCTGATCATCAGCTCAGTAAGAAAATTGACAATCTAAAGCTCCAAACCAACAATGATGATGATGATGCAGAAATATATGAATCTGTACAAGCATATAATCCTTTCCTGAAAGTCCTAGATCAAGATTCTGATAAAGAAAAGGTAAAAGACAAAGGTGAGTCATCTAAAACTTCTGATATACCAGAATTGAATGACTGCTCTCCTATGAACAAATCTGCTGATATAAATGATACTGATCTGCATGATGATTTGCATGATATAAATGATGATAGTACTTCTGTTAAGAATAGAAGGACATGGAAGTCTGCTCATTCTACTGATCTGATTTTAGGTGATTCTAGTAAAGGTGTTAAAACTAGAAAACAATTGTTTGATTCCCAGGAAGAACCTAGTAAGTCTCTATTTTGCTGGTGTTGTTTTCTATCATCTATTGAGCCTAAAACTGTGAATGAAGCTTTAAGTGATAGTAACTGGATTATAGCCATGCAAGAAGAACTTAATCAGTTCACTAGAAATGAAGTTTGGGAACTTGTTGATAGACCTAGTAATCATAATGTTGTAGGCACTAAGTGGATTTTCAAGAACAAAAAGGATGCAAATGATCTTGTAGTTAGAAATAAATCTAGATTAGTTGCTCAGGGCTACTCTCAAGCTGAGGGTATTGATTATGATGAAATTTTTGCTCCTGTAGCTAGACTAGAAGCTATAAGATTGTTCCTTGCTTATGTTGCACATATGAAATTCACTGTGTATCAAATGGATGTGAAAAGAGCATTTTTGAATGGTATACTTGCTGAAGAAGTTTATGTGGAACAACCACCTGGTTTTGAAGTGAATAGTCACCAAGTATACAGGTTAAAGAAAGCACTCTATGGACTGAAACAAGCCCCAAGAGCCTGGTATGATACACTTTCTCTATTCTTACTTGAAAATGGTTTTACAAAAGGCAAAGTTGATAGAACTTTGTTTAGAAGACAAGAAGGTAATGATATATTACTTGTTCAAATCTATGTGGATGATATTATTTTTGGATCACCCAACAAAACCTTGAGTGAAGCTTTTCTACACTCATGCAAAGTAAATTTGAAATGTCTATGATGGGAGAAATGACATATTTTCTTGGTCTTCAAGTAAAACAAACTACAGAAGGTATCTTTATAAATCAAGCAAAATACACTAAGAATTTGCTAGATAAATTTGGTATTAAAACCTGTAAGACAGTTGGTGTGCCCATGCAACCTACATACAGAATGGATCCTGATGAAGGAGGTAAGTCTTCTGACCAACCTCACTATCGTGTTTTAATTGGCTCTCTACTCTATCTAACTGCCAGCAGACCTGATATTGCTTTTTCTGTTGGAGTATGTGCAAGATTTCAAGCAAACCCCAAAGAAAGTCATCTGGAAGCTGCCAAAAGGATATTGAAATATCTAAAGGGGACCATTAATCGAGGATTATGGTATCCTGCAGATGATGATATATCTTTAAGTGGTTATTCAGACTCGGACTTTAGAGGTTGCAAAATAGATAGAAAATCTACTTCAGGTTCATGTCAATTTTTAGGAACTAAGCTCATTTCATGGTTTTCAAAGAAACAAACAAGTGTGGCAACTTCTACTACTGAAGGAGAATATATGGCTGCAGGTAGTTGTTGTAGTCAGCTACTTTGGCTAATACAACAACTCAGAGACTACAATATTGTAGAATCTAATGTACCTATATATTGTGACAGTAATAGTGCCATTGCCATCACACAAAATCCCGTTCTACATACTAGATGCAAGCATGTTGACATTAGGCATCATTTTATTAGGGATCATGTGGAAAAGAAAAATATTAGGATGGAAAAGATTCATACTGATATTCAAAGAGCTGACATTTTTACAAAACCATTGGCTGAAGTGAGATTCAGAGAGTTATGCATTAGCTTAGGGTTGATAGATATGGATTCTATATGTATATAGAACTGTGTTAACATTTCAGGTACTGTGCTGATACTAAGAACAGTACATCAAAAGGGTAAACCAGAAGAATGAGACTATGTCAAGACCACTACATTCATAAAAAAAAAACAGGCACAAAAGAAGAGTTCTCTACTGAAGGGGGAACTGATCTTAGTCATAGTACTGATCTGATAGTACTATGCTAACTCAAAAAAGTGATCTGATCTTCAAAACGATGGTACTCAGCTGATCATAGTACTCAGCTGAATCCAGAGACCTTGAAAGGTGAAATCATGCAACAACTGAAGTCTATTAGGGAGTTGTATGATGAAGCCAAAAAGGGGGAAGGTAAAGTAATAAATGGTTGAAAAGATAATCACTGATCATCAACATATGATGGATATCAAAGCAAGGCTTTATGTTGCATTCAGAATCTGAAGATACAGAAAGAAGATGAAGGACAAGCTCACAAGATAACTTTTCTTAAACCTTAATCTTTATTTCTGTTTGTTTCATATTTTGTTAGTATGTGTAATATGTGCATTATCTGATCTAACTTGAATATGAATCTGGAATTTTGAATTGATGAACTGTTATGATAGACTACATACTTAACTACTGATTTATTAACATTTAAGTAGTTTTGGCTTCATCAAAAAGGGGGAAATTGTTGGGATATGAATCCTTGAAACAATGTTCTAATTAATGATTGTATGTTTTGATGGCCAAAAGCAACTTAAAGTTAGTAATATATGTGGTTCTAAGTCATCTTAACTAAGTCATCTGAAAACAAGATTACTGATCTTAACTGAGTCATCTGAAATAAGTTTACTGATCTTATTAAGAAATATTGAAAACAAGATTACTGATCTTAATGGAATCTGAGAATAAGAATATTGATTTTAAAGAGATATTTGAAATCTAAGTTACTGATCTTATCTGAGTTTACTGATCTTATCTGAGTTTACTGATCTTATATGATTACTGATCTTATTGTGTTTACTGATCTGATATATGAACTGTTAGGAACTAAGCTGATGTTTTGTATTGTATAGACAACTTATAGTATAGGACTTTGATATACTCATCTGTATATAGTTCAGTTGATGTATAGATAGATTTTATATATGTAAGTTTGTATTCTATTGTATTCAGCATTGTAATAGTTTAGAACAGTAAGTTTAGAACACTAGATTAGAAGAAGATCAGAAGACTAATGAAGACTCAGAGGACTACTTCAGAATAAGAAGACTTCAAAGAAGAGTTGAAGAAAAGCTTAGAAGAATTCTGGAGTAGTACAGAACAGTTTTAAGTTACTGTGCTGACTAGCTCAGAAGAGTAAAAATCAGAACAGTAAGTTACTGTGCTGATTTGGTGTATTTGAAGAGTAAGTTTGGAAAGCTTATTTAAAGAGTAACTGAAGATATATTGAAGATATGCTGACTTGGAATAAGAAGGAAGTTACAAAGTCGGTTACAAGAAGAAGTTACAAAAACAGTTTTAGAGTTAGTTGAGAGTTAGTTCACAAACTGCTAACTATCATACTAAGTTCTATAAATACTGTATGATCTCCTACTTGAAGAGACTACTGAAAGACTGCTACTACTGAACAATTACTGATCTTAGAGAAATCAAGAGCAAAGTCTACAAGCAAGAACTCACAGAGTTAAGGAAATCGAACTAAGGAGAAGCCACTGAATTGAAGAGAAGAAATCAAAGGCTACTCAAAGAGAAGTTTTACTTTTCAGTTTTAAGTTTGTGTTTTGTAAAACAAGTGTGCTAGTTACTTGTAGAATTACTAGTAGATCGAAGATACACTTGGAAGTGTAATCGATAAGATCACAGTCTTAATCTTGGGACTTTAAGCCACAAGAAACTTAAGGAAGAGTAATAAAACATCACAACTGGGATTGTGAGAGTGGATGTAGACTTATTGGTCGAACCACTATAAAATTTTGTGTTCTTTATATTTTCTGGTTGATACTTGATTAATATTTGTTTAAACAAGAACAGTAGAATTTACTAAGTAAAGATCTGATTAAAAGTTGAGTATAAAACTAAAACTGGAAGTACTGATCTGACCCAGTAAGAACAGTACTATTCAGAACACTATTCCGCATTATAAACTCTGATATTTTGAAAGATTTTTGAAAGTCTATTCACCCCTCCCCTCTAGACTTTCTTAGCTTACTCAATCTTAACTCAACTTTGGGACCAACAATATTCCCTCTGTACCAGGATTTTGTTCATGGTTTGACCGGCACGCACGGAGATTAATAAAATGGAATATAGTGATGTGTATGGTGAAATAAAGGGGGAGTATTATTGGTAATTCATTGACTAAAGTGAATGAGATTTGACTAAAGTGAAGGGAGATACTAAATTGTGGGCCCAAATAGAGTGATATTTTTTAAATTAGATGAATGTTGTAAGGGTAAAAATTATGTGAGTTATTTTTTTTTTTTGAAGTGTGCAAATAATGTTGGAACGCCCGTTAAAAAAAATGTGCAAATAATTACGGGACGGAGAGAGTATATTTTTTTAAAAGCTTCAAAATTTGTCCTATATAACTAAAGAGTCTACGATTTAAAACATTATCATATGCTCCCTTCGTAAGCCTGAAAAAATAACCGACTAACCAAAAATGCAAAATAACGAAACAGTCCATTGCAAATAGGAGAAAAAAAAAGAATGAGTGAAATCATTTCACATTTTAAATTTAATCAATGAGATTTTTATTAATATATTTTTTTTTGTCTTTTTCTTTTTAATTGACTCTAAAAAGAAATGCAAAACATGAAAAGAGCATCTGGCTGAAAAGGTAATGCAAAACATGAAAAGAGCATCTGGCTGAAAAGGTAATGCCCATAATAGGGATCTTCTATATGTAGTTAGGGTGTCGTAACGTGTCGTAATGATTATTTTAGTCAGTTAATCTAAATCATTAAAAATCTAATTTAAAGGTTTAGGTGTGATGACCTGTTACCTTTTATAAATTTTACGATATGTATTGTCGTAATGTGTCGTAATGTGTCATAAATTTGTATTTTCTATTAAATTAAATTAATTAAAATATATTATTGTAAATTTACATTTTTATTCTTATACAATAAAATAATTTATTATGTTTTTGTTAATGTAATTAAAATATGTAAAGTATCAAATTACATATTTACCCTTATGTTATTAATAACAAAAGAATAAATCAAATCAATTAATTAATAAAAAACAAATCAAATTATAACTTAAAGGAATTAATATCATTAAAACCTAGCATTCAATTGTTCTTTTCGTGCCTTCTGCTATCATCGCCTCCGCCTGCCCACCACCACTGTCGCCTTTCAGCCACCGCCGCCGCCTTTCAGCCGCAGCAACCGTCGGAGGAAATCTCCGTCCTGCTTCTTGGCGTGAGCGGCCGTCGGCGAATATCTCCGTCCTGCTTTTTGGCGTGAGCGACCGTCGACGAATATCTCCGTCCGCCTTCTTGGAGTCAACGGCCGTCGGCGAAAATCGGAAATTGAGCGAGAAATAAACGTTGTAACTTAGGATAATCGAATTCACTTTGCAACTTAGGAACGTTGGAATTGGGGGAGAAATAAAACTGACAGAGCGGGAGGGAGGAGGCAATGCGAAAAGAATGTTGTGTGTGCTAAAGTTACAGAGCGGTGCACAAAGTCTAGGTGCTACTGATTAAATTTTAAATTGTGGATGGTTGATTTAATTTAATTTTACTCTCATTTTAACCTTAAATAATACACCTAATTCTGCCTCTGTTTAATAAACTTGTGGAGTTATTTGCAATTTTCTTCTTAATAAAGCTAGTGCTGGTGGTAGTATTTCTTTCAATTCTGGCTCTGTTTAATAAGAAAAATTCAATTGGTTTAATGGCAATTTTTAATTAAGAGAAACAAAATATAAAATCAACAAATCGAGGAGTGTTTGGTTTGATTTTATCCTTTCAATTTTTATTTTTTTTTAATATACTCACATATTTTAGGGGGCATTTGGTTGACATTATTCAATGATGAATAATGGAAATTATTAAATTGTAAATTATAAACAATGGAGTTGGGAGAAAGGAACCCTAATTTCAAATATCAAGTATTATTCTGGATTTGGGGGAGAAACATAACATCGCTGTGGAGAAGAAAAGGGAGCCGGAAAGGAACCCTAATGCATTATTCTGGAATTTGTTTATTTGATTTTTTAAATTTAAAATTATAATATTTGTATTAAAAGGGTAGGATAGTAATTTTATTAATATTTGTATTAAAAGGGTAGGATAGTAATTTTATTATTTTTAATAAATTAAACTTTCTTATAAATAATTTAAATAAAAGAAGGGTAATATAGTAAATAAGAAAATAAAATTTAAATAATGCTAAAAATAACTTAAACATGTATAATAGGTAGCAGGTCGTTACGACGTTTACGACGCCACATGGCGCGAATCGACAAAGTGACTACCGTAAGAATTGCCCTAAATAGAAAGACAAAATTACTTGTATTTCTTTTGTTTCACCAAATCAACAAAACAAAATAGAAACAACTTTGACGATCGTACCAGTCATAATCAAGGATCCCAGAAGATTGGATTCTCATTAAAAAAAATAAAATAAAATGTGATATTCGAATTTGGAACGGTTTGGTAAGTAAAGATAGAAAGCTTCTACTGAACGGAGGGAGTAGATGTGTAACACGAAATCCTAACCACGGTACAAGCAAGTGTTGGAAGGAAAATCATAAATTCGTTTGATAAAAGTGGTGTGAGAGATATTGAATCAAATTTACGCGTAAAGAAAGTCTCGTAAAAGTAGTTAAATATTGTAACAAGATAAAAAATTATAAAACCTTTCAAAGTCATTTACAAATTCTAGTACGACCATAGATTCTTCTCCCGCAACATCAGATACAAAGAAAGAAATTTCACAAGAAAAATGGCGGCTGAGCTTTTTAACATCTGAAGTTAAAAAGAATCTACAATAGAACATTGAAAGGGGCCAACACAATCACAGTTTATTGGGGAATCAATCACGAAGAACAACACCCGCCTTTTTTACTCGGTACTTCCTGCTCCGCATCGTCCGACTGCAAAACTACCGTTTTACCATCACCCATCCAGCTGGGATCTTTTACTTTCAGTTCTTGAGATTGAATAACTTTCCTACTAAGTATGTTATAAATCTCCTTCACAACTGTCTGGAATGCAGCAGCAACGTTTGAGGAATCCAAAGCTGAAGTTTCGATGAAGAATAAACTCTCTCCCTCAGCCAAAGCTTTGCCCTCGCCAGTTGTCACTTCCCGAGCATCTTTCAAATCCGACTTATTGCCCACCAATATTGTTACCACATTCATGTCTGAGTGAGCTGTTTCAAAGGAATATCAAATTAATGAAAGATGATTATAACATGTATAAGAAAGAAAGCACTAAAATGTTGTATTGCATTTCTTACTATGAAGTTCGTTAAGCCATCTGGTGACGCTTTCAAAGGTCTGGCGTCTACTGATGTCATAGACAAGAAGGGCTCCAACTGCACCTCTGTAATACGCAGATGTAACAGCTCTAAACCGCTCCTGACCAGCTGTGTCCCATATCTGTGCTTTAACTTCCTTCCCATTTATTTCCATCTTCTGGGTCTGAAATTCTACACCGATTGTAGATTTCGAATTAGGGTAGAACTCATCTCTAGCAAATCTTGCAAGCAAGTTTGATTTACCAACAGCTGAATCGCCAACCAAAACTATCTTGAAAAGATAATCCTCTGTTTGTTCCTCTTCAGAATTAGCAGCCATCTTTCACCTTTAGTCACAGGTACAATACCATATCGTGGTGATGAATATATATTAACGAAATCCAACTGCAAAATAGATATGTGATTAAGAAGGTCCTCTAGTGATCAAGAGGCAACACTCGAGGAAGGATTGTACTTTATAATATTTATTACCCCTTCGGTAAAATGTGAGTAGCATACGAACAGTGAAGATGAGCCAATTTCTTGCCAAACAACCCTTAAATAGAAGCTCTCCAAGTAACCAGTAGGTGAAAGATTACTTCCCCAATATTAATTACCCCTTCGGTAAAATGTGAATAGCAAAACACCTGCATAATCAAGCAAGTATTACAAACCAAATATTAAACACAGTTCCACCTAACACTGTTATAGGTATACTAATTAACTCCCACATTTTAGGGTTATATCACACATAAATTTTTGAAATTCTTTTGGTTGCGTTTGAATTTAGGGACTTGGAGTCCAAATGATTTGTTAATTTCAAACACACAAGACCAAATCTCTCAATCCAAACACAACCTCAGTATATTTAACATAGAATTGTGTGTATTCATTTTCCAATGTTCCTTAAAACATGCATTACGCCTTTACTGAAATTTCGAAATCATTCATCATACTATTGCCTCATTCGTCCATTCTCTTCCTTTGAAGAAAAACTAGTGGAGTAAATGTATTATAATGGATCATAATTTAGGGGGCATTTCTCATTCCCATTAACATTGCTTAGTATAAACCAATATGGATGAAAGTAAGGGATTGATTCACATTAACTTCACATGCATAATAATTACAGCAGAAGGGCAAAGAATACATGAAAAAAGAAAGAGGTAAACATTCAGTTACAAAAAGATTTAAGAAAGAATTTTTAGGAAAACATTTATGTTGCTACCTTAATAACGAATTGATGCAAAAGTAACCAGTGTTTTAACATACACCTCTACAATGCAAGTTCAGTTAAGTTTCCACACAGAAGTAATATAGACTCTTCTGATAAATAATGTCAGAAATATTCTTACATAACCAAATCAATTCAATAAGGCACTCGCCATATTTCATTGTTCAACTCTTTAACAACATGAAAAAACCAAAAGCCCGACCCTCCCTCTCTATCCATCCAAGGGATGGAAGGCAGAGGCCTTTAGTGTCCCTTACATTTAAGAATTGAGCACTAAGATATTTTTGTATTCTTAAAAAAATGTAAATCACACCTAATCTAACTGATTATATTCTAAAAAAAATGACCAATATTTATAATTTATCTGCATTAAAAATATAAAAAGATACTACATGTTTGCATATTGTAGCTCAGAAGTGGAAGTTCAAACTTATACAAGCCTCAACCCAACAAAAGAAGAATCAATTGGTGGAAAACATGATGGAGAGGCTAATAATCCTCGCACAGTTTTTTTCATTTAACAATTGACATCCAATGGATTATTTGAATCTTGATATTTTTCTTTTTCAAACACTAAATTAAAGCAAGAAAGATAAACCAGTTGAATTTTTTTTAATAGGTAGTGGATTGCATTATGATCACATACTTCCACCCCCATGAAAAGAAAGAAAGAAAAGACACGCTACAGAACAGAGAGATCAAAGATGTTTTGGTGCCAAAAAGACTTAATTTTTTTTGAAATACAAGGCTATGAATTTAGGACATTCATTAAACAAAGTGAACATGAAACCATGTGCGTACAAATAACATAAAGCTCTCTTTATCACCAAGAGATTTGTGGGGGGTGGGAACTAACACACAACATTCAAATTATATGTCAACAAAGTAAACAAAAGAGATAACATTTAAGCCACCTAACAGACATGTGTCTGTTCTATGGCCAAAAGTAAACATAAAATGGATAACATTCAAGCGACCTAACAGGCATGGGTCTGTTCTATGGCCAAATGTGTGGTTTAGTCATCAACTCGCATGGTTTTATGTTTGCATGCCATTAATTTATTACATAACTCATTTAAGAATTTTTAAAAAAAAATCTTAATCATCCTCTAAACCTGTCATTAACATACATTTTAATAAAGTGTCAATATTTCTCTATTGATGTGTTGTTACTGCCAAGCATTATAACAACATTTACAGGAGTGCAAAGATGAACAAGTTTCAATGGCAAAGAATAAGTTATAAATACAAGTTTCTAGCCATGTAATGTGAGGGATATTACATTTATTCTTTATAGGACCCACGTAACAACCAACACAATCACTTTCAATAAATCAAATACAACATTCTTCAATCCCAAATTGAGAGGAGCATTAATCAATTAATTTCAGTCATCTGATCATTAATTCATTATACAATATATGGTTCCAAAAACATTAAGTTTGCCCGAACAAAATAAATTTCAGATTTGATAAGAATATTTTTATCATGAATTCCATATAAATAATTTCATGGAACTTATTACTGGAATTAGAACAAACATTCCCAGCACACAGTAAGTAGAAAAAAGAAAAAAAGAAAAAAAAAGTAGTGAAGATTGTTTCTAGTACATCTCATACAGGTTCTGGTTTAATAATATATCTCCATCTCAAATTATATGGTCTAATGAACAAATATTTCTGTAAGAATTAAGATTATAATTTACAAGTCTATAAAACAACAACCACCAAATCAAATTCAATGAACAACATTCCCTTTTCAGAACACCAACAAATTTTGGTCGGTGATTTCTTTATTGCCCAAAAATGATAACAATCACATTTTCCTTATTTATTTTTAAGCGAAGGTTTTTTTAAGAAAAATCATCTAGAACACACAAAAATGGAAAGAATACGCGTGTTAATTAATCAAAAAAAAAAAATGTATATTCATTTCATCTCACCAATTTCCAGAACGTTGTACATAGAATGCCAAAATAAGGAGATTGAAATGGCAAAACAAATAATTGAAACATACCTACCTCTATCTAGAAACAATAAATGCGGCACTTCCCCCTCCATTTTCTATCCTCAAATCTCTTTTGGTCAAATCAGAACCGTTTCAAATGCAGATCATAACAGGGAAAAGTGTAGAAACAGATTTTCCAATATATTCGAGGGAGGAAAATGGATCAATTCAATCGTAACGGTTCTGGGTTTAAAAGAGATTATGATTGCATTTCAAGGAGAGAAGAAGAAGCCGGGAGAGAGAAACCAGATTTACAGTAGAAATAATGGGGGAATCAAGAAAAAAATGTCGGGCCTAATTTAGCTCAAGTAGCAAGCCCAATAGGAGCCCGGAGATGGATTTAGTCGTGTCTTTGTGAAAACCATTGTTTCACAATATATATATATAGGTAAACCTTTTTTACAACATTTATTTCTTTTTCTCTATTTCAATAGAGTTTGTGTAATTATTTATACACTTTTTTTATTGAGACTCATATTTTTTAGAACTATTTCACTATAAATTATTTTTACACTTTACTAATTCACTATTAAATTCATTTAAAAAAATCAATTAAAGTATGCAAGTCATTATATAATGAGAAATATATTTTTGACCTTTAACTTTTAATGATTAATTTATCTTATGTACTCTTTTTCCCTATCCTATATTTGTAAATATTTTCCATCTTTTTCTTTAAAAATCTTCACCTTGTTCTGAATAAAGTCAATAAAAATAAAATACAAATATCAAAAATTGATATGTGGGATAGAAATAAAAATAAATGTAAAGACAAATTACACATTTTTTCCATCTACTATGGATATTTATTACTTTGTCTATTGGTGATATTTCGTGTATCACATCGTTTTTTTTTCCATACGAATCAACAATTAACATAAAAAAATGTGTGTACGTTAATCAGGAGTTTCTTTTTCAAAATGCATGCTCTTTAATGGAAAAGGTATAAAATCCACCGTTTAATGCAAGTGGGTTTCTGAGGCAAATAACTCTCCGATAAAATCACTAAATTGTGATTTTTTTATATACAAACATAATGGCCAAATTTCAATATAAAACTTTCATAAAAATCGATAGAAGTCTTTGTCTTTTTTTTTTTTTGTTAGATACCCCTTTGAGAAATTGCTTTTGATAAAAAAATAAAATCGCATAAAAAATAAAAATAAACCACGGTTATTTGCACTCAATCACATAGTGTAATATGAGAAATTGCTTTTGATAAAAATAAAAAAAAAATCGCATAGAAAGTACAAATAAATCACAGTTATTTGCATTCAATTACATAGTGTAATTAAACTATAATTTTAATTTGATTATAATATAACTGATAAAAATTTAGAAGCAACACTTGTGTGAAATATGTTTAATTGAGATAGTTTTTAAAAATTCACTATTTTACATATGAATTTTTAGATCATTTTACTTTAATTACTTTTGATGTGTGAAATATTCCTTATAATAGAATATATGTATTCAAATTATTTAAAATGTAATTACACGGTATACATCCAATAATTGTATACGAACAAAAATATAGTGTTTAGGTAGGGTAGTTAAATTATACTCCGTATTAAGCAAATATGGAGCCCAATAGGTTAAGCTTGAGCCCAGTTGTATAAGAATAAGAATTGAAAAGGGCGCGGCTAAATGCACACACGGATGCTATGAGGACACCCACGCGATGAGGACACACAATGAGATGAGGATACCCACCTTCTTGAAGACGAACCATTCTTGAAGATACAAAAATACAAAAAATACCATTCATCCTATTAAAACCCTAAATCCTCCCCTTATTCTCAAAATCACCTTCTTGAAGACTGTGAAGAATAACAATAAGTCAAGCCAACAAACGAAAGATTATTAGTTAGAGTAGTTAGATGAGTAGTTCATTTGTTAGTTGTAACTCCTCTTTTGTAAATCTCCCTCTATATAAGAGGAGAGATGATAATCATTTGATCATGTAATTTCAATGTAATTCTTCTATATTCCTAAATTCTCTCAATATGCACTCTATCCAATTTCTTCTTGTTATTAAATTTCACATGGTATCAGAGCTGTGTATCGATTAATTTATGATCGATTAAACAAGTTCGTCGATCTAGGTAAGTTTCCGCAATTCGATTTAAATGAGTCACTTGAGTTATATACTCATTTCTGCCAAATCTTTGATGGATTTGGATTTATATCCTATTTTTTCTCTTTTCGAGATTTCTTCTTTACGGGTTTTATGCTCGTAAATTTTAAATTCGATTTCATCTTGATTCGATTTTTTGAGTTCTATACTCATCTCTTAAACTTCTTGAGTTCTATACTCGTTTCTTGAGTTTTATACTCATTTTCTTTGCGGGTTCTATGCTCGTGAGTTCCTATACTCAATATTTCTTTTCTCTTCGTGTCTATCACGATTGTATCTTTCGTGTCTATCACGATTCTATCTTTACATTTTGTTGTAATATTGGTGGAAATTTCACCATGATTAGATGCATGGATTGCATCATTTGTCTACTCTCTACATCAACGTTCAAATGTTCAATTTGGCATTGGACTCTATTCTCGAAGGCTACCTCTTCATTGTTGATATCATTGCACCCCATCATGCTACTCGTAATGGTTTGAAGTTTTTTTTAACAAGTTCAAGATGTGCTTGATTACCATCCATGCTCATCTTGTGGGAGGGTGTGAAGAATAACAATAAGTCAAGCCAACAAATGAAAGATTATTAGTTAGAGTAGTTAGATGAGTAGTTCATTTGTTAGTTGTAACTCCTCTTTTGTAAATCTCCCTCTATATAAGAGGAGAGATGATAATCATTTGATCATGTAATTTCAATGTAATTCTTCTATATTCCTAAATTCTCTCAATATGCACTCTATCCAATTTCTTCTTGTTATTAAATTTCACCGAACCATTTCCTCCACCTTCCTCCATCCTCTTGAAGACAACGGCGCCGCTCACGCCCATGCCACCGCCTCCTTCCACGCGGCCGCTCGCACAGTGCCGCCGACCGTTCGCGCCGGCTTGAGCACCCCCTCCGCCGCCGCCCGCCCGTTCGCACCACCCCTTTCGCCGCCCGTTCCACTTTGTAACAAAAAGGCCGCCGCCTTGCCTCGCTGCGCCGCGCACGCCTTTCTCTCCCTTTCGCGGCCGTTCCCGACCGAACCCTCTCCCCCTCCCCCTCGCAGCCGGCCTCCCTCCGTTCGTGCCTCTCACCGCTGCCGCCGCTTCAGGTAAGTTTAGTTTCTGGAAAAAAAATAAAAAATTAGGTTTAAAATTAGGGTTTTTGGATGTTGTTCGGGAATTTCTTTCGAACAGTTTATTTTTGTTTTGTAGAAATTTTCGAACAACTTAACCTTGTTCGTGTAAAATTTTCGAACATATTGACTTTGTTTTGAATTTTTTTTCGAACATCTGTGTTTGTTTTGGAATTGACAAAAATTTCGAACATATTCACTTTGTTTTGAATTTTTTTTTTCGAACAATCTTTGTTTGTTTTGGACAAAATTTCGAACAAGATGTTCGATCTTTTTTTTCGGATAAATTTAAGTTGTTTTGAAAAAAAATTTCGAACAAATTGAATTTGTTCATTAAAAATTTTCGGACATCTCAACTTTATTTGTGTAAAATTTTCGAACATATTAAGATTTTGTTTTTGTGGTTGAAATTTTGGGTTTTTAGGAATTTTTTTTTCAAACTTATGGTTGGTGGGGATCCAGATGATTTCGGTGTGAAATGGAATGGATGGGTGTACTCATCCGTCCATTTTAAAAAAAAATGCAGGAAGGGTATAAATGACATTTCGCATACCCCTTGTGATTAAAAAAAATTGGTGGGTGTGCTCATAGGATCCGTGTGTGCATTTAGCCGCGCCCAATTGAAAATGGTGAAGTAAATTTAGTACAATAACGTGTACTAGGTTCTAACAGGGAGTGCGGCTATCTGCACCTCCAGCTTTGTTTGGGACAGTCCCCCTTCAATTTATTAATCGGATGAGACTCTCCAGCCATGTGTCATTTTAGATGCTCTATTCTTCTGCCACGTGTCACATTAGATTTTTTTTTTCCGTTACAACTTTTCATTCTCTCATTGCCGTTCAACTTCCGCATTGGGCTACCCTTCAAAAAGCTTCCATTAATTCCGATCATTCTCCGTGTAGATTGTTTAACGCTTTCCCATCAATGGCGATTAGGGTTATGGAAGCGTTCTTAACTCTGGGCCCAAATCCGTGTTCTAATATTAGAATCTTTTAATTGATGTTAGTTGATTTTATAATTAATCTATGGCAGCCCAAACGACCTGGGATGTGGCTATGGAGAGGCGATGTGGGATGTGCATATGGTGCAGTGCTGCTGGCTCTTTTCGCCTCTGTATAACAAAAGAGTCGATAAAAATGCACTCTCTTATGAAACTCTATCTGTAAAGAAATGGCTGAAACCGAATAAAAATGTGCGTTTTTTTTTTTATAACTATTGATTTGGGGAAATTTTAAATATTGCAGATTTCGTCATTTTCCTTGATTAACAATAATATTTTGTTGTTTCTTGAAGTTTGGCAGATTAAGGTTTGCGAATATGTGTTGTGGCAAAGCAAGGCCCCAAAAGGTCAGTCCCTGAGAGTACAGAGAAACTTTACATAATTTAATTAATTCGACTATGAAAAATTAGTACTTTTGACCTTTACAATAAGAGTATGCTAGATGTGCTTTAGAAGAATTTATGTGATCAATTGAATTAATTTGTAGCTATAAAAAACTTATCGTGCTAAAAAATCATACTTGGTTTATGAAGTGGGATTATAGTATTTTGCAATGCACTTAACAAGGTTCAACCTGGGGTGTTGTACCAAAAGTACGGCCCATCTTCCTCTCTCTCTCTCTCTCTCATTTTCTAATATGTGTTTTGCAATTTAATTGTTGGTTGACTTCTAGGTAGTTGGAGCGCCTTCTGATTCTGTAGTTATTCCTGGTGGGGCTGCTCTACATTCGTTCCAATACTTTGAAAACCTTAAGAACTTTCTTGATTATGTAGAGGAAATGGGGATTCCAGCTTTTGAAGCATCTGATCTAGAACATGTATTGTATCCAGTTCATCTTTAGAGTTTATGCCAACATAAAAGTGCTTGCATACTATTTAGTTCATTCATTGCAATGGAAAAAACTGAAGGTAAAACTATTGTGACCTGAATATTAGGGAGGGAAGTCAAAAATTATTAATTGTGTACTTTCCCTTAAATCTTATCATGATTAGAAAGGAGTAGGTGGGAACAGACTTTGGAAATCTTCAACAGGCAACAACAATTTCTCAGAAAAAATTCTGGTATGTTTATGAATTCTCTTTGGAGGAACTCATCTATTGTGGAGAAGTCGTTTGATAGTTCGATAATTGAGCATAACTCATTTGCTGATCTTGGGATGGACCTTAATGAAATGGTTTTTATAGTTAATACTGAGTATTTGTTATAATAACTTTTTGTAAGCCAAAGAACATCCAATAAAATTATTTAATGCTTCATATTACAGGATAACTCTGATTCATTGCACTTATTTGTTCCTCAACTTCTTTCTGATAAGAAGCAAGAAGATATTTCATTGGTGAGTGATGTTATGCATTGTATTTGTAACATTCTCCATGAATCATGATTGATTATTGCACATAAAGATTGTCTTCAACAGTATTAAGTAAAGCACAGAGCTTAAGGAAAGCATAAAAGAACTTATTGTGCAAAAGCAAATAATTATAGAATTGGAAATAAAGTTGCTCATTTGCTCCTATATTTCTTATTCCCGCTGACTGTGAAGTAAAATCATTTGTTTTAACATTAATAGTGTTACAACTTGCATAATCATTTGTTCACATATGATGATGACTGATGTTGCTTGTCAAGATACTGGATTATGATTAGCAGGTTTGTCTTGATTGCAATTTAAAATATTTTATTTTGTCTCGATTAGAGAACTATCTTTTAATTAGTTTATGTTAATTTATGATTCAGTGTATCCTTAATGAATGGATTAGTCATCTAAAGAAGTCATAGTTGGTAGCTAGCATTGTTCAACTAATTTGTTGTCTTCTCTATCTTCATTAATGAGCGACTTCATGGATGTGTTGCAGGTGTGCACAATTCATTCTGGACAAATGCGTATGATGTTGGTAGCTAGAATGAATGGCGCAAGGTTTGTATGATTTACGCACCCATGAGCACTCTACGTTTGTTGATTTGGTTTATTATTCTTAAACCACTATTAATGTAAAAATAGGATAAAAAAAAAAGTTGAATGTTCGTTATTAGATTACGGAATTATGAGATTTCATTGTGCAAAAAATATAGATTTGGAGAGATACTTTGGATATATCCTGTAATTATGTGATTGTATTTTGTATTCATTGCACTGATTGTCTTTGTTTTATGGCAATTTATTGAATTCTTTCCCCTTACATAGTTATAGGACCTTGAATCTTGGTTCCAAACTTTTTAATCTTATCAATATAGACATGACATCTCTTAGTAGTATCCTATTAAAAGTAGCCATTTCATCTTCGTGGCGTTGAAGTTCTCATGAATTTATAGATATGAAACAGCATATTGCAGTATTTGCTACGGCTCACCATCAGAACAAAACTTATGTTTTCCAATGGCTCGAAGAAAGGTTTGGGTTCAAATTAAATTTTACAGTACGTTTCTATTCAGGAAGAGTAAGTCCTTAAGCCAATTAAAGAACTGGGTTGTCACATTTTAATGCATATTTTTTTAATTTTAAAGTTATTGTATATTCTGTTTCTCTCAAAACACAAAAGTAGGTTGTTTGAATTCTACACTTGAATCTGAGACATCCATTTATAAGGTAGATAAAGAGAAAGGGGACGGTGTGGATGATAAAGATCAGGTGTTCGGAGATCATATGGATGAAAATTCAGGAGTTAAAAATGATGCACAAAAAGAAAGGAAGTTGTTGCTTGAGGAGTTGAGTAAAGAGAAAAGTGAAGCAATGGGGAGATTAGCGGTTCTAAGGGGAAGAGTGAGTTTTTTGTTTCAGTTAAAAAATTATTCAGAGGAGCAATTGTTAAATAATTTTTCATGTCCGTATACGAAGTTGAATTTGTCAATGCAGAAAATTACCATTGATGTGAACAACATTAAAAATCAATGATTTCAGGGTATTCCTTAGTTTTTCAGTCCATCTTTTACCCAACTTTCCTCATAAGAATTCTCAATACTTCTCTACTTTTCTCTTTTTGTTTTTTTTTTTTTTGGGAATTGTATTGTTGTGTATTCTTTATTAATCCATCTTCTACTTTGTCGTTATTGTAAATTTGTAACCGTATGCTTATATATCATACATATACTCCTACATAATATGTTTATGTCCACTCACCACTGTACATGCCTCCTCTATTACCACGTTTTCTCCACTTTTAATAATATTACCTACAATTGTAATGTTAAATACTAATGAAACAGAATGAACTCAAACTAAGAATCCCTACGCTAGCAAGCAGAGTGTCATGAAAATGCCCCCTTTCTTTCAATTAAATTTGTTCGACTAATCCCCTTATATACTAATAGGGAGTTTAAATTGATGATGTGTCATTTTGTGGTTAATTTGGCATATGTGTCATTTTGTGGTTGATTTGACTTATGTGTCATAATTTAATGAAGTTGTAAATTTTGAAAAGTATGATGTGTAATTAAGTTATTGGTTGAGTAAGATATGATTCATAAACTCTTTCCAAATATTATATTCTTATTATTTTAACATTGTAAACTCTTTTCAAATATTATATTCTTATTATTTTAACATTGACTAATTAAATTAAATTTTATTTTATTTACTTAACTTTATTGTAGTATTCATTTTATTCTTTAGTTTAATTTATTTTAGAACTATTTAATGTTTTTCTGATCTAAAATTTATTTTTATTGGAGTGTACAATTATTTATTTAATTAGTTATTAAATTATATTTTATAATTACTTTTATCTTATATCTCAAGTAATTTTTTCTGCAATTATTTTAAATTTATTATAAGTTTAATGCATTTAAAAAATAAAGCTCGAAAATATATATGTAAAACTTATTATATAATTTTATACATAATATTTATTATATAAATAATTATATTATTTTACAAGTCCCCTTATATACTAATAGGGAGTTTAAATTGATGATGTGTCATTTTGTGGTTAATTTGGCTTATGTGTCATTTTGTGGTTGATTTGGCTTATGTGTCATAATTTAATGAAGTTGTAAATTTTAAAAAGAGGTAATTGCAAATTAAATCACAACCTTTCGGCAATCTAATCTAAACCTTAAAAGAATTGTAAATAAATCACAAACTTTAAATATTATTGCAAATTAAACTTCTTACAAGTTTACTTTTTCCCTAAATCATACATTTTGATATATGGTTTGATTGAAAAACAATATTGTTTTATTAAGGTGTTGTTATGTCATTAAGAAGTCTAAATTATGTTAGATTCGAACACAATTAAAATTGTCAAAAAGACTAAATTGCAACTATATTTAAAGATTGAGATTTATTTGCAATTACCTTAAAGTTTAGATTAGATTGCAAATGAGGAAAAAGTTATGATTTAATTTGCAATTAACTAAAATATTTATTTATTTAATTGTGTTGTGGTTGATATTGAAGGTTTACTTACAATTTAATAAGAGTTATTTTAATATTATTTAAATTATTTGTTTTCGAATTTTTATAATTTTTTTAAAAGTTATTTTCATATTTATTAAATGTAAGATGTTGTGGTTGATATTGAAGGTTGACTTACAATTTATTAAAAGCTATTTCAATATTACTTAAATTGTTTGTTTCTGAAATTTTATAATTTTTTTAAAAGTTGTTTTCATATTTATTAAATGTCAACGTCACATTTCGTTTGATTCTCATAAAATTTTCTTTGAAATTTACTTTATAAAATTAACTAACACAAGTGTCATTATTTTGTACAATTCAAAATATTATGTTAGTTAAACTTTTATATTATAATACAACGTTATAATAAATATAATTTAAAAAAAATGTTAAATTTTTTTAACAAAATAATTATAATTCTGCGAAATCATTTTTTTAAAAATATAAATTAAATTAAGTAAATAAATAAAAAATTATTATTAAATATTTAAAAATATATTTAAAATTCCGTGTAATACACGGGCTCTACACTAGTATTACATATATTTAAGTTCATATGACATTTCATTGATGCAGCACTAGGTAGCTTTTGAACATTTATCGGAGGGGAAATTTCGGTTGTCAATAGGGTTTATCTTCAAGAACATATTTATCTTTCATTTTCTTCTTTTTTGTCCTCCTTTTTCTAAAAATAGTTTAGAAAATAAAAAAAGTGTATATTCTATTTTTTTTTAGCCCTGTTATATTCTAATTTCTAAAATTGGTATTTGTGCAACATTTGCATTGTAAAAATATCAATAATGGAGAGCAAAGATCATTACAACATTTTTGTTTTAATTGACACATGTAAATCTAATTGTATCCTTCCTAGAATGGCATTACAACATTTTTGTTTTAATTGACACATGTAAATCTAATTGTATCCTTCCTAGAATGGATAGATTTGTGGTTTAATTTTGTTTTTACATGCACATGTTAAATTTTTCTTCTATTTTCTTTTCGTGATTCATTTTTTGCGTGTTTGTACCATTTATATCCATCTCTGTTACAATTTCTTTGATTTTACTAAGATTTTTTAAATATGTGTCTTTGACATCATAGAGACAAGTTAGAACAACTCTAATTTGGATTTCTCTAACTTGGTGGTGAACCGTGCGTGGACGATAGCGGTGATGACACTAATGAAAATGCCGAGAGAGATGACAATGATTCTACAACATTGTTTTGATAGTGAATTTTATATAATAACAAAAAACATTTATTGTAGAAAAAAATTGGTGATATTTATACAAATTACAAACGAAGTAAAACCACAATATGCACCGCAAAAAACTAGTTAATACTAATTGAGTAAAAAATAACACTGCTAAATGCACCTCCACAGCTCCACTATTAACTACACTCCCCTTTCAATATTTAAATTATAATCCTAATTTCACCGTCGCCACTTTCGAGGGCTAACTTCATTCAAACCAACAAAAAATTTAGAAATTAAAAAAAAAAATCTTAGAAAAAATTTTAGATATAACTTTCGACAAATCAATTTCGAATATATACACTTTCGTCGACACGTTGTTGTCGACGAGAGTGTATATTTTCGATCAACTATTATCGAAAAAAATTCACCGATGATAGTTGATCGAAAATATACACTCTCGTTGACAACAAAGCAATCCTAGTTAATTGGAAAGAAAAAAACACAAACTTGCAGGTTGCGTGATTAGGCAGAGCAGAGGACTTGGGGGGCGGTGGATGTGGGGTGGGGGAAGGAGTTATTTGTTTTTAAAAAAAAAAAAACTGGGCGTAGAGGCGGACGGACGACAGGTGAGAATGTAGAAAGCTAGTAGGAAGTGGAAAGTGTAAAGGGAGGAAGGAAGAGCAGATAATTATGGTTTTAAAAGTGTGTTTAGTAAATGATTTTTATAGAGAAAAGTGTAATTTGAATAATTTAAGAAAGTGCATCTAACCTTCTCTTATTCGGGGTGCATTAATCGGAGAAGTGAGGTTACAAAGCTGAAGGTGCAGATAGTCGTAGCCTTTATCAGTTGCCAAGCCCAAGAAGGAAAATATGTGGTCCAATATTAATGATTTTCCACTACTCTTCCACCCTACAAAAGAGCCGTGAATCTAGATAGTATATTCGTTCCTCTTTCTTTTCGTAGGTCTTTTTTTTTTCGATAAACACTAGTCGAAATATTACACTATTGTCAATAAATTGTTGTTGACAATAGTGCATAATTTTTACCAATTATTATTCATCTATTTTTTTTTTTTTGAATTTTTTTTCGATAAATAAGGATCAAAATCGAAATAGTGTATACAGTATTATTTTAAAATAAAAATCTAAGTATTTTTTTTATTTTCTGTGGTGAGTGGCGAGTAGCGACGGCGGTCGTCGAAGGTAGCAGCGGTGGCGACAACTTAGGATTAAGGTTTAGAAAGTGTATAAATATTCATGATTATTAATTTAATAAATGTAAAAGTGGAAGTACATCTATCAATCATGGAGTTTTATATAACCCACGCTTTTTTTAACATGTGAAAATTTTAGGTGCTTTATTAATTATTGTGCACAAACTTAATTTGCTTCTCTACAACATTCTCCATTTCACGGAAATTTGTATATTTGTTATATTGGGACGTTCCATATAAATTTGCATATTTTAAAAAGTGAAACAATTTCATAACCTTTCTCTTCCAAAAATATATTGTATATATATTTACTTTTCTACACTCAATTTATTTTTTTATTTATAAAAATTTATAAAACTACCCTTTAAATTTCTACTTATTACACTTTATTTTTTTTTAACTTTTTTTTAAATATTGTGTAATCACAATGGTCCTTGGGACGAAAAGAGGAATAGAAAATTAATATGACCGACCGCTTGATGATATTGTTTTATTGATTAAAGCGTGTTTCTTCAATTACTATTTATTAATTAAATTAATTTACGTTACAAAATGTTTAGATATATTTGTAGTTAAAAAGAATATAATGAAAATGTAGTTTTTTTTTCTTTTTTTTAAGCATAAGGGGTGTTTCTTTTGGGCTTTGGGTGGTTTTAAAAACCAGATTTTTGAAATCCCGATAAATAGTAATATGGGTGTTTCTTTTGGGTTTTGGAATAGTGAAGGATTTAACTTTATGTCAAATTAAGTTGTAAGATTGAATGAGTTTGTATTATTATATTATTGTTTGGTGAGATTATAATGATTAGTTGATTAAATGTATTATATTATTGTATTATTATATTATTATAGTATTATTATATTATTGTTGAAAAAGAATATAATGATTGGAGTAATATTATATAGATATAACTTTATGTCAAATCAATATGTTTGATAAGGGTGGTTTTGAGTGGATTTTGAAAACCGGTTTTTAAATCTCGAAGTAAAACGGGTTTTGGATCTTGAAATCTAAAACCTGGTTTTTAAAACCAAAAGTAAACATCCCCTAAGGGTGTGTTTTCAAACTCTACAAACTGCTTCCAGAATCATTTTTTTTTAAAGCTGCTCTCTCACAGCTTTTACTTTTAAGCTGTTTGTAAAATTTGAAAACACTCCCTAAAAGGCTTAGCTTCTTTTATTGCAAGTGCAGAAGGAAGTAGATAGCCCAACCACAACATACGATGGGTCTACCCAACTAAAAATAGGATCAAAACGACGGGATTCTTTAGTCACAACGTGAGCCATCATGTTAGCACCACGTACGTCTAGCGAAGCTAACCGTAACATTCGTGAGTTGAGACAAAATGGCTCTACAAGCTGTAACAAAGTCTCCAAAGTAAGAGTCGATATAATTTATAGCATCCACAACTAGCTTAGAATCTCCCTCTACGTCGACACAATTCTCCATTTGTCTTTCCTTCAACCATGAAAGTGCCTCAAAGAAACTCAGGCCTCTCCCTCCTCCACTTCAAAAACTCCATTCCTCACTAACGACCTGCCCCCTCTATATTACCATGTGCATCCTCAACACCATTCTTATACCTGTTTGTTGGGTCTCCAAGAAAAACGCTGCGTCCACAATGAAAATGTAGTTAAAATAACTTATTAATTGGTTTTAATTTGATTTTGGGTATGACCTTATATTTTGATATCAATGACTAATTAATATGTTTTATAACTAATAATGAACATACACATTAAAGTTATAAAAAAAAATATTTAACTCACCTAATTATAACACATGTATTATACTTATCATCAAATTTAATCACATTTTAATACACGGCAAACATAACTTTCTAATAGTATATCGGGGTTAGTAAGATTTCGTCGTTTCGTTGATGTTATTTTTCAACATTCTTGCTCTGGTGAGATTTTATAATGGCTAACACATAAATTTGCAATTGCTTTGGTGTAAGTTTTGTTTTGATCACTTATTTTACCATTAAATTTCAGTAATTCATCTCTGATCCAGAGGCTGTATTATATTCATCTTAGTTTATTTTTTTTAAAATAAAAGTGTAATGAAAATAATCGATTTTTTTTTAAATATGCTTCTAAATTAAAATTGTTTGGTGTTTTTATCCTTTAGATTGTGTTTGGATGGAAGGATTTGATTCGAGGAAGTATTTTAAATGAAAGGTTTTATAAATAGATGAATTTCAAATGACATAGTTTTGGTGAGAATTTAAAATTCTCTCAATTTTAACTAAAAAAATATGGTAAGGATTTTAAATTCATTCATTTACTTTTTAATTAATCAAACAAGTGAAGTAGATTTGGATGGTGGATTTGAAATCCATGGATCAAATCCCTCCATCCAAATGGAGCCTTAGATTTTGTTAGATGCATTATCAGAGATAATTGTAATAGGTAAGGTGGAAAATCGAAAATTGCTAGACAGATGAATTTGAACTCTGGTTAAACGATTTTTTTTTATTTTTTGCTGCAATTTTCCTTCTGTCTACTTTCTTAAATCTTTTTTTTTTTTTTGGCCTTCTAAGGACCGTCCAATGTCGCCTGGACTATCAACAGTCCAGTAATCTGAGTCATCAGATCTGAAATGTAATGGCTTATATTTGATGACCTGCTACCTGTTGCATTTGGCGTCGCAGAATCCATCGCCTTGCATTGCACTTATTATCGTTTTTTGTCGCCCTATTACACTTTTAAATTAAATTTAATAATTTTAAATATATAATTATAAAATTACAAATTTATCCTCACATGATTAATAAAAAAATTAATTGATAATATATAATCTTTATTTTAATTCTCATATCATTAATAATCATAATAAACAATAAATTATCTTTTTTTATTTGAATGAATTGAATTTTAGGTTAAATTATTAATTTAGTTGAATTTTTTATACAAATTTCTGTTTCGAGATCACAAAATTGGGCGTTTATGATTAGAAAATTAGCGAAGATACTTTATATAATCTAATAGAAAGAGATTCGTTTGGATTTTTTAAAATTAGGAGAAACCTACAAAATTCCATTCCGATCTCAAACACGTTAAAAAAAAAACTCTCTGCACATCCGCTGCTCGATCCAGTTAACATTATGTAATTTAATCATGAGTATTATTAGTATGCCTAAAAAGAAAGAAGTATTCTCAAATTGTTATAATTACTCCTAGTTTTTTATGTGATATTGAGCATTCAACTTTTGATTTTTTTTTCTGTGTTAATACTCTATTTTTTCTGGACAATCACATTAACGCGGTATTCTTAAATCTCAATTGTTATTCATATAAAATTTGTATGATTTCTATATGGTTATTGATTTGTTATTTGTATGATTTCTATATGGTTATTGATTTATGAGATTTATTTGAAATTTATGAATTTTATTTATAAATATAATAAGATTCTGACATTTATTAATTTTATTTTTAATGTATATTTTGCAGATATGTCTTCTCAACATGAGACTGATGACAACTTCATCTAATAATACCTAAGATAATGATTTTGTCATTAAAAAGAAAAGACAAAAACATCAATTGTGTGGATTAATTTTGAGGAATTTTTTGTTCATTCATTATAAAATTTCAGCATGTTTTATAATATTATAAAATTTCAGCATGTTTTATAATATTTTAGGGGGCTCAACATATGAAGATGAGATTATTTTGAAAAACTGATGTATTTTTTCGTTGTAATTGTTGAAAGAACATTCTGTTATTTTTTTTTTTTTGAACATTTGTTATTACTCACGCACAATTCAAGAAATTGACTGTTCAATTTGGTTATTTTCTTTGATAAAACAATTGGGCTGCCCACTTTTAATTAAATGCTAGCCCAAAACATTCTCCACTTTTAATTAAATGGGCTAACATTGTTGGCCCAAAAAGTCTCCACTTACTCGATTTGCTCTCGATCACAATTTCTTTCTTTTTTTGACGGAGGGACAATGGGCAACGTAGGACTGTTAGTGCCCGTAAAGAATTCAAATAAATTTATAATATATTTTAAGTTTAATTTGTCAATTAAAAAAATATTTGAAACATGTACTCCATAGTATAAATTTGTAAATTTGTTATTCATTTGAATCTAGGTAAATATTTTTCAATACACTCTTAACTCTAGAGGGATGCAACATATAATTGTCTATGCATGAACATGTTTTAGAAGGTACACACTACACACCTACCATGAAAAGAGACTGGCCTTTAACTTTTATTTATCGTCATTGCAAAAGACAATAGAATAAGAAATTATCTTATTCGAAATTTTATGGGAGTCGTGTCATCGAAACACTCAATATTATTCTCAAAATAAAAACTTTACTACCAACATTCCTTCCAAAATAAAAATGTTTCCTCAATAATGTAATTTTCAAGTCGGGTAACAATCAATCTAGTTACATTATACAAATCGGACATTAGGTCAATGTTCGTAAGCAACATTATATGGACACATAATTTTTAGAACTAATCGATGGTCTGATCATGACGTTTTCCTATAGTTCCATTCACATTTTCTAAAGTTTTTTTTATTCTGATTTCACCAAAATTCAGCTTTCCAAAACATAGTTTGAGAATGACGTCTTAACACTTTGGAAAAAATAAAGTGTTTATTTCTACTAATTTATGAACAGTGTCGCCATGAGACCATCTCACTTTGAATAAGATAAGTGTTTATTCGTACTAATTACTGTTAATGGTATTACTGATTACAATTTATGGTATTACTCGTTATTACTTATTGTATTAACGACTATAATCAAATCATACATATAATATTATTTTGTATTAAAATTTAAAAAAAAATACACATGAAAAAATGGAAAATAAAAAAAAAGTAAAAGAAAAAAAAACGAAGAAATTAAAAGTTTGGAATAAAAACTGAAAATGGGAGAAAAAGAGGAAAGGGAAGAAAACTTAGAAAGAAAAAAAATCAAGATTTTTGCCTAATTTCGATAGTTTTTATTTTAAAATTATGTTTTACGATTTTTTTCTAAAAATATGGATGACTTGATGGTGAATCGACGGTAACTCGGTAATGACTTGACTACAGATTGTAAATATACAAATTAAGGTTGATTTTATTATATTTTGTGTAAATTAATAAAAGGATAATATAGTATTTTAAATGTAATTACTTTTTTAAAAATATTTTTGGGGTGAACTCATAAAATGAGGGGTGTAGATAAACGTGGTAAAAAATAATAATTTAGGGGTGAACTCATAAAATGAGCGGGTGCACATAACCGTGATAAAAAATGATTTGGGGGTGAACTCCTAAAATGAACGGGTGCAGGTAACCGTAGTAAAATAAGATTTGGGGTGAACTCATAAAATGAGGGGTGTAGATAATTTAGGGGTGAACTCATAAAATGAGCGGGTGCACATAACCGTGATAAAAAAAATGATTTGGGGGTGAACTCATAAAATGAACGGGTGCAGATAACCGTAATAAAAAAAATGATTTGTGGGTGAACTCATTAAATGAGTGGGTGTAGATAAAATATAAATAAAAAATTAAAATTGGTGTGTACCGGTATCTTGCATGTACTCGAGTATCATCCTACAAATTAGGGTTGATTTTATTATATTTTGTGTAAATTAATAAAAGGATAATATAGTCCTTTAAATGTAATTACTCCATTTTAAAAAAAATCTTCTGAGGTGAACTTATAAAATGAGCAGGTACAGATAACCGTGGTAAAAAATAATTTTGGGTGAACTTATAAAATGAGCGATTGCAGATAACCATGGTTAAAAAATGATTTGGGGTGAACTCATAAAATGAGCGGGTGCAGATAACCGTAGTAAAAAAATAATTTGAGGGTGAACTAATTAAATGAGCAGGTGTAGATAAAATATAAATAAAATAATAATTTAATTCTATTAAAAAAATCTAATTTTACGTTCGTATTGTTTAATTTAAATAATATTATTATTAATTTTAATAAAGGATAAAATAGTAAATAATAAAATAAAATTTAAATAATTATTTTAAAATATTAAAAAAAGGCAACAGATATAGTTAGGGCGACACAGAAGGCGACACAGAGCGATGCAATTTGACATCGAAACTATTAATAGTTCAGGCGATACAAAAACTATCCTAAGAAAATCCCTTTTTTTTTTGTTCTTATTTCTAAATCAAGGAATCAGGTTTTTACAAAATAACAAATACATGTGTTGCAATGAAAACGATGAGGACAACGTGAGGTTTGCAAGACTTCTCAAATAAATTTTTATCTATTTTGAAAAGTTTTTTAAAAAAGTAAAAACTACAAGAAGTAAAATCATGTTAAAAGTGTTCATTTAAAAATGAAATGTTAATAAATTAAATATTTTTACTTATTTTAAATTATAATGATATTTTTTATCATTTTATATTTATTTAATTGAATTTATCACTAAAACAATGTTTTATGATTGCACAGTAATGCGATGTGAATCAATCATATAAAAAAAATTATATATTAAATGCACGATTCAACAATATTTAAAAATGTTTTTTTACATTATATGCTTGTTTTATTGTAAAAGACAGGGATTGTTGACTTGTTGTACAAGGGCCAAAGAATCTTTCCCAACTTTTGTTGACTTATATTTGCTAAAAGTCCAACTTGTCCAGTTGCAATGGGCCCATTATCAATCTTTTTTTGTGGCCCCATTATGTGTTTATCATATGGCCCATTTACTCCTTTTCTTTTAGGAGAATCCGTTTACCTTTTACTTCAATTAATTAATTAATTAAATTCAGACGCGACTTGATGCTTTCTAGATGCCATATGATTTTTGGGAGTATGCATACACTTTTCCTCACGTCAAGTATATACCTAAGCATGGGATGTAACAAGCTACTCGTGTTTAACTCGTTAAAAAATTAAAATCTATTTAAATTTAATTGAGCTCGAACTCGAAACTAGTAGACTCATTAAACTCACATAATTTTATAATTTTATCTTCAATATGCTAATTATTCATAAATATTCTTTAGGTATAAATAAAATAAAAATATTTAATTAAGGGCATATAAAATACTGGATCGAGCTCGAGTTTACGTGAATCAAATTAAAAAAATAAGCTCGATCGGTTCCAAGCTCAAAAGCTCATTTACATTTCTACTTAAAAGGAGAAAGTTTAAAATATTTTCAGGAAGGGTTGGGGATTAGGGGCTAGGTTCAAGTTTGTAAAATCTTTTCAATCTATTTTAAAAGGGTGACCCTACACATTCAGATTCGGAATATTAAGGGGTGTTTGCAAACTCTACAAACTGCTTCTAAAATCACTTTTTTAAAGCTATCTTCTCACACTCATAGCTTTTACTTTTGAGAAGTACTTTTAAACAGTTTATAGAGTTTGAAAACACCCCCTAAAAATCTGAAGAAAAAAAAAAGATAAAAGTGTCATAATATTTTATTTAATAAAAATATTATGATAAAATTATAATTTTTTTAAAAATATTTAATCATTCTGGATAGCCATGTTTTCACTTTAAAGGGCCACTACAAAAAAAGTATCAAAATAGAGAGGGATTTGGTGAGAAAAAAGTCCTCTTTAACATGAATAACAAGGAAAATGACTAGCATTAATTCCCTCGTCATTTCCTTGCTATTTTTTGCCGTCATTTAACGAGGGATTACATACCCTTGCAATTTTCCCTTCAATTTTGACAATTATTTATAATTATTTATGTTTTAAATTATAAGAGGGGTACAATAAATTTTTAAACTTTATGTGGATAGAATGATTTTTTACAAATTGAAAGTGGATAGTTGGTGGCATTCTCAGTATAACTAATTAATAACTTTGTCAAAACACGTGTTAACGGAATAAATAGTAAAATCAATACCACTAAAATCAGACTACATTACGTATTTTAATTCAATTTCCTATAAAAAAAATTAAAAAAGGAAATTATTTTACTTTCACAAGACATTGACACCACACACTCTATCTAATAACAATTCAACTCTTCACACTACCTAATAGCAATTCCACTTTTATACCAGCCATTGACTTTATACCAAAGGTGTTAATGTGATTTCTCAAATTCTATAAATTTAAGAGTAAAATTGATTTGAGCGAAATTTGAACTCAAATCGTGAAAATGATCGAGTCAAAGAATACTATGATATTATGAAATAATTTTATCTTATTTAAAAGTTTCGATTTGAATTCTTAATTAAACTGTTAAACCGACCGATTAATTTTTTTTTTCTTTTGTACATGTATAGTCCGTATTAGTATATAGGGGTTCTATAATTCTATTTTAAATTTGTATTTATTTTGTGTCCCATCTAAAAAAATATTTACTGGCAACGTATCATGATTTATTGACTAATTTATGAGTTATACGCAAGTTATGCTTATAGTATAAGATGCACGATCATTTGAAAGTGAAAAAGATGATAAATTCAAGATAAAAGAAAAATATAACACACATATCAAGGTGTGATCATAACACACACGGTCCCCTCAAATTACAGGAGCCATATTTTAAGATAAAAACTTGTTTGAGAAAAAGTTGGATGAGACGAATTCTATATACACCATTATTATAAAATATATATATAGTTGTAAGGATGTTTTGAAATAAAAATTAATGATTTATGAACCTAAAAATGCATTATGCAGTTTTATAATGTATAACATTGCATCCTAATATATATGCTTATAAAGTTGGAACCTTATATATGTAGTCAGAGTGTCGTAACGTGTCGTAATAATTACCGTAGTCAGTTAATCTAAGCCATTAAAAATCTAATCTAAAGGTTTAGATTTGATGACCTGTTACATTTTGTAAATTTTACGATATGTATTGTCGTAATGTGTCGTAAATTTGTATTTTTTATTAAATTAAATTAATTAAAATATATTATTGTAAATTTACATTTTTATCCTTATACAATAAAATAATTTATTATATTTTTGTTAATGTAATTAAAATATGTAATGTTAAAACTACATATTTACCCTTATGTTATTAATAAAATTAATAACAAAAAATAAATCAAATCAATTTATTAACAATAAAACAAACCAAATCAGTGAGAAAAACTCATTCTTGCTTCAAACCTTTGCTTCAAACCTCCTAATGACGATTGAGAGTTTCAAATTAAATCAATTTTGGGAGAAATAAGTCATTCTCAAACATCTTAAGAATTGTGCCGACTAATTGGAATTGAGGAAGAAAAAAGGGTGATACTTGGGTACACTCGTATGTACCGTACCCCTTATTTTAATTTTAATTATTTATTTATAATTTATCTACACCCATTAATTTAATGAGTTCACCCCCAAATTATATTTTTACACCAGTTATCTGCACACACTCATTTTATGAGTTCACCCCCACATCATTTTTTTACAACAATTATCTACACTCGCTAATTTTATGAGTTCACCCCAAATCATTTTTTACCATAGTTAGCTGCACCCATTCATTTTATGAGTTCACCCCCAAATCATTTACTTTTTACAACGGTTATCTACACCTGCTCATTTTATGAGTTCACCTCCAAATTATATTTTTACCAAAGTTATTTGCACCCGCTCATTTTATGAGTTCACCCCCAAATTATTTTTATACCACAGTTATCTACACCCGCTCATTTTATGAGTTCACCCCAAAATATTTTTTAAAAAATAATTACATTTAAAAGACTATTTTTTTTTATTAATTAACACAAAATATAATAAAATCAACCCTAATTTATACATTTACAATCTACAGCTGAGTCATTGCCGAGTTACCGTCGATTCACCACCAAATCACTCATATTTTTAGAAAAAAATCGTAAAAACATAATTAAAAAAAAACTATCGAGATTAGGCACAAATTCCGATATTTTTTCTTTTTAAATTTTCTTCCCATTTTCAATTTTTATTCCCAACTTTTTATTTAAAAATGGAGAATACACATGCAAAAATTGGAAAAGAAAGACAGAAAAATTTAAAAAGGAAAAGAAAAAAAAAACAAGGAAAAAAAAAAATTGGAAAAAAAATTGAAAATGGGAAGAAAAAAGAAAAAGAGGAGGGAAAAGAAAAATTAAAAAGAAAAAAATCGAGATTTGTGGCTAATTTCGAAAGTTTTTTATTAATTATATTTTTACTTTTTTTAAAATATGGGTGATTTGGTGGTGAATCGATTTTTTAGAATTTATTTTATTATATTTTGTGTAAATTAATAAAAGGATAATATAGTCTTTTAAATGTGATTATTTTTTAAGAAATATTTTGGGGTACACTCATAAAATGTGCAAGTGCAGATAACCGTGGTAAAAAATAATTTGGGGGTGAACTCATAAAATGAGCGAGTGCAGATAATTGTGGTAAAAAATAATTTGGGGGTGAACTCATAGAATGAGCGGGTGTAGATAACTGTTGTAAAAAAGAAATGATTTGGGGTGAATTCATTAAATTAGCGGGTGCAGATAATTGTAGCAAAAATATGATTAGGGAGTGAACTCATTAAATTAGTGGGTGCAAGTAAAATATAAATAAAATTTAAAAAGAAAGGGTAGAACAGTAATTTTACTTAATATATATATATATATTAAAAATAATTTAAATAAAAGAAGGGTAATATAGTAAATAACAAAATACAATTTAAAAAATGATATAAATAATTTAAACTTGTAGAACAGGTTGCAGGTCGTTACGACGTTTACGACGCCACGTGGCGCGATTCAATAAAGTGACTATGTAGTCAATTCGTAAAATGTGACTACCGTAAGAATTGCCCTATAAAGTAATACTACAACATTTTTTACATAATTTAAGTTGTAACGTCTAAAATATTGGTATTAGTATAATTGTATAGTATTACTTAATAAATGATTTTATATTACAAATTTTTATTTCATGTATAAAATTAATCTCATCACTCGAACAAAAATCCCTCCTAGTTTATAAACCCACGCCAAATGAATATCTTGGATTTCAATCACTTTTCATAATTGTGAAGGATCATGAGTTGATTTTTTCCTCTTTTATTTATGGCCATATGTTCGTTTTTTTTTTGTTTTTCCATTTTCTTCTAAAAACGAAAGCACATGGAAAAAAGAAGTGGAACTTTGCAGATTCGAAGTTCGATTGGATAGGAGGCACTTTCATTCTTTTTAAGGGATAATATCTATACTACTTATGATTATAGCCAAATAACTTTAGCATAAAGCAATATAAAAGCTGGAATTATTTCTCACCTACGATCGTGACAAAAGGTTTCCAAAATGACACAAAGATGAACCTTATACATCGTTATTTACTTATTTTGATATTTGAATTATTTGTTTTATTAAAACGTAGAATGGATTTCTGCCTCTTTGAAAGTTATCGATTTTATCATTTTGAACGTTCATCAAAAGTTACTTTTTTTTTTCAACACCCATTATTTCTATCTGCCTTTTCGCTTTTCTATCTTTTTTTTTTCTATATTTATCTACTTAATCATCCATTACGCATATAATACTCTCTCCATCTCAATTAGATAGGTTTATTTTTCTTTTATGAATGTCCCATTTAAATAGACTTGTTTCCATATAAAGTAATATTTTCTAATTCATTTACTAATATAACCCTATGCATTAATTACATTAGAAAGTATAATATTTATTAAATAGGGTTATAATAGAAATTTTATTTGTTTAATGTGTCTTTTCAATACAATTTTTTAATTTTTGTGAAAAGTCAAACATGCCTATTTAAATAGGGCGGATGGAGTACTATATTTCTTAATTGATGTGTAAAAATAAATGAATAACCTTCAAAATGATGGAGGAAGAATATATAATGACAAATTCTCCAATTTAACCTTTTGACTTAACATTTAATGCAATCTAAGTATGTATCACTCAAATATAATATTTATACTCGATTTTTTTTTTTGAGGAATACTGGAATATATATAATTATTGATTCATAAAAATTGAAAAATTTGAATGAACATTGTGATTCAACATAATCAAAAGATTTCAAAGGAGTATATGATAATTTTGGTGCGAGAAGATGTAATATTATTCTCAATTAGTCTCCCAATAACTTTCACAGTACTTTAACTTGTACAGTACTCTTAAAATGAATTTTTTTTTTTTTTTTGAGGGGGGATTAAAATGAAATTATTTATAAACAACAACTTTAATTACAATATTCTCAATTTTACACAAAATATCATTATTTTTGATCCACAATACACACAAATAAGACTATAAATGAGCTGAGCTTCAAATTGTATCGACCATAAATATACATTCAAACTTGTTTGATATTTACCGAGCGATCTTGAATCGAGTATCGAATATCTTGGTTTGATTTTCAGCCTTACACACTAGTCAACTAATTTTTTTTTTACTTTTTAGAGAATTCTTTTTAGTCCCGTAAATTTGACTCATTTTAAAATAAATTCTTGAAGTTGTCACTCTACAAAAAAAGTTCTCAAGACTCTATTCATTATTACACTTTTTTAAACTTGTGTATTTATTTATTATGGACAATCACTAATTTGTCTACCAATTCAATTTAAATTTTTATTTAGTTTTAATTTTAATTCGTCCAAAAGTTGTGCATGCGTTTTTTTTCTTTTTCTTAGGATAACTTTCTAAAGTTAAATGTAGTTAATTATATCGAGTAATATTCAGTTTTATTATCTTCTTGATCAAATTCGATATAGGGAGGGGTGTTTTTGTAAAAAAAAAAAAAAAGTGATTTTAATTTAGTATTTTGTGAGGAAAATAATTTAATAGTAAAAGTGATACGTACTTGTAAAACTTGTAAATGAATTTGAATGTCCGGTAAAAGAAAAATATTAGAACAGGAGCAAAATCGGCTAAAAATGTATTTTTCCTCGACATGAAGTAACATATTCTAAATACTTTGTTTTTGAAAGAATTCCGTCTCATCTAAAAGTCCGAACTTTTAGAGAGGGTGAGAATTAATCCTTGTATATTCCTAACACTCCCCCTCGCCCATCGAGTGGACAATTTAAATGTGGGTGGAGTGCTTTCAACAGGAATCGAACCCAGGTCGTTTGCCCGGTTTGCTCTGATACCATGAAAGAATTCCGTCTCATCTAAAAGTCCGATTAATCTTGTATATTAATTCCTAACAGTTTTTATTATAAAATTTTGATTTTACTAATATTTTGATTTTACTAATTGCAATTTGATAAAAGGGTCATAGACTCATAGTAATGTTGCAAACTGATATTAACATCTTTTAAAATAAAAATCTTATTTTCCAAAGCATGAGAATACAAAAAAAAAAAAAAAAAACCACAGGGGTTTTTAATTTCATTTCAAATTTCATTCTCAATCTATTTCCACATATTGCATTAGTTTTAAACTAATTTTTGTGTCATCTCTTTAACGGTAGAATAGGAACAAATGAGAAAAAAAATTGTGATATTTTTTATGTACTCACATTTGCGTCGTTTCTATTCTAGAATCAACATTTTCATGGATAGATTGTTGCATTTTTTTTTTTGTTTGGACATGCTTGATATATTGTCTTATAGTGATTTCAAACTTGTTGGTTATGCAAACAGTCGCATACAACTTGAGAATGTGATGTCACGGGTGTTTTGTTTGTTCGAGCAGGTCTTGTGTAGAACTTGAGTTGGATCAAGTTAATTTTTTTTTTTTATTATGTTGCAATTTTCAATTATAATGACATACAATATTTAATAATATTTTCAGTGATACTTTTCAATTATATAAGAACTTGAGTTGAGTAGATTAGGTGTTGCACTTTTCAGTTGTAGTGTCTTACACTTTTAATTAAAACTGTATTGCACTTTTCAATTATAGTGACTTACACTTTTTATTAAATATTATGTTACACTTTTCAGTAATATTGATTTGCACTTTTCAGTTATAATAACTTACACATTTTATTAAATATTGTGTTACTTGCACTTTTCAGTTATAATAACTTACATTTTTTATTAAATATTGTGTTGCACTTTTCAGTTATATTGACTTGCACTTTTTAATAATATTGTGTTGTACTTTTCAATTGTAATGACTTACACTTTTCACTAATATTGTGGTACATTATTCAGCTATACTCACTTGTATAAGATCACAGATATATATGAGAATTGTGTGTTGTTTTCATTGATTTAGATTGCAGAGATACATCGTATAAATAGGTTACAGGAGATAAGATTTACAGATATTTGAATCTCAACAAACTCCTAGAATTATAGTTTATCTCTTTGACTAATATTTGAATTGGTATTTCTAGAATTCCCCTTAATACGCCCCCGCAAAATTGACGTTCCATCAGCAACAGAAATTTTGGAACGAAGAGAGTCGAAGCGGGTACGAGGTAATGATTTTGTGAGTAAGTCGGCTAGCTGGTCAACAGTTCTGACATAGGAAACTACCAAGACACCCTTGGACGATAAATCACAGACAAAGTGAATATCGATAGCGATATGCTTCATTCGAGAATGTTGAATGGGATGCAGCGCCAAATGGGTAGCACTCATGTTATCACAAAGAAGGTGCGGTGTAACAATAACTGGTATATCAAGCTCCTTGAAAAGATTCACTATCCAAACCACCTCAGAGGCTGCCGAAGCAAGAGCCCTATACTCTACTTCAGTAGAGGATCGAGCAACACCAGTTCGTTTGCGAGAGCGCCAAGATATCGGATTTTCCCCACAAAAGATAATGTAAGCAAAAGTGGATTTAAAATCTTTGAGATCACCCCCAAAATCAGAATCCGAATAAGCAGTAAGACGAAGATGAGTTGGTTTGCGAAGAAGAAGACCATGATGAAGCGTCCCTTTAAGATAGCGAAATAAACGTTTTACCTCACCCCAATCTGAACCTGTAGGTGCGGACATTCGTTGAGCAAGGCGGTTGACGATAAATGCAATATCGGGGCGAGTTAGAGCAAGGTACTGCAGTCCGCCGATAGCACTTCGATAGGTTGATGAATCCACAGAAGAGTCGGAGGAAGAACCCTTCGGATTGCTTCGAGTTTTCAAAGGTTTGGCCCCGTCCATTTTGTGACGACGGAGCAGATCCACAATGTACTTGTGCTGAGACAAAAATAAGCCTTCCTTGCAGCGCGCTACCTCAACACCAAGAAAGAAGGAAAGGTTGCCCAAGTCTTTAACGACAAACATAGTTTGAAGATGATCAATCACCTTCTGAATTTGTGTAGCACATGACCCCGTAACTATTAAATCATCCACACACACAAGAACAATCAAACGAACTTGCCCACGAGTGTAGGTGAACAAGGAAGTATCCGTGCGAGACTGGATAAATCCAAAAGATAGGAGAGCGAAGCTGAGAGCAATATACCATTCACGTGGAGCTTGACGTAAGCCGTACAAGGATTTTATGAGTAAGCAGACATGCGAAGGGCGAGTGAAAAACCCGAAGGTTGAGACATATAGACAGGTACCTTTAAGTCACCATGAAGAAAAGCATTGCTTATATCAAGTTGTTTCAATTGTCAATTTGCCGAGAGTGCCAATGTTAGAACCGTGCGAATTGTTACGGTTTTGACAACTGGGCTAAATGTTTCATAGAAATCCACACTGGGACGCTGATGAAAGCCTTTTGCAACGAGTCGTGCTTTATAACGTTCTACTGTGCCATCCGGTTTCCGTTTGATGCGAAACACCCATTTGCATCCAACAATGTTTACATGTGAGGGAGGAGTGACAAGAGTCCATGTCCCATGCCGCTGCAAAGCATTAAACTCCTCCGTCATAGCCTGTCGCCATTGAGGAGTAGCTAGGGCCTGCGACACACAAGAGGGTTCGATGTCGCTGGGTAAAGGATGATGAGTCGCTGCATATAGGCGTTTTGGTTCGAAGACATTATTTTGAGCACGTGCGCACATAATGTGAGTGCGACTTGGTGGTGGAGGCGGAGCATGATGCAAAACTGGAGTAGTAGGTGGAGAATGAACTGTAAGCGTAGGAGGCGGCAAGGGTGTTTGAGTAGGTACAAAGGTAGAGCATTGTGGTAACACCAATAATGGGGGAGGCTCGAAGCATGCATCGGGCTGCTCAAGAGGAGAGAAAGTGAAATCCCAGAACGTAAACTCAGAGAATTTCACATGGCGTGAGAAATATATTTTAGCAATGGTGGGATCATAACAACAATACGCACTCTGATTTGTAGAGTAACCAATAAATATGCATGGCTTAGAAGGAAAATCTAATTTTCTAAGATTGTAAGGACGCACCCACGGAAAACATATGCATCCAAAGGTGCGCAACTTGAAATAATTCGGATCATGCTTAAACAAAATCTGAAAGAGGCTAATCGAGCCATGTACCGTGGTGGGTGTGCGGTTAATGAGATAGGTGGTTGTTTGGACGGCAAAAGACCAGAATTCAGGTGGAAGACGGGCATGATTAAGAAGAGCTCGGGTCGTTTCTAAAATGTGTCTATTGCGGCATTCTGAAATACCATTCTATTGTGGGGTGTATGGAGCAGTCGTCAGCCAATTATTTCCGGTTGCACAAAGATAGGGTTTTAATGCTAAGAATTCACCACCATTGTCTGTATAGAAATTCTTAATGCTTGAGTCAAACTGTTTCTCACCTAGTGTCTGAAATTGACAAAAAATATAAGCAACTTGAGATTTAGCATTTAACATATATACCCAACAATAACGACTGAACAAATCAACAATAAGAAGAAAGTAGCGACATCCATCAATAGAGGTAGTAGGCGTAGGGCCCCAAACATCCGCATATAAATAATCCAAAGGCCGATTGGCAACAAAAGAAGAGTCACCAAAAGGTAAGCGATGAGCCTTGCTCACATTACAAGATTCACAACTATCATTTAATGTCTCCGACTTATTCAAAACTGGTAAATGAAATTTAGATAGCAAAAATGAGCTTGTTCTTGGCGATGGATGACCAAGACGGGAATGCCAATGATGAAGAGTTGTACGAACACCAAGAGCCGCAACTTTAGGAACCGAACTGGACACCGTAGGCTGTAATCGATAGATACCCTCACTGCATGGCCATCGAGCTAGCTCCGCTCCCATGAGAGGGTCCTTAATCAAGAAACAATTCGGAAAAAAATCCAATGAAACATTATTTGCCTTAGTAAATTGTGAACCGATATTAGATTTTTAGCAGCACCAGGTACACAGAGAACATCTTTTAGTAAATAAGAACGAGAAGGTGTGCGAATTTGAGAAATACCAGTGTGAGTAATAGGTAGGCCAGAACCATCGACAATCTGAATTTCATCGGTACCGTCATATTCCGAATGAATTGAGAGATTATCAATATCGCTGCTAATATTGTGGGATGCACCAGAGTCCATAACCCAATCATTGGCATGAGAGTGCCCTGGAGAGTGAGCAAAATTCACCATAGGTTGAGGACGCTTATAGTAGGGAGCGGTGTGACCCTTATAACAGTTAGCAAACTACTACATAGTCTCGATTGCCACCATATGAATCACCTCGACTATTACCACGGCCTCCTCGCCATTGGCCGCCATTGTTTCGACCACGACCTTGTGTAAATTGTCCACGACCACCAGTGTGTTTGGAGAAGGATCGCGGATGAGATTGTGATTTTCCAGATGACGCCAGATTAGCTGTGGCCACAAGAGACGCAGTATTAGACTCAATTTGTTTAAGGTAAATCTCATGTTCAATCAAACGATCCCGTAATTATTCGAAGCAAAACGGTGTTTCACGAGTTCGAACAGAACTCACAATGTCACGATAATCCTGGTTGAGACCATTGACAATGTAGAGAGTAAGATCATCATCCTTTACCGGGGCATCAATGAGACCGAGTTCATCGGTCAGACTTTTGATATGATTAACATATTCTGTGATGGATTTGTTACCAAGAGTAGCTTTCGTCAATCCTGTTTTTAAGTGCATAACATGAGCTCGGGAAGTGCTGGCAAAAGCGCTAGAGAGAGTAGACCAAGCCGCAGCCGCAGTGGTCGTGCACGAGAGAATAGGCAGAATATCTGGAGAAACAGATCCCAAAATAGCCGCTAAGAAGAGCTGGTCCTATTTGAACCAGCGCCTGGAGGCCTCGGGGTGAACAACAACATCAGGTCGTTTATCGGTGCCATCAATATGACCAATCAGAGAGAGACCATTCAATAGGGCGCAGAGATGGGTGTGCCATGAAGGGAAGTTGGTGGAGGTAAGCTTGATCGGAAGATGATGATGGGCGGAAATAGGGATCAAGGAAGGGCCCTGAGTGGTCGATGAAGAAGCGACCGTATCAGATGGGGTATTCTCAGATGTTGACATAATGAGAATGATGAGGAAAAAAAAATCAAGAAAGTCTCGTGACAGAATGACTTAAACTGATACCATATAAAATCACAAATATATATGAGAATTGTGTGTTGTTTTCATTGATTTAGATTGCAGAGGTACATCCTATAAATAGGTTACAGGAGATAAGATTTACATATATTTGAAACTCAACAAACTCCTACAATTATGGTTTATCTCTTTGACTAATATTTGAATTGGTATTTCTATAATTCTCCTTAATAACTTGCACTTTTTAATAAAAATTATGTTGCACTTTTTAGTTATAAACACTTACACTTTTCGGTTATAGTGATTTACACTTTTTAATAATATTGGGTTGCATTTTTCAGTTATAAATGACTTACATATTTTATTAATATTGTGTTGCATTTTTCAATTATAATAACTTACAATTTTTAATAATATTATATTTCACTTTTCAGTAATATTATGCTACATTTATTTTAATCACTTCATGTTAAAATAAAAAAATGAAAAAAAAAATTCAGGTCAATAAAATAAGGAACATAAGAGAAACTGTCAAAATAAAAAAAGGAACTGAAAAGAAAACGGTCAAAAAAAAATAAAAATTATCCAGGTGGTACTCAGTGCATATTTGAGACCTAGCTACCCGAATTTTAAAGAGGATTTACAAATAGACGTAAGAGTTTTTTCTTTTTTTTTAGTCAGATTAGAGAGAAAATTTAAATTTTGAATGGAAAAATATATTGAAAAATATTTATGTGTACTAGTTACATACATGTAACTGCTCACCTTAATTTTTTTAGACAAATATTTATGTAACTGGATTCAATTTTCTAAATAAGTGGTTATTAGTTATTTATTTTTTTAAAAGTAAATTACATGTAAAAATTATATTACCATTTTAATTTTCTAACAACTTATTAAATTCGTTTAATTTTTATTTCCGGTTGCATCCAACTTATTCAATCCATTTAATTTTTATTTACTTAAAATCTTTTTCCAGCATATTAAATTCATTTGATTTTTATTTCTGGTTACAATTTATTTTGTTTTTACCCCTTAAAACATGTATTGTTAAATTAATCAATAATTTATAAATTACTTATTGTAGTTTATTTTGTTAAATTAATCAATAATTTATTGTTTTTTACTACTTAAAACATTTGACCAAATTATTAAATTCATTTAATTTTTATTTTCTAAAAATCTTTTTTCAACATATTAAATTCATTTAATTTGTATTTGTAGTTTATTTTGTTAAAATTCATTTAATTTTTATTTGAGATTTATTTTGTTAAATTAATCAATAATTTATTAATTTTAAACATATCTACATATAATTTATATTTGTTGTTTTATTTTGTTTTTACAACTTTAATTTTTAACATGTTTCTGATTCAATTTTTTATTCCATATAAAAAACTACTTTTTAATATATGGATTAAAAAAAGTGATTAAATAATCGAAGTGAGAAAAATTAAGATATAAAACGGTGTGTACAAATAAAGAATTAAAAGATATTTGTCAAAAAATGTATGAGAAACTTATAGACAGACATACTAAAATGTCAAAATGGAAAGTTTGTAAGAACGAAATGAGTATTAGTTTATATACAATACATTATTAGTTCACATACAATATATTATTAGTTTATATGTTAGTTCGCATATTCTATGTAATATGGTACCGTTTCAAATACAGCAAAATATTAGTTCAAATATTACAGTATTAGTTCATATATTAGTTCACATACTTTATGGTACTAGTTCAAATATAGTATAGTATTAGTTCACATTCTCTATGGTACTAGTTCAAATATAGTATAGTATTAGTTCACATATTGTATAGTATTAGTTCATATATTAAATAATATTTTATACCCATATTAATCTCTAGTACTATACAATATATTAACTAGTACTATACTATATGCGTACTAATACTATATCGTATTTAAACTAATACTATATTTAACAAAAAATATATAACTTAGCACATTCATAATTTTAGGGCATACCATGCAAATTAATACATCAATATTGAAAGATTGATATTAACTAATTACTAGAGGGAAAAAGTGAGAATGAACACACTGAACACACAATTAATAGATACGACCACACTCAATAAACATATGAATGCATCAAACACAGTGATGACCATAATGAAAATAATAAAATCAATGCAATATCAATGTAATATTATGCTGGTTTCTTTCTCAAATCAATGCAATATAAATTTTAATTTTCAAGTAGATTATGTTATTAATTAATCTTAAAAAATAATCTACAACTTTAAAAAACTTGTAACAAACTAGATATCATTGAACACATAATAAAATAATCTTAGTTATTATAAATCAGATTAAGAGCTAGAAAGTGAGCATGTAATTATATTCATACATTTATACCTAAATTAGAAAAAAATATTGAATTTTTCTAGTTTAGTTGTTTTTTTTCCTAAAATATGGTCATTTTTTGAAAAAAAAAATATTAATTTTTTATTTCATAATTTTATTTCTAAGCTTCATATTTTTTTTTTAATTTTTTTTTTTGATATTCATAGTTTTTTTTCGATATATTTTTTTTTTCTTTTAAAGAAGTTGGGGATGAACTTATTAAAAAAGAGGGGTAAATAACCAATACTAATCCATTTAGAAAATTGGATTGGTACACATAAATATTTGTCTAAAAGAATTGGAGGTGAACTTATTAAAAATGAGGGGGTAAATAACTAATAACTCATCTAGAAAATTGAATCCAGTTATATATTGGTACACAAGAGTTATACTCAAAAAAATATTCTGAAAAAATAATAAATTAGGACATGAATTAAAAAATATATATATATATAATTTAGGAGAGGAAAAAATTGTGTATTGGTAACAAGCAATCGAACTCTTGATCACACTATAAAAGAAAGATAATGCAAAACTGTCCGCAGGCTGCATGCATATGACGTGAGAAATTTTGTTGTCCAATTATTAGCACATGATCTATGTGCAAGTAAATGGGCATGGGTGTCTGGGTTAAAGTTAAATTGAATCCAGTTACATGTATGTAACTGGTACACATGAGTACAACTCATGATTTCTTCTGTATCTATATATATTTGAAAAGTAAATAAATAAATAAATATATATATATAAATAATTCGAGTAGTATTTCTATATCGAAACAAACAAGTTAGCTCGTGTAACAAAAATATTAATTTATGGTATGTTGCGTTGAATTTATTTACACTAATATTTCACCCGTGCAATGCACGGTTTAAGAGTTTAAGAATTTATTAATGTATAATTAAGAGTATTATATATGCTACTATTCAATATGAGTAAAATTGAGATTCCAAAAATAAAAATTAATTAGGAATAATTGTCTTATGAAGTATAATCTAAATGAAAAATGCATGTATATAAAATTAAATAAAACAAATGAAAATTACCGATTCTGAAATACTTCTTTATATACAACACATTTTGTTGACCTATTATTCTCACCATTTTGGTCACAAATTAAAATTTTAAACCATTTTCGATTGATCACTCGTGAAATTGCAACATATAATTGACGGTGACTAAAGACAGATTTTTTCAACAAAATACTCCATCAAATAATAAAAATAAATAAATGAACATAGCTTGATTTTCATGTTTTATACTAATAAAAACAAACCAATTTCATTAAGATAAACCCTATAACAATGATCGTCAAACCCAATAAATATTTTAATGATTACATAAAACATAACTTCAAAATATACAAATTTATACAAAAATTAAACAATTTTAATTGTACTCAAGATTAAATTCAAAAAGTAACGTTGCTTTAAAATATAATAAATTTAAAATTAGAATTGTAAAAAACTACAATTCTCGTACATGTTTTTCTTTGCCAATGTCAAGTTGGATAATAAAGTCGGACCTGCTTTATACACATTGCCATTTGAATTAGAAAAGTAAAATCATATTTTACCACAAAAATCAGCTTAAGTACCAAAAATTCAATTATTTAGAAATCAGATTCAGTATTAGAAGTTCAAAACCATAAACATATATCATTATATTAACCTCATTTACTAAATGGGTCGAACTTTTCCAAATCATATGTACATGAACAAAAAAATAAAAAATCATTCAGCAATCATCCAAAAGCATAATAAAATACACATAAAATATAGCAGATAATTGAAAAAATCAAAATCATACAACATACTCAATCTATACTAATAATTCCAGAATTAGCAAGACATGAAGCTCTTCTCAAAAAAAAAAGCAAGATATGAAAAAAAAAAAAAAAAAGCAAGATATGAAGTTCTATGAAGACAAATAATTACTTTACCTTAAGTACGCCCATTAAGTTATGTAACATCAAATATGTTGACAACATAGTAAATATTCTTCTAAAACAGTTTTGACAATTCTTTCATACCAAGTAGACACACATCAATTCACCTGCCATGAAAGTTCGAAGATATATAAATGACTAATATGAAAAGATTAGATAAAATTTCATGTGCAAAGAAAAAATGGACCACAAATGGAAAAAGTGCCCCAGCAGAAAAAACTATGGATATTCCAGTGCGTAATTTCTAATTTTTCCAAAATACTAATCAAACATTAAATAGGGTGCATTTACATTTCTTCTTTATAATTTATTTAATAACTTAGATTAAAGTTATATTATGTTTTAAAATCCATAAAGTCGAGATATTATATATCATAATCTAGTCTAATCAATCTTTACTATTAAACATGCAAATATACTGAATCATAATTTTTGTAGATGGTGAAAATTGAATACAATAATTTTCACATGCATTTGTAGATGGTGAAAATTGAATACAATAATTTTCACAATTAGTTGTTTATTAAATGGGTTTGATCATTATTTGACTCAATTTATATTTTATAATTGAAAAAGCTTTAATACAAAAGAAAATAAATCCAAACCACATCAAAATAATATGAAAATAAAATATTTTTTTAATGAGAAAATAGTATGAAATGTTGTTAACTTGTTTACATGTCCAAATATTAAAATCATTATAAAGGGTGTGTGTTAATGTTGGTGCAATTGTAAAATTTTCAATTGTCATCACTATTATAATGAGCCCCAATAGAAAACTCAAATGACAACTGTAAGAAATTGAAAATAAATTATGCCGTTGTTAAAAAAAATAATAATAATAAAATAAACAGTCCCGTTGTTAAATAAAAATACCATTGCTTTTAAAAAAAAAACATAAAAGTAGGAGTTACATTTTTTAAACATAAAATTAAGAGTTGCAACTTACTTGTATTAGATTTGAGAAAGAGTGAATAACTTGTAAAATTAAAATATTATTCAAATAAACATTAAATTGTGTAATGAATTAGTACACTATCTCAAAAGGATAGTTCACTTTTTTAAAAAAAAAAAAACACAATCGTAGAGTGATTTATACCATTGAAATTAAATTTCAATAAATTAGTTAAATGTTTGGTCAATTGAATAAATTAAACATTAATAAAACTGAACTCTAATAAATTAATTAATTAAATATTAGATTAATTAAAAATTATGTACTTATACATCCAATTGTATGAAAGAATTTATCTTACCCAAATGGTAAACATATTCACCATTCATGTGTTTCTTCTAAACCCTATATTCGTACAGGAACAAAATACAGATCGAGATAGATTGAGGAGTGAGGATGTTACGACCAAATTGATATGGGAAAGGTTTTCCCCCCAAATTGCAAGCCCTCGTGGTCCTGTGGAAGATTTTAGATCTATAATTTGTACAATGTAGTTCTTATTTTTTTATGAACTTTTTGCTCATGAAATCAATACATCCAAACTCCCAACTTTTATTATTAGAATTATAAATAAAATATACTCCGTATAAAGATATAGTAATAGAATTTCACTTTTAACCAAATTGAGTGACTGAACATATGAAATTAAAAGAAAATTGATTTTTTATTTTTTTTATTAAACTCTTCCGGATCAATCAATAGTATAGTTCTTAGGGGATAAACTTTTAAATAAAACTTATTTATACAAATAAATCCTTCTCAAATACTCTAACCTGGAATATTGTATAACAATATATTAAAGTCATCAAAAACCAAAAGATCATGCTGAATTGTGCAAAAGATTAATGAAAAACAACAAATTGTAAGTAATATTTAAAACAATGTATAAATAAATTAAAATTCATTGTTGTCGATTTGATTTTAAAGATTTTAGAATAATCAGCAATTGTTACATATCATGTAATTAAAAATTTCTTTTGAAATAGCTAGATTCAAAATGCCTAAATTGAATAAATTCATTGTCAACTCTTGTGTCTAATCTATTTCGTTAGGCTTCTTGTTATAACACCGCTCCAACTCAATAATAATAATGATGATGCAAATGGAGACTTTAAGAAATTATTGCAAGTGATCCATTGGTTTTTTCCTACGGATGGCATATTAAATAAAAAAAATGTTGAAAGATGAAATCGATTATATAGAAAATGTGATTATAAAAATGCATAAAATATTAAATTAAATCAATTAAAAAGAAAATGAGAAAAGATAGGATAGAAATGTGGAAATATTAGTTAGTTCTCTTTTTTCAAATTATGGAGTAATATTTACAGGGATTTTTTTTAAAACTATATTTACAGGCCAGGTTTTGTATCCAATGAATGTGCCGGTTCAAATTAAAAAAATTATAAGACAACTAACATGATTCAGATGTACCTACAATTTATATAATAAAAAAATTATTACTGTATTTCATAATACATGATCAGAAAACTCCAATTTATTAAAAAAAGCACTAAAAAAACTCTAATAAATCACTGCAGCATTCAAATTAATCCGCAAGGCCCAAGCTCTACTCACCTTCATCTGTGATTTACGTACAATCGTCCGTGTCTTTATCCCACCCAAATAGAACAACTCTTCAACCGCCATTAAAATATGATCATTAATGATGTATTCGCCATCAAAAAGTCGTGACCATATATTTTCAGCGCGGATCTATACAAATGACATTTTCAGCTCGCGGTCAGACCTAAACAGTATAAAAATGTGAAAGTAGATGAAAACTGAAAAGAAGAAGAAGAATAAAGAAAAATCTCAGTGGAGAGAAGATCTGAAAAAAGCTATGAAAAGGTATTAGTCCGATATAAAAAGTGTCTTGGCTGGAGGATCGAGTCATGTGGAAGGGAATGAGAACAAAGGTTATTAGAGAAAGATGAACAAATGGAAATAAAATTGCTATACAGAAATCAGTATTTTCTTTCAAATACTTCATTAACTCCGTATATGAATATGAAGAGACGCATAATGCATTAATAATTTAAAAAAAAAAGGTCATCTCAATTCTAGCAATTTGAATTTGAAAAGTTGCATAAGGGATGCTGTCTTTGTATCTTTTCTAGGCAGATAAATAATTACTACTATTAAAATCAATGTGCATGCGCATTCTGCCTTAAAATAATAATAAAAATTCACATTAAAAAAAATTAAGTACTCATGTTAAGTTTTGAGCGGTGTAAAAAGTGGATTTCAAATACAGTAATAAAAAATGGACGGAAAAATAGAAATGACCATTTTTAACATATTTATATATGTATATGGATAAATGAATTGTTACTTAATTTTTAGGGCTTTTAATTTGGTTTAGAGACGGGAGGCGGATCCCCCAAAAGTTTCAAATTTTAATAAAATGATTTTTTTAGACTCTGGTCTACAGACTACAATCAACGCCTGTAATATAGAAAAAAAATGTTTTTTAAAATATAAAGTAGTTGAAAAATCAATGAACGTTTTGGCTCGGTAGATGCAAGGGCGGACCTATTCAATGGCTGGGACGGGCGGTAGCCCGCCCAACCATTTATATTTTCCTTTTTTTCTCTTTATTCGTATTAAAAAAAAATATATATATATGTATATATATATATATATTTATTTATTTGACCACTTAATAATTCTGCTTAAAAATAGAATGGAAGTTGCATATGCACTAACCGTCCATGTAACAATGTAACATGATCAAATATATAAATTTAACAAAAATAAATTTAAAATAATCATTTGAATTTTATACAGGACTAATTTAGTGAGTCCCATAAATTATACCACAGAAATATTAAATCTTTAAACTAATTAAAATATCTATTAAATTAAGAGGAACAACTTAGGTATATTTTTGTTTTGAAAATTTTGAAGATTTTAACGTAAAATTAAATTAAAATAAATTCATACTATTACAAATATTAAATTTAAATTTCACTAGATTTTATAATATCTATATATTATTTATAAGATTAACTTTTATATATATATATATATATATATATATTTAAAATTTGGATTCTAGAAATTTTAAAATAGAACTGGGATTAGATTTTAAAATTTCAAATTCGAAACAAACATAACTTTAAGGTTTTAATTAACATATAAGTAATTTTTTTTTAGCTTAGCCCACCCTATTTTATAATTCTGGTTCCGCCCTTGGGTAGATGTGTAGATATTGGGTTTATAACTACTGAATACAATTAAATATTGCAATACATGTATGCTTGTACTGTTCACGAAAAAAGAGAAAAAAGTAGTAGTGCACATATGTAATCCATTTCCAGGAATAGAAAGATGGAATGGGCGGGAAAATGAAGTAATCTATTTTTGGCAGACTATCCTGTTATTATATATATATAGATATAGATTTTATATTCAACAACCTTGGTCGCATTGATTAATTATTAGTATGTATTATTGGTTGATGCATCAGACGTTTTGTATTGTTACGTTTTAATAAAATACATTTATCTTCAGATAGTAACTTTGCCCATATTTTAATCTAATCCTCATATATTACACATTTTGTAAATATTTTGAAATAGGCTTTATTTAATTTAAACATTTTTTTACGCAATTTAAACATTTTCTAAAATCTGGGAAAATGTATCTAGAGTACTGCATACTGTAATTTGAAAGTTCAAAATTTGAAACTATGATATGGAACAGCTTATTTTATTGGGCTTCAAAATTGAAATTATAATGAAGATCGACACATTAAAAATTATATGGATTTAAAAATCAACTTAATATTAGATTTTGATAATGGTGTAACATCTCATATTACATAATTTTACGTCATAGGACTCATGTGTACATTCATCAAAATTTACAAATGTGTGAATAACACTCAAGCATAATCATTTAAGGCAAAAACTTGTGTGAGACCGTCTCACAAATCCTTTTCTGTGAGACGGATCTCTTTTAACTCATATTTCAAAATTTTGGGTAGGAGAACCCATATTTTTTTCCAAATTTTTGGCGTGTAACATTTTAAGTAAAAAGTCATAACATTTTTAACAAAAGTGATTGTCACTTTTTACTTAAGTACTATTACTTTTTACTCAAACATTATCATTTTTTATATGTGAAGGGTTAAGAAAGACCCGTTTCACGCATCTTATTCTGTGAGACGGTCTCACCCAAGACTAGTCCATCATTTAATCTATTTAAGGATTAATGATGTGGACTTAAATAAAATAAATTCCTTCCAAAATCTTATCCAAAAAATATTATAAAAATATATAATTTCCCTTTATACTAATAGACAGTTTCACTTATAGCTTTTCTAACTAAAAATCTTTAATGATAGGAATTGATTTTTAATGACAGGTCTAGAGAAGCAATAGTGAGAGAATTTTGTTACTAAAAATCCATTTTCTTGTAGTATTTTTTCGACTGATGTGTCGAATTTTTATGAAGTTTAATGATGTGTCAATTTTTTATGAAGTTAGAATATGTGTTAATTAGGTGTGAGTACATATAAAGTTGTGAGATAAATTATAAATTTGTACAGTACCATTCTATATGGGTAAATTAATCACAATCATGCATTTATCGTAAGAAAAGTTTGACCTTAACAAATTTGATCATTTGTACTACATGTATGTATTAGTATTTTTTTTATTATCAAATATATTATATTGTTATTTTAAGTTTTAAGAGTAACCTTTTTTTAAGGATAATATATAATGCAAAATCTAAAATGAAAAAAATGAATACTAATATATATAGTGAAAATAGGAAAAAATAATAATTATTTTATTTAAAATGGATTTATGAATTAAAAACAATATTTTAGGGATCCACCTTACCTTTTCAATTTGTCAAAGTAAAATCCTATCTTTTTGCTCAAAGACGGTTCCACCAGGGTTCCAGTGTAGCTAAACCAAACATATTTAATGTGTTATTAATTTTGTTGCCATTTCATAGGACCTTGTATTTAATTTCTGACGTTTCTTCTATTTAAGGGAAATACATTTTTTTGTCCTTTAAGTTATATCAATTTTGATATTTGTCCTCTAAGTTTTCCTACTTTGAAATTTGTCCTTTATGTTTACTAATATTAAAAATTTAGTCCTCATTACCTGCTATCCCAGGTAAGCTTCAGGTAAATAGTGACTTGGCATTTATTTTTATTTTTTAAAGAAAGAAAGAAAAACAACGTGGTATTAATCCCTTGTAATTCCACACAAAGTCAAAATCCCTAAATCACCGTGAGAAAAGTTCATCGAGCTCTTGCCCTTCTCAATCGCTCGTCCACTAATTTTTCAATATGAGGTTTCAATTGATGAAGAACCCCCGACTATGATAAGCTCTTATTAACCTCTTAAACCCTAAATCTTCTGACTTTAAATTTATTTCACTGATTTTCACGGGTTGAGTGCATATTTGTTGTTGGAGTATGTCGTCTGCTTCAACATCACTAGCTTGGATGAAGGACAATCCAGGAAGAAGATTCCATGGCTGTAAAAATTAGAGGGTAATGTTTACTCAATTGCTTCAACATCACTAGCTTAAAGGAATTGTTTCAACATAAACAAATTAATGTGTAATTTATTTTACTCAATTTTCCATATTCTTTTTTACAGAGAGGTGGTGGTGGGTATGACTTCTTTGAATGGGTAGATCCTCTCATACCCTCAAAAGAGCAAGATGCTTAACTCAATCTTTGCAGAAGCAAAAACAAGATTTAGTGGACGAGTTGGAAAAAATTGAAAGATTGAGCAAGTGGCTGAAGATTGCCTTAATTGGATCATGGGTTTTAATCTTGGCAAAATGGTTGGTTGCATAGATGTAATAACTTGAGAAAATTGGGAAAATTAGTTAGATGATTAGGTAATAGAAGATAGATTGCTTATGTAATTCTGACTTGAGTATGTATCAATTTGATTTGGAGTATTAACTAATGAAAATTTGGATCCATTTCTATTTTCTTATTATGAGTGTACAATTGTATGTTTTGTTCTCTATTTTATTGCTCCATGTTTTGTATCCATTTAATTTTGGAATTAACTCATTTATGCCCATTAGCTGGTTTTTGGCTGTTGTTAGTAGATTGCTTGGGGCTACCGATAGCAGAATAAAATTGTTGGTATGGACTCCTGCTAGCAGATTGTTTGGGGTTGATGTTAGTAGATTAGTGAGTTTATTGGAGCTGATTTTTTTTATCAATCAAGGAACTAATATTATAAATGGCTGGGTATAAGATATACCGTCAAATAACATAGTTTACAACCCAGGGAAAAGAGCTAAATTCTCTATTGAATAGACAACAGTATTAAATTAACAGATGTATTGGAAATATGCATATCCAGTCCTTATACGGCAAGTTGCAGCTGTTTGGATATTTGATAGAGATCCAACACCACATTCTCGATTTTAATTCCGCCATGAACTTTGTAGAAGAAAATACCATTGCTCGATTGTGACTGTTGCTGTTTTTTCAGTACAATAGTTTGCATCAAAGTTACAGGTCTAGATATATGTACAAACTAAATATTCACACTCTTGACAATGGATGTTATGATAGTTAAACCAAACAAAAATACAGACACAACCCTTAACAATTTGTTCCATTTCTACATTCAAGATTAGTGTATCATTTATCAACACAAAAAACTGATCTACCATTTATAGGCAAAACAAAAAGCTATGCAAACACCATTACATCAAAAAGCTAGGAAAAAAGTTATGCAAACACCATTTATAGGCAAAATCACAAAACAATCTGTTCCATTTCTACATTTAAGATTAGTGTATCATTTATAAACCAAACAAAAATACAGACGCAAAAAGTTATTCAAAAACCATTACATCATTCCAAATGTATCATTGCTAGGCAAAAAGCTATGCAAACACCATTACATCATTTCACAAGTTACACAAAAAACCATCTGGCTAATTTTCCTTGTACACAAAATCAACACTTCTCTTTTCCTTTGTCATTGCCATTACTAGCACTTTTCTTATTTGCACCCATCACTGAAGATAAGTTGGACAAAGTGACATATCTTCTTCCTTCTTTGGTAATTGTGACACTTGTTTCTTCTCCAGTTCCTCTTTGCATAAGTTGATTAAACATGGAAGGGGGCTGATGAGTTGGTGCAACAACAAAAGAAGCACCCTAACATGAAAGACCACAAAAAATAAGTAAGAATTTGCAAAAGAATCACATTATTCCAAGAATTTTAAAAACAAATCATCAACAAACAAAGTTCGAAACTTGCCTTAGTCTTGTTTTTAGGAAATTTTGTAGTCTTACCACTCTTTTTTCCACAACCACCATTGAAATCTTGAAAGAGAACTCATCAACAAACAAATCTTAAAACATATTCATTAACTAACTTCAAACTCATTAATTAAATATACTTGAAGGTCTCGTGTAATGTTTCCAAGCTCATTGATTAACTGACTTCCCAAACCAACTTCCATCTCATTTAACACCTTCATATAACAAAGTAAACTAGTGAGTGTAAAAAATCAGATTAATTGTAAAAATAATAGTAATGTGGATACCTGATTAACGGGAAGAACCATGTTCTGACAAAGCCTTTTATTGTGACCAGGCTGATGACATCTACCACACTTAATCGTTGTTTGATGCCTTTTTGCTTTGACAGGATTCACTATGGGCCTACCACCCCTTCTTCTCTTCCTTTTAGGAACAGTTTCATCAGGCTCTCTTCGGCGTGCCTTTGGTGGCCTTCCAATAGACCTAACAACCTTTGGAGGCAATGGAGGCACAATTCCTGTAGAAATCCATTCTGATATGCCATTTATAGGCTTAATTATATAATCATACACCAATTTGTAGGTGCTGACTCTGTAGAAAGCATGTGTGAAATTTTATGGCCTCAAACCTTGACAATAAATTGCCTTGATTGCATGTACACAAGGGATTCCTGTCAAATCCCATTTCCTACAACCGCATGTACTATTTTCTAAGTCCACGCTGTATTGTGTCCCATCAATGCACCTAATTTGGTAGTGAGTATCACTTGACTTTATAGGAATATAACTACCCATTCTCAGCACATCATCATTAATTCTTTTCTGAATTTTAGGGCACAATAATCCCTTCCACTTCTTACCTCTAATTGCATCATCTCTGTTCCTTTGAAGTTTAACCATCAAATATTCCATAATCAATTCCATCATGCTCAAGATAGGCATTTCTCTAGCAGGCAAGATGCTACTATTAAATGACTCAGATATGTTGTTCATCACTAAGTCACAACTAGCATTGCAATTAAAATGTGTCATACTCCACTGTTCTGGTGGCTTATCACTCAACCACGTAACTGCATCCTCACTCAACTCATTGATATCATTCATAGTTATATTAAACCGATTATCAGCGGTGGCCTTTGAAGCCTTGTACAATGCAATCTTAAAAGCTTTGCCCCTAAATCCAGCATTTCTAAAGTTTCCATGCAAGTGTCTAACAAACAAACTATGAGCAGAGTTAGGAAAAACGTTGTGAAATGCTTGGACAAACCCTTTTTGCTTGTCTGAAATGACAGTCCACTCATGATCCCTTTCAATTTCTAAATCATGCTTCAATAGATTTAAAAACCAATCCCAAGTGTTACCATTCTCCTTACTAACAACAACATATGCAATTGGAAAAATATTACTATTGGGATCAACACCCACAGCAGTCACTAACACACCCTTATGTGGTCCCTTAAGATGACACCCATCTACCCCAACTATTGGCCTACACCCTGTAAGGAATTCCTTCTTCAAAGCATTTAGACAAACATACATTCTATCAAACAAATGGATTCCATTATAGTGCCCAGTCCCTATAATAACAGAAGATCCTACATTAGTTCTTCTAATCTCTTGTGCATAGTCCCACAAAAGGCTGAATTGCTCATTTGCATCACCCTTATGCTCCTTTATAACAAGTTTTTTGCATGCATAGACATGATAATTAGTGATATTTACCCCTAATTCATGCTCAATACCTTTTTGAAAAGCTGAAGCCTTTTTAGTTAGATCATTTAAAAACTTGTAGGCATGTGTGTAGAGGCTGGTATGTTCTTATTTGGAATGTAGGCTCATTCGGCACGTTCATTGCATGCACCTTCCAATCACAATCTTGTCCATTACATTTAGCATACACCCTAATGTTGTCATTCTTCACTATATTAATATCCCTCTTGCTAACTATTTCTTGTGAATGAACATCATCTAGAAACTCCCACTTATTACTAAACACCATGTTGAGTTTCATAAATGGGTTATACTTTTGACCTGAATTAAACACTGGGCACTTGTGACCTTCATTGTCACTGTCCGAGTCTTTACCACTATCAAAATCATCATCGGTGACTAAGATATCTTCATCCCCAGACCCATAATCAGAAAGCTCTTCAAACCCAGAATCATCCCCATCACAGGACTCACTTTATGCACTATCAAAAGTCGCCACATAATCAGAATCCTCATTGCTGCTCTCACCCCCAACTAATTCTACATCCCTCTCAGAACCATTATTGTTGCTTTCAACAACCACCGATGTTGCATGATAGCCTGCATCCCTCTCAAACCCATTTGAATCTAAAAAAAAAATTATTTTATTTACTACAATATCTGACACATTAGCAAACAAGGCAAAATCCATTTGAATAATGCTTATTCTCAAGCAGAAAAAAGCAAATAAAATATACATGGGCCACCACCATTGTCGAAAACATGTGTATGGTAGAAAAAAATATAAAACATGGACCACCACCATTGTCAGCAAGTATATATATATATATATATATATATATATATATATATATATATATATATATATATATATATATATATATATACTGGAGTATGTCATATGATTGGGTATAGTGCTTTCATATATATATATACACCCACCCAACTCGTGAAAATGAGTGAAACTAATTGAAAGTCAAAATATTTAGGGTTTGAGATGTTAATAATAAGAGCTTACCGTAGTCAGGGGGAGGGTCTCCATCATTATCGGCACCTTGAAACCTCATCTTGAAAAATCAGTGGACGAGCGATTGAGAAGGGCAAGAGGAGCGATTGAGAAGGGTAAGAGCTCGATGAACTTTTCTCACGGTGATCTAGGTTGTATTTGGATGGAGGAATTTGATTTGAGGAGGTATTTCAAATGAAAGGTTTTGAAAATAGATGGATTTCAAATGACATGCTTTTAGGGAGGATTTAAAATTCCCTTAATTTTAACTAAAAAAAATATGCTTAAAATTTTAAATTCATTCATTTACTTTTTAATCCAAACAAGGAGAGTGGATTTGAACAGTGAATTTGAAATTCATAGATCAAATACCTCCATCCAAATGGAGTCTTAGGGATTTTGACTTTGTGTGGAATTACAAGGGATTAATTCCACGTTGTTTTTCTTTCTTTAAAAAATAAAAATAAATGCCAAGTCACTATTTACCTGAAGCTTACCTAAGATAGCAGGTAATGAGGACTAAATTTTTAATATTAGTAAACATAAAGGACAAATTTCAAAGTAAGAAAACTTAGAGGACAAAAATCAAAATTGATACAACTTAAAGGACGAAAAAATGTATTTTCCCCCTATTTAATTACTAAATAAATGAAATGAAAAAGTTACCAGATTGAATGTAGTATCATAGAGTATTAAAAAAGAGACGACAATTTATGATTAATAAAAGTTTCAATTAATTTTAAATTTATTTTGTTCCATTCCACTCCTCACTTTATTGTCTAACTTTTTGTTTAATCATTTCAGTATCTTCTGTTTGAGACAAAACCATGTAGAACATCGAATATTTTGATTGATAAACTAAAGCATTTTCCATTTATTATATTTGATGTCTTTTTATTTTAACAAATAATACTAAAATTATTTTCATCTGTTGAATTTGATGATTAAACTGATCTAGTTCTGGATCGATTAATTCATTTGTTATTGTTTTAACAATGAGATCATTAACAAAATAATTAAACAAATTATAGAGTATACGATATATAGAGAAATGAACAATATTGGAAATATTATTTCTTGATTAGTTGTAGAGGAGATTTACAATGAGTATTTATACAAGAGAGAGTTAGGTCTAACCTAACCCTAATAGGCTTTATAAGAGAGTCCATAGGAAACTAAGGTGGGCCTATACAATAAATAAGAATGAGAGTGTATTTACTAATATAGGTCCAATATGCCCCCTCAAGATGGAGTACCATAGGATAGTCCAATCTTGGTCATAAGGAGCTGAAGACGAGCACCGGAGAGAGGTTTGGTGAGGGCATCAGCAAGCTGATCGGCAGTCGAGACATGCGAGATGCGGAGGCGAGCAGTTTTGACTAGGTCACGAACAAAGTGGAAGTCGATGGCAATGTGTTTCATTCGTGAGTGAAATACAGGATTTGAGCATAAGTAGGTGGCCCCAATGTTGTCACAGTAGATGACTGGCACCGGAGAAATCGGAAAGTGTAGTTCTTGAAGTAAGGATGTTAGCCATTGCACTTCAGAGGCCGCTGCGGCAATGGCTCTATATTCGGCCTCAGTTGACGAGCGAGCAACAGACTTCTACTTTTTGGACGACCATGAGATGGGATTGGCCCCCAAAAAGACGACATAAGCACTCGTGGAAGTGCGATCATCGTGGTCGCCTGCCCAGTCAGCATCCGTGAAGCAGTGGAGCGAGGAGGATGAGGATGGGGTAATGTTGATTCCGACATCCCTTGTACCACTGAGGTAGCGAAGTAGACGCTTGACAGCAGTCCAGTGAGTGACGGTGGGTGCATGCATGAACTGAGATAGCTTATGGACGGCAAAGGCGATGTCAGGTCTGGTGAGCTGGAGATACTGAAGGCTGCCGAGCACCTGACGATACTGAGTGGAGTCAGTGGGAGGGGTGCCATCTGATAGAGTGAGGCGAGCAGAGGTTGATAGTGGAGTTTGGACTGGTTTGGAGTCGATCATGTTGTATCGGGCGAGCAGATCAGTGATGTATTTGCGTTGGGAGAGTAGGCATGAGGTTTTAGAGCGAAGAACTTCAACTCCCAAGAAATAGGATAGAGGACCAAGGTCCTTGACTGAAAATTTTGTACTGAGGTCGGCAGCTACCCGGGCGAGCATGGGCGAGGAGTTGCCCGTCAGTATGAGGTCGTCAACATAAACAAGGAAGTAGGCGACCACCCCATTGTTGTTGTAGACGAACAGAGATTCATCAGAGTGAGTGGGGATGAATCCAATTTCTTCGAGAAAGGTGCGAAGAGCATAGTACCATGTGCGAGGAGCCTGCTTTAGTCCATAGATGGATTTGCGAAGCTGACAGACATAGGTGGGAAATGTCTTGTCTTTGAAGCCCGGAGGTTGAGCCATGAAGACAGTGTCTGAGAGCTCTCCATGGAGAAAAGCGTTGTTTACATCGAATTGGCGAAGGGGCCAGTTGTTGGTAACTGCAATGCTGAGGACTGTTCGCACAGTGGCGGGCTTGACAACGGGACTGAATGTTTCAGTGAAGTCAACACCAGGTCGTTGATGAAAGCCTTTGGCGACCAGACGAGCCTTGTATTTATCCAAGGTGCCATCAGGTTTTCGCTTAATACGAAACACCCACTTGGAGCCAACTACATTTTGAGACGCAGTGGGAGGAACTAAGTCCCAGGTGCCGTTCTGGAGAAGGGCATCAAACTCAGCCGACATGGCTGCTCGCCAGTTTTTGTCCTTGAGTGCCTGTGACACACAGCTCGGTTCAATGTCAGAAGTGATGACAGAAGTAAGCCCATACCTCGGATTTGGCTTGAACACGTTGTTCTGAGCTCGAGTTACCATGCGAGATGCAGGAGGTCGTAAGGGAGCATTGGTCGGCACAGGGATGTCGGATGTGGTGGCGAGCAGCGGGGAGGTAGGTGGGGTTATGATCGGCGGGGTTGTATTCAATTGGTCGACCAGTGTGGGGTGCTGGGGAATGGTAGTGGTTGGCACTTGGTCGATCGGGGTAGAGTGAGGTGGCAAAGGTGTGAGAAGAGTGGGCGAGGAGCTGAAGTCAGAGGAGGTGGAGGTCGGCAAGAGAGATGGTTGAATGATGGGAGAGGGGGTGGAAAAGGGAAACGTATGTTCAACAAATTGAACATGCCGCGAGGTGTAGATTCGGTGGGTGGAGCGATCAAGACTAAGGTAAGCACTCTGTGTGGGCGAGTACCCAAGAAAGACACATGGAGTAGAGCGAGGATCAAGTTTGTGGGTGTTGTAAGGGCGAAGCAGAGGATAGCAGAGACAACCAAATACACGGAGTTTGGTCAGATTCGGGGGGCGAGCAGTGAGTTTTTCATAGGCGGAGATCATGTCAAGGTTCACTTTGGGAAGGCGATTTATGGTGTATGCTGCCGAGCAGACAGCATAGGGCCAATAGGTGAGGGGCATAGAAGCATGGTGAAGGAGAGCAAGGGCTGTGTCGACCACATGGCGATGGCGACGTTCAGACATGCCATTATGTTCGGGAGTGTGAGGTGGGGTGGTGAGATGTGCAATGCCATGAGTTTGAAGAAAGGGGCGAAGAGCAATGAATTCTCCCCCATTGTCGGAGTAAAAGGTTTTGATTGTGTTTTGATAGTTGTTTTCAACAAGAGTTTTGAATGTGATAAACGTGGGGAGAACATCTGATTTTCGTTTTAGAGGATAAACCCATATGTACTTGCTGAAGTGATCAACAAATAGCACGTAATATTTGAAATTATCAGGAGACAAGACAGGCGACGACCAGACATCAGAAAAGATAACATCAAGTGGTTTGGTGGACACAATACTGGAATCATAGAAAGGTAATTTGTGACTTTTGATACAAGAACAAGAGTTACAATTGAAATGTTTGGAAGGTGCACTGGATAAGCTGAGCTTGGAGAGGGTGTGAGCAAGGATTTTTTACGATGGGTGGCCAAGGCGAGCATGCCAGGTAGTCGTTGTGGGGTGTTGAGTGGTGAAGGCTTGCGGGGAGGTGGTGGACATGTGTGCCGGCCAGACATACAAGTTATTGATACGACTCCCAACGAGGAGAATGCTCCCCGAGTGACCATCCCGCACCTGAAAAGAAGATCGATCAAAGACAATGTTAACATTATTATCACGACAGAGGCTAGAGACCGAGATCAAGTTTTTCGAGATGTGTGGGACAACCAGGACATTCGAAAAATTGAGAGACTCAAGTTGAGGAAACCGCATAGAGCCAGTGTGAGATATGTGTAAACCTTTACCGTCACCAATTTCAACATTGTCAGGCCCATCAAATGGTGAGTGAAGAGATATGTTGGCGAGGTCGTTGGTGATGTGATGCGAAGCACCCGAGTCAAGAATCCAGTGCTCGGCAGGGTGTGCCGAGGAGGCTGAATGAGCCGAGTACGCCGGGCGAGCACCTGTTCGATTGTGGCGGGGGGTCGATGGATACTGTCCAGGTGGGCGGCGAGGACCAGTGGTTGGAGCAGTGAGCGTTGAGGGAATCTCAGGGCAGGTGCGAGCAGTGTGCCCTGGTGTACGACAATATTGGCAGGTGCCAAGGTAGGGCCTTTGCGAGGGCTGGCGAGGACGAGTGTCAGCAGTTTTTGACCTCGAGTCAGGTCGCGAGGAGCGATGATGAGGTTTACCAGCAGTGAGAGCAGAAGCAGGTATGATGGCCGAGGCTGGTCGCGAGGCAAGTTGGACCTCGGTACTGAGGAGCTTGTCGCAGAGCTCGGCAAACGAGATGGGCTGTTCGCGAGCTTGGATGGCATTTGCTATGTCATTGTAGGACTCATCAAGGCCGGTTAGGACCTGGAGAGTGACGTCCTCGGCATCAGAGGAAATGCCGAGGAGAGCAAGCTCGTCGACTACAGAGCGAACTTCCATGAGGAAGTCGGAGACCGGGCGAGCACCTTTGGACAGTGAGCGAAACTTGGTTTTTAGGGCAAGAATGCGACCTCGCGAGGGCTTACCATACATGCTCTCAAGCATTTTCCAGGCTTCGCAAGAGGTTTTTGACGAGGCAACAAATGGTATTAGTTCCGGGGACATAGATCCGACCATGGCCGAGAAAATGAGGTTGTCCTGACACACCCATAGGTCGTGTGCCGGGTTTGGAACAGTGGTGTTGGCGGTGCCGTCGGCGGCTGGGGATGTGGACGAGGGGCATGGATGTGTGCCCAAGACATAACCTAGGAGGTTGTGTCCAGTGAGGAGAAGACGAAGTTGGAAGGACCAAGCACCATAGTTGGTGGAGTTGAGCTTCAGGGACATATTTGCGAGTCCCTTGAAGGTGATTGGTGCCGACGATGGAGGAGAGGCAGCCATTGGTGAGAGGGAGCAGCGGAGTGAGGCGTCGTAAGACGGATGGCGACGGTGGTGCATCGGAGAAGAAGGCAGCGGCGGCGCTACTGATGCAAAGGCAGCGGCGGCAGTGAGAGAGGAGCGGCGGCGGCGGCTGGAGTATGCAGCGGCGGCGGAGCGGCGGCGGCGGCGGCGGCTGGAGTATGCAGCGGCGGCGGCGGCGGCTAAGATTTGGATCAGGCGTGAGCCGAATGACTCGATGATACCATATAGAGAAATGAACAATATTGGAAATATTATTTCTTGATTAGTTGTAGAGGAGATTTACAATGAGTATTTATACAAGAGAGAGTTAGGTCTAACCTAACCCTAATGGGCTTTATAAGAGAGTTCATAGGAAACTAAGGTGGGCCTATACAATAAATAAGAATGAGAGTGTATTTACTAATATAGGTCCAATACGATATGTATTGAAAAATAAATTCGGGCACACTAATAAAAAAAAATTATTGTAGCGTATTTGAGGAATGTTTGATTAGCAAATTTTTCAAGACAATTAATTGGTGTTTTGCCACTGGACTACTAGCTTTCATGTTTTCATATTAATTATGACAAAAAAATTACTTATTAGTAATTCATTTTGATGATGTGTCATTCATGTAATATGTTTAATGTTATGTGTCTTTTTTCTCAATAAATTACAATATATATATATATATATATAATCATTATATTTTAATTCTGGTACGTACATTCAAGTAAAATATGTAAACATAATACAATTTACTTCCATTATTGATATGCATGAAAGTATAATACGTATTTTTCATAGTATTAGTGTCACAGCCTAAAAATAATCTAAAGAAAAATTGAATGTTTGTAAAATATCATTGATAGCCTTTTTTTTTTCTTTTTCTTTTTTAATAAAAAATGAGAGTATATGTACTGACATTGCTAGAAAATAAAACTTCCGGTTGCGAGTTAACTTAATCTAGACCAAAATTAAGAGATGGTCTGTAATTCTATCGGTGTGATGATGTGAACAAGAGCGTATGTGTGAAAAAAAAAATACATAGATAATAAGGGTTTCAGTCTCAGATGGGTTGAGGCCAATGGGGACTGTTGACATACACAAATGGTTGGAAAAAGGAAATTGTGCTTGAAATTCTGGTCGGTCGACCCACCCCACCCAGTCGGATCAATCAATATCGTTATGTTGGGTCGGATTAGTCTAAACTAACGTCAAACCTATAAAAATGTAGTTCAATTAAGTTTAACTAGTTTTGCAACTGGTCTAGTCTAATTCCAAAACTTGTTGATTTTTTCTTAGAAAAAATTCATTTTAATTAAATTTATTTTTTTAGACAAAAATTAATTATAAAATGTGAGTTTCCTAACAAATAATTAGATCAATCAAAGTTAAATATTAATTGTAAAAAAATATTATAATAAATTGAGTACATGTGAACATTTTCCTTCAATAAGAACATAATTTTTTGAAATTTAAAATAAGTAAAAATGATAGAATAATATAAAAAATATTTAAACCAAATTAAGAAACTAAAGCAATAATTGTATGCACAATAAATGTCATTTGTAGTTTTGTACGAGCCTTAAATTTAATGTATTTAAGTAGATTTTAAGGAACGGATGGAATACTTAAGTGTTAAAACAGTTGTTTGTGACCTCCTCTTGTAGAACCCGTAATTTGTATTTACTATGAAAGATTTTTACCTCAATTTAATACGTGGCAAAAGTAGAAAAACTTTAAATCCTTTAAAAAATAACTATTTTTTTATCTACTCAATTCACTATTTTCATCCCTATAAAAACCCCAACTCTACAAACATTTTGAATCAGTTCAAAACCCTTTTTTCCATACTTAAAATTGCATTAGTTTTATCTTGAGAGAAAATGATCATGGCTAAAACTTCAACTACTATCTTCTTAGCATTAAACCTTGTATTTTTCAATCTTTGTAGTGCATGCGAAAATTGTTCTAAATCGAAACCAAAGGAAAACCCCCCACCACCTTCACCACCACTTCCTCCGACGCTATCACCACCACCACCTCCTCCGACGCTATCACCACCACCACCTCCTCCGACGCTATAACCACCACCACCTCCTCCGACGCTATCTCCACCACCACCAACACCTCCTTCGACGTCATGTTCATCATGTCCTCCGGCTACACCAGCCCCAGCCACATGCCCTGTTGATATCCTAAAACTTGGTGTATGTTCTAGTTTGTTAGGATTACTTCCTATACTTATTCCACTAGAAGCTCCATGTTGCACTCTCTTTGAAGGTTTAACCGATCTTGAGGCGAGTGCTTGTGTCTGCAATGCCCTCAAAGCCGATATTTTAGGGACCCACCTTACTTTTTCAGTTTGTCAAAATTAAATTCTGTCTTTTTGCTCCAAGACAGTTCCATCAGGGTTTCAGTGTAGCTAAATCAAACATATATAATGTGTTATTAATTTTGTTGCCAGGGTGTTGTATTTAATTACCGAATAAATGAGATGGAAAAGTTACAAGACTGAATGTAGTATCGTGCTCAGGTGCTCTACAATGTGTGGACGGGTATTAAACCAGACAATCTTTTATATTAATAAAAGTTGCAAAAAAAATTTTGGTCGGTAAAGAAAGGCATTTTATATATGAACAAATATCACAACTTAATTACATCAGTTCTCATCAGCCTGTCAAGCAATAAAAATAAGACAGAACAAATACAAACATGGGTTAGTATTTATTTAGCAGTAGATCCATTATCCAATTCTCCCAGCAGTACTCAATCATTACGTTTCAATTGAGTTGATTGGTGACTCAAGCCAGTCTTTAAATGTCGACCCTCGTTTAATAATAGCAGCAACCGAGTACCAACTCCACATGCGTCCCTTGATCTCCTCCGCTATTCTCCCATTATCCCATACTCCGTTTTCGAAAATGACTTTATTTCTCCAAGACCATATATTCCAGATCACACAAGCCCACAATCCTACTGCAGTTTTGTTACTTTTTTTATGTGGCAATAGGCTTGAGCATTGTAGGAAATGATCCTTTGTTCGTGTCTATAGAGCCATTGGGTATTCGAGCCATCTCAGGATATCAGTCCACACTTGTTTCGTTAATCTGCAATCGAGGAATAGATGGTCTGCAGTTTCCGGTAGTTCTCCACATAACGTACATTGAGCTTCTTCATCCGTGTTAATTATTTTCCGTCTCCTCAAGTTCGTCTTTGTGGGCAGCCTGTCCCAAAGTAGTCTCCAGGCCATGACCATTACTTTGAATGGCGCAATACTCCTCCAAATCAACTCGACTTCTTCTCCCTTTGGTGCTCCCTCAAGCCTCACACTTTCTGCCAATTGTACCAATTGGTATGCAGATTTTGTATTATATGCTCCACTCGTGCTTGTTTTCCATCTCCATTCGTCACGTCTGTCCTCCGTTAAGAGGTACCTACACACCAAAGCCAATAAATCATTTAAACTTAGTAATTCTCTATCCAAGAGATCCCTCCTCCACTCCCACTGCCATTTCCACCCTCCATCTACCCATTCCCCCATCTCATTTATATTTATCTCCTGTCCCAGACTAAGCCTAAACAACCTAGGGAATTTGATTTTTAGAGTTGTATCCCCCGCCCAGGTCTCTTCCCAGAAACTCGTCCCCCTCCCGTCCCCAATAACCTTCTTCGTATTTCTCCTGAACCACTCTCCCCCAGGCCCTGATCCAATAGCGACAACTCCTTTCCACTAGGAAGACCCCTCTCTCCCTCGGTTTCGGCTTATGACAGCCGTGTCACTCAGCTCTAAGTCCACATACATATCCCTCACCACCCTAGCCCATAGACAATCTTTGTTGTTCAAAAATTTCCACAACCATTTTCCCATCAGAACCCTATTAAACCACCCGAAATCCCTCACTCCAAGACCCCCTTATTTTCTTGTTCTACAAATGTTTTTCCAACTAATCCAGGTTATTTTTCTCTCATTCTCCCTCCCCCCATAGAAAATTACAGCACACTGATTTCAAGGCTTTCAAAACATTTTTAGGCAGAAGTTGAAAGGAAAAATGATACACGGGTATCGATGTGAGAACCGATTTTAGGAGAGTCACCCTTCCCCCGAACGAGAACTTCTTTGACTCTCAACTTCTCAGCTTTTTATTCAGTTTTTGTGGCAAGTAATCCCATTCTGATGCTCTCCTGGACTTTACACCTACTTTGAAACCAAGATAGGAGAACGGGACATCACCTATCTCACAACCGAGGGTAGCTGCCATATTTTCCAGCCTTGCTCGATCGACATTAATGCCCATAAGGCTGCATTTTTCGTAGTTCACCTTCAAGCCCGATAGTAGTTCAAAGAGCCTTAAGATGCCCCTCATAGCCCAAGCATTCTCCATGCTTGCCTTCCCTATAAAAACAGTATCGTCCGCATATTGAAGATGTGAGATCTTCAAATTATTTCTACCCACTTCAGCTACTTCAAAAAGATTTTCTCGTACTGCCCTATTCACCAGGGAACTCAGACCTTCGGCCACAATTAGATATAGGAAAGGTGACAGAGGGTCCCCTTGCCTTAAACCGCGTTCCAATTTAAATTCTCCTGATGGGCTGCCATTTATAAGAACCGTAGCCGAGGCCGTAGATACACACTCCATAATCCATTTTCTACTAAAGTTGAATTGTTCGAGCATCATATCAAGGAATTGCCATTCCACAGAATCATATGATTTGGCAAAGTCGGTCTTTAGAAATGCTCGTTACAGCCTTCTTTTCCTCGCCTCTTCAATTGCCTCGTTAAGAATTATCACTCCATCAAGGATGTATTTGCCTCCTATGAAGGCACTCTGATTCTCTGATATAATTTTATCCATAACTTTGCTTAGTCTTCCAGCTAGGACCTTTGCCAATACCTTGTATGCGCAACCAATAAGGGAGATATGTCGATAATCGTTTAGGGTAACAGCCTCCTCCTTTTTCGGTATCAACACGATAAACGAAGGGTTCGAGCCTCGAACCAATCTGCCATTCTCGTGGAAATCCCTCATCATTCTCATGAAGTCTTCTTTTATTATCTCCCAGAGCTCTTTGACGAACCTGAAGTTGAAGCCGTCAGGACCCGGGCTCTTTGAACCGTCACAGTTCCATATGGCCTCCTTAACCTCTTATTCAGAGAAAGGTTGTGTTAGCATGGCGTTATCTCCCACGTTTAGTTTTTCCTGTACAAATCCTTCTTCCAGTGATGGTCTGTTTCCTTGCCTCTTTTTGAAGTGTTGTTCGAAGAAGGATTTTATCCTCTGTTTGATTAACTTCGGCTCCTCTACCCATTGTCCATCTAGCTGCGTTCCGTTGATTTCGTTGAACTTTCGGCGTTTGTTCACGGTTCTGTGAAAAAAACTGGTATTTATGTCACCTTCTCTTATCCACTTTAATCGGGCCTTCTAAGCCATCAAACTGCCTTTCTTGTTTAGGGACAGGAGAAGTTGCGTCGCTGCTTCCTTTCTCCTAATTATTTCCTCGCCTTCAAGTCCAAAAATGTCGTCCATAGTGTCTAGACGTTGGATTTCTTTCCTTAGTTTCTCAATCTGGCTATCCATGCTTCCAAATACTTCCAAATTCCATGTCCTCAACTTGTCCTTTAGCAGTTTTAGTTTTTCCTTCACCACAAAGCCTCCCCACCCCTCAATATGTTGTTCCTTCCACACACTTGAGACGAAATCTCTGAAGCTTGGATGTGTCAGCCATGCATTTATAAATCTAAAAGGCTTCGGGCCCCAATCGACCTCCTTTGTTTCTAGAAGAATTGGAAAGTGGTCAGAAACAGATCTGGTTAGACCCTTTTGTACTGAGTGTGGCCACTCAATCAACCATTGATCGTTAACGAGAATGTGATCCAGTCTGCTTTTACAGCTCCCATGTGGTTTATACCATGTGAATCTCCTCCCATGGAGAGGTAGGTCTGTGAGAGCGGAGCCACAAATGAAGTCATCAATTTTTTTTATGTCGCCTCTGTTTACATTCCCCCCCTGTCCACCCTCTCGCTCTCGTGCCTAATTGAGTTAAAATCCCCCAAAACACACAAGCCTATATTATCGTTTTGTTGTACTAATAGACTGATTCGGTCCCAAAGTTCTGTTCGTTCATCAAGAGCGCAAGGTGCATAAATGTTGATGATAGCACATTGTCTCCTTTCAATCCCCCCAAAACCATTTATAATCACTGCACCAGCCATATCCCAGTAACTTGAACACACAAAGTTATCTAAATTCCATAAAGATAACATACCTCCTGCCCTGCGGATTGCTCCCCGAGAAGCCCAGCCGAAATCCCCTGGTCCCCACGCTTCTCTACATCCTCTGTCATCAACGGATTCCATCTTCGTCTCATGTATGCAGCATATATCTGGTCTGTGTTTTGAGATAAGTGTTTGAATCTCTTTTCTCTTCACCTTACTCCTCATTCCCCTTATGTTGATGAACATAACCTTCATTAATCACTCCTTTTTCCATCACCCTTTCCAATCGAGATTTTATTCCCATTTTTTAACTCTAAAACTCTCAATTCCTCGATCATTGTTGCATCTCCCTTTTTACATATGACACCCATCTATTTTCCGAGTCCCCATATCTTTGCTGCGTCTTCCTCCCCTTGCGCGGTTGAGGTCCCGAGAACCCCATGCTCTTCATCGGTTTCTACGTTTCGAATAAAGCCTACCCAATTTTCTTTTTCTTTCCTCTTTTCTACTACCTTTGCTTCCCCTTTTCCTTTTTTCTTGTGCTGTTGCTTACCCATACCCTTCGACTGCCCCTTGTGTTGGAGAATCTGGGTTTCGTGAGCAGGATTTCTTTCGATCTCGGAATGATCTGTCGGAGCAAGGTTAGATGGATTAGGTTTTGGCTTCAGGGTCTGCATCTCTTCAATTTCAGTCGGTCTCCTCTCATTTTCTTGTGGCTTGGGTTGGATCTCTGCGACTATGGGCCCAATTGTACTTGGGGCTTGGTCCTCCGTGCATAAAACCCAGGAATAATTGGATCGTGTTCCTCTTTTGACCCCATATCAGGGTGGTGCGTGTGTTGTACTCCAGGCCTTGGGCTTTCAGGCGAACTTGGCCCATATGAGATAGTTTGGGCTTGTGTTTTTTTTCGTGATGTTTCTATTATTTTTTGTCCAGGATCTTTCCCCTCTTTTATTAAATCTTGGGCTACGTCCAAGACATTTTGGGTGAAATTGGGCCCATTGAAATGAGTCACTGCCTCATTAACTCCATTTATAATATTATCTATTGGGTGAAGATGGGCCAATTGTTCTGACACGCGCTCGCACTCTCCATCTGTTCCCAAGGTTTGAGGTGGGCTTCCCAGGGTAATGATTGTTGTTGGTTCCCTCTTCTGCATCACTTACCAATGCCTCATTAATATTAGCCGCCTTTGGAATTAGGAAATCAATTAATTTGTCTTGGTAATCCCCTTGGCCCACCGAAAACGAAGCGTCGCCTAGATTTTCAGGGGTTTCCTCCACGGCGCTGGGAGGCTCCTCCCATGAGTCATATACCGCCGCCGCCGGCCCCGTAGAGTCACTCAGATGTCCGTCGAACCTGGACAGCGCCGACCACTGTGATTCAGAATCTGACGATGAGCTATTTTCCTTTAGAGATGCCCATGAACAGGAGAACGACGGGTCTTCAATGATTCTTAGGGAGAAAACCAGCCGGTCTATTCTAATACTCATCAATCTATCCACAGGACCAAGGCATGTGGATATAAGGACCCTTGTTATGTCCATCCCAGAGTGAGCATCTAGTTTTACGAAAGTTCCCATCTGTGCACATATTGTGGAGAAGAACCTCATGTTCCACGCGTGCATGGGGACACCGTGCCATTTCGTCCAAACTAACCTGTATTGGTTCACATAAATCTCCCTCCACGGTCTGCACCATTTGAACCAGAATGAAGACCACTCGTCAAAGCCTCTTATGACTTCCTCCGCGTTTGTCTCCGATGTACTTTGTATGAGAACCATATTTCCCCCCATGTTGTTGATTTTGAGTTTGCCGCTGCATACGCCCTGTATCTCTTCCCCATGGTCAGCCCAGGAGAAGGTTCTTTTTAGAAAGCCCGTGGAGCACTTCATCAGCCATCCCTTCTCCACCTCTGTTGTTTGAAAGCTGGCTATCTCTTCTAGCCTCTTTTCAGAGCTTATTTCCTTCCCTGAGGCCTTTAATCTGCTTGTGTAGGATCCGTCGTTTACCTGGGCATTGCAAGCAATCTGTGGTGCGTGTAGGTCTGTAGTCTTTCCTCGGACTTGCTCCCTCTGAAATCTTGGAATAAACACTCTCAGTTTATAGCTACCAATCCAGACGTTGTTTAGTTCTTCCAGGAGCCTCTCCTCGTCGTTGCCCTTTCGTATTCGAATGAAACCGAAAGGTTTGCCCTCCTTATCCAGTGTTCTTGGTCGAAAGATATCCTGGACCTAGACATGTTCAAACCGTAACCGGGAAACCGGCCAACCGGTAAAACCGCCGGTTTGGCAAACCGCCGGTTACGGTTTAAAAACCGAACCGTAACCGTAAAATGGCGGTTCGGTTACAGTTTGACATTTTGACCAACCGCAAACCGCCGGTTTGGCCGGTTTTGACGGTTAACCGCCGGTTTGCCGGTTAACCGTCGGTTTGCCGGATTTTTAAAAAAAATAAAAAAATTTAATACACAATTCTTCTATTTTTAATGTATAAATTTAATTTATATAATTTTTATTCAATTCTAGTAATGTATTTTCTAAAAAATGAGTTAAAATGAATAAAAAATGAAAAAAAACGGAGTGAAAACTAGCGAAAACGGAGATAATATTTAAAAAATTAAAAAAAAAAAAAAGGCAAACCGGCAAACCGGCGGTTTTTAACCGTAACCGTAACCGGCAAACCGGCGGTTCGGTTATGGTTACCGATTTTCGAAAACCGTAACCGGCGGTTTCTAACCGTTGCGCATGTCTACCTGGACCTTCCCCACCCTGCTAAAGCTTTTGTGCAATCTATTCAGGCTGCACTCACTTGGAAAGTTTTAAAGAAGAACGTGGTTGTGCCTTCGACCTCCCTTAATTCCGAGTCTGCTCTGTTAGGGGAGTTTCTCCACTCCTTGACGCGACCTCGGTCCTCGAGCTGAGTATCAGAGCCCCGTGGGTATAGGCTGAATTTGCGAGGTGAGGTATTGTATTGCCTCATAGGGAGCCGCTCGGAAGGTCGGGTGTCTTTGCCGGTTGTTGTCCCTTTCCCCCTCCCCACCGTTCTCCATTCTCTCTCACCCTCGCGCTCTCTCTCTCCATTGCCCTCCTTGCGATCTATTTTTCTTGCAATAATATGTTACAATTAATTTTAAATTTGCTTTGTTCCATTCCATTGCACTCCCCCCACTTTCTTGTGTAACTTGATTTTTTGTTTTTAATCATTTCAATATGAATTAATGATTTTAATTCACTATCTTTTACTTAGGGCATGATTGGTACGCGATAATAGGCTTGGAATGGAATGAGCATTCATGGGCCCATTCCTAATTTCACGATTGATATATTTTTTTACGTGGAATCCCAATTCCTTAACGAATTGTGATTCTCAAAAATAAAGAATTCTGATTCTTCTCCATCTCCCTGTCTTTCCCCCATTCCATTCTGTGTGGAATCAATTTATATTTTATTTTATTTTTTAAAATAATCACTCAAATTTTATTTTTACATAATTATCCTTTTCAACGATTAACACACTCCTCCAACCCTAATTCACAATTAAATATGCGGTTTATTATTCAACATTCTTCAACCCTAATTCAAGAGAGAAGACGATGAGAAAATAAAATTTGTATTGTTTTTTTCTCTCTATACATGTGCAAAGAGAAGACGTCGTCACCCTTGTACATGTTTGTTAAATTAATTGAACAATTGATGTCATCTATAGATATCAACTAGTTTTCATTAAAAAAAAAAATTCCTCAAATCTGAATTAAATATGGGAGTGGGGTACGACATGAAGGTCGGCGGCAGAAAAGTGAAAGACGACATCCAGTTACAGTTTGGAGAGAAGAAGAACCGTGTTTTTTTTTATAATTTAATTTACTTGATTTTTAATTATTTTTATTTTTAGTTAATTGAAAGACCAATTCGAATCAGAAAAGGGATATACATGAGTGATTAAAAAATATACTTTTCCTATATTTTAATTATTTTATATTTATTAATTCATATTATTATTGCAATTATTTCATATGTTTAAATAAATAATTATTTATGTAAATTTTGTTAGTAAAATAATAGCATAATCATTAATTTAAATGTTTTATAAAATATATATTAAAGGGTATTTTAGTCATTTAAGATAAAATATATACATTATTTTACATTTAATTTTAGTATACCATGAGAATGAAATCAATCAAGAAATTATTTTTTCATTCTTAATCAATACCAATCATGAAAATGGTCATTCAGACCTCATTCCATTCAAACTTTATTCCATTCTTGAGTTCATCCCATTCAACCTTAAATTTATTTCATCATATCAATCATGTCTTTATAGACAAAACCACGTAGAACAAAAGCATTTTCCATCGATTGCATTTGATGTCTTTTTATTTAAATAATTAAAGTAATACTACTATGATTTTCATCTATTGTATTTTATGATTAAACCAATCCAGTTCTGGATCTATTTTATTTGTTGTTGTTTTAACCATGAGATCATTAACAAAATAATCTGAATTTTTTCACTGACGTATCGTTTTCTCTTTATTTTTACTAATATGTCGTCATTTTTTTATTTTGTAAGATGTGTCATATTTTTAAATGTCATTAATTATGTATGATATTATCTAAATATCAATATAACTGAAAAAAATTAATATTATTTTAAAAAGTGTAAGTCACTCCAATTAAAAAAAATGTAACACAAAAATAAAATTATATAAAAAAAAAGTCAATGGTCAATGGTTGACCGTTAACTGATCAACTCTATTTCTTATAAAAAATCGATTCTACAACTACCCTTATTAAAAATTAAAATAATAATATGAAATGACATAGTTATAATAATTATTATGTAATTAATATTATTACTATGATCTAAATAAAATATTTAAAATCATTAATACAAACAAAATTGGCACGTAACTATAATATGAATATAGAGTATGATTTTTTAAAAAAAATAACGCTAACTTTTAGATGAGATTTTGGATGTAATAAATATGTCTTTATTAAATTAAGCATTTCCTAAATATGTTAGGGTGTTAGGGGTGTTATTCTCATTTTACTTTAATTCACATTATTTCTTAAACAGATTAAATGTCAAATGTTAATGTTTATGTTAGGGGTGCTATTCTCATCCCCTTAGTATACTAATAGGGAGTTTAAATTGATGATGTGTCATTTTGTGCTTAATTTGGCTTATGTGTCATTTTATGGTTGATTTGGCTTATGTGTCATAATTTAATGAAGTTGTTAATTTTAAAAAGTATGATGTGTAATTAAGTTATTGATTGAATAAAATATGATTCATAAACTCTTTTCAAATATTATATTCTTATTAACTATTTCTTATTATTTTAACATTAACTAATTAAATTGATTTTTATTTTATTTACTTAACTTTATTGTATTATTCACTTTATTCTTTAGTTTAATTTATTTTTGAACTATTTAATGTACTTTTGAGTAAAATACAATCTAAAATGTATTTCTATTGGGTGTACAATTCTTTATTTAATTAGTTATTAAATTGTATTTTATAATTACTTTTATCTTATATCTCAAGTAATTTTTTCTGCAATTATTTTAAATTTATTATAAGTTTAATGTATTTAAAAAATAAAGCTCAAAAATATATATGTGAAACTTATTATATAATTTTATACATAATATTTATTATATAAATAATTATATTATTTTACAAGATTAACAAATTTGTTATATATACATAATACACTACTTCTATAATATAGAATCCCCTTATATACTAATATGGAGTTTAAATTGATGATATGTCATTTTGTGGTTAATTTGGCTTATGTGTCATTTTGTGGTTGATTTGGCTTATGTGTCATAATTTAATGAAGTTGTTAATTTTAAAAAGAGTTAATTACAAATTAAATCACGACTTTTCGCTCGTTTGCAATCTAATCTAAACCTTAAAAAAATTGCAAATAAATCACAAATTTTAAATATTATTGTACATTAGACTTCTTACAAGTCTACCTTGTCCCTAAATCATACCTTTTGATATTTGGTTTAATTGAAAAACAATATTGTTTTATTAAGGTATTGTTATGTCATTAAGAAGTTTAAATTATGTTATATTCGAACACAATTAAAATTGTCAAAAAGACTAAATTATGTGATATTTGTGATTTATTTGTAATTACCTTAAAGTTTAGATTAGATTGCAAATGAGGAAAAGGTTATGATTTAATTTGCAATTAACTAAAATATTTATTTATTTAAGGTGTTGTGGTTGATATTGAAGGTTGACTTACAATTTATTAAGAGTTATTTTAATATTATTTAAATTGTTTATTTTCGAAATTTTATAATTTTTTTTAAAGTTATTTTTATATTTATTAAATGTAAGGTGTTGTGGTTGATATTGAAGGTTGACTTACAATTTATTAAGAGCTATAATATTACTTAAATTGTTTGTTTTCGAAATATTATAATTTATTTAAAAGTTGTTTTCATATTTATTAAATGTCAACATCTCATTTTGTTTGATTTTCATAAATTTTCTTTGAAATTTGCTTTATAAAATTAACTAACATAAGAGTAATTATTTTGTATAATTCAAAATATTATGTTAGTTAAACTTTTATATTATAATACAACGTTATAATAAATATAATTGAAAAAAATGTTAAATTTTTTATTAAAATAATTATAATTCTGGCGAAATCATTTTTTTAAAATATAATTATAAAAATATGAAAAATCAAATTAAGTAAATAAAAAAATTATTATTATTAAATATTTAAAAATATATTTAAAATTCCGTGTAATACACGGGTTCTACGCTAGTATTTATAAATTTTAAAGAATGTATACGTGATATAAATTTAAAGAATGTATACGTGATATTAAATATTTAAAAATATATTTAAAATTCCGTGTAATACACGGGTTCTACGCTAGTATTTATAAATTTTAAAGAATGTATACGTGATATAAATTTAAATGATGTAATATGAGATGTTATCTTAATCGGAGACATGTAAGCATTCATTTAACACGTATAATATGACATTTCTTTTGAAAGTTTGAATATATAATCCACTAGTGTAAGACCCGCGTTTTTACGCGGGGTTGAAATAAATTTATAATATATTTAAATTTATTAATTAAAAAATATTTAAATATGTATACATTTGTAAATTCGTTATTATATTAAAAGATAAAAAATAAAATATGGTAGCAATATAAATTATATTATATATATAAATTACATCATATATATTAAGAGAATTATAAATTTATTTATAAAATAAATAAATATGATAAATTACAAATTGCGAAAAACTTCCTTTTAGACAACATTCATTGTGCGTTTACGTGTTTTTTCATTTAAGTGTAGACAAATAATTTTTAATTCACTCTTGATTCTAGATGTTGCAATACATAATTGTCTGTGTAAACAAATGTTTAGGAAGATACACACATACCATGGAAAGAGACTGATTTTGGTTTTTATTTATCATCATTGCAAAAGACAATAGAAAAAGAAATTGTCTTTTTCGAAACTTTACGGGAGCCATGTCATCTGAAACACTCGATGTCATTATCGGGATAAAACTTTACTGCCAACATTTCCTCAATCATGCAAAATAGACATCAACCATGCCTTCTAACTATATCTCTTATGCTTCGATCAAGTGCCTCGAAAGTCGAAATACACTATGTGATCATAACTCAACATTTCAAAAAATGAGTGAATTGTGTTGTACAAATATATGATCTTAGTTTGGAACATGCATTGATGAAATTCTACTTAACATACTCACAATTTTTATGAAGTAATTTAATCTCAAGAAGTGTATAATTATTTGCTCAGCGATCAAACGTACTACTAAGAAAAAATTATTAGATTAAAATATTTATATTATAAAGTAACATTTATTTAATAAAATAATATAAACATAAAACATAATTCAAATGTATTAGATTAAAATATTTATATTATAAAGTAGCATTTATTTAATAAAATAATGAAAACATAAAATTATAATTCAAATGTATTATATTAAAATATTTATATTATAAAGTAGCATTTATTTAATAAAATAATACAAACATAAAATTATAATTCGTACCTGGTAATTTCAACGATCAACTTCTTCTTCATAGTATATCGTCTAACATTGCCTCTCGTGTCATTTAAAAAATCTTGTCTGGACAACTTATACTTGATGATGGAAGTAGAATCGGAAATCAATTTCTCCGATAATATATGAGTTGATGCCCAAATACTTGTCTCCATTATTCCATCAACATACTATATATATATATCATCATCTAAGAGTCTCATTGCATAACAATCATCTTTGAATACAGAATACAGGGTATACTACATTTTCATGGTTCTAATCTCTTTGTCTGGCCTTGAATCCTTAAGGTACTAAAAAAATCAAGTAATGTTGTTCACCAAGTTCTAGTGGAACATAATTCAATTTTCACAATAGAAGTCTAATGTTCTTTTTGGGAACCCACTTGTGATCTTGATTATTACAAATATGCATAAAGGGAAATTATATGTACGTAATAGTATTCCTTACAAATTCACTTGATAGGTGATAGAGCTTGTGAAAAAGGAAGTTGTAGCTTACTTTCTAGGATTAGCAATTTTAGATTAGCAAATTTTTTTTTTTTTTTTATGACGGAAGTTAAATACCCATCCCTTTTTTCCACTCCCCATGATTCGAACCCAGGACCTAAGGCCTAGGTAGTGGTGCTCTAACCACTTGAGCTATCCCACTTTGTCTTAGCGAATTATTTATCGTTGTGCATTCCATTTTGACGCATCAATTAATATATGAATATTTTTTATAGTTTATATAATTTATTAATCTCGATTTGGATGACAATAACATATTAATTATATATTAATGAATTAAAAATTATTTTAAAATACTAAAAACAATTATTATAAAAAAACTGTAATAAAAATGAGGTACATATGGATAAATTACTCAAGGCGAATTAATCTTTAATTATTTGCGTTGATTGAATAAATAATATTGAGGATTATTTTTGTGAAATATTTACATATGAAATATGTTTAATTAAAAAAATTATAAAAATTCATGGATCATATTTTACCTATAAATTTTTAACCCTGTTTATCCAAATTAACTATATTTCATGTATAAAATATTCCATAGTATAAATTTTTGTGAACAATATTTGAATATTTTTAGGAATAAATAAAATTTTTACATAAATTTTAAATGATATTATATATAAGTATAAGTAAATAAATTAAAATTGTAAATTTGTGAGATTTGGTTGAAGTTAATGCACATAAAATTAAGTGAAATGTTTCAGTTATTTTTTTCAAAATTCAATGCGTACATTATTGTATCAAACTTAAAAGGACAATAAAAAAATAAGGGACTAAAGAAGTAAAACATTTTCAAATATAAATTGATACCATACAAAAAAAGGTTAACAATCTCATACGTTGAACAATTTCTTCAAAACACAATTTTATATTCTATGTCATCTCTTAACTATTCTCTTAATTAAAATAATAAATGTTTTCCTTAAAAATTAATGATTAATTTTCTTTGTTAATAGTAATAAAATTCAATAATTACAAAATCGTAGAGATCAATCATTGGATGATGGTAATTTTCTTAGTTAATTAGTTAGCAAAAGTATGGAATAATAGTTGTTTAGTTAGTTAGCAAAATTGTAGCCTATAATTCATTAACACGTTATATATGCTAACTTAAAATTTGTTGCTTTAAAATATAAATCAAAATTTAATTAAAAGATTAAAAAATGGGTTGGTCTGCTATGGACTCGAGTGCATGTTGTGCACCCTAGTCCATGTTGCACTTTTCAGTTTAATGACTTACACTTTTTGGTAAATGGTGTTGTATTTTTCAATTATTAAACTGTATAATAATATTTTTAGTAATAATTGAAAAGTGCAACACTATTAACAAAAAGTGTAAGTCAGTAAAACTGAAAAATGCACATGGACTAGGGTGCACAGCATGCACTCGAGTGAATACTAGACTTTACCTTAAAAAAATTCTTAATTGTCTTCCATCACGCACATCACAGTATAATTAGTTAGCAAAAATTATAGAATAATAGTGGTTCAGTTAGTTTAGTTAGCAAAATTGTGGAATTTTTTTTGGTAGCCTATAATTCATTAACATGTCTTCAAATTGAAATGTTATATAGGCTAACTTTAAATTTTTTGCTTTAAAATATAAATCAAAATTTAATTAAAAGATTAATCTTTTTAAATTTCAATTGTCATGGAACAAAAAATAAATTTACTTAATCTAAAATATAAATTAAAATATGTAATAATTATTGTGATATATAAATCTTGTATTTCATTAATTTCCAATTTAAAAATTCTTGTTCAATATTGTAATTAAAACATGAAATATTTACTAAAATTTAGTAAAATCATTGACAAATATCTGATATTTATATGCTATATTAATATTAGTGTACTCTTGTATTTTATTAATTTTTCCATTATAAATTCTTGAACAATCATGTAGTTATACATACTTTGATTTTTAAACAAATTTTAATTAGGTAAATTATTGAATGGAATTTGAAACCGATATAAGAAAAGTTGATTTAAAAAAAAAAAGGTATATTAATTACTTTTGTATTTCATTAATTTCCAAATTAAATTTTTTTAGCCAATCTTGTGGAGTACTTAAATTTTGATATCAATGAATATCTTGATTGATGAAATTCCATTTGAAATAGTATGAATTTAAGAAATTTCATGTACTAACAAAATTTAGAGGGATTAGTCTATCACTTTAGATTTCCAATACATTTTCATATAATTTTAAATATTAATTTAAGAACATGTCAATAAAGGATTGATAAATTTCATAAAATATATAATAATATACAATATAAATATTTATTATACATGTTCCTATCATGAAACTTTCTACTGCATTTAAAAAAATTGAAGAAATATACATTCCTTGCATTACAAATGACTTTCGAATTTACATTTTTGTAAATTTGTATATTGATTGTGAATGAAAAATAATGAAAAAAGGTGATTGTTGTTGGGTTTGAGACGCGCTATTTGAACTCCTTAAGATGTCTCGAGAATGAAGACTCGAAGGTGAACATCATTATTTCTGCAAACAACATTTGAATACACATTAGACTATATTAATATATTCCCCTCAACATATCACATATGTATATATACAATACCATATAAAAAAAATTAAGATAAACATGCGTAGTTGGCCTACCATATCCTTTAGGCACTGTCGAATGGTAAAAATTTATTGTATTTGCTTGACGTCTTCTCCCGATATAGTTATAATATACATCGATCTTCAATTTCATGTGCTGCAAGTTGTATACCATACACGATTGATTAGATACATGAAACAATAATATTGATTATGTACATGAAACAATGGTCGTGATTATATAATGAAAAATGTGAAAGGTTGAGTGGTTGAAATGAAAAAAAAGAATATGAGATTTATATAGGAGATGAGAATAAGAATGAATGGTTAAGATTAAGAGAGAAAATGAATGGATGGGATTAAAAATTAAAGGTAAAAATGAATGAGGTTGAAGGATTTTTGAAATGAAAGAATTTAGAGGAGAGAGATTAAGGTAGAGTGAATGTGGTTGTGACATGTGGCATAGATGAGGTTTGTAAATATATAGAATTAAGAATTAAGGTTAAGATATGAGTTAAGGGCATCTCTGTTTATGTTTTTTTTTTTATCAATTGCTCTCTATTTTATTTTTCATTGTTTGTATTTTGCCTTTTTTTTTTTAAACAAGGTTTTATATACACCATAAATACAATTAAAAAGTGTTACTATTGTTAGTAAAAGTTCTAAAGTATCATGCTTTCATTAAATTGTTATCATACTTGGTGCTTCAACGAGTTTTTTTTATATATAAAGTGAATGTGGTACAATTTTTTAAATGAGTTGAGTATAGGGGGCATTCTAAACGTAAGAGATTAACTCTTATATTTTCCTCCTTTGTACTGTCATTTTCCTTTTTATTTTGCACTGTCATAGTTAAAATAAAAAAGGAAATAATAAAAGTTAAGTTTAAAAAGTAAAAGTATACTTATACAGGGCACATATTAAAATGAAAAAATAGAATTGAAAGATAAGTAAAACAACATTGAAAAAGATTCAAAACTATTTGAGAAATAATAATAGTAGGGCTTTTCTATGGTGAGACAGAGGGTTCGCACTGTCTTATGTAACGCGTCCAATAATAAGTTGCCACATCATTTAATTTCGCAATGAGCGAATGCCTTTCGCAATTAAATTATTTTTTTATTTTTTATTTAAAAATATATAAAATTACTAAAATGCCCTCATTTTTTTTACCCATGATCTTATATGCACTCCAAATTATTTTTTACTATTATTATATGCACTCGCTCATTTAATGAGTTCACCTCAAATCATTTTTTATTACGGTTATCTGCACCCGTTCATTTTATGAGTTCACCCTCCAAATTATTTTTTACTATTATTATATGCACTCGCTCATTTAATGAGTTCACCTCAAATCATTTTTTATTACGATTATCTGCACTCGTTCATTTAATGAGTTCACCCCAAATCATTTTTTATTACGGTTATCTACACTCGTTCATTTAATGAGTTCACCCTCCAAATTATTTTTTACTATTATTATATGCACTCGCTCATTTAATGAGTTCACCCCAAATCATTTTTTATTACAGTTATCTGCACTCGTTCATTTTATGAGTTCAACCCCAAATCATTTTTTACCACGGTTATCTACACCCGCTTATTTTATGAGTTCACCCCAAAATTATTGTTTTATCAGGATTATCTGCACCCGCTCATTTTATTAGTTCACCCCAAAATATTTTTAAAAAAATAATCACGTTTAAAAAACTATATTATCATTTTATTAATTTACACAAAATATAATAACATAAACTCTAATTTATATATTTACAATATGCAGCCGAGTTACCGTCGATTCACCACCAACTCACCCATATTTAAAAAAAGAATCGTAAAAATATAATTAATAAAAAACTATCGAAATTAACCACAAATCTCGATTTTTTTTCTTTTTAATTCTTCTTTTCCTTTATTTCTTTCCATTTTAAGTTTATTTTTTCAATTTTTTTATTTATTCATTTTTTTCCTTTTATTTTGATGCCTTTCTTTTCCATTTTTTATGTGTGTTTTTTAAATTTTAATACAAAATAATATTATAGGTATGATTTTATTATAGTCGATCAGCGGTGCACCTGAATTTCAATTTTAATTTGATGAGTAAAGGACCTGCCGAAAATCCATGTCGTTCGGCGGGTGACCTTGCCACCACCATGCCCGACCACCCCCTCGACGGCGACGGCGGCGCTTCCGCCCCGGCCATTGAAGCGCGAGACCCCTTCTCGAATCGCAATGACGATTCTTCACTTCCATGACAATTGGCATCATCTTCCATCTCGGCCGAAAACCTCTACTCATTTCAACCACCGACGCGACTGCTTCCATCAATCTCTCTTGTGTTCACGATCCAGGATCTTCTCCGACATCAATGGCGCTCGCCTACAACACTCGGATCGACGCTGCCTCGTGCTCGTCGTTCATCTCTGTCCAAATTGAAGCTACATTGCTTCGTCTTCTTCACCCTGCTCCTGCATAGCCTCTTCCTCCGGCTGACGGCGGCCCGACGAAGGACTGTGAGTATGTTGCTGATGGATCTCTAATCAGCCGGCACTCGGAGCCGGTGACCTTGCCGATGAAATCTCAGGCGCGACTGCTGACCTAGGGTGTCTTCCCATTGGGCTAAGGTTCCGTTCAATTGGGCTTGGTAATGTGCACCCCCTATTTTCTTCAGTACACCTCGATCTGTACTCTCTCCACTTTTTTTATGGTATTATTGTTAGTGGTATTGGTATTACTAGTTATTGATTGTGGTATTACTATTAATACACTATTAAATTAATATTAATGATTATTGATGACGTTATTATTGATTATTTATTGTGGTATTATTGGTTATTGTTTGTGGTATTAATGATTATGTGGAATTATTTATTATTGCTTAAGGCATTACTGATAATTATGTTTTGTATTACTGAATATAATTAGATTTGTGGAATTATTTGTTATTGTGTAAGATATTAACGATCAATGTTCATGGTATTACTGATAATTATTTTTTGTATTATTGAATATAATTAGATTTGTGGAATTATTTGTTATTGTATAAAATTTTACTGTAATTAGATGTGTGTAATTATTTGTTATTGTAAAGATATTACTAATTATTGTTAATGATATTAATAATTACTATTTATGGTATTATTCGTTATTACTTATTGTATTACTGACTATAATAAAATAATACATATAATATTATTTTGTATTAAAATTTAAAAAAATACTAATGAAAAAAAATGAAGAAATAAAAAGTATGGAATAAAAACTGAAAAATGAGAAGAAAAAAAATCGAGATCTGTGCCTAATTTCGATAGTTTTTTTTAATTATGTTTTTACGATTTTTTTTCTAAAAATATGGGTGATTTAGTGGTTAATCGACGGTAACTCGGCAATGACTCGACTGCAAGATTGTAAATGTATAAATGAGGGTTGATTTTATCATTATATTTTGTGTAAATTAATAAAAAGATAATATAATATTTTTAATGTAATTATTTTTAAAAAAAACCTTTGGGGTGAACTTAAAAAATGAGCGGGTGCAGATAAGTGTGGTAAAAAATAATTTGGGGGTGAACTCATAAAATGAGCGGGTGTAGATAACCGTTGTAAAAAAGAAATGATTTGAAGGTGAACTCATAAAATGAGCAGGTGTAGATAACTATATTATAAATATGATTTGGGGTGAACTCATAAAATGAGCGGGCGCAAATAACTGTAGTAAAAAAATAATTTGGGGGTGAACTCATAAAATGAGCTGGTGTAGATAACCGTTGTAAAAATATGATTTGGGGGTGAACTCATAAAATGAGCGGGTGCAGACAATTGTAGTAAAAAATGATTTGGGGTGAAGTCATAAAATGAGTGAGTGTGGATAACTGTAGTAAAGATATAATTTAGGGTGAACTCATTAAATTAGTAGGTGCAGGTAAAATATAAATAAAAAATTAAAATTAGGGGTGAAAATGTCATTTTATAATTAAATATTTTTTATTTATTTTAAATTAAAAATGATATTTTCGTCATTTTATATATATTAATTTAATTTAATAGTAGAGCGATACAGTGCGATTGCATATTGCATAGAGCAAACGCACTAATGCGAAATGCAATCATATAAATTAATGATCTAATGACATTTCAAGTATTGTCTTTTATAAGACAGGGCGAAATCTGCATTTTTATAGAAAGATCCATAATAGTAATAATGATAAAGTAAAACAACATTGAAAAAGATTCAAAACTATTTGAGAAATAATTATAGTAATAATTTAAGGGAAATTTTGTATTTTTCCAAAAAAAAATAATACTCTGTCCAATTTAAAATAAGTGTTTTTTTTTAATCAATAAGTATATTAAGAAAATAATTGATTTTTTCATACCCTTAATAAATGTTTATATATCTCATTAAAATAACACATTTATTGAATGTTTTTATGGTATTAATATATTTTTTTAAGTTGTGCAATTAATTTATATAAAAATACAAAACATTATTTATTTATTTTAAAATTTTTGAAAATGATCACAAACACAAATTTGTCGCCTTCGGGTGCCCGCGATAAACTAGTGTGCCATTACTCGAGAGATGGAAACTACACGGTGAAGACGGCCTATGGCTTGGCTACCACTATGGATATGGAGGAAATTTTGAAAATTGACGGGAACTGATTATTTATTTGGCGTCAGAGATTGCCCTAAAGGTGAAAGACTTTGTTTGGAGGGTAGAAAAAATTGTTTGTCAATCAATAGTAATTTTCTTAAGAAGAGGGTCGTGGATGAAGAGGCGAGTGTTTTGTGTGGTTTGGGCGTAGAAAATAACTGGCATTTATGTACCAAATGCCCGTTTGCAAGGAGTTATTGGGTGGCGGCGGGATTAATCTTGAAATTGGATTACGACAAGCAACAAATGAACGATTTTACAAAATTGATCTTCTTTATGCTAAATGGACCGATTCATATAGTGGGCGTGAGCTTTGGGATAATATTATGGAGAATTTGGAAGGAGCATAACAATAATTTTTGGAATGGAAATATTAGATCATCGGCTAAAGTCGTACACTGCTCGGCCGCTTTGTGGTTGTAGTGGAAGCAAGAAGTGGACGGGCGTAGGTTGCTAAAACATGTTGATGGAGTGCGCAAGAATTGTATGTAAGGCGTGGCATGCGCCACCGAACGAAAGATGAAAAATTAATGTTAGATGCGGCTTTCTTTAGAGAGACATTGCAAATAGGCGTGGGAATGTGCATACGAGATGAACATGGGGCTTTTGTGACTGGCCGAACTATGGTGGGAGTATAATGTTGGGATGTTTCGTTTGGATGTAGGAGAGGCAATGAGATTCTACTAGGCTTTGTCTTGGGCGAAGGAGAGGGGGATGGACAACGTCGTGGTGGAGACCATTAATGGGGAGGCTTTGCATGACTTAGTGTTTGAAGATTATATTACGACTTGTAAAGAACTCATGTCTAGTTTTTAGAACATTTCTATTTCTTTTGTTGAGATAAGTGCCAACTAAGAGGCACACAAATATTATATGAGAGTTTATTTGATTGGGCAGACCCACTAAAGTTTGTGATTGGGATACCCTTGTTCATTGTTCTTACAATATTATTTGAAATATTTCATATATGAAATATAAGTAAGTAAGGTAAAATGAAACAAGAGAATACATATAAAATAATGAGATTTTAAAAACTATCTCAATTAAACATATTTAATGTATATGAAATTTCACGCATCTCAATTTTTATGGGTTAAAAAAAATGAAAGGGAGAAAGCAAGTAGTAAACAATTTTAAGCTTTTAATTTGACTCTGCAACAAAATGGTCAAAGATAATGGCTAGATTTTGTAAAGATGACAATTATCTATCCCCACTTTCCCTACTATTAGAAAATAAATTTTAATGTAATTAGAGTAATTTACTCCCAATTTCAAATCGGATTGGTCATCTATAGACTCGAATCCATATAAATACTAAAATATAAATACTGAGTCAATTTTTTTATAATGTTTTCAATTATAAAAATGTAAGTAGTAATTAAAAAAATGGTGTAAAAAAACTAAAATATATGGGGAGAGATAGTATGGTATATAAATAGAGATAAAATATTATGTAATATTTGAATTAAAGTTATTGTTAATGCGGGAGATTATGTTTCCTCGTCTAAGCAGCCAAATATTTGGATTTTGGCTAAGGAACAAGGCACTTTTGTTATCAGTGAGAAGGACCGGGCGAGCATGAGGAAGATAGCGAAGCTCGCGTAGAAGGGTGGTCAACCAAATCATCTCAGCAGTTGTGTTCACCAAGGCTCGATATTCAGACTCACAGCTCGAGCGAGCAACTTTTGGTTGTTTCTTAGCGCTCCAAGAAACAAGATTTCCCCCCAAGAATATAGAGTAACCAAGGCAACGATGGATCGATCAGGCCGACGAGCAAAGCTGAGACCAAAATTAAGAGTACCTTTGACATAGCGTATGATGCGTTTCACCACAGAGAAGTGATCAACGAATGGAGCCTGAAGGAACTGACTAACATGGTTGACAACGAAGGACAAATCAGGTCGTGTGATCGTCAAGTATTGGAGAGCACCAACGAGCGATCGATAGAGAGTTGGATCTAGAAATGGATCGCCAGTGCTCGCTAGAGACTCGCCTGCGGCTAGAGGGTTGGCAATTGGGCGAGAGTCAGTTAAGGATGCTCGATCAAGGATGTCGCGAGCATATTTAGATTGACCAATGAAGAGACCATCAGTAGTGTACGAGATCTCAAACCCCAAAAAGTAATTAAGGCGCTCCAAATTCTTCAAAGCAAACTCCTTGTGTGCCTGTGAGATGAAGCGAGCAAGGAGAGAAGGATCATTCTCAGTGACAATGATATCATCCACATAGAGGAGTAAGAAGATGACAGATTTTTCCTTGTGCAGATAGAACAGTGAGGAATCCGACTTGCATACAGCAAAGTCAAGGCCGAACAGGAAGGTACTAAACCGCTGAAACCAAGCCAAAGGTGCCTGTCGTAGACCATAAAGGGCTTTCTTCAGGCGACAAACGTGATCCGGGAAGCGAGCATCTACGTAGCCAGAAGGTTGAGCCATAAAGACGGACTTTTTCAAAACACCATTGAGGAAGACATTCTTGACATCGAGTTGATGAAGAGACTAATTTGACTGGACTGCAATGGCGAGGATCATGCGAACAGTGGCAGCCTTGACCACCGGGCTGAAACTGTGGGATAAATCATCACCTGGCACCTGAGTGAAGCCCTGGGCGACCAGACGGGCCTTGTGACACTTGACAGAGCCATTCGAATGATATCTCGTCCGAAATACCCATCTTGACCCGACAATGTTAGCACCAAATGGACGCGGAACCAAGTCCCAAGTGCTATTGCTGTGAAGCGCATCTATTTCTTCTTGCATAGCAGCTAGCCAAAGAGGGGACTTAGCAGCCGACTTGAACCCTCGAGGTTCAGATGAGAGAGCAAGAGCAGAAACCAACGCCGAGGATGCCATATGAATCGGGTACTTAGGTTTGAAGATGCCCGCCTTTCCTCGAGTAACCATGGGGTGAGAGGTCGGCGGAGGCCGAGGAGGCAAAGTGCGAGCAGGAGGCGGAGGTTCGGCCATTGGAACAACCTCATCAAGGACCGGAGCAGGGTCTGAAGGACACAACGAGCAGGGACCAGAGGAGTCCAGAGCTGGTGTGCTAGCCTGGTCGGCGGGATGAGCAAGTGCGGTGGAAACACCTGGCTCTAGAAATATAGACAGATCCAACATATCAGGCGAGCAGAGTCCGAGAAAGGAAAACAGTGCTCGTCAAACTTTGCATGGCGAGTAATAAAAACTTTGTTCGAAGTGCGATCAAGGCAACAAAAACCTTTATGCACACTACTGTACCCCAAGAAAACACAAGGCCGACTGCGAGGAGCAAACTTATGTGGTGCATAGTCACGGAGGAAGGGATACACTCGACATCCCAGAGGCTTGAAGTTCGCATAAGTTGGCGAGGAGGAGAAGAGTGTTTCAAAGGGTGAGGAACCACCCAAAATAGTAGAGGAGAGACGATTGATGACGTATGTTGATGTGGCAAAAGCATCAAACCAAAAGCGAGCAGGAAGGTGAGCATGAAACATCATAGTTATGCCTGTCTCAGTGATGTGGCGATGATTGCGCTCGGCCCTTCCATTTTGCTGAGGGGTGTACGGGCATGATAGGCGATGAAGGATCCCATGTGCTCGCATGAAGCCAGATACTCGAGAATTAACAAACTCTGTACCTCTATCACTCTGAAAGACTTTCATAGAAGAAGAGAACTTATTACAGACGAACTTGTGAAAGCTTTCCAACACACCAAAGAAATCACTCTTTGCTCGTAAGGGATAAATCCAGGAGAATCGAGAGAAATCATCAATAAATACTGCATAATATCGATACCCTTCTGAAGTAGAGACAGGGGCAGGACCCCATAAGTCACAATGCACTAAATCAAGAACACTTAAAGCACGTTTCTCATTAATATTAAATGTCAAACGTTGCTCTTGGCCAACTGACAAGAAGAGCAAACAACAGGATTTGGTAAAACAGAAGTAATAGAAATAGCTCCTAGTCTATTCAATTGTTTTAAGGTATCGAAAGGGACATGCCCCAATCGTAAATGCCATAGATCAAAAGAGGCCTTCAAAACGGTAGACCGAACATATGCAACAAAGGCCGGAAGGACAGAATCCAAAACATAAAGGCCTTGCTCACATTTCCCCCGAGCGACCACCTCCTTGGTGCTCCGGTTCTGAATCCGAAAAGAATGATCGTAAAAAATAACATCAACAAGCAAGTCAGAGGTAAGCTTGTTAATAGATAACAGATTCTTCGTAATGTCAAGCACAACAAACACATCACTAAGTTAAATATTACGAGAAAGAGAACGAGAGCCAATATGCGAAATAGGTAGGACAAAATCGTTACCGACAATTACTGAACCATTACCGGAATAAGGCGAGTAGGAATCCAGGTCACATAAGCGAGAAGTCATGTGGGCAGACGCCCCAGTGTCAACATACCAATCAGAGGTGGGTGGCGAGTTGAGCGAGCAGGTAGACTGGAAGGCATGAGCCACATGGGCAGCGGAATGCTCGGCAGAACGGGCGGGCTGACGCGCACATCGACTCGGGCACCTGTCGGCATAGTGCTCGCCCTTGCAGATTTGGCATCGGGGAACATAAGGCTTGCGATCCCCGCGGCCAGAACCATGACGACCACCCCTGTGAGATGAGGAGCCGCCGCCACGAGAAGTAAAGTGGCCACGAGACTGAGAAATATGCTGAGGGCGATCATGAGCGACAAAGGCAGTAGGAGGTGGGATAGGCTCGGCAGGTGTGTTCATGATCTCATAAGCAATTGCCTGACGAAGAAGATCGCGGAAGCCGGGCACCGAAGTAAGAGCCATACGATTGTCCGAGAAACCACGAAAGTGTGGACCAAGACCTCGTAGGAACCAATGAGATTTGTCGGAGTCATCGACAAGTTTGCCAATGGCCGCAAGTTGATCGCAGAGAAGCTTAAATTTGTGACCATATTCTGCAACAGGGAGTTCATTGCGCTTGAGGAGCAGGATTTCCTCGCGAAGTTGAGTGATGCGAGATTGGGAGGAGTGTCTGAAGGCAGTCTCAAGGGCAACCCAAGCATCATGCGAAGAGTCTCAATCGATCACTTTAGAGAGAGATTCTCGAGTGAGAGAGGATAGAAGGAGACAAGAACCTTTTGATCCTTGGCACGCCATTGAGTGTAGGCCGGATTTGTGGCCCCGTTGGTGGTGGCAGTAGGAGCGACGGTGGATCCATCAACAAAGCCCAAGAGATCAGTGCACAGAAGCATTGGGAGAACTTGCTTCTTCCACAAGAGATAATTTGTGGAGGTCAACTTCACAGTGACCATATGAATGAGAACATTCATGGGAATGGCAGAATCGGCCATTGAGAGAGAGATCGAGGGGGACTGGCTCGACGGGAGAGAGAAGAAACGAGGGGGACCTGCTCGTCAGGAGAAGAGAAGAATTGTCGTGAGGGCGGTGGGATTAGGGTTTCTTAGGATCGAAGAGAGACTGATACCATGTGAACAATGAAATATGATCACCGCTGAATTGGTGAGTGTAGAGAATATTGTATTTATAGGAGTAATTACAATGTAACCTAATTACATGAATTTAGGAAATGATAGGTACAAAAGGAAATACAATATCATATATACAAGGAATATTTGACTTATTCCTTAATAAGAGGCGATGATATTCTACTAGGATTTGTCTTGGGCGAAGGAGATGGGGATGGACAACGTCGTGGTGGAGACCATTAATGGGGAGGCTTTGCATAACTTAGTGTTTGAAGATTATATTACGACTTGTAAGGAACTCATTCTAGTTTTCAAAACATTTCTATTTCTTTTGTTGAGATAAGTGCCAACTAAGAGGCACACAAATTTGCTTGAGCCTCTCGTAATTATGAGAGTTTGTTTGATTGGGCAGACCCAAAGTTTGTGATTGGGATACCTTTGTTCGTTGCTCTTGCAATAATATAAATTTAGACAAAAATTATATGAAATATTTCATACATAAAATATAAGTAATTAAGATAAAATGAAACAAGAATTCACCAATAAAATAATGAGATTTTAAAAACCAACTCAATTATATATGTTTCATGTGTAAAAATACACGACGAAGTTGGATAGCTCAAGTGGTTAGAGCACCACTACCTAGGCTTTAAATCCTGGGTAAAAATACACATCTCAAATTTTATGGGTTAACAATTTAAGCTTTTAATTTGACTCTACAACAAAATGGTCAAAAATAATGGCTAGATTTTGTAAGGATGACAATCATCTATTCCCACTTTTCTACCATTAGACAATAAAATTTAATGTAATTAGAGTAATTTACTCCCAATTTCAAATCGAATTGGTCATCTGTAAAATATTTGAGTTCACTAAATCAACTTTTTTAAATTTTTGTTAATTAATTTTTCTTATGGTGTTCTCAATTATAAAAGTGTGAGTAGTAATTAAAAAAAAATGGTGTAAAAATACATGCTAAAATATATGGGGAGAGAGAGTATGATATATAAATAGACATAAAATATTCTGTAATATTTGAATTATAGCTATTGTTAATACGGAAGATTATGTTTCCTCATCTGAGCAGCCAAACGTTAGTACAAGATATTAACTGAATCTTTCTTTAAAAAGGTCAACAAGTGGATAAGAATAAGACTAAATTACAGATTTCAAAAAACAAAATAAAGGCTCTAAGTTGTGTGTCAAATTTTATCCATTCAAAAAATAATAACGGTCACACTTAAGACTTGCTCAAAAAAAGAAAAAAAAAATATCCAATTTAAAATATATTTTGTTATAGATTAAAACACGCATTAACGAAAATAAATAAAAGTAAAACCATATATATCTCTTCTTTTTTTTTAAAGACATTTTGTCATTGAATAACACATTTTTATTTTTAATGACGTTAGAAAAATGTAATTAATTGGGGAAAACATTATCCAAATGAGAGGAAGGGTTAAAACTTAATTTATAATAAATTGGAGGACTGGAGGGTATTATTTAATGGCCCTATATACATTCCAAAAATGAGTGAGCAATTATTGCCACATTTCGTCATAATACACACTATATAAGATTGACTCACTCTGCTTCTTTTGCTCACTCAACGAAGAACCCAGAAGTTGAAGCGCTGAATACAAAGATTCTTCAGGTTTTAGTTTCTCACATTCATCAATCTGCATGCGTCTTCCTGAACTGTTTTCGATCATTACCTGTTCTTCAATCGCTTTGCGTCTCAGACTCTGTTGATTACTTCATTATGTTTTGCCTTCTTTTAAATTAATCCGTGCCTTTATGTGCTTTAATTGCTTAACACCATGTCTTTTGATCTGATTTGTTATTGGGAATTCTGGATAAAATGATGAATAAGTTTCCAAAAATTTGAAAAGTAGTATTTATTTACAGTGAATGGTGTTTTCTGATGGCGAGAATGAATCGATTTGATTATATTTTATGGCAATTGAATTCGTAATTGATTGGTGGTGTTTAGATTGAAATCGTTAATCGAAAATGGAAGGAGGAGTTGTTAAACCGGACAAAACAGAATTCACGGAATGTTGGCGTACCAGCTGGCAAACGCCTTACATCATGAGGCTCGCCTTCTCGGCCGGAATCGGAGGCCTATTGTTCGGTTATGATACCGGTAACATTTCTCGAATTCCCCTTTCTAATTTCCGGAGGGAGGACTAACGACGTCGTGTTGTTGTTGTTGTTATTGTTACTAGGTGTTATATCCGGAGCCTTACTTTATATCAGAGAAGACTTTAAATCAGTCGACAAACACACTTGGTTGCAGGTAATTAAATTCAATTATCCATCAATCTTACTGTATGTTACTACTATTATTATTTATCCATGTTTGGTAATGGGATTAAATTAAACTTTGATTGTGTAGGCAACGATTGTTAGCATGGCCGTAGCAGGGGCTATAGTCGGTGCTGCGTTAGGCGGCCTGATAAACGACAAGTATGGTCGGAAAATATCTATACTTTTGGCTGATTTTCTCTTCTTTATCGGTGCTATTGTTATGGCTGCTGCTGTAGCTCCGTGGATGTTGATCATCGGACGAGTGTTCGTCGGGTTTGGGGTTGGAATGGCGTCGATGACTTCGCCACTTTATATCTCCGAGACCTCTCCAGCGAGAATCCGGGGAGCTTTAGTGAGCACCAATGGTTTGCTCATCACCGGAGGCCAATTCTTATCCTATCTTATTAATTTAGCATTTACAAGAGTAAGTTGATTTTCTTCACAAGTTGAAAATGTTTGTTTTTGTTGTTGTGTTTTAATGTGTCTGAATGTGTTTAAAGGCACCCGGAACGTGGCGATGGATGCTCGGTGTAGCTGGTGTGCCGGCTGTCGTTCAGTTCTTTTTAATGTTATCGCTCCCTGAGTCGCCGAGATGGCTTTATCAGCAGGTAACTTAATCAATTTTAATCATCTTGCTAAAGTGCACATGATTTTCTGTTACATTTTTTGGTGTTACATTATCAGACATTTATTGGATGTTTAACATGTGCAATTAATTGAAAAATATACAACTGTCATCCTTATCCCTAATCACTTTTTTTTGGACACGTGTCAAACATCCAACGCATGTAACTGAGAATGTAACACAAAATGTATATGAGTCAAGTCGAGTAGTGTACAGCTCGAACTAGACTCGATTACAAAATTCGAAGTTTGAAATTCAACTCAATAGAAAACTCAAAATACTCGAGCTTTGCTCGTGTCTATAACTTGTATGACTTTAAATAGTTATTTTTATTTATGTGAGCTTGATTAGGCCTGTGAGCTTGACGAGCCTAGTATTATTGAGCAACTTGTTTGGCGAAACTTGAGCTGGCTAAATAATACTAGGCTCGAGCTTGATTAAATTCGTGTGCTGACTCAACTCACTTACACTTTAACAAGGAACTCTAGTGATAAGTAAGTATAATGGTAACTTGATCTTGATCAGGACAAGGTAAAAGAAGCCAGGGCAATCTTGGAGAAAATTTACCCAGCCAATGAAGTTGAAGAAGAAATGAAGGCTCTACAAGCCTCGGTCGAGGCTGAGAAGGCCGATGAAGGATCAATCGGAGATGGGTTTTTCTCAAAACTTAAGAACGTATGGGGAAACATTGTTGTTCGTAGAGGACTCTACGCGGGTATAACCGTACAAGTTGCTCAACAATTCGTCGGCATCAATACTGTCATGTACTATAGTCCCACTATAGTTCAGCTTGCTGGATTTGCTTCAAACCAGACAGCAATGGCTCTCTCTCTCATCACATCCGGTCTGAATGCCGTTGGCTCAATAGTGAGCATGGCTTTCGTTGACCGATCTGGTAGGCGAAAATTGATGATCATATCGATGTTTGGAATTATAACATGCCTCATTGCATTATCTGTCGTATTCTACGAAGCCTCCGAACATGCGCCCCGCATCAGCAGTCTCGAGTCAAGCCACTTCGGAACCAACTCCACATGTAATAAATTCTTGCAGGCCTCGCAGCCCATGTCTTGGAATTGTATGTCGTGCGTAACCTCCGACTGTGCCTTTTGTGCAAATGGAAATAGCATAGTAAGAACTGAAATGAAATTTCTTCTTATATACATATATATCATATATTGGTATTGCTCATCAAGAGTAATGATTTGGAGTCCACCATCAGCATAAAATACTTGTGTAATGTTATAATGTACAAGTATTTTATGCTGATGTTGATCATCATGTTTCATTGTATTCAATCTTTGTTCACGATTGTGTTTCTTAATAGTATCGACCTGGAGCATGCTTGGCCGAGACGGATGCTGTGAAGGGAATGTGTCGCGGAGAACGACGTACATGGTACACCAAAGGTTGTCCGAGCAAGTTTGGTATATTCGCTGTCATGCTTTTGGGGTTGTACATTATATCATACTCGCCCGGGATGGGAACTGTGCCTTGGATCGTCAACTCTGAGATATATCCCCTGAAATATAGAGGGATTGGAGGGGGGATTGCAGCAGTTTCAAATTGGGTGTCCAATCTTATCGTAAGCGAAACATTCTTGACTCTGACGGAGGTCCTTGGTTCGTCTGGCACGTTTCTGTTGTTTGCCGGATTTTCAACCATCGGACTTGTAGCAATATATTTCATTGTACCGGAGACGAAGGGACTCAAGTTTGAGGAGGTGGAGAAGATGTTGAAGAAGGGATTCAGGCCGGGGCTGTGTTGCGGTTCCAAGGCCACGGGGGATGTTGAAGATGATGTTTCTAAATAAGACTCTGTTTATTTATTTATTTAGTTGGTGTTTTCAAACTCACTAGAATCACTTTTTTTTGTTTTTTGTTTAAGCAGCTTCAAGAAAAAGTGATTCTACAGTGTTGAGATGAGTTTGAAAACAGTGGCAGTAGCTTCTTACGGTATTTCAGAACATGAATTTGTGTAATTTATAAATTATAATCAGTCTTCATTCTATAGTAAAAAAAAAATAGGAGTTGGCAGGGATTATTCAAGTGATTGGAAGAACCAATCTTAATTCTTAGTCGACTTTGCTTTGCTTTACAAACTAATTTCTTTATAAATTAGTTTTCACATTATAAATTATGGGCTTCTTTGTTACTCCACAATTCCATTAGACCACCAAGATGGGATTTATAATCAACAAAAAAATGGGTTAAGGAATAAGATTGTAAAGGAAAGATCTTTGGTTACATATAATAGGATCCTAAAGTATCAAGTAGCAACCTTTTTCAATTAGTATGTGAAATATATTTATTTATTGGCATGTTTTTTAGTAGTCCATAATTCATATCTTTATGGCATTGATATGTGTGCCCTCCCCTCATAATGCACTAAGGAGCTACTGCTAGATTTGAGTATCAAATCTCACTGTCTCTAATTCTACCTGTTTATGTTAATCTATTTTTACAATTTCTATTGTGTTTTGGCATTTTCCCTAGTTTAACAAAAATATCTTTTAATTTTCTGCCTTAACCAAGTTTTGTTCAACTTTGAATTTTGCTATTGTTTAATGGCCTTCAATTTATTTAGCATTTCAAATATCACTTTTTAGCATATGGACTATTATTGAGTAATATATTCAAGTATGGCTGTTTTAACATTAACTATGATTTTTTAGAATACATATTATTGTTGTTTAGTATAAAATTGTATGGTTTTTTTTTTTTTTTTTTGAAGGAGTTACAAGATTAATACAATAAAATCAAGAAAATCAGAGACAGAATAAATCCCACTAAAGAAAGAGAATCACACCAGACCTGAAAAACGCCATCAATGAGTGGATGCATGGAGATCGAAAATAAACTAAAACAACAAAAGAATTAAATTGACAAAACAACACAGCCAACAAAAGATAAAAGGAAATTGAGTGCTTCTATTTTTAGGATTGTGTTGGACCGGCCCGGATTAGTTTCTACGTATTTGGGCCTTTTCTGCAATACAGTTTTACTTGGGCCACGGTTATACGCACACACCAATCTATTGAGTACACCCACACAACTTTTTTTTTTCATTTGACAGGACATGTGAAATGTCTCATTCACCCTTCGTATGAAATTTATAAAAAAAACGAACATGAGTACACCCACCATTCCATTTTATTCTCAGAATTATCTCCACCATCACCACAAAAACAACTACAGTACTTTAATAAAAAAAAAAAACTCTTAAAAACAAAAATTTCAAAAAAAAAAAAAAAATGTGTTCCAAAATTTTATATGAACAAAGTTAAGATGTACGAAATATTTTACGGAACAAACTCAATATGTTTGAAAAAAAATCATGAACAACTTTCATTTGTCAGAAAAAAAAAAGGACGAGCAACTTGTTTGAAATTTTTTCTTGAACAAACTCAAGTTGTTCGAAAATTTCTACTGAACAAACACAATTGTTCGAATTTTTTTCTGAACAAATACAAGTTGTTCGAAAAAAATTCCTGAACAACTTCCAAAAACCCTAATAACCTAATTTTTCAAAAACTTAAACTTACCTGAAGCGGCGAGGGGAACGAATGGAGGGAGGTCAGCGTCGCTATTGCGCGGCAGAGGAGGATGGCGGCCGACGCGGATGGGAAGAGGAGGGGGTGAGGCCGCGAATGGCCGCGAAGGGGAGGGAGAAGAATGGTCTACGATCGCGAACGGTCGTGAAGGAGAGGGGGAGGGGGTGCGGCCGCGAAGGGAAGAGGGAGGGGTTGCAGTCGCGAACTGCTGTGAAGGAGAGGGGAAGGAGCCGCGGGTGCTGTGTAGTGGGCGTGGCCACCGCGATGACGTGTAGAAGTGGGTGGCGTGGCCGCCGCGCCGACGTGGGGAGGGGCAGCGCCGCAGTGACAGAGGGAGGGGGCGTGATCGTGGGAGGGGAGAAGGTGGGTGGTGGGTGTACCGAATGAATTGAGAAATGAAATAGAATTAGGGTTTTAAGGAGCTCATGAATATTTTGGGGTTTTACATGTGTGTGTCCTCATCACAAAGTGTGTGTACTCAGGCTGTGGGTGTCCTCAATGGGTTGGTATGTAGGGGTGTGCACCGGTCCAAAACCGGACCGGACCGGGACCGGAATCTTACCAAAAGGTCGGACCGGAGACCGGTTGGACCGGAATTGTTTTTTTTTTTTTTTTTTAAATTTATAGAAGTAAGAACAAGATTGATGAATTTGTGTATGAAAATTAAAGTGTTTGCTCTTCATTACGTCAATGTGAATTTTATTTACATTGTTATTAATGGTCTTTTGACCCTAAAAATAAATTAAATATGTTTGTTAAATTATATATTTGTAAAAAATGCAATAAGATCTCAACACATTTTCATCAATTACTTAGTTTTGAAAAATAATTGAGAGTGCATTAGTAAAAAAATATAAAAAAAATAAAATTCTGGTCCAAACCGGTCCGGACCGGAAAATTCCGTTCTTGGACCGGACCGGAAGACCGGAATCCAAAATTTCGCGGACCGGAGACCGGACCGAAATCTAACCGGTCGGTCTGATTTCGAACCGGTTCCGATCTTTTTTCCGGTCCGATTTATTTTTGAACACCCCTATTGGTATGTGTATAACCACGCCCTTTTACTTGTTGTTTTAGCCTTTTAGGTCACTATCTTGGCATTTCATTTTCTAGGGTCTGTCTATTTACACCTCCAACTTGGTTGTGTGCACTCCCCTCAAATTTTATTAGGATAGATGCACTTTTCCAAAATTATTTTAACTACCATTTTCTTTATAAAACCTAATTTACTAAGCACACTCGCCCAAAAATTAATTTATAATCCTGGAACTCATTTCTCTCATTTTCCACTTTCAACCATTCACAGTCGACGAGAGTGTATATGGTCAACCTTGATGGGTTGAAAATTAAAAAAAAAAAAGTGAGATTTCAAAAAAAAAAAAAAAATTGATTTGGATGATGTTGGAGGCCGGAAGTATTGGAGGTGGCTGAAATTAGGGTTAGGGTTTAAAAGTTGAAAGGGGAGTGTAGATAGTAGTAGGGGTGCATTTAGTAGTGATATTTTACTTAAATGACATTTTAGGTTTTTACATCATTATTAAATTAATAAATTGAAGGGGGAGTGCAGACAACCAAGTTGGAGGTGCAAATAGTCAAACCATTTTTGCTATGCTACTAGCCTACTAGGGTGTAAATGAGCCGAGTCGAGTCGAGCCGAGTAGAGCCGAGCTCGAAACTCGACTCGATTGTTATACTCAAAGCTTAAAACCGGATTCGATTGAGCTAAAACATTTAAGTTCGACTTGATAAGAGATTCGATAAACTCGAGCTCGGCTCGACTACATTACCTATATAATTTTTTTTAATTAATTGTGAAATATATTTTTTCTAATATAATTAAGGGTTAATTCTAAATAAATACACCACGTTTAGTTTCAGTATCAATTTAATCACCATCTTTACGATTATTGTAAAAAACTCCAACCTTTCATCGTGTTGCAATTAGATACACATTTTTTTCATCGTGTTGTAGTTTCAGAAGAAGCGAAGTTTTATTTTTATTTTTATAAAGTGTAATCTGATGTTGAAAAAAAAATAAAATAAATATGTGTAATCTGACGTGGCAAGCTCCGGCAAGTTACATCATCAATTGTTGGCCGGAGAAAAAAAATGTGTATCTAATTGCAACACGATGAAAGGTTGAAGTTTTTTACAATAATTATAAAGTTAGTGATTAAATTGATACCAAGACTAAAGGTGGTGTATTTATTTAGAATTAACCCTATAATTAATGGTAAAATAATCTCGAGCTCGGCTCTACTAGATTACCTATATAATTTTCAAAATTAATTGCAAAATATATTTTTTTTCTAATATAAATTAATAACAAAATAAACTGACTCGACTCAATTACGAATTCAATTAAACTCGCGAGCCTTTCGAGTCAAGTATTTATAAGTTTGAACTCGTTAGCTACTCACAGGGGCGGATGTACGTTGAGGGTGGGGGTGGCCATGGCCCCCCTCAACTTTATTTATATATATATATATATATATATATATATATATTAGTTATTAAATTAGATTATCAGTTAATTAGTTTTGTTATTAAATTAACTTAAACATTGACTTAGTTCTTTATGGGGCCAAGATTTAATTGTTTTCCGCTTTTTAAGTTACACCGACTTTATCCCAAATATTAATATTAATGATATAAATTAATACTAATTTATAAAAACCAAACACCAAATATTAATATACATTTTAATTGATAAAATTTTGTCATATCATATAATTAGATTTTAAGTGATTTTGATATATTCTTAATTATTTAATTGAATTTTTGACCGGTCACAATAGAGTCAAGTCAAAACTGTGGTCTAATTACACTATAAAATTGGATGCATACAAATGTGACTCGTTTCAATTTCTTATATTTTAATTATTAAAATTATGGATCATAATTTATTTTTCATTAGTTAAGTTTTTTTTTTTCATTTTCGTCTTAATAAGATCACAACACAACTAGTAGAAATACTTACACAATTTTTATAGATTTCATATTCTCTTTAAAAAATTTTTTTTTTTATTTACCATTCATTATTATTTTTAATTTTCAATTCAAAGGATTATAGATTATACATAGAGTTTTACATTTTGATATTTTTAACTGCGAATAATGATATAAACATAAAATATTTAAATGTCATTAACAAACATATAATAATGTCGAACAATATTATTTTGGCCTCCCTCACCGTCAATCCTGGGTCCGCCCCTGGCTACTCAAGTAGCTCGAAATTCAACTCGACTCGATTAAACTCAAATCGATTTCAATCTTTTTCAAAGTCGAGCATGAGTGTTAGTCGAATTAGCTCAAATCACTTACACCACCCCTATTTGCTATTACCCACCTTCTCACATTTTGTTCATGCCCTTTCGTCAGGTTTACACTCCTTAGTTCACATATTCCGTATTATATACTACTATAATGAAATTTTTATTGCATCCGTTTTTTGTTTTCGGACTACAGTAGTACTGAAACTGTGATTTTCTTAATATAATTATACAAAATATATATATATAATTAAAATAATGTTAATGTATAAATATTTTTTAAAAATTAACTATATCGTTTTCATAATTTTGGATTCGCTATGGGGTGGAAATATTTTTTGAACTTGAAAATTAAATTCATTTCTCCCTAGTGCATTACATATATCTACAATTTAAAAAATTTAATACTAAGATCTACAAAGGTGTAGTTAAAGTTACCATTATGCCCTTATTTTACTACTAAAGTCAAACTTCACACTTTCTCCACTTATTTCATATTTGTATTCAAATTTTATTCAAAAATTATGAATAGAATATTTTTTTTGTTCAGATTTATTTTATTCTGAATTTTTTTAAATGGAATTTATATATTTTTTTACTTGTCTCACGTTTTTTACTTTTTTTTTTATATTTTATGAGATTGTGAAATTAATTTTTCATTTTTTTTCTTTTTATATTATACTTGCTTTTATTCAAAAATTATTTACATTCAAATTTTAAATTATAAAATTATTTTTTATTTCTATTTTATTTAGATTTTTAACAAACAATGCATAGTACACATTGCATACCAACAACAAACAATGCATACTACACATTATATACTAGCAATAAACAATGCATATATCGAGTGAATGATGCATATTTACAACACACATTGCATACTAACAACAAACAATGCATATATCGAGTGATTGACGCATATTTATAACACATTGCATACTAGCAACAAACAATGCATAAATTAGTATCACACAATCAAGTGAAATTAAATACTAGCAACAAACAATGCATAAATTAGTATCACACAATCAAGTGAAATTAATCCATACGAGGTCACTCAAGCAATTACAATGAAGATAAAAGAGGAAAATTAATTGGTTTAACACAACAGGAGGCACAGATCACAAACCTTTCCTAAGCATAATTTTGAAACAATAGAGTATACAATTTCCTAAGTAGGGGTAAGATAATTCTAAAACAATTAAACACACAGTATAAAATTATCTTTCCTAATCAATTCCCTATGTTGCTTTTCTCACTATCTTTAACTACTGAAGATGGTTTTTGAACAAATACACAAAAAAATTCATAAATTTCCAAAGATCATTAAAAATACAAATCATTAAAAAACTCAAAGATACATCATAAATTTCCAGTTTAGAAGCCACAAATTTCCAAAAAAAACTACATCATAAATTTTTAGTTTCAAAGCCACAAATTTTCCCAAATACATATGGTCAAAATTAAATGGGAATTTTCAGTCGACTTGGATGACACCGCTCGCAGCGGAGAGGTTAGGGTTTCGCGGCGGCCCCTCTGTCTTCCATCATCGTTGTCGAACCCTCGAACGGAGGAACTGAAACCATCGAACGACGTCTCCCACCGCTAACGCCGCTCATCGATCTGTCGCCGCCGCCGTCCCCATTCTGCCGCCCAGATCTTGACATTTTTCTTCAGAAATAACACAAAAACACTCCCTCAAGTGCAAAAAAGAAAAAAAACAAAGCCAAATCAGAAAAGTGAAAATTGTTTACCTTTAAGCGTTTGCCATTTACTGGGCGGAGAGGTTAGGGTTTCGCGGCGGTACCTCCGTCTTCCATCATCGTTGTCGAACCATCGAACGTCGGCCCCCTTTTCGAACCCTCCCCTTCTCTGGTTTTGTTCCTCTAGTTCCGCCCAAGATCCGTCGCTCCACCTTATTCCTAAAAAAAACCTATCGATCCGTCGCCCAACGCTAACGCCGCTCATCGATTTTCGGCTGCCGCCGTTCCCATTCTGCTGCCCACCCAAAAGAAGCCCCGCAGCCGCTGACCATTTCTCAACTATCCTGAAAACCCTTTAAGATGAGAGAGAAGATTTGAGAGTTTTTTTTAAATTATATGAGAGGATATGAGGAGAGAGAAATGAAAGTTTCAAATGTAATCCTACATTGTAAGCAATTTTGAATTTGAATTCGAATTCTTATTCTCGTGAGATGTGACATTTTCTTCTTGCAGAAACTGGCTTGTACATTTTCGGCCCCTGAGAAGTACAGTCTACAAAGAAAGGGAATGTAAAAATCAAACTAACATAAGGGTATATCAGGACTTTCACGTTAATTTTGTAGATTTTAGTAATACCAAGATTTTCTTGTAGATTTGGCTGATACCCCTTTAATTCTTGTAGGTTTGAGTAAATATTCAGTTCTTTTCTATAATAATTTATGGTGAGACTAATTTAATAATCCCTCCATACCTTCATAAGCTTTCTTTTTTACTTTTTTCACGAAATTTTAAAATATAGTATTCCATCCGCTCATACTTTTGAGCACAAATTTAAAAAAAAAATATATAGATAAAATAGATAAAGTAAGGTATTGTGGAGTTGTGAGGTAAAAATAAAATAATTGTTCTATAAAAAGAAATGAGCATACTTTTAGTTAACAGATAAATAAGGAGAATGAACATATTTTTATTGGACAAAATGAGTAATATAAATGTGTAGTATGTAGTTGAGATAAAGAAAGACATGCAGGAAAAAAAAAAAAGAATAGAGAAATGTAGAAAAGAGAAAAGGTACAAAGATAAGATTAAGAAATAGTATAAAGAAATAGTGGATGTTGACATTTAAAGAATGAAAAGGCTACTCACACCCCCAAATAATGCTAAGGATAGGGGTGGGAATGGCAAACTATCCGACAGGGTCTACGACTCGATCTACTAAAGCTCGGTTCGATTCATTTAATAAATAAGTGAGACTCAAACATTTTTTTGAAGCCTATTTAGTTAATTAGGTCATGCTTGAACTTTTTCGTATTGACCTATTTAAATTAATTTATATTACTAAACCCACCCATTTTCTTTCTATTTTCTACCCTTACCGTCTAAGAAAAAAAAAATCACCTCTCTACTAAGCACACGTCATGATACATACAAGTATACAACAACAACAAAATCACCCCACTTGCTTCCTCTCCTTCCCTCCTAATTTCCACATTTCTAGGGTTTATGTTTAGGTTAAAATTCTTTAAACTCTTTTTTAGGTGTTTCAAGTGTATACATGTTTTTTTTTTGCTCAGGCAAAGAAAGATTTTATTGCAGTTCAAAATATGGCACAAGTTGTGCCTTACAAAGCACTCTGCACTTCAAAACCAAGTAAATTGAAAACCTCACAGAATTAAAATTATGCAAGATTACACCTCATGATGCATTAGTTTTTCAAAAGACCACCCTCTCCTGACTAAGGTGTGAACGTGCTGCAAATGTCCTGCCTCCATTCTGAGAACGTGGCGTTCTTTCTCAGGTGGTGCCCCACTCTCGCCCAACTCCAAACACTGCCTTTAATTTCTTCTATCACTTTGTTTTTATTCCATTCTTCATTTTCGAAAAACAACTTGTTTCTTCTCCTCCATAAGACCCACACTACGCCGATCCATACGCCTATCGCCACCTTTCTCCCCACTCTCTTAGGCATTAGCTCTGTAAACTGATAGAAGTGTTCTTTTATACTTGCATGTAGCGCCGTCGAGATACGAGTCCAGCTTAGAACCTCCGCCCAAACTTGCTGTGTAATTCTGCAATTTAGGAAGAAGTGGTTTGCCGTTTCCGCCGATTCCCCGCATGCTTGACACTTCTCTTGTGTTTCCGTCGTAATTACCTTCCTCCGCTTCAAATTATCTCTTGTAGGTAGTCTATCTCGTAGTAATCTCCATGCCATGGCTTCTGCTTTCAAAGGAGCAATGCTGTTCCAGACCAAATCGAAACAACGTTCTCCTTGTCCGTCCTCAATTCCCGGTTCGATCCTTGATAATCGGATGAGGTGATAGGCGTTTTTAACCTTGTATTGCCCATCTGGACTTGCATTCCATCTCCAGGTGTCTCTAAGCTCCTCATTCAGTGTGTACCTGTTCACCAGAGTTAGCAAATTATTAAGCATAATTGTTTCCCTCTCCAGTAGGTTCCTATTCCACTCCCATTTCCATTCCCATCTCCCATTGTTCCATTCCCCCATGTCTCTAATTAACCTATCTTTTCCCCTACTGAGTCTAAAAAGTCTTGGATAAAGATCCTTTAGAGTTGTCTCCCCTGCCCACCTTCCCTCCCAAAATCTTGTATTCCCCCCATCCCCAATTCTTCTATCAAGGTTACTCCACAACCACCTGCCTTCACTCCCTATTCCTACTGAAATCATCTTCTTCCACCAGTTAGATAATTGTCCTCTACCTACCCCAGTGCGATAGAAGCCCTCACCCCCTACCTCTATATCCCCATGAATCGAAGCTATCACCCTCACCCAAAGGCTCTCCTTGTTGTTAATGTATCTCCATAACCATTTACCTACTAAAGCCCTATTGAACACCTCTATATCCCTTATTCCTAACCCCCCCACCGCTTTTGGTTTGCACATGTTCTCCCAGCTAATCCACACAATTTTTCTTTCACTCACCTTGCCTCCCCACAGAAAATTACAGAAAATAGAATTCAAAGCTCTCACAGTTTTTTTTGGTATTATGAAACAAGAAAGTTGGTATATAGGTAGTGAAGTTAGGACTGCCTTTACGAGTGTTATACGGCCACCCAAAGAGATGTTCCTGCCTTCCCAAGATTTTATTCTTCTTTTCACCCTTTGTATCATATGTTCCCATGTCTCTGTTCTTCTCGTTTTTGCTCCAATTTTGATACCAAGGTAGTTAAAAGGAAAATCACCCACTTTACAGCCCACTATATTCGCCAAATTCTCCAGTCCGTTGCTATCAATGTTCACCCCCATTAAACTGCTCTTTCCGTAATTCACCTTTAGGCCCGAGAGAAGTTCGAAATTCTTCAATAAGTCCCTCATAGCCTGTATGTTGGATGATGAGGCCGTTCCTAAGAAGATTGTATCGTCCGCGTATTGTAAGTGAGAGATCTTTACCTTGTTCCTTCCAATTTCAGCAACCTCAAGTAGCCCGCGTTGCACCGCCTTCTTCACCATTGCACTCAGGCCTTCTGCGACTAATAGGTAAAGTAGGGGGGATAGTGGATCCCCCTGTCGTAAGCCTCTTTCCAGCTTAAATTCGCCGGATGGGCTTCCGTTCACGAGTACATTCGATGTTGCCGAGGAAACGCACTCCATGATCCAACTCCTCCATTTTTTACTGAATCCGAACTGCCCCATCATAGCCTCTAAAAAATTCCAATCGACCGTATCATAGGCCTTGGCGAAATCAACTTTGAAGAAGATTCTTTCTAATTTTCGTTTTCGGGCTTCTTCCACAATCTCATTTAGTATCACCACTCCATCCAAAATGAGTCTGCCCCCTATGAAAGCACTTTGATTCTCAGAAATCAACTTATCCATAATCTTCGTTAGTCTGCCCGCTAACACCTTTGCTAGGATTTTATACGTACATCCGATAAGTGAGATTGGCCGAAATTCGTTAAGTGCGCTGGCTTCATCTTTTTTGGGGATTAACACAATGAAAGACGGATTTGAACCCCTTACCAATTTTCCGTGCTGGTGAAAATCCTTGAACAACTTTAGTATGTCGCCCTTTAAAATCTCCCAGAAAGACCTTATGAATTTGAAGTTCATCCCGTCCGGACCCGGGCTTTTGGAGCTGTCGCAGTTCCAAACTGCTGCTTTGATCTCTTGTTCCGTGAACGGCTGAGTGAGCATTTCATTATCGTTGGCGCAGACCTCCTTGTCCACCAATCCTCGTTCAGCATACGGTCTCTCTCCCTCTGTTTTCCGATATTGCTTTTCAAAGTGATCTCTGATCCCTTTTTTTACCGCTGTAGGCTCTTCGATCCATTGTTCATTAATCCGGATGCCTATAATTTCGTTGGAAATTCTTCTTTGTCTTATTGCTTTGTGGAAAAAACTAGAATTTTCGTCACCTTCCCTGAGCCATTTCGATCGGGCTTTCTGTGCCATGAGATTGCCTTTCCGATTTAAATTCAACAGTAATTCCGCCGTCGCTTTATTTCTTTGAATGATTTCCTCCACTTCCAATCCAAACACATCGTCCGTCAAATCGAGTTGTCTGATTTCCTCTTTTGAATCTTCTATCTTCCTATCCAGGTTCCCAAATACCTCTTTGTTCCACTCCTTCAGATCTTTTTTCAATCTCTTTATCTTTTCCTTTAACACGTATCCCCCCCATCCGTCAATCGAATAACTTGCCCATTTCTCCTGAACGAAGCTTTTGAATCCAGGATGAGATAGCCATGCGTTAATGAATCTGAATGGTTTTGGACCCCAATCCACTACCTTAGTTTCGATCATGATTGGGCAGTGATCTGAGATTGTCCTGTTCAGCCCTTTTAGAGTTGAGTTTGGCCAATTAGCTAGCCATTCATCATTCACTAACGCTCTGTCCAGCCTACTTTTACAAGTTCCATCCGGCTTATACCACGTGAAGGACCTTCCTTGGAGAGGTAGGTCTGTCATGGATGTGTCTCCGATGAATTCGTAAAAATGCCGGATGTCACTTCTGTTTACCACTCTGCCTCTGCCCACTCTCTCTCCTTCAATTCTGATGGAGTTGAAATCCCCGATCATGCATATGCATACCCCATTGTTCTGTTGTATCACTGTTAGAAGCCTATCCCATAACTCTATTCTATCATTTAGCGGGCACGGTGCATACACGTTAATGATACAACATTGAATTCGATCAACTCCCCAAAATCCATTCACAATAACGGCTTCTTCCATATTCCATTTGCTCACCCAATTGAATTTATCAGTATTCCATAAAATTAACATACCTCCAGCTCTGTTTTCTGCTCCCCGGGCTGCCCAGTTCGCGTTTCCATTGCCCCATATTCCTCTACACTGTTCGTCGGAGAATTCTTCCAACTTTGACTCTTGGATGCAGCACAAATCTGCTCCTTGATTTCTTATTAGGTTCTGAATCTCCTTTTTTTTCACCTTGCTCCCCAGTCCCCTGATGTTTATTGATAGAATCTTCATATATGCGATTCTGGCACCACTCCCTTTCCCCTCTTCACATCATCATTCTCCTTTGCCTCCATCTCCATAATTCTTTTAACCATGTCCTCATCATTTGTTTTGCTGTGTAATCCAACACTTTTCCCGAAATCCCATATCTTGGATGCGGCCTCATGGCTATTTGAGCCTTTGTTATCTAAATCTTGGTTTACACGGCTTGGATGTGTGTCGTTGGTTTTCCGGCCTTTCTCCCCCGATTCTATTTCGCCAATGAAATTACCCCAATTTTTAATCTCTGCTTCTCTAAGTTTCGCCTTCCACTGCCCCTTACCTTTCTTTCCTCTGATTACTCTTGCATTCCCTTTGGATTCCCCAAGAGGATTTGGCCTGTGATCATGGATTTTTTAAATTTGGATATTGAAAATGTAATTTACGCACTTAAATTATTTTGGGTTGCGCAATGTGTTCGGCCTTAAACGCAATCGTATACAAAGCTAAATACACACTCATTCAACCGTACGCACAGTTAAGTGCACGACAAGTATGTTTGTTCAGCCAAAAATGCATGTAGTGTAACACATTTGTTCGGCTGTTAAGTAATGTACAATAACAAATTTTAGGTCCGAACTTAAGGTCAATTTGGTTAGAGATTGTGTTGGATTGGATGAGTATGGAAAAATATAGATGAGATAATCTACGAATATTAATTGTGTTTGAATAGAGATTAAGTAATAATTGTGTTTGAATAGAGATTAAGTAATTAGTGTGAGGAACTTTATATAAAATCAATAGTAATGTTGTATTGTTTTATTATTGTTAGTTAGTGGAGTAATTAGTACTCCGTATGAGAAAGAAAAGTAGAACAGAGAATGAGTGCTAATGTGATTGTATAAAAATAGATATGTGGATGTGTATTTGAATTTATATTTGGATGGAGAGAGATTGAAATAGATTGGATGGGGATGGTCCATCCAAATCCGAATGAACCAATCACAAACCAAACACACCCTTAGTGAAGATTTAAAAAAAAATGTTCGGCCGAACGGTGAGCGACTACTACTAGTCACAAAAAGGGTAACTTAGTACTTTTACTCGTGTCCATTTTTGTCCATAATATTACGGGGTGTGTGTAGTATATTATGGGGTGTTAGTAGTGGCTATCTTTAAAGAGAGAAGTTTATAACGGAACATCAAAATTAGATAAGTAGAAAGCTTATGACGACGACGAAACTAAACAAGAGTATGGATTAGATTTTGGTGAAGTTGTGAATCTAGATCTACTTATTTTTTTTGGTCGGGCAAGAGAAGTATATTGCATTCCAAATTTGGCATAAGGTAATGCCTACTTATATTCAGGTCCCTCTCATCTCATGACAAGATGTAACTAGTTTGCTCAACTCTTCTGATTGGAATCTAATAAACAGGTCGAGAATAAAGATCAGATCACCTAATTATGCCTGCTTTGCCCATCCCATATACACCGACACTTTCTTTTCTTTTCTTTCTCTCATCACTCATCAAAGAGAGAGAGAGAAGCAAGGACAAAACATTTACATAACTGCTCTGCCAGCTAATGCAATAAATAATAACAAGACAAGGCCAAGACTAGAATCGTAGATATATGGGCAACACTACAAAATCTGCCTGTGGGTTTGGTGGCAGCCTGGATGGATCCCATCATTTGCATCTTCCTATGGTAGGGACCTTCTCTCTCTCTCTCTCTCTCTCTCTCTCTCTCTCTCTCTACTTTACACCCAAAAACGGTCCCTACCCCCCATGCTTATGTTTTAATCCTACTCTTTATCATTCTTAACTCCCACCTAACATCATGTTAATCTAAGACTAAAACAAATTTGTATGGGCTTCACTTCACTTTTAAGCTGCTGCTGCAGCTGCTGATGATGATTAATTTATTCAAGAATGCTAAAAACAAACCGCACTACAGGTCAAACAATCATACGTCTAAGCTGGCTGACCTGCTCAGGTGAAAGTGAAACACAAGTTGGCTGGCAAGGACTCTGTTTTCAAATATAAATAAATACTCCACATCTGTGCAGATGGTCCAAACGAAAACCCTTCAAAATTTATGTGCTTTTAAGAATAACAAAGCAATAAAGGCCAAAGAGAAATGAATAGTCAAGAATAAGTGTGATGTAGTACTAGTATATGATAATAATATTTATTATATATAACAAGCCAAGCCCATACTACATATTAAGCTTTTATGTAGTTTGAATCATACAACTAGCAAAACCTTCACAAGAATTTGGATGTCACCCAATAAAACTAAGGATGATTAATCGAAATCCTCAATAACCAAAAACAAACGGATTCCCCCTCTCCACAAAACAAACTTCAGCAGTCGGTAAAGGCAGGGATGGGCACACCGCATACCTTCCCCACCAAAGAACCCAGTCAACAAAAAACTACGAGGTCAGCTGCTCTCACTAGCTACAAGAGCATCTTAATATATGTAGACTTTTTTTTTTTTTTAAATCTTAAAACTCTCAAATAACTCAATCACTCTGTACAAGTCCAAGGAAAACCACTTGCTATATACAGCCAACAGCAAGCCATTACAAAAGCATAATATATAAATAATGAACCATCTATAGACTATAATACCTATCTCCTTCCTTTTATGGACTTGAAGAAGAAGCTTCCTGCCTTGGTTCTCTCAAGTACCCAAGCAGTCTTTCAGCCTGACAAAAGTGAGTAACATACCATATGTTAAAGACAAGGCCGCGTGAAGAAGAAATTTGCAACTTTTGATTCAGATACTAAAAAAATCTACTAAATTAAAGTCGACGAAAGCAACATTTCAGCAGTTAATGATCCTCTAAATTATGCAAGAAGAAGATGGTACCTAGAGAAACTAGGACAGTAGGACTCCCATACCAATTTTGGATAACAAACACACAATATAGCAATTGCCCCGCCATCAATTAAAATAACAAGAACAATAATTGGTAAATCGGGATTATGACATAGAGTGGAATTACTATAAGCTAGCTGCTCCTCTTTACACACTCAAATTACAACCTAATTCAAACAGCTCATGCAACTTGCAGAAATACTATAACATTGTCCCTCGTTTTTGCTATCAATGACAATAATTTACTATAATTCGGCAACAAGAATTGAATGCCTACGTTTTAATGTAATCGAACAATTACCCAGCATTAAAAGCAATTAGGTAAAGCAGAATGAACAAAGAATTTGAATAAAACTTGTGCAAACATGCTCAAATCAATACTGCAGAGAATGAACACCCAACCCCAACAATTTATAAAAGAAGTTGAAAATCCAAGAAGCTAATTCACACAATGCATCATTAGAACTATATATCAAACTTAATAGAGACACATGAAGGTGATTAACTATAAACAAACCTTATGCTTAGCTTTAGCAGTCCCTGATTGCGACAGCGCCACCAACGGCGGAATACCCCCTTCACGCACAACTAATCCTCTGTTCCTAACACTCTCCAAACACAGCTGCAAAAGAGTCAAAACTGCAAACTCCTTCCCTTTGTTACTCCCATCTTCAATCGCCTCCACCAACGCCGCAAGGCCACCTTCCTCAATAATCGCCTCTTGCCCCAACTCAATCGCCGCCAAGCTACTCAGCACCACCATTGCCTTCTCAGCCAATCCAGTGCCTTGTTCTCCGATAAGCCCCACCAAAGGCCTAACAACGCCGGCGGTAACCGCTCTCTCCTTGTTCAACGGCACCGAGCACAACTTGTAAAGCGTTGTGAGAGCGTCCTTTTTCCCTCTATTAGACCCGTTTATCAACAACGCAACCAGTGGAGGAATCGCACCACAAGCCCCAATCGATAGTTTATACTCATCGACCAAAGCTAAGCTCAGCAGCGCACAGGCCGCGTTCTGCTTTGAAATTTCCGTGCCTGTTTTTAGAACATAAATTAGGGATTTGATAGCACCGGATTTAGTTATCACGCTCTTGTTGCTTTCATGGAGGGAGAGATTCAGTAAAGCCGTGACTGCGTGCTCCTGCGTCATAGGATCGGAGCAACCAAGGAGCGGAATCAGAGCGGGCACTGCACCGGATTCCCCAATTAAGGCCCGATTATCGGCCCGGTTCTTTGCCAATAATCGCAGTTTAGCCGCCGCCGACCTTTTCACAGCAATTGAGGACGATTGCAATCCATCAACACAGAGTTTCACGGTCGGCTGAAGGTCCTCCGGCGAGATGATTTCAATAATTTCCGTAGAAAACGATTCTCTCTGTAGAAAACCGGAACAAGGCTCCGGTTCAGGCTCGGAGCCGGTGTTTTCGTTGAGACCTGGTTCAGGTAAATTTGCGAGACGCTGAAGCTCACCGGAAATGTCGCTGGAGCAGGCGGAGAAATCGCTAAATGCTCGGGAAATGTCCAACATATCATCGAAATCAGCGGAGGATGCACTCTTGGAATAATTAGACGATTTATTGGCGAGTTCTCCGAGTCGTAGGTCGATAACGGAGTCGGTGAGATTCTCCGATACATTAGGCGATTCATCGTAGTTTGGAGTGGAGTGATCGGCGCTGAATATGGTGGAGCGTATTGTGCGCATAGAGCGGCCCATTGCGCGGCTCACCTTGGCGGAGGAGGGCGGCGGCGTGTAGTAGTAGTAAGGACGAGTTTGGTTGAAGCGATCAGTGATGTTGGGGTTTGAGTGTGAGAGAGAGAGGGAGCAAGAATCGTCAATCGAAACCATGATGGTGAAACAAACAAGGCCTTAATTCGAAGAGTGGGTGTGTGATTTTTAGGTTGTTCTAGAAATTTTCATGGCTGAAAGTAGTAGAGAATAGAGAGTAGAGAGAGAAAATAGGTGAAGGGGAAGATAATAATGGCGGATATATAGAAGAAATGATAACTAAATGTTTTATTTTTTCTTTTTGAATTTTGGGAGGAATTTATTTGGTAGATGGGCGAGTGAGTGGATTTGGTTGTTTCAGCGGGTGGGGCATGGGTTTCGGGCTTCTTCTAAAGTAACAGCTGGATTCATCACCGTCGGGCCCACACGTGTGTACCCAGTGTGGGAAGTTTTAACACGAGCCGCACATCTTTTTAAGCGTCACAGAATTTGGGCACGGTCACGCTAGCGATTCCTTGCTGCTTTAGCATGCAGTCGGCGAATCGAGACGACGTCGTTGGGAAGTAGTACTTTAACCTGCAGTGCCATCTGTTTAACTTCAATTCTTGCCCGTAAAGTGCAACTCCCATGCTACTCCTACTTTATTTACCTCTCCTGTCAAAAAAAAAAATACTTTATTTACCTCTGATAAAAAATAAAAAAAAATCACAATATACATTAAAATAAGTACTCCATATTAGTATCTATTTTCTTTAAGGACATGTTTGGTTTATTAGATTAGATAGGATATATTGTTTTATCCCTATAATTCTTATGTTTGGTTTACTTGAATTTAGTCCGTGATTATAATTGGCTCGAAATTATTTTTCTTGATAATCATGCATTTGAGTGTTAATTAGTCCCAAAGAAAAGTTGGGATAATTTAATCCATCAATCCAAACACAAATCTCAATTCATAAATAATGAATCGCATTTAATCCTATCATACCTTATCTATCCCAACCTATAAAGCAAACTAGCCCTAACAGTTTGTTCACTTTTCTGATAAGTATTTTAAAAATAATTCATATTTTAATTACTACGGTCTACGGAGTATAAAATAGATATATGGGGTAATAAGTAAAAGATAAGATATTATTGGTAACATATTAACTTTCTTAATAAAGTTAAAAAAATATACTTAAATAGAATGAGTATATTATTTGTGAACAAAAAATAAGATTGAATACACTTTTGATAAATACAGGAAGTATGCATTAGGATAATAGATACCCGAGTTTATTTCATACTCTTTTTTTTTTAAGTTATTAATTTTGTCATTTTTTATATTTTCCTAAAAGTTAAGTTTTTTTTTTTTTTTTTTTTTACAACACCCACTATCTCTTTTTACCATATTTTTTTTCTACATTTTTTTTAACTTTTATCATTTCTACTTTTTTTTTTTTGTTTATTATATTTCTGCCTCGGTAATCAACTAAAAATATAATTAATATTCATTTTTATCAACAATAACTTTTACACTTTTCTTTTCGAGACGTTAACAATAATTTTCACACATTTAAAATGGAAAACTCATTTATAAACTTTACCTTCATAATATTTTCAATTTTACACACAATGTTATTACTTTTGGACACACATATACACAAGTTAACTCTTTTATTTAATTTATACATAAAAATTTATAAAATTACCCTCAAAACTCTACTCATTATTATATTTTCTTAATTTACGTGTCCACCTACATGTGAAAATGATTTCAGAACGGGAGAGTACTATTTTTTTATTATTGTGCAAAAAACTAAATTAACAACTTTTAAAATAACATAAGGAGTGTAATTTTTATCAATATATATTGACTTAAAAATATATATAAAGTTGAATTATTGCTGATGCGTCGAAAAAGAACGTCTTTAGATATACGTCGTTCCTCTACGAGCACTGCTAATCTCGAATCTAGTTATCCGTTTGTCTTTGGCGATCTTCAAGCGAATCTCCTTGAGAATCAGAAAAGTGACCTGCAAAAACACACCGGAGGGGGGCTCCGGCGTAGAAGCTCCGACGCTCAAGTCAGATTCGATCGTAGGAGAAATCAAAGAGGAATTTCCCTGTATGTCTAGGGAAATTCCGGCGAACACACTGGTGTTTTATCTCAATTCACTGTATCTTTCTTCTTAATTCTTTAAGTATTTTGTAAATATGTGTGTGATTCGTAAGAAAAATGTAAATAAAAATCTAAATCATACCTGATAATGTAAAAATAAGGGGCTTATATACCTGGACTGTTTCTTGGGAGAGAGAAAGACTCTTTCTCCCTATATTCTCGGCCCATTCCCATAAATCCGGCCCCAAATCCCTGAAGACTTGGTCTTCCTCCTTCAAGACGGACTCATTCCTTTTGACTTAGTTAGATAGGATTGATCTGTATCATGCATTCCCCTTTGGGCCAACTCCCTGGGCCTAAAGGCTGTTAATTCCCCTTTGTGGGCCGAGAGCCCAATTATCTTAATCCTTTCAAGGGTCCAGGGGTGTATTAATCCAATTCCTCAGGCCCATTGACTTAATGGAGACTACCATTTTTTATCCCGTTTCCACGTGTCGACTCTTCTGAGGGCGACATATTTATCCACATCAACCACTCCCCCCTACTCTCGTAAAAAAGAATAATTTTTAAGAGAGTAGGAAAACAATAATATAAATCACAAAGAAAATAATCATTTCCCTCTAAAACGCTCCTTTTCTCGTATTTCCCTCCGAGTATTGATGATTCCATTTCTCAACAATTATTTCCAAAAAGCTGTAAGTCTTTTCCACTTCTACACGCCAACTTGCCCTCGGATTTTGCATCTGCGCGTCTACCCGAGAAGGGACATCCGGCCGCCCTTTTCCAGTCACGCGCCCCTTTATTGGGGGGGCATTTAATTCTTCTCAACTTTTCCCTCTCTCTCTCTCTTCACAATCATTTCAAAAAATCAGATTCACTTCGTAAAAAACTCCTCTTTTATTTCCTTTCAAACTTATCCACTCCTCTTTATTCTCACTCCCATTTCTGCTATTAACTTCTTCCCACACGAGTTTATCGATCGGTTCATCACCTCTGAAAATCGACTCTGCTACAGGTATCTCCTCTCCTTTATCGTCTTTTCTTTTACTGTCTCCCATGTCGTCTTCTACTCCGAACTCGTCAAACTCGACATCCATGGAAAGTTCTACTTCCACCTCACTCTCCGTATTCCCCATAACCGATCCCGCCTTGAAAAACAAAATCTCTGGTTCATCTCTGCTTCCTCCTGAACGAGTTACCGCCTTCCTTCGTTCAGGCATCTTTCCCCCTGATTACATTGTTAGGGCGGGCCACCGGAAGGAGCGCCCAAATTTCCCAGGCCCTAACACTCTGGCCTTTTGGGAGGCTCAATTAAAAGCGGGCCTTCGTTTTCCAATCCATCCTTACTTTTCTGAGATTTCAACTTATCTTCGCATACCTTTGAACCAATTTACCCCCAACGCTATTCGTGCCATGTTAGGTTTTTACATTTTGATGAAGGGGAACGGTGGTGAACCCTCCGCCCAACTCTTCCTAACTCAATATATGTGCAAATTTGCCGACGGGTTCTTTTACACATGTGGCCGTACTCCCAGAACCGGAAAGTTCATGGAAAAACTCCATGAAGGGGTCCAGGACTGGAAGGACTACTACTTTTTCGTCACCAATCCATCTCCTTGGGAATTTCCTCATGAGTGGATTTATAAGAATCCTGGGGTGCCCCGTCCTCCTCTTTCCATTTGTTCTTCTCTAAATCTGGATGTGATGAACCATCTGAACAATAACGTTTCTGCCCATGGCTTTTTTGATGTGATGAGTATCTGTAAAAATCCTAGAGCCCTATCTCATTTCGGCTTCGGTCGTCCTGATTATCCTTTAGGTCCTGATGATGGTAATACCATTTCTTTTCCCTTGGTATCGTCCTCAAGATTCGAACTGCTACGATTTATTAACATACTTCTACTCTTTCTTTTGCAGCTATGAGTTGGTTAACCCAAATTTCTCGTGATGCTACCCCTCTCTCGATGGTTGCTAAGTCTCCGGCCCCTGAAAGCTCCTCAAAGGCCCCTGTTCTTCCTTCCCCAGTGAAACCTGCTACTGGATCAGTTGCAAAGCGCACTAGGTCCTCCACAGAAAAAGCCATAATCTCCTCAGTGCCCCCTGCCTCCGATGCTTCTAAAAAGAAGAAATCCAAGACCAAATCCTCTCTACCTAATGTCGCTTCCGACACTCCTGATGAAATTAATGTTGATCACCTTCTGATGTTCATAGAGCGTCATGCTCCGACCCCTGCCACTGAGGCCCTTAACGCTCTGTCCTTCGAAGAGCGAGTGGTGCATGCCGCCCACAGCTTTACTCAGGTAGACTCTTTGTGCAAATACGTTTCTAGGTAATTCAATAAGAAAAAGTATACCTGTCTTACTTCTTTAGATTGTTCATTGTGTAGTTTGGTCTCCTATTCTCCAATGTGTCTGAACGAGCTCTTCAATCCCTTCAATTAGTGGACGATCTCCAAAGCCAAGTAGAGTTGGAGAAGGTAAAGAAGGAAATACTTGAAGCAGAGCTACGGGAGGCTAGTCAGAAATGTAAGGCACTTCAGGCAGAGAAGACAAGGTTGTCAGGGGAGGTTTCCTCGCTGAAGACTCAATTAGGTGAGCAGGTCGAACGTTTGGAAACTACTCTCCCTTTGGCTGGGATGAAGCTGTGTATTGATTCCCTTTTTACCTCCGCCATGGGTCAGAAGTTCTTAGGTACCCTGCACCGAGAATGGTTAGAAGCCTTCCTGAAAAGTACCAGCTTCCTGGGGGCAATGGGCGCATACATTCCCCACTTCATAGATCATGGGTTTTCCAATGCCGTAGCTGAACATTCTGCTCCGGGGTTCAGTGGTCAGTATACTCGCGCTCTTCGATTGGAGGAATTAGCTACTCCCCCTAAGTTCCCTGGAGATCCTAAGGAGGACATTGACGCTCCTTGGTGGCTGCCTGGGATGAGGAAAGCAGTGTTGGAGTTGAAGCAGACCGCCCTGAAGTTGGACGACCTTGTTCCGGCAAAGGATATAACTTTCCCTATCCATGTGGTAAACCCAGATCCCGTGGCAACCGTGGCAGTCGGCGCTCTAGAGGAAAAAACGGAGGGAGGTGGTTCTAGTGGGCAGGTTGAGGAAGCAGGAGAAGGTTTCGAGGGAAAGAACGATGTTCCCCTCTCTTCATAACTCTATTTCTTTGATAACATTCCGGTATCCCTAAGACACTTTTTATTTTTGTTAAGGCCTTTAAGGCCTCTTTTGGTATTTTCAGGAGACTCCACACTCCTGCGTTTTTTTGTGGAGGGCTAGGGTATGATGCCCTTAGCCTGGGATATTTCTATTTTATCTGCTACTTCATATCGTACCTGCACATTATCATTTGGCATACACATATACATATATATATATCTCTGTCGTATATATGATGTGATACCTGTTATGTTTTTCCTTTACTGTGAATTTGGTATGTCTCTACCATTTTCTTGACGCGTAAAGGCTCTAAAGTTCACAGAGAAATCTTAACATGAAAGTATAATATTTCCTTATTTCTGTACTTACTTGATGTCTTGATACTGCTTCTAGTTTCTCTCCGGAGTTAGAGTCCTTAGGAATTATACTCTCCCAAAAGTTAGAATGCTTAGGGATTATACTCTCCCAAAAGTTAGAATGTTTAGGGATTATACTCTCCCAAAAGTTAGAATGTTTAGGGATTATACTCTCCCAAAAGTTAGAATGTTTAGGGATTATACTCTCCCAAAAGTTGTTTATACTCGTAAGAGTTCTTAGGGATTATACTCTCCCTTAAGTTGTTTATACTCGTAAGAGTTCTTAGGGATTATACTCTCCCTTAAGTTGTTTATACTCGTAAGAGTTCTTAGGGATTATACTCTCCCTTAAGTTGTTTATACTCGTAAGAGTTCTTAGGGATTATACTCTCCCTTAAGTTGTTTATACTCGTAAGAGTTCTTAGGGATTATACTCTCCCTTAAGTTGTTTATACTCGTAAGAGTTCTTAGGGATTATACTCTCCCTTAAGTTGTTTATACTCGTAAGAGTTCTTAGGGATTATACTCTCCCTTAAGTTGTTTATACTCGTAAGAGTTCTTAGGGATTATACTCTCCCTTAAGTTGTTTATACTCGTAAGAGTTCTTAGGGATTATACTCTCCCTTAAGTTGAAATTCGTAGGGATTATTGGCAGGTTGATCACATCTTCCGCTACCATATCCCCTACTCCCCCTAGCTTTAGAGGCTGTCGCGTATAGAAACTTTGGGAATTATCCTTAGGTAAAATGTTTATGAATCGGTGTATGTTTCTCTTATCTTGCAATATATCTATCATCTCATGTTGGATGCATTTATTATCTCCACACTCATTATGTGGACATTTGGCAATTATCTCAACACAATATTCAATATATGAGAAATATTTCATCATAAAATCAACATGGATAAAGGTCATCTCATCATAGCATCAGAATATAAGAATCATCTCATCACCGCATTAATCATGCATTAAAGGAAATTGTTGAAATTTTCCAAAAACTATGCTCCATTGATTCAAAATGTTTATCAACATAGGCAAATAAGGGGAACCTATGCCGGCCTCATTAAAAACCTCTCCGTGGTAAAACCCCAAGGGGAAACCCACGTAGAGGGAAAAAGAGTGCCGGTGAAGCAATTATTCGAATGAAAAGTAAACATGAAATTTGTTCATAAAGGGGAAGATGGTAAAGGGATAACACCTTCCTCAAACATAAAACCTCTTCAAATGGCACACGTTCCATGGCCTCAATATCTCTTTCCCTGTCATGTCCTGGAGTTTGTATGCTCCACCTTTTAGTACCTGTATCACCTTGTAGGGACCTTCCCAATTAGCTTCCATCTTTCCTGTGTTCTTCAAGGCATCTGCTCTTCGAAGCACTAGGTCTCCAGCTTTAAAGGAACGAGGCATCACCCTGCGATCATAAGCTGCCTTGATCCTGCTTTTATATCTCTCTGCTTTTAGTCTTGCCATTTCTCTTTCTTCCTCTACCAGGTCTAGGGCCTCCCTCATCAGCTCTTCATTCTTCTTCTCCTCAAAATATGTAATTCTGTGTGACCCAAGCCTGACCTCGGGAGGTATCACCGCCGCTGCTCCATACACCAGATAAAAGGGAGATTCCCCTGTGGCTGTTTTAGGACTGGTACTATAAGACCAGAGAACATTATCTAGCTCCTTCACCCATCCTCCTCCTATTTTTTGCAATCGCGTTCGGATGCCATCTACTAGGATTCTGTTTGTAACTTCCACTTGCCCATTGGCTTGTGGATGGGCCACCGAAGTAAATCTCTGTATGATATTCCATCTTTCGCACCACTTTCTCACCTTCTCCCCATTGAATTGTGTCCCGTTGTCAGAGACCAAAATTCGGGGCACTCCAAACCTGCAACAAATATGTCTAGCCAGAAATAAAATTACATTATCTTCCTCTATCTTGGCCAAGGGCACAGCCTCTACCCACTTACTAAAGTAATCCACGGCCACAATCAAGAATTTCCTTCCCCCAGGTGCCAGGGGGAAGGGTCCGACTAGATCTATTCCCCATTTGGCAAAGGGACAGGGCGAGTACATGGCCCCCATTTCCTCTGCAGGTACCCGTATTAAGGGCCCATTCTTTTGACACTTCTCGCACTTCTTCACATATTCCCTGGCGTCTCTGATTATATTGGGCCAGTAGAAACCCGCTCTATATACCTTCTTCACCATAGTCTGATAGCCTTCATGGCTAGATGCACAACCTTCATGAATATCTTTAATCACTAGCTCTGCTTCTCTTTTCGAAAGGCATTTTAAATAAGGTTGAGCGAAGGACCTCTTGTATAATTGGTCCCCCAAGATACAATATTTCCTTCTCCAAGCTTTGGCTTCTCTGGACATTGGGGTTGCCTGTCCTTTCTGCAGCTCTTCCCAAATCTCTCTTCTCCAGTCATCTCCTGCTCTGTTATTTCTCCGACCAGGGTCTCGGTGGCTAATTGGTCCGCCACTAAAAGGGTTACTTTTCCGCGTCCCTCAAATTCAGTGGAACTAGCTAGCTTAGATAGCCCATCTGCTTTTTCATTTTCTTCTCTGGGTACCTGTATTACTTCAAAGGTCTGGAATTTATTCTTTAACTTCTCTACCTGTTCCAGGTAGGCGATCATTCTTTCATCCTTGGCGAGATACTCCCCCTTGACCTGTTGTACTATCAACTGTGAGTCTGAGTACAGGGTGACTTTTTGTGCCCCTAACTCTGCTGCTATGTTGGCCCCTCTTATCAGGGCTTCGTACTCTGCTCCGTTGTTCGAGGTTGAGAACCGGAATTTGATGGCTACCTGTACTTCTTGGCCGTCAGGGTCAACCAATACTATCCCTGCTCCACATCCTACAGCGGATGCGGAACCATCAACATACACCTTCCAGCCTGGTTCTTCGTCCATTCTGGTAGATTCTTGAATGAAGTCTGTTAAAGCTTGGGCTTTGATGGCCCTCCTTGGTTCATAATCAATATCGTATTCCTGTAATTCCACTGCCCATCTGACCATTCTACCTGATAAGTCTGCTCTCCCCAGTGTCTGCTTCAAAGGGAAATTAGTTCGTACCATAACTTTGTAGGACAGGAAGTAGGGGCGTAATCGCCTAGCCGTTACTACCACCGCCAGGGCTGCCTTCTCCACTTCTGAATACCTGATCTCTGCCCCTTGGATGACCTTGCTCACGTAATAAATGGGTTGTTGTATGGACCCTTCCTCTTTCATTAGGGCAGTACTCAAGGAGTGTTCCCCTACCGAAAGGTATAAGAGCAACACATCTCCCTGAGAGGGCTTCGTCAGCTTTGGAAGTTGTTGAAGGTGGATCTTGAGTTCCTCGAAAGCTTTCTGACACTGGTCATCCCACTCGAACTTCGACCCCTTCCTTAAGGTTCTGAAGAAGTGGTGGCTCTTTTCTGCTGACCTTGATATGAACCTACTGAGAGCTGCGATCCTACCATTCAGGGTTTGCAATTCCTTCAAATTCCGAGGGGGCTGCATGTCGAGCACCGCCTTCACCTTAGCAGGGTTCACTTCTATCCCTCTTTGAGTCACCATATATCCCAGGAATTTCCCTGATCCTACTCCAAAAGAACATTTAGTAGGGTTTAATTTAATACCATTCTCTCGGATTACCTGAAATATCTCTTTCAAGTCGCCAATATGTTCCTCTGCCTTGACACTTTTAGCCAGCATATCATCCACGTAAACCTCCATGTTCCTACCTATCTGTCCTCGGAACACCGAGTCTACCATTCTTTGATAGGTGGCTCCTGCATTTATCAGTCCAAAAGGCATACGTACATAACCGAAAGTACCACATGTCGCTATAAAGCATACCTTTGGTATATCAAGGGGGTTCAACTGGATTTGGTGGTACCCTTGGTACGCATCCATCATGCTGAGTAACTCAAACCCAGACGTGGCATCTACCAACTGGTCGATTCGAGGTAGAGGATAGTGATCCTTTGGGCATGCCTTATTCAAATCTCTAAAATCGATGCACATTCTCCACTTGCCAGCTCCTTTAGATACTAGCACCGCATTTGACAGCCACTCAGGGAACTGCACCCTCTTCACATGCCCTGCACTCAAAAGTTTATCTATCTCCTCTTTCACAACGAGGTTTTTCTCCTTACCGAAGTTCCTCAACTTCTGCTTCACTGGCCTAGCCTTGGGATCCACATTAAGGTAATGCATTGCTATCTCTGGAGGGATACCTGTCATATCCGTCGCTGTGAAAGCAAAAATATCTGCATTCTCCTGGAGGGCGAGTATCATCTTTCCCTGGAGCCCAGGGTTCATATGTGTACCTATCCTTGTTGTGAACCCCTCTTTTCCTGGGTAAAGCTCGATGTTCATTAATTCCTCGTCTGCTTCGGCTTTAGGTTGCTCTTGCACTAGTTCACCAACTTTCTGTTTTTTCAACTCAGGGTCTTCACCCTTAAATCTCTCCATCCCTCGGAATACGGCCTTGTCTGCTATCTTGACCGATTCTACATAACACTTTCTTGCCTGGTACTGGTCTCCACATATCTCTCCCACACCCCCCGAGGCAGGGAATTTCATCTTCATGTGGAAAGTGGAAATCACAGCCTGAAAAATATTCAAACTCGGCCTTCCCATCACCACATTATATGATGATGGGACATCCACTATCAAAAACTCTATCACTTGCACGCGCCGGTTAGGAGCAGTTCCTAACCCTACCTGTAATAATGCTGAACCAAGGGGTTGAATGGCCCCCCCTGAAAATCCATAGAGGGCTGTCTCTACTGGTCTGAGTTTTATGTTTAATTCCATCTTCTTAAAACATGCTAGGAACATGATATCAGCGGAGCTTCCCGTGTCTACAAAGATCCTAGCCACGTCATATCCCGCTATATCCGTGGTAATGACGAGGGCATCATTATGTATCTCTCTGGGCTCTGCAATGTCTTCTGGTCCGAAATGGATATCAGGGGCTGTTGTCATCTTTCCTATTTCACAGCATTCCATGTCTCTTCCACTCTTCAATGACCCGACGCTCCGCTTCCTTTGTCTAAAGGAATCTCCGTCAGCGGGGCCACCCATAATCATGTGAATAGTTCCCCTCTTTTGGGGAGGGGGTGGTTGATCTTCCGTGCTCTTTCTCTGTTCTCTTCTATTTTCCTCCGGCTTGCTTTCAGGGTCTTTTCTCTTCTGCCCTCGGGGACCTTGTCGATCCCTGAAAATAAATTCCTTTAGGTGGCCTGCTTGAATCATTCTTTCTATTTCGTCTTTCAGGTGCCAGCATTGGTTAGTGTCGTGACCATAGTCATTGTGGAATCTACAGAATCTATCTGACTTGGGATTCTGAGGGCCCCTGTTTCGTGAGTAGGGGAACTTCATATCGGGATGGTCCCCTGCTACTTCTAAAACCTCTGCCGGCTCGATCCTCAGAGGGGTATATCTCCTTATCCTTCCCCTGGAGTTCCAGGGCGCAGCTTCCTCTCCTTTAACATTTCCCAGCCCCCTCGTATTCCGGTGTCTTTCTGGACTGGGCCTCCTCGGCATTATCTCCCTTCTTCGTTCTCCATTGTTCACTACTGTCTTGGTTTCCGACCGTTTAGCCTTTCTCACTTCTTCCAGGGTGAGGTATTTCTCTGCTCTTCTTAGTAGTTCATCAAAGGTCTGTACTGGCTTCTTGGCTAAAGACGTAAACAGATCCCCGTCCCTTAGCCCATTGGTGAGAGCATTGATTTTGACCTCCGAAGAGGCTGTTGGTACCTCTAGAGCCGCTTGGTTGAACCGTTTCAAGAAAGCCCGAAGACTCTCATTCTCCCCTTGTCGCATGTTAAACAAGGTGAGGGTGGCTCTGGGTTGCCTCCTAGCGCTGGCAAATTGGTGTAAGAATAGCTCACTGAACTCCGACCATGAATGGATAGTATCTGGTCCTAGCTGGGTGAACCATTGTTGTGCCGCTTTAGATAGGGTAGTCAGAAATACCCTGCACTTAACGCCCTCTCCATATCGATGCAATAGGGCGGCATTTTCGAACCTCATCAGATGCTCGTACGGGTCCGTGGTGCCATCATATTCGAAATTTAAAGATTTAAAATTAGGAGGCAGTTCATCTTGTAAAATAGTGGATGAAAATTGATAACCAGTAACGTAAGAAGGTTTACTTACGTTGTCACTCATATGCTTCTGCATGTCTTTCATCTCTTTACGCAGGGCTTGTATCTGATCACTGACGGCCCCTTGATATGTGTCGTCCGTGCTTTCTCCCATCCCCGTATCCAGGGTGATATCTCCAAGGACTCTCTCTGCATCCCTCCGAAGGGGTCTTTCCAGGACGCTTCTCTCAGCCTGGGAAGGTACTTTCTCTTCTGGGTTTCGAGGGAGATCTTCGTTCCTGGAAGGGACTGGGGACGAATCGATGACATGTTCGGGTGGATTCGGTCGTGTGCCCTTATGAACAGGTTCAGGAGGGCGAAGTCCTCGAGCAGTAATTATCCTTTCCACTGATTGCGCTATCATCTCATCCAACTGATCTCGAGAGACGGTCAAGAGTTCTGGGCGAGTGTTAGGGTTATCCTTATTGATCCCACTCCCTGATGCTCCTGAGATACCTGGTGTGTCTCCATCCTGAGTGGGTGGGATATCCTCCGGTACGTGGTCTACTGGTTGATTCCCTAGATTTCGGTTTGAGGGAAAACCTGGAGGAGGGATGTCTTCTAATGTGTGATCCACGGGACGTTTCCCTAAATTCCGATTTAAGGGAAATCCTGGAGGGGGCGGAGGAAAAGGAGGCGGAGGAGTGGAATCTCCTTTCTCCTTCGTCTGCTTTGTTGGATCTTGTCCTCCACCCATATCAGTATGGAACTTTTCTCACGCCTTAGCTTGAAATGTTCCCACAGACGGCGCCAGTTGATGCGTCGAAAAAGAACGTCTTTAGATATACGTCGTTCCTCTACGAGCACTGCTAATCTCGAATCTAGTTATCCGTTTGTCTTTGGCGATCTTCAAGCGAATCTCCTTGAGAATCAGAAAAGTGACCTGCAAAAACACACCGGAGGGGGGCTCCGACGTAGAAGCTCCGACGCTCAAGTCAGATTCGATCGTAGGAGAAATCAAAGAGGAATTTCCCTGTATGTCTAGGGAAATTCCGGCGAACACACTGGTGTTTTATCTCAATTCACTGTATCTTTCTTCTTAATTCTTTAAGTATTTTGTAAATATGTGTGTGATTCGTAAGAAAAATGTAAATAAAAATCTAAATCATACCTGATAATGTAAAAATAAGGGGCTTATATACCTGGACTGTTTCTTGGGAGAGAGAAAGACTCTTTCTCCCTATATTCTCGGCCCATTCCCATAAATCCGGCCCCAAATCCCTGAAGACTTGGTCTTCCTCCTTCAAGACGGACTCATTCCTTTTGACTTAGTTAGATAGGATTGATCTGTATCATGCATTCCCCTTTGGGCCAACTCCCTGGGCCTAAAGGCTGTTAATTCCCCTTTGTGGGCCGAGAGCCCAATTATCTTAATCCTTTCAAGGGTCCAGGGGTGTATTAATCCAATTCCTCAGGCCCATTGACTTAATGGAGACTACTATTTTTTATCCCGTTTCCACGTGTCGACTCTTCTGAGGGCGACATATTTATCCACATCAATTGCAAAATATATAAATATATGTATAATACTCATTTTCTCTCGTGATTACTTGCACTGTTTTGTAATTATCATTTCTATATAAAATTCTCATCAATTTTATTAAATGCATTTTTTATTTAATAAAGGTACTATTCATTTCCGTTCTAAATTCTAATGCACTAATAACTTTAATTAAGTCACATGATTGCTTGCTCTCCATATCAACTTTAAAGTATTGTTTATACTCACTTGATACAATTTTATAATTTTCAATTTTTTTTCTGTTCAATTTTATTATTTACATTTTTTATTTAGAAAATATAAATATCTTCAGTATAGTCGTGGTTGAAAGGATACAACATTACAAGATCAAATTCATCTATAGTAGTCCTTACAACGGTATAGATACCTAACATTTATAATATGTGTAGGGAAGTGGTGTAAAAATATTATTGAGTGGAATACTAGTTTACCGATTAAAAAAAAACTTATTTATTTAAATTGTCACTTACTTTATTCATAAATAATCACTTTATTTATAAATAGTACAATATTCCATCCAGGGGCGGACCCAGAATTCGAAGTTAGGGGGGCAAAAAAAAAAAAGACTAATGATACAAAACCCTAACATATGTATAATTATGATATTTATGTATATATATTTATATCAAAATACATTAATATTAATTATTAGGTTTTTCAAGTGTATCAATATGTCTTTAATCTATACTAATTAATTAAAAATATATAGTATATATATAATTATGATATTTATGTATATATATACACACACCTACAAATACACACATATATTAGAACACTCAAGAAAAAATACATTGTTGTTACGTTTAGTATTGATAATTGAAATTTGAACACTCAAATTATTGAATGATAAAGATGTTATTTATTTATTTAATTTAAAATTATAGAAATTAACAAATTAAACTAACAATCATATTTTCTTTTCAATTTTATATATAAGTACCAATAGTGCAAGAATACAATAAATTTAAGATAATTTTACAATAAATTCACTATTAAAATGAATTATTAAATTAATTTATAAATAATTTCATTATTAATAATTGTACCTAATTTAAAAACACACTCAAAATTAAATTACATATAAAGGGGCTGGGGGTGGGTAGGGGGGCCAAGGCCCCCTTGGCAGGAACGTACTGATTCCATCATATTTTTAATTTATTTATATTATACATAAACTAATTAATATTTATTAAAACTTTAGAAGTGTGCATAGTAAATTACTATCGACTATAGTTAAAAATCCTCTTTTATACAAACTCAAATTTACATTAATTAAAAATAAAATAAAATATGTATATGAAGCACGAGCTAGTTTTGATTTATGTGTAGAAAAGGGGGCAAAAGAGAGTGTGATTTCAATTTTCAAAGGGGTGGAAGTGGCACGTGTGTGTGACAACTACGAACAAGATCTGCTGCTGCTGTTCATTGATCTCCGAGCCCAGAGCGCAGCAGGGTCAACCCCTTTTTTCTTTTTCCAACAAAAGTACTACATGCACACGCACCACCTCTTGCCTTCCTTTCCAATTTTCTTATACTCCTCCTCCGTTTTAGGATGTGTTTTCAAACTCTATAAACGGTTTTCATAATCACTTTTTTAAAGCTGTCCTCTCGCATCTTTTATTTTTAAAAAGTGTTTTTAAACTGTTTATAAAGTTTGCAAACACCTCCTTAGTTTTATAACTTTTGTAAAAGTTATCTATGAATTTTGAGTACAAAAATTATAAAATATAATAAAATAAGTCAATGTATTAGACTTATTGTGATTAAAAGAGACAATAATATAAATGTGGATGAATATTTTATAGAAAAAAGTATTGGTAGCTTCAATTGAACTGAAAAAAAAAATGAAAGTGAGATAATTTTCATTTAAAATATGGAATGGTCAAGGATGAAATAGTATTCATTTTGTATTACTCCTTCCGTGTCTAGAAGTGTAAATGAGTTGTGTAGTGTTTAACTCGAAACTTAACTTAATTGGTTTACTTGAAATTCGAAATTTGATTCAATTGAGTCTAAAATTTTAAAGTTCGAGCTCAATTCAATAACAAACTCGATAAAGTCGAGTTCGATTCGACTTGTTTACCTGTATAATTTTTAAAAATTAATTGTAAAACATATTTTTCATAATTGATGAATATAAATATAAATTATATATTAATGACAAAATAGTAAATATTGTCCAAGCTCGATTAGGCGCGCGAGCCTTTCGAGTCGAGTATGTATGAGATCGTACTCGAACTCTATAACTACTAGAGTACCTCGAAATTTAACTCGACTTGATTAACTTCAAGTCGAGTACGAGTAGCTCGCGAGTTGGCTCAACTCACTTACATCCCTACCTCTGTCCCAACTTAGATTCATCATTTGTAAAAAATGAACGTCTCAAATTAGATTAATAATTTCTTAATTTAATAATAAATTTTTTTTTTTTTTACTTTAAACTATACCCTTCAAAAATATTAAAATTACACACATATCATTATTTTATTACTCTACTTTATTAATTACTATTTCATCACTTACTTTATTACTGAAAAGACTTTTATACCCTTTATTTTATCTCCTTTAATATTAATAAATAATTCTCACGTAAAATTATTTCATACTTTCTACTTTATCTCCTTTCATGCATATAATCATATTCTCTACTTTAAAAACCGAGCCGATTGTTATTGCTTAGAAAAAAATTCATATTCTCTATTTTATGTCTTTCAATATTAATAAATAACTCCACGTTAAATGTTAGTAAAACAAACTTGGTACAGCGTATAGTATTACAAATATTACTACTTTATTATTATTATTATTATCGCTTTTCACTGTTTCATATAGGTACATTACATCCACCAACAGCATTGGGGTACCATGAATTTGTATTTTATAGATATTTAAATAGTAGTAAGAAATAAAACTAGAAAGACGTAGTAATGTAGTATACAATAGTGTATTTGACAATTTAAAACCATCCAAAATAGGGCGGATGACCCAATCTAAAACAGCAGGGTCAATTAACTCTGCAATTCAAAGTCGGCCATAATTGTTTATTTCTTTCATTTTTTGTTGTTGTCAATGACGGAGGAAATTTTAATTTTTTTAGTTCATACTATATATTATTTCCTATTTTAGAATTAATTTAACGTTGTCTCAAACTCTTATCCACCATTTTTTGAATCAGTACAAATAATAATTGTTTGATTGCTTTTGTTGAATCGAATTCAGACGGAGGAAGTAATATATTTTATTTAAAGATGACGTTTTAGACTCTTGGGCTCCGTTTGGTTGAAGATATTTTCACTTGTTTGGATTATGAATGAATTTTAAGTACTTAAATTTGTGTCCACACAATTTTTAGTTAAAATGAAGAAGATTTTAAATCTCACTAAAACCATGTCATTTGAAATCACCTATTTTTAAATCCTTTCATTTGAAATATGGAGGATTTGATCTATAAATTTCAAATTCATCATGGATTTAAAATTCTTAGTATACTTTTTTACTTAAAATTGAGAGAATTTTAGATTCTCACCAAAATCATATCATTTGAAATCCATCTATTTGTAAAATCTTTCATTTAAAATACCTTCTCAAATCAAATCCTTTCATTCAAAAGGAGTAATAATTATTCTATTTAGTAAAATTAATATGTAATAAAACAATTTTTTTTAACTTTATCAAAATCGATTTTAGTACATAATACTCCATAATTTTAAAATATGTTTAATTTCTTTTATTTTATCGATTTAATTGGGCTCCTAAATAAACTTCCACCCATTATGTTCTTAGAAAGTCTGAAACTTTAAAACGTTGGTCAAATAACAAAATAGAAAATCTGCACGTTTTGCTATTTGGGTCAATCCATTTATTTTTTTCAATTTATTCATTATTAAACCAGTTACTAATTTCCATTTTCACAAATTTAAATTTTTTAGTTGTAGTCAAGTACTTCATTCGTTCAATTTTATTATTCTCACTCTCATCTTTTTTATTGTCCAATTTTATTATGCTCATAGTCATTTTTTTTTATTGTCCAATTAATGGGTGAATTAATATGCATCACATTAATATTTCAATTAAAGTCAGTGTCACTTTTAAAATAACGCTCGTGCCAATTTTTATTTTTTGAATTTTGCAAAAAATATCAAATTTGTTTTACTTGTAATTGTTTTATATAAAATAATATTGTTTTTAATTAAAATTAGAGGTCATGTATTAATCATAATTAATGTTATGTTGCACACATATATCCAATTACATGATGACGGAAGATGAATTATCTACTTAAATCCAAAGGCAAGCACATATAGTTACAAATATTAAAATTTTAAAATTCAGATTTTAAATCCCCATACTCTTAAATTAAAGAATTTTTTATTTATTTTTCAATAATGGTACAACCCTTTCCTATATTTGTATATGTACTTGTTAACTCGGGGGAATGCAGGCAACAACTAAGGGCATCTCCAATGCTAGTGATGAGTTTTGGGTTTTAAGTTTGGCACATGTGTGCCACCTCAAAAGTTTTCTACTCCTATTTCAAAAAACTTCTACCCTCTCCAATGCAATCTACCTTAAAAGTGGGTCCCACTCTCCAATTATATATATTTTTCTTTTCACATTTTTTCTTTCATTCATTATTTTTATTTTATAATTTAGGGTTTGAGTATAATTTATACTCCCTCTATTTTTTTTTTAAATAAATGTTACTTTAATTTTTTAATTATTTTTAAAATAAGTGTCACTTTAAAAAAAAAAACTTTAATTTTGAGTATTTTACCCTTATTCATTTATAACAAATATTTTTCATAAATATTGTTTATAGCAAAATTTATTTAATTTATGAATATTAGCTACATTCTTGACCCCAAAATTATTTATTATATAACATATATATTGTTTGTACCAAACATGTTGCTATTTGGTTTGTCAATCATTCAAAATATACCACTAGCTTTGTAAATTCTTCATGAATTCTTGAACTTGTTTACTTGATTTTAATTTTCTTTAAAATATATTTTTTTTACTATTATATATAAAAATAAAATAATGTTAAGATATTTTTTGACAAAATATTATTGAATTAATACAAAGAGTACAACATAAAAAATACATTAATTGTAAATACAATGAAAATATAAATTATAAAAAAAATAAGAAAAAAATTGTTGGGACCACTTGAAATGGGGTAGAAGTTCTTCTACCCCATTTCTCCTCTCTCCTCCACATCATCTCTCCCCCAACCCTTTCTACCCTTAATTTGAGTTTTGAGTAGCAATCCACATAGGATTTCTACCCCACTGGAGATGCCCTAATAGTGGAGTAATAATTTAGTTACTGTAGTGGCATAGTGGAGTAGTACTAAAATTTACTCACCAAATATAGCACGTGCACACTGCGTGGAGGCCGGCGCCACACAGTAAACACCATTCAGAATTGGTGTTGTATTTTACTGTTTTACAACAAGTGCTTTTGACGGTTTACAGGACAAATTACTTTTGGATGACTTTATAAAATTGTCCTTGTTATATTTCATCCGGTTGCACCAAAAGTGTGCTCATTTCTTTTTTTGGATCTAAAAAAAACGTGCTTATTCTATTTAAATAGTTAATTTAAAAAAAAAATTACTTTATTAACAAGATTGAATATCTACCAAATATATTTTATACTCATTATATTAAATATATTCTTTATAATTAAAATATGATTTTTTTAAAAAACGTATATAAAAAAAAGTGAGCACACTTTTGGTGGACAGATGAAGTATTTTCTTTTAAAATTGTCAAGCATGTTTGGTTTGGAACAATCACGTTTGCCCTCCTTCTTTCAGTTTTAGTTCGAAATTTCATATTTTATCCACCTTTAAAAATACATATATATTACGTACACTATTATAATACTAGTATAACATTATATATTTTTACACAATTGATTTGAGATAAAATTATATTACATTATTATAATACTAGTATAACATTATATAATACAACATCATCCACTTTTACACAATTTATTTGACATGAAGTTACATCATATGCTACTTAAAATTCCAAAACAAACGCACATAATTAATATTTATTAGAATTTCTCTATTCAAAATTTATTTCATCCTACATAATTTCAAAACAAATATACTCCTAAAATGTGATAGGGGCTCATAGAAGTTGGGTGGGTGCATCTTCACAAAAACTGATTTTAATTTATTATTGTTGATGAATGAATATGGTAAAAGCAAAGTGATTAAAATCTGCCGTGTTGGTTTTTCAGGTGAGTTAGATATATAGATAGAGTTGTCCAAGATTAAGTAGATTTGATTTCATGTGACTTGAAACCAGCTGTGAATTAGTCAGCTGAGTTTTTCAGAGCTACTCCAAGAACTTCCTAATTAGATGTTGAACATATATATAATATTTAATCGAAATTATAACACACCGATTTGTGAAAAGTATATACGGAGTACTCTTTTCGTTTCATTTTTGTTTCATCATTTATTATTTAAGTATAGTTTAAACTTTAAAGTGAAAGTTGTTTATTACTAGAGGATATAAAAGTATTTTTAGTAATAAAATAATGACATATAATGTAATTTTAATATATTTAATAATTAAAAAGTTGTTATATCATCAAATTAAAAATAATGAATATAATTTAAGACGTCCATTTTTTACAAACCATGAATTTAAAATGAAACAGAGAGTACTAAATAGTGAAGCAAACCCCCCGGCCACATGCAAGGAGAAACTCTCATTTATTAAGGTGACACCATAAAATTATGTGTGAGATAAGAAATAGGGTACATGACCAAGGTTCGTTGATTTGGGGCTTGATTATTTCATACTATAAAATACTTGTTTATTAGTTTTGGATTTTAGTATTATAAGTACAATGATTTCAGCTCTCATTTTAGTATACATTTTATATTATTTTTTCCCTAAACGGTTGTATTTATAAATTGAGTCCGCACATAATTGGCAGTTTGTACCATATATATCTAAATGGGTTCGACTATTTGAAAAGACTAAATTTGGTTAAACTTGTTCGAAGATGTTAAAAAGAAGGCGAAAGCCCCCACAAATAATTTACAGTACTACATTCTAAGAAATGTTCTTAGTTCTTACAAATAATTTTGTTTGTTTAATTATTTGTTTATTCTGAAAATCGAATAAATAAAACCTATGTGAAATTCTTTTCAAGATCATAAATTAGAAGAAAAGTATATTTAAAATTAAATGAAAGATTTAGTAACATTTAGAAATCAAATACTAACATTTTTTAGTATATATATAAAGCCGTTTGTGAGATGCATTTTTACCTCTTTTCAAAATGTTGGACGAAAACTGACCAAATAGCGCTACCTTTTTAAAATTTCCTTAGTTAAAAAAAAAAAAAAAAACTGACTTATAACTTGGAGAGAAATGTTTTTTTTGTTTGTTTGTTAACATGATACAACTAAGTACTCTAGGCCAAAATTTAATAGGGGATATAAGTTCGAGAGGGATGAATAATTAGATTTAAAATAAATGTTTAAAGTTTTTATTCAAAATACAAAACAAAATTCAATTGTGTGTATAACACATGATCGAAAAATACATTATTTACAATTCAATCTGAATTAAACCAATTAAAATATTTTAATTTGATTATAGATATTTCAACTTATCTATTCAAACAAAACCCTATGTTATACTTAATATATAGCCAATTTATACAATAAATAAATTATATTTTATCCACAAACGCTGATCATCATGTTTAAAATAATTAAATATAAAATAAAAAGTACATTGAACCAATATGAATTATGAGTTCAACATTGTATGCACTTTTGCTATATCTGTTTTGACGTATAGTGAAAGAAACCCTGTGCCCATAAAAAGGATAATATATACTAGAATAATTACATAATGTCAATATTTATTTAATACACGAATCTTTATTTAATACTATATGCATGCATTATTTATAAGTTATATAACTGCGTGCCAAACTAATTAATTATACAGCCCTCTCTTCATAATAAAGTGGTTAATTGCGCCTTTCCAAATGTAACATGCTGAGTTGTTTTACCTACTAATTAATTTTATATTATCATTCATGCTAATTAGACAAAAATATCAATATTTTACTACTAACATCTAGCGAAACAATCATGAGAATGTTGATGCAAACCCTTTTTCTAGTATAGATTGCATAAATAATTATGTGTCTTTTATGCGAATTAGTTTGTAATCTTGTTCCACACACAATTTGTTAGTGCTATTTTTTTTTTCCCCCACATATTTAGCAATAATAGTGTCCATTATATAGGTAAAAAAAGAAATCATATATAAATAAGTTATAATGAGGGAATTTTGAATTCTCTCACTTTTCTTCCTTGTTACCTCGTCTTAATTCCGGTCCCATTATAATGAGAAGATGTGAGTTTTTCTTTTTCTAGCTAGCTAGTCTTTATACTAATTAATTTGAGAGAATGAGGCCATATTTTTATTTTTAGCTGTAAGATATTTTACACTCTAGTTGTAATTAGATCTCTTGAGCTATGTTTACTTTTACTTTGGATTTTAAATTTTTTGTTTAGATTCTTACCCATTTTATTTTAGAATTAAAAAAATAGATTTTGAAAAACTACTTTTAAAACACTTATAAACATATTGTTACAATTTTTGATACTAAACGTACTCTCTTTCCTTACACTTTAATATATTTAGATCATAATTAACATGATTCAATCATTTTAATTAATCATACTCAATATTAATATAATAATACATCATAATTCACTCTTAAAGTTAAATCTTTCATACTAAAAAATCTAAAATAAACACACATATATTACTGTTTATCGGGATTTTAAAAGATTTTCTAAAGCCACTGATTAATTGATAATTATAATTACTAATTTGTTGCCTTTGAAATATGATAATCTTCTTTCTTGTCTAACGAGTACTGTGTTAGTATATATACATGTCCTAAAAACAATCATTAGGAGGAGTTATTGATTTGTTCAATAATATTTGATATTACACTTATATAATATTATGCTTGATTGTTTGTAATATTTATTCTTATACGGAGTATATGTTTTCACAAACTAATGTTGTCATTGAGAATGTGAGATCTAATATGACTATAACATAATTTTTAAAGTACTTCAATCAATGATAGAATGGAATATCAATGATAGGATTGAAATTGGGCGATCTGCATTATATCCTTAGAGGATTTAGTAGTTCCAAGGCATTAGATGTCTCATGATGGATGCACAGATACTTTAGAGAGTATTGACATGCACAATCGAGAAATCGTTTGGTGTATTTTATTTACGTGTCTACGGAAAAATCAATTTTGAAGTAATGTATTTGAGGTCAATACACGCAATATGTAGTTATGGATTTTGATTGTGATTGACGTTTGCACTCTTTGCAGGTAGATAAGACATATGTTGACATGTTGTTCACATAATAATTGAGCCTAATTAAACGTTCACACAGCTAAATAACTTTCTTAATTAAACATAATTATTTTCATGTGTTATAAAAGAAGATTCTAAAATTTACTTTATTTAAATTATTGTACATATATATGAGTGTATTCACCAAACTTTTGAATGTAAATAGCCGCGCTTATGTAGGAGTAATAATAATTAACAATTTGAAAAGAAAACTCGAAAACTCACCAAATAATCAAGTGAGCCGTCATCTAACCAGTAGGAACTCCACTAGACATAATTATGATTTTTTTTTTCATTTAAACCCCCCACAAAAATATTACTACATTTAAAAAATAAAAAATCATCATAATAAAATTTCATGATTAGCTCAACTAATCAGAGAGTCTAAATCGAGTTTTTTTATGTCTAGATTTTAAATATGAGGCTTATCAGAATTTCTAATATAAAATATAGTTTAATTCATCAGTATAAATGACTTATCATATTGTATAATATGGTTCACGTAAAAAAAAATAAGTATTATGATTTAATAAAATAATATGATGATATATGCATAAATTTTAGAAATGGGTACGTGCAAGTAATTAAGAATTGGGGTTGATTAATCGGTGTAGATATTTTCCTTAAAAAAAGAATATAAAATCCGTACGTACTTAGTGATGTTAATTATTAATTTTGGTACTTAGGTTGAATATATATATATCACACTAAGCAGCGTGGTGTGATCCATAATGTGTCAGTTGAAGATCATGGAACCGCGTTTACTGCTAATGCAATTAGTGTTAATTTTGTTGATGATTATAATTAGTTAATTAATTATACAAGCTTGGTGCATGCATCATGGTGTTAATCAATTAGTTAATTACTAGCAGGAATTACAGAAAGCGTGGCAACTCTATAATCTATGAAAGAATTCCGTCTCATCTAAAAGTCCGAACTTGTAGAGAGGGTGGGAATTAATCCTTGTATATTAATTCCTAACACTCCCCCTCACTCGTGGGCCGGATTAACACCTCTTACCCTTTTTGGGGAGGAGGCCCATCGAGTGGACAATTTAAATGGGTGGAGTGCTTTCAACAGGAATCGAACCCAGGTCGTTTGCCTGGTTTGCTCTGATACCATGAAAAAATTATGTCTCATCTAAAAGTCCGAACTTGTAGAGAGGGTGGGAATTAATCCTTGTATATTAATTCCTAACAATCTATATATATTAATTGAGTGATGATTAATTGAACACTATTCCATTTGTTTAATTTGATCGGTTATTTTACAAGATACAATATATTTCCCTTAATCTGTTTTTAAATTTCTGGGAGGAGTAACACATTTCGATCTTTTTAAGTTTACCTACTATCTTAATTTTTGCAGTAATTAATTTTAGTTTTTTTTTTTTTTTTGTGGGTGTATTAATTAATTGCGGAGAATGAGATAAAAAAAAAAAGATACCTGTGTAGTTGTGGGGGAAAAGTAACAAGATTTTGTGTAATTTTGAAATATTTGAATGTGATAATTTTAAAAAAAAAATATTTTTTTATTATTTCAAAAAAGAATAATTTAACGAGGGACGATACAATCTAATTAGGTATACTCTCCCCAACTCGTGGGCTGGATTGTCCCCTCTATTGATCTATTCTTTGATAGAAGGCTCGTCGAGTGAACAATTTAAATGAGTAAAATTACTTTTAGTAAGAATTGAACCAAAAATGCGTGGACGTGAGCCTGAGGCTCTGATACCAAAAAAAAAAAAAAAAAAAACTGTCACATATACAAATTCGAATTTATAAAGAGTTCAAAAATTAATTCATATATATTCATTACTAATACATACACAATCAACTATCTTTTGTGTGTTGTTTAATTTTTTTTATTTTAAATTTAATTAGACATGTGGCTTAAATCTTAAATTTTATTTATCCATTTATGTTTAGAATAATCTATAGTATGCCAATCTTGATATGTACAGTTAAGTGTAAAATCTCCAATTATCTTAAAAGGGTTATTTTAAGTGTATTTAAATAGACTTAGGGGTCTTAAAAAGGCAGCTAAGTATTGACCACTGAGTTTAAAATTTTAAATCATACTCCAGTAATTAGTTTCAAGTAGCAGTCTAAGTAGAGGTCGTGTTTTAAGTGGTTGACCTAATAATTATTAATTAGACCGCTTTCCAACTACCCACAATCCAACCTTTTATTTTTTGTTATAAGGATTAACAAATTACACCTACTCACTAATCACTATTAACTTTTTTTTTTATATCTAGTATTTACGAGGGGTACTTTTGATGGATCAATCTCACCGTCCACTTACAAAGGTCATTATTAACGTCTTTTAAGATCAAGTTTTACAAAATTGATAAATGCAAATATATTGCAAAAGGATACTAGTATTATTTAAATTGATGAAAGATATTAATCATATTTCTTGAGAGTTATTTAAATACAGAAAAGTATTAGTCATAATTTAAAACGTATCATTCAAATTATCAAACATGGAATATAGAGAGAAGCACATAATGAATCAACATGAACATAATACAAAATTTTTGTATCGTTATTGTGTCAAACACAACATTGTCATATGTTTTTGTCCTTTTAAAAATATTTGGGAACAATCATAACAGCGTTGTTGATGTTACTTTAAAATTAATGAATTTGGATAGAATTCCGTTTAAAAGGAGTGAATTGGAGTATATCTTTCTTATCGCTTTTATTTTTTATAGCTGTAAAAGATTTGAGTGAAATGATACAATTTTTGAGAACAAAATCGTGTGTAATAGAAATACATGGTACGAGATATACACTCGAATACATAGAATAATTTGTCAATTAATAATGACTTTTAAAAATAATAATTAATAAATAAATTCAGTACACATATTTAAACACTCAAGTCTATTTTTGACAAACGATCCTCTTATAATTTGGTAAACTTTTTGTTGATTCACTTTTCTAATAAAAAGGTTGAAAGTGTTGCATAGTTTTTCATTGAATCAGCAGGTCTCCGATCATGTAATATATTTTGTCTCAAGGAATACAATCCATGAGATTGGAAATAACAATTTAAGTACAAAAAAAAATAAAAATTATTAAATGGCTTTAAAATATATTCTCATTTAAAAAAAAATTATAGTTTAACTAATACTAGTAGATAATATTACTTTTTAACACAAAAATTAATATGTTATTTTATTAATACTTTAAAATTAAAATAACAAATAAAAATTCACAAAATTATCTTGTGCAAAAATTCATCTACTCTCATGTGAGCTTTACTTTGAATTTTAGTTAATTTTAAAAATCGATTTTTGAAATTCTGAATTTTTAAAATTCAGATTAATATATAGTAACATGTTTTTTTTTTTTTTTTTGAAACTTTATGGCGAATCAATATATAAGATTGAATGAAATTATAATGATTATAGATAATTGTGTTATGACTCATGATTGTATTTATTATATTTTATATTATTATATTATTGAGAAAAATTAGTAATGATTGAAGTAATATTATAAATATTTAAATTAATGTTAAATCAATATATTTAATATGAATGATTTAAAGTAGGTTTTAAAAACAAAAATTTTAATTTAAAAGTAAAACATGTTTAAAATTTGATTTTTAAATTAATAAAAAACACCACCTTAAGGCCCTCCCCAATCATAAACCCCAAAAAGTAGGTTTTTCCTTTTTACATGTGTGCCACCTCAAAAGCAAAAAAACTCCAACTTTTAAAATCAAACTCCTCCCCCAACAATAAACCCAAAAAGTAGGTTTTTGGGGGCCCACCTCACTCTCTCTCAAAAAATGCGGTAAATATGGTTTTTGGGGAGCCCACCTCACTCTCTCTCTCTCTCAAAAAATGCTATAAATATAGTTTTTGGGGGGCCCACCTCACTCTCACTCTCTCAAAAAAAAAACCTAGGTTTAAATGTTATAATCTATCCAAAAAAACCTCAACCACCAAACTTTCTTTCCAATGGCTATAAACCTCCCACGAGATTTTTGTGTGTTCCAAGTCACCAAAAAAACCTCCCCACCGGAGAGGGCCTTAGAGAGAATGGGTTTTGAGAGGAGACGTAGACAGAAAGGTTTAGGTTTATGCGTTTGATTAGATCCTGAGTGACATCATTTAGAGAGAGATATTGAAGTCACATTATTTCGAGGCATCATAGCCATAAATGAATTATTATTAAATTAATTGTAAAGAAGTTTGACTAAACAATTGGAGGAGGGCTTTTGATGTTCCTTTTCGATTGAGCTGTTTACTTAAAGGAATAAGACAACGACCTCAATGTATTTAAATTCAATATTTGTTTGTAGACTAGTATTGAAAAAAAAAAAATGGTGATATACATTATGTATGTAATGTAAGAGCATTTATGTTTACTAGGTACGTTTTTATATCTGAAAAAAGTTTTAAAAAAGGAGATTTCGTTTGGAGGGTGTCAAACTCAAATTTGAGTTGACCACTTGTTCTACAAGTAATTACCATACTTGATAAGTTCAAGGCAATCTCATATGTGAGACAAACTTTATTTTAGTATTTACATCTTATGTGGATTCATAACACTATTTTTGAATAGATTCATTAGTTTATAAATTTATAAGTGATAAGTAATTGTTTCACGTATAAGGTTTTATACTACATATGATCATTGCACAACAACTGCAGGAACAATTTTTCCATCTTCTAGTACATTAATTGATTCCTTCTAACTTTATCAATATAGGAAATAATATATGTATATTTATATATATATAATTAATGATATAAAATTTGATAGTGATTTTATTATAAAACTCACCACCTTTATAAATTATTTGTACACATTAACATAACTACAAGAATTTTATGCAAGCCTGAGTTCCATATTAAAATTATTAAGAAGCCGATATTTAAAAAGAATAGGAAAATTAACTAAGAATCCGAAAATTATAAGGTTCAATGTACCGGACAGTTATACACGGGAAGCATTTAATGTAGCAGTGTAAGTGTTACTTTCTCGATAATATTATAGTACTACTACTCCTATAATAATTTATAAATACTAAATAATAGGAGTATGTGGCAGGCAAACAAAGAATAATTATTCCCTGTTTTTTCGTGGCATTGCCTAGTTGTACGCTACCGCCTTTTAATTAGACAAGTACAACACAAAATACTACTTTTGTTTCCAAATTAGTTTGTAGTTGGCCCATATTTTAAGAGTTTGTTAAGTCGGCCCGGCCCACTCCAAGTCCAATTTTAGGGCCAGCCTATATACCCCTCCATACTTGTTAAGTATACTCTCCCGATACACATACACTTCTCTTTAAATTGGATGGTTAGATGTACTTCCCCTAAAATACTTAAAATACCATAATCCTTATTTTTTTTTCTATTATCTTATTTCTTCTTCTCATTTTTTCAAAAATCATAAATCTAACTCTTCATCCCCTCTCCATCAAACTGTCAATGCCGTCCCCGCTAACGTTGTTGCCGCCCCCGCCCAGCAGCGCTGCCATCGTCAACCCCATCTTCCATTTTTTTCTCTATGCTGCTCCGCCAAGCTCGCCGCCACCCCTGCACGCGGCCCCATCCGTCGTCCCCCCACCCCTGCATAGGGGTGAGCAACGCAACCGAATCGAACCGAAATTGACAAACCGAAACCGAACCGAATTTCATTATAATTAACCGAAATCGAACCAAAGAAGGGTAAAACCAAAAATAACCGAACCGAAATATTCGGTTTCGGTACTAAACCGAAAACCGAAATTAAAATCGAAAAACACCTACCAATTATGAAAATTCAAATAACAGTCCAAATCATTCAAATTATCCAAATACAACCCCAAATATATTTCAAATAGTTCAAATTATCCAAATACAACCCCAAATATAGTCCAAAACTTCAATAACCATCCAAATAAGTAAATAACAGTCCAAACAAATGGAATAACAGTCCAAATAAGTGAAAATACAGCAGCAAAATAGTTCAAAAGATAGCTCAAAATATAAAATTAAGAGTCTCTAGCTCATTGTCTCTTCGTCCTCCTCTTTGATAGGGCTTAATCTTGATGAACGTACCAACACTTGGGTTTTCAACCGTTGACAAATCTAAAAATAAAAAATAACATATTAATAAGCCAAAAGATAACATTAAGTCATTAACAAAAGATAAAATATTCGCTTAAACTTAGAAGTTAGAACGTTGTTACCTTTCTCATGAGTCTCAAGTTCTTCAAGTAATTCTTCATAAACGGCATGGGTTGAATGTCGAATCCAATCTTGAGCACAAATCAAAGCTTCAACTATCTTAGGAGTTAGAGAACTCTTAAATGCATCAAGTACCCTTCCACCGGCACTAAACGCAGCCTCCGAAGCAACGGTTGAAATTGGAACAGCTATAATATCACGAGCCATTCTTGAAAGAATTGGAAATCGGTTGGAGTTCACCTTCCACCACATTAAAACGTCCAATTTCCCATCTAAAGTGGCTTCACTCAAGTAGAGTTCAAGCTCACTTTGCTTTCTATTAGCCATCCCACTTTCAACTCTTTGTCTCTTGTACCTTACTTTAGAGAGCGACACATCACTATCTTCCTCACAATTAAGCGCTCCACTTGAACTTGAGGTGTTCTCATTTGCTTCATTCAACGACTTATACTTGGTATTATATTCATTGAACACCTCAAAAAGTTCATTTCTCACCTCTAGAAAGATAGTATCACCCTTATCCGCCCCATACATCTCAACCAAAGAATACTCCAAATACCCCAATTTATCACGTGGATCAAACACATTAGCCCAAAAGATGATTTTGTTCATTTTTTCCGCATCTCCCCAATATTTATCAAATTTCTTTTTCATGGAATCACCTAACCTCTTAGTATCAAAATCTGTACTTACCTTCCAATCATTTAAAATGCAGCACAAATCACTAATCTCACTTAAAAAAGAGTTAGACATGATATAAGATGAACCAGAAACGCGCACAGTCAACTTATGAAAATGCTTCAACAAATTAGCATACTTACGAACACAATTCCAATCAAGAGCACATGGAACATTTAAATCCCCCAAATTAATCTTATAACATGGATCTAATTCCTCAAACTTCTCAAATGCCCTTTCAAACTTTTCAGCCCTATTAAGCATGTCATAAGTTGAATTCCACCTTGTAGGAACATCCAAACACAATGATTTATTACTTTCAATTCCCTCCAACTCCACACAATAATTAAATCTCTTCAATCTAGCATGTGAATTCCTAATGTACCTAACTACATCTCTCACACGCTTTACTGAAGGATCAATATCTTTCAAACCATCACCAACCACCAAATTAACTACATGTGCAATACATCTCATATGAAGGTACTTACCACTTGCAATTGCATTCCCCAATTCACAACTTTTCTTTTCATGAATTTTATAGCCCCATCATTTGAACTTGCATTATCTACGGTTATCCCTGCACGCCGACCCCATATTTTTAAATCGCGGCGACGACGCCCCTCCTTTGCCCAGCGCCGCAGCTCCTCCTCCTCCGCTGCCACCATTAGCAAGTTCAATTTTTTTATTTTTAAATTCAACACTAATGTGTCGAAAATAAACACTATTGTCGACAAATTGTTATTGACGATAATGTTTATTTTCAACACATTATTGCCGAAAATTTCAATTTTTATAAACATTTGATGAGAGTGTTTTTTATCGACACATTATTGTCAGTCATATACCTTATTTTCGACAAATCAGTGTTGGGTTTGTCGAAAAATGTTTATATATATAGATTTCTAAGTTTTTTTTTATTAAAAGGGTAAATTGTATTTTATATGAATATTAATTAATAAACTGGACGTAGTATACTTAACAAGTATGGATGGGTATATAGCCTAGCTGTGAATAATGAGATATGATCACCGTTGAATTGGTGAGTGGGGAATGACTTGTATTTATAGGAGTAATTACATTGTAACATAATTACATAAATTTAGGAAGAGATAAATACAAAAGGTAAATACAACAACATATGTCCTATATACAAGGAATGTTTGACTATTCCTTAATATCCCCCGTCAAGCGATGCGTGGGATGAGGGAAAACGCAGAGCTTGGATCGAAGGAACTCAAACGTCCGGCGAGGAAGGCTTTTTGTGAAGATGCCGGCGAGCTGGAGATGCGTGGGGACAAACTGCGTGGACAGCTTTCCGGAGGTGACGAGCTCGCGAACAAAGTGACAGTCGATGTCAATGTGCTTGGCCCGCTTGTGAGCCACTGGATTCTGGCTCAGAAAGAGGGCACTATTGTTGTCGGAGAGGAGAATAGGGCGAGCAGGCAGAGGAACACGGAGCTCGCGGAGCAATGAAGTGAGCCAAATGACCTCGACAGCTGTGTTGGCTAAGGCACGATACTCCGATTCACAACTGGAGCGACCTACTGTGGGCTGTTTCTTTGCACTCCAAGAGACCATATTCCCAGCTAGGAAGACTAAATAACCATAGGTAGAACGACGAGTTTCCACGCATCGAGCCCAGTCGGCATCTGAGTAGGCGACCACGGAAGAGTTTGGGCGACGAGTGAAGGAGAGGCCATAATTGATAGTGTGTTTGACATAGCGAAGAATCCTCTTCACGGCCGAGAAGTGGTCGCTGGTCGGCGCCTGGAGAAACTGACTGACATGATTTACCGAGAAGGATAGATCAGGTCGAGTGATGGTGAGATACTGGAGGGCGCCTACCAAAGAGCGATAAAGGGTCGGATCCGAGAATGGATCACCAGTGCTGACCAAGGTCTCACCCGCGGCCAAAGGGGTGGCAATGGGCTTGGAATCTTGAAGATCTGCTCGCTCAAGAATTTCGCGAGCATATTTGGACTGCTCGACGAACAGCCCATAAGAGGTGTAAGAGATTTCCAAACCCAGAAAATAGTTGAGGCGATCAAGGTCCTTGAGGGCGAACTCCTTGTTCGCCCGAGCAATGAAACGAGCTAGTGTAGACGAGTCGTTGCCAGTGACAATAATATCATCGACGTACAAGAGGAGGTAGACAACCGAGGAGCTTTGAAATAGATAGAACAACGAGGAGTCAGATTTGCACTCCTTGAAGCCTATGCCGAGCAAGAAGTAGTTGAACCGCTGGAACCAAGCTAAGGGAGCTTGGCGGAGAACATATAATGCCTTTTTCAATTTGCAGACATGATCAGGGAGCCGAGGATCGACAAAACCAGGGGTTTGAGCCATAAAAACTGGTTTCTGGAGATAGCCATTGAGAAAGGCATTCTTGACATCGAGCTGATGGAGGGACCAGTTGAAGCGAACAGAGAGAGCTAAGATAACCCGAACAGTGGTCGCCTTAACAACGGGACTGAATGTGTGAGAAAAATCCATGCCAGGGATTTGGGTAAAGCCTTAAGCGACCAGTCTGGCTTTGTGCCGCTCAATTGAACCATCAGACTTGTACTTGGTTCGAAAAACCCATTTTGAACCAACAATGTTCGTATTCCGGGGGCGAGGAACAAGATCCCAAGTTTTGTTAACTCGCAGAACACCGATTTCCTCCTGCATGGCAGCCAACCATTCAAGAGACTTGGCGGCCGATTTGAAACCACGGGGTTCTGAGGAGGCAGTGAGAGCACTAATCAAGGCAGTGGAGGCCAAGTTCAGAGGATACTTAGGTTTAAAAATCCCAGATTTTGCTCGCGTGATCATTTGGTGCGTGGACCGTGGTTGCCGTGCTGGGGGGTCAATGGTCGGCTGCAGCTGCTCGGCCGATTTAGGGGAAGCAGGTGGTCCCGCAACAGGGGCTAGCAAAGGATGGGGTTCCTCGTCAGGGTCAGAAGAGCATGCCGAGCAAGGGATGGTCGCAGAGGGAGGAACAGGCCCTGGCGAGGGATCAGGTGAGGAGTCAGACTCCGCATCCAGAAAGGATGAGACCACCTCACTGGTCGGCATGGGCCGAGCAGTTCCTGAAAAAGGGAAGCACTCTTCATCAAATATGGCATGGCGAGTAATAAAAGTTTTTGAAGAACCAGGATCAAGGCACCGAAAACCCTTATGTTGGCTAATGTATCCCAAGAAGATATATGGTTGACTGCGAGGAGAAAGTTTGTTCGAGGCATAGTCTCGAAGATAAGGGAATACTCGGCAACCAAATGTCTTAAGATTTCCATAAATGGGCACAGTGCCGAATAAGACCTGAAATGGTGATAGGCCGCCCAAAACTGACGACGGAAGTCGGTTGATGAGATGAACAGCAGTGGCAAAGGCATCAAACCAGAATTCTGACGGGGCGCGAGCATGAAACAACATAGAGATCCCAGTTTCAGTGATGTGTCGATGTTTTCGCTCAGCGCGACCATTTTGCTGAGGGGTGTAGGGGCATGACATACGATGCTCTATGCCGTGCACGGCCATAAAGCTGCGAACAACTTTGTTGACAAACTCTGTACCACCATCACTCTAAAAAACATTGATGGTCGAGGATAAATGATTGCACACATACTTGTGAAAGGCGACCAAGGTTGCGAAGAAATTTGATTTTGCTCGGAGAGGATATAACCAAGAAAAACGAGAAAAATCATCCACGAACACAACATAATAACGAAAACCAGAAGTAGCAGTAGTAGGAGCAGGACCCCAAAGGTCGCAATGTACTAAATCAAGAACTGCAGATGCACGTTTTTCAAAAGAATGATAATCGTTTACTCTTAGTCAATTGGCAAGGGGTGCAAGTTTTCGGATTTGGTAAAATTGAACTAACAGATAGATGCCCTAATCTATTTAAGTCTTTAATAATGTCAAAAGGTACATGAACCAAACGGGAATGCCATAAATCAAAAGAAGCATGAACGACACCAGGCTTTTTCAAAGCAGCGACCAAAGCTGGGAGTGCCCGTTCCAACACGTACAACCCCTGCTCACATCGACCCTGAGCCACCACCTCCTTGGTAGCCCGATTCTGAACAACAAATGTTTTCTCAGAGAAGCAAACATCAACCGGAAAGTCAGACGTGAGCTTGCTAATGGATAAAAGGTTCTTGGTGATGTGAGGTACAACAAGAACATCTAGAAGGCCAACATCCTTAGAAAGTGAGTGCAAACCAACATGAGAAATTTGTAAGGAATTGCCATTACCAACAATAACCTCACCATTACCAGAATAAGGGGCCGAGGAGTCCAGGTGCGAGGTACTGGGAGTCATGTGGGCCGAGGCTCCTGAATCAACATACTAATCCGAGGAGGTCGGCGAGGATACGGAGCAAGCCGAGTGAAAAGTCTGAGCAAGGTTGGCGGATGAGTCCTCGGACAGATGGGTAGATGGGCGAGGAGCTGGGCCGCGAACAAAATGTTGAGGGCATTTGTTGGCATAGTGCTCGCCGCGGCAGATTTGACAGCGGGGGACGAAGGCTTTACGCCCTCCGCGACCACTAGAAAAGTCGGGGCGACCACCACGAAGAGGCCCAGAAGGGCGACCACCAGTATGATCGCGTGGATTCGGGCGAGCAAAGAACGCGGCTGGAGCAGGCTCAACTGGATCAGGCTTATTCATGATCTCAAAGGCAATAGCCTGATGTAGTAAGTCACGAAAAGCTGGGACATGCGAGAGGGCCATTCTGGTGTCGGCAAATCCGCTGAATTTGGGGCCAAGGCCCCGTAGAAACCAGTGCGACATGTCAGATTTGTCGACTGGCTTTCTAATAGCGGCCAGTTGGTCGCATAATGCTTTAAAACGCCGACCATAATCGGCAACAGGAAGGGAATCACGCTTGAGGAGAAGGAGCTCCTCACGAAGCTGAGTAATGCGTGACTGGGAGGAGTGGCTGAAGGCATCCTCCAGGGCAAGCCAAGTATCGCGGGCCGTGTCACATTGAACGACCTTGGCCAGAGTTTCTTCAGTGAGGGAGGAGAGAAGAAGAGTAAGGACCTTCTGATCCTTCGATTTACAGGCAACAAAGGTAGTGTGAGTAGTGGCAGGGGGGGCGGACGAGCCATCCACAAAATCAAGAAGATCGGCACAAGTGAGCATCAAAACAACCTGCTTTTTCCATAGGAGGTAGTTGGAAGAAGAGAGTTTTACCGTGACCATATGAATGAGAACATTCATTGGAATTGATGATTCTGCCATTGAAGAGAGGTAGTCGAGGGGGACAAGCTCGAAAAAGTAAGGCGGCGGCAGCAGGCAGAAAGAGAGAGGGAGAGAATTAGGGTTAGGGTTTTAAGTGCAGCTGATACCATGTGAGAATACTTGATACCATGTGAATAATGAGATATGATCACCGTTGAATATATTGGTAAGTGGGGAATGACTTGTATTTATAGGAGTAATTATATTGTAACCTAATTACATAAATTTAGGAAGAGATAAATACAAAAGGCAAATACAACAATATATGTCCTATGTACAAAGAATGTTTGACTATTCCTTAATACTAGCCCCAATTTTAAGTTAGAGACGTAACAGTAATATTGAGTAATATCTTCGATGATAAAACCAAAATATACCACAGACCAGACTAAAAATTAAAAAATGATAGTCAGATATTTATTTATTTAATACACCATATACATATGAAAGAATGACTAAAATGAACACTAAATTAAAATTTTAGACCAAATATACTTAAGATGTGTATTATATCTTGTCATTTTTTGAAATTTTTTTTCAGCACATAGATTACCCAAGTAGGGAGTAATATTTATTGCTGAGTATACGAATTTATTCACGTAAAAGAAAAAAGGAAAGAAAGAAATTGGTGTTTGTAATATTATAGTGCAGCATGATAACATTTATGATTAAATAACATGCTAAGTTTATATATAGCATAATTATGCAAAATAAAACAGCGTTTTTTCTTTTTGAAAAAGATTGATTACTCGTTATAGAATTAATGAATTGATTAGCTAGGGGTAAAGGAAGGAAATATTATTGGAGTAGTTGGGATAGTTATGTGTAATTTTGTGATTATGACAAGACAAGAGTTTGAATAAATTTTTCACGAAACCTTATTTTGAAAAGTCGATTAACTCATATTTTATCTCATAGTTTAATTTCTTATATTCTATAAAAATATTTGTCAATTAATTTATTCATAATATATATGTAATTTTTTTTAGAAAGATAATCTACCACAATCACAAATGGAAAAAATCAATCTTGCATGTTATGCTACGTGTGTCTTAATTAATTTTGGCCCAACCACAATCGTAATCTTACCAACTTCTGCAGAAATTAAATTAATAAATAGGTAAAATAATGCTGACATCGCCTCTAACCAAGAGATTTGTCCTAGAAACGAATACAATTTTTTTGTTAAAATGTTTCATGTTATAATATTATATAATGTTATTAAAAAAAATTCAGAAAAAACAAAATGTTACAAGTTAAAGGGATCAACGTGACATAGTCGATCTACTCGCGGAGTAGATGAACGTGGTATATTTAATATCTCAAAACCGAGTTGAGGTGAGTGAGAAATTAATTGTTGAACTTGGTCTTCAAGATTTAGTCTTCAAGACTTATCCACGTAAGAAATATTTTCGTGATTTCCCACGATTTTCTCAATATTCTCACGATCTTCTCAACAACCTCCAAGGGTTTCTTGTGCCTATAAATACAAACTCTTCCCTCATTCCAAACTTACGGAAATTCGCCCCTCTACCCTTCTATTCTCCTCTCGTCCCTACGCAGTGTGTTGAGCTACCGAAAGCCTTACACTATTCTTTCTTGTGCCGGATTTATATCCGAGAGTGTTCAGTTCGTACTAAGTACGTTCGCCGAGGCCTCTTATACATTGGTGCTACTGTGTAAGAGGTAAAAGTCGTTTTACCTTTGGGAACGGAACACCGTAACAGTCGAGCACTATCCTGGGCGTATTCTGTTCTGCGGGAAAAGGGTTTCCCTTGACTCGACTTATTTGTGTTATCATATTTGTTATCTGAAATCTTCGATATTGCAGGTTACAGTTTACACGGCGTAAGCAGTTTCCAACAATCGCAGAACATAATATTTAATTAATATTTTCGGACTTAATTAATTTAATTAATATTTTCGGACTTAATTAATTTAATTAATTCACTGCAGTATCAAAGATGAATGATAACATGGATGTCGATCCCGTTAATACGGAAGCAGTGCGTGGCACTGAAAATATTGGCAACGATGCTAATAACGGAGCGTCTCCTGATCGTTCAGAGTCGCACAGTTCCGACTTGAGATCACACGGAAAACAAAGTGATCATGCGGAAAGAGTCAAAAACAGAAGCAATCCGCATGAACCACTCCCTGCCTTCCACAATCCCGTAAGGGATCCCATGTTTACCTTCTCCGCACCAGGGCCGAGGCCAATGGTCGTACAAGGAGAAAAGCAGGAAAAATTTTCCGGAACTGAATTCAAGCGATGGCAAAGTAAGATGCGATTTTACTTGACCATGCTTGGAATGGATAGGTTTTTAACCGAAACAAAACCTACACAGCCTGAGGCAAATGCTAGCCAACAAGAAAGGATCTTCTATGATCAATGGCTAAGTGGTGATTATCTATGCAGAAATCACATTATTGGAGGACTTTCTGATGCCCTCTACAGTGTCTACTGTGACATTCAATCTGCCAAGGAACTGTGGGAATCCTTGGAGAAGAAATACAGAACTGAAGGCGCCGGATTAAAGAAATTCGTCGTTTCACAACTGTACGATTTTAAGATGGACGACAATAAGTCTGTAGTGGATCAAGTCCAGAAACTGCAGATTATTTTCCACAAGATTGCTGCTGAGGATATGGTGTTACCTGATGCATTTCAAGTAGCGACCGTGGTCGAGTAACTGCCTTCATCGTGGAAGGATTTCAAATCATATCTAAAGCACAAACGAAAGCTGATGAGCTTGGAGGACCTGATTATCCGTCTCAGGATTGAGGAGGACAATCGGAAGAGAGAAGGCAAGGGATCTGCCCTCCAGATTGAAGCCAAAGCTAACTTGATGGAACAAGAGGGCCCGTCAAGGAAAAGAAGACGTCCAAACGAATCTGTTGCCCCCACAACGAAGAATGTGAAGGGGAAGGGTCCAGCCACAAAGCAGAAATTCACTGGAAATTGCTACAACTGTGGGAAACCAAACCATAGGTCCAGTGAGTGTCGTCAACCTCGTCGTGACGATAAGGGAAAGGGCAAACAGAAAGCACAAGATTCTGTGAACCTTACGGATTTGGACATGTCCGCAGTGATGACGGAGGTCAACATGGTGGACAACAAGAAAGAGTGGTTTGTGGACACTGGTGCCACCTGCCACGTCTGCTCGGAGAGATCTGCATTCTCAGACTACTCTCCATCTGATGGGAGAAAATTGTTCATGGGCAATCAAGCCTCATCTGAAGTGGCTGGAATTGGGTCAGTGGTGCTTAAACTGACATCTGGAAAGGAGCTAATATTGAAGAACGTGCTCCATGTCCCAGACATCCGGAAGAATCTGATTTCGGGATCTCTTCTAGTTAGCAATCAATTTAGACTAGTCTTTGAATCTGATAAGATAGTTCTAAGTAAGTTCGGTCACTTTCTCGGGAAGGGTTATCTCGAGAATGGTTTGTTTAAATTAAGTACAATGGTTGTAAGCCCCAAAGGCAAACAAGTTATTAATGAAATTGCTTCCACTTCTGCTTATATCGTTGAGTGTTCCTCTTTATGGCATTCTAGATTAGGACATGTGAATCTAAAATCCTTAAAGCGATTAGTAAATCTCGATTTACTTAAAATTGACAACGTTGATACATCCAAACGATGTGAAATATGCACGGAAGCAAAAATGACCAAACTACCGTTTAAAACTGTTGAAAGGAACACTGCTGCTCCTCTAGACTTAATTCACACGGATGTATGTGATTTGAAGTTTGTACAAACTAGAGGAGGGAAAAAATATTTTATTACTTTTATAGACGATTGTACAAGATTCTGCTACGTTTACCTTTTAAAGAGTAAAGACGAAGCTATAGAAGCTTTTAAACGTTACAAAACTGAAGTAGAGAATCAATTAGACACTCGAATTAAATCAATTCGTAGTGATAGAGGAGGAGAGTATGTAGCTCCGTTTGAACAATTATGTATTGAATCAGGGATTATACATCAAACGACAGCCCCTTACTCACCTCAGTCTAATGGTGTTGCGGAAAGGAAAAACCGAACACTAAAGGAGATGATGAACGCAAGTTAATCAGCTCTGGTCTACCTCAGAACTTGTGGGGGAAGCCATTATGTCGGCTAACCACATTCTGAATAAGATTCCTCACAAAACTAAGGATCAAACTCCTTATGAAATATGGAGGAAACGAAAACCTTCATACCAATACCTCAAAGTGTGGGGGTGTTTGGCTAAGGTTGAAGTACCGCTTCCTAAACAAGTTAAAATCGGCCCTAAAACCGTCGATTGCATCTTTATAGGATATGCTTCAAACAGTAGTGCCTATCGATTTCTGATTCACAAATCCGAAGTACCGGATATGACAGAAGGCACTACAATAGAGTCAAGGAACGCAGCGTTCTTTGAAAGTATCTTTTCTCTTAAGGAGAAAGAGGAAGTGATTTCGAGTAAGAGAACTCTCGAAGCAACAGACGACACTGTTAGTCCTTCCACTCAAGAGAGTGAAGAACCGAGACGCAGTAAGAGAGCAAGAATTGATAAAGATTTTGGTTCAGACTTCATTACTTATGTTTTGGAGGAAGATGAACCTAAAACTATCAAAGAAGCAATGACAAGACCAGATGCACACCTCTGGAAAGAAGCCATAAAAGGTGAATATGAGTCTATTCTCTTAAACCACACATGGGAGTTGGTTGACCTCCCTAAAGGTTGTAAGCCCTTAGGATGCAAGTGGATCCTTAGAAGAAAGTACAAAGCAGATAGATCTGTTGATAAGTACAAAGCTCGTCTAGTTGCAAAGGGTTTTAAACAAAAGGATGGGTATGATTTCTTCGATACATACTCACCAGTGACAAGGATCACCTCCATTCGGGTGTTGGTCGCTATTGCTGCCTTGCACAATCTCGAAATACACCAAATGGACGTTAAGACGGCATTTCTTAATGGTGAGATGGATGCTGAAATATACATGGATCAACCTGAAGGATATGTTGCTCCTGGGAACGAGAAAAAGGTGTGCAAACTCGTTCGATCACTGTATGGACTTAAGCAAGCTCCCAAACAGTGGCACTTGAAATTTGACAATACGATGTTCTCAAATGGGTTTCGAATTAACGAATGTGATAAGTGTGTATACGTGAAGGACACACCAAATGGATATGTTATTGTGTGCTTATATGTCGATGACATGTTAATCATGAGTAACAATCACGATATCATAGTTAATACGAAGAACATGTTAAGTAGAAACTTCGACATGAAAGACATGGGATTAGCAGATGTGATTCTTGGAATCAAGATAGAGAAAACGTCAAATGGAATTTCCTTGACACAATCTCACTATGTGGAGAAGGTACTAAAGCAATTTAAGGCCTTTGACGATCCACCTGCTAAGACACCTTTGGAACTCAATGTTCACTTGAAAAAGAACAGAGGAGAACCAGTGGCTCAACTGGAATACGCAAGGATCATTGGAAGTGTGATGTACATCACGAACTGTACACGCCCTGATCTTGCATGTTCGGTAAACAAGTTGAGTCAATACACGAACAATCCAAGTCATGAGCACTGGAAAGCGTTGAAAATGGTATTAAGATACTTAAAGTACACCCTTGATTATGGGCTTCACTACACAAGACATCCAACTGTAGTCGAAGGATACAGTGATGCAAATTGGATATCAGACACCAAAGACTCGTTGTCCACTAGTGGATATGTATTCACTATTGGAGGAGCAGCAGTGTCGTGGAGGTCCAAGAAACAAACATGTATTGCTCGTTCCACAATGGAATCAGAATTTATAGCGCTAGACCTAGCCGCTGCAGAGGCTGAATGGTTGCGTAACTTTCTGAAAGACATTCCATGTTGGAAAAAGTCGGTACCTGCGGTGACGGTACACTGTGACAGTCAAGCTGCCATTGGGAGAGCTACGAATGTCATGTACAACGGAAAGTCGAGACACATACGTTGTAGACACAACTCCGTTAAAGAATTGATCTCCACTGGAGTAATGTCCATTGATTATGTCAATACGAAGGACAATATAGCGGATCCGCTCACGAAGAGCATAAACCGAGATCAATTGAACAAGCTGGTAGAAGGAATGGGTCTAAAACCCACAAGAAAAACTAAAGCAGTGGTAACCCAACCATGATGACTGGAGATCCCAAGAACTTGGTTCAATGGGAAAACGAAGCTGTGGAAGTTAGTGATAAAACACTTGAAAATTCGACTATTCCGGACAGCACTATCTCAAGTGTTAACGACCCGTAAGATGTGGTAAAGGCTGAGTCTTCGACTCTTAATGATTCCTAGAGTATAACGGGATACTCGAAAGGAAGTCACCTATATAAATGAGAAGTGAGGGCCGCTTCGACCAAACATTTATGAACACAAAGGACGTCCATGGCCAAAACGGACAAAAACGTGAGAACGTTACAAAGACGAGATTGAAGTGTGCTGACACTGTTGTCTAGGTATACACTATGGAGGAATAGTTCAAGGCATCGCGTCCACTAAGCCGCCGGTATATCCGATAGTGTTTGACTACGGAAAGTTCAAGGCCAAAAACCACTTATCCGGAAGCACGGAGATCTCACTCGAACTGAACACTGAGTCTGGTGTTGTATAGATACGATTTTCACTCATGTGGGGGATTGTTGGAATTAATGGGAATTAATTGGGTTTTGACACCCTAATCTAATTTAATTAATTACACGGACTAAACGTTAATTAAGAAATAATTGAACGTGACATAGTCGATCTACTCGCGGAGTAGATGAACGTGGTATATTTAATATCTCAAAACCGAGTTGAGGTAAGTGAGAAATTAATTGTTGAACTTGGTCTTCAAGATTTAGTCTTCAAGACTTATCCACGTAAGAGATATTTTCGTGATTTCCCACGATTTTCTCAATATTCCCACGATCTTCTCAACAACCTCCAAGGGTTTCTTGTGCCTATAAATACAGACTCTTCCCTCATTCCAAACTTACGCTGAAATTCGCCCCTCTACCCTTCTACTCTCCTCTCGTCCCTACGCAGTGTGTTGAGCTACCGAAAGCCTTACACTGTTCTTTCTTGTGCCGGATTTATATCCGAGAGTGTTCAGTTCGTACTAAGTACGTTCGCCGAGGCCTCTTATACAGTGGTGTTACTGTGTAAGAGGTAAAAGTCGTTTTACCTTTGGGAACGGAACGCCGTAACAGTCGAGCACTATCCTGGGCGTATTCTGTTCTGCGGGAAAAGGGTTTCCCTTGACTCGACTTATTTGTGTTATCATATTTGTTATCTGAAATCTTCGATATTGCAGGTTGCAGTTTACACGGCGTAAGCAGTTTCCAACATCTTTTTCATAATTGAAACAAGTAAACAAGTTATTATTTGTTCTCTTTTATTTTCTCTTTTTTTTTTCTATATCTTTAATTTTTAGTGGAGGATAAATTTATAAGAAGTTATTATCTAATTCTAAAACGACAAACATTATAAAGGGAATATTTGTGTTTGGAGTTGGATTTGTGCTGATGTTATTCTTCGTAATGCTTACATAAACACAAACATTCAGCTGATATTAATTGTTTCAAAGCAATGTATATTTTAATAAATTAAAATCTATCAAGTCTTTATCATGCATATGTGTCTGTACCAACACATCCAAGTAGTATTTTATAAAATTAATCTTCGATGTATCACCAAATTTAATCAACTCTAGAAAAGTTTCCGTGATAAAACATTCAACGTAGATAAATAATGATTAAACGTAACTCAGTGTATTTAATTATTTTACTAATTCATGTTCTAATTTCGTTGACCATACACGACTCTAATTTCATTGCACCAGATTTTGGCCACCTACACATTTTTTTAACACAAAATAACAAGCTCTATTTTTATTTCTTAAAACCAAGTTGCTTTAGTTTTAACTACTTTTTTTTGAATTATTTAGGTTGGTTCTTTTGTTGTAAAATAATTTTGCATTTAATTTGTGTTGTACCTCATTCGTCCGTCTATAAATTTCTTGCTACTTTTAAACACAAAGATTAATAGGAGTATAAGTGATTAAATAAATAGATATAGTACAAATTAAATGATGAAATTAATTGAGGAAAAAAGTAAAATGTAAAGACAAAATTAAGTGACATTATAGATAAATTATAGGAGTAAAAGTAAAGTGTAGGAATATAAATTTATAAGATATTTGTTAAAAAGTGTATAAAAAGCTCATAGGTGGATAAAAAAAAAAAACTTATAGACAAGTTAGCTGTGATAGACTGATAGTGGGCTACAATGTCATCAAGATACAAATTATATAAACTGATGTAATGAAAAATTAAAAGGAAAACACTCCATTGTAGGAGTATTGGTTATATAAATAAATGGTCCATATTGCTTTTAACTAATCGATTTTAATTATTATTTTAAAGGATTTTATCTGCAATTAAAAAATACTCCAATAACGTAAATTCAAGAATGCAACAAGTGGAATTTCAGCACAAGTGTAAAAACTAAAAAGAATGGCTAAAAAGATAAAAGATACAAATACAACTTGTTAAAAACGATAAGTCGATAACGTAGCAATTTTATATTGTAAAATTTTGTGAAACTATGATTACTTTGAGATTTAGTCAAACATATTACATATTCATGTTTTCATTTTCAACGCATGACACACCAAAATAAAAAAAAGTATCCAAAAGATTGCTCAGTTAAAAAAAGTGTTGCACATATTAAAAAAATGAAAATATTTAATACATTTCTAATATATAATTTAATGGACGATAAATCATTATAGTGCAATTTACTATATAAATTAATGAAGACAGTTTTTTTTATTTATAAAACGATACTTATTTTAAAAGGGAGAAAAGATTTATAAAATGATTCGTGTGTACTGCATATGTTATTGATGTGCATTGGTTTGTAATAATTGAGTTGATTAAATATAATTAAATATGAGTTGATTAGTACATAAACAACCAGACATAATATACTGAAAGGACAAATGGGGGTCCGTCTGAGTTGTTTTCCTACTTTCCCCAACACATTAAAAATGTCGATGACATGTGCAATAAATAGTAATTTCAGCTTGCTCAAAATCATATTAAGTGAGAAATTTAAAATATAACATAAAATAAGACGAATGAGGTTACCACATCATTGATAACACATCAAGTTTTGAGATGTTAAAAGAGTTATGGTCTTATTAGACGGTCCGTAACATGATAGTGACCCGTTTAACCCGAAACACCTTGCGGGCAACCCATTTAACATTTAAATAGATTTCGTGTGAATATAGGCATGTTGGAATGTGTGAGAAAGAAGGGGGTAGGTTTGACCAATTAGGGTTGGGTTCATAAATCATTCACCTAATCCAACATATAATACAACCTCATTTGGTTTTATGCGGTGAAGTGGTTATGGATGCAACTTTTTACTCTTTATTCATTAAAATTGTCAAGTGGTTTGGTTATCCCTCAAAAGTTGAAATAAGTTGTATGACTTGGTAAAATGGCATGCTTTTACCTCATTAATACACTATTCAACTATGATTTTTCTTATGCACACAGACAGTCTTAACTTAAGCACTACTCCATATTTTGTATTGTGACCAAGCAACAACAAACATAGTACTAGGAATTAGACTCCCTAAAAATACATTTTTCTTTGAAGTATGTTATCCGGCATAAAAAACGACCAATCCCACCGTCCATTAGAGAAGGCCTAATTGAAGCTAGAGCGAAGTTCTGTATAAGCATACGTCTAAGTCTCAAACTTACACCACTAAGTCAACCCCTTAACGAATGTTGATTCCATTGAGTGATTAAAGGTTATGATGGGTGTCATGCATGTTTCACTGCATATCCCCTTCCCACATGGTAGTTATGATTGATTATTGAGAAAGGTGAAATTGGTCATGAATCAAAGACCAGGCATGCTTTTTGGAGTAGTTTTTTCTTTCCAATGAGAAGAAAATGAAAAGTCTAAATAAGTACAATTGTAGTTGAAGGTAGACATAAAACAGGTGTGTTTGAGAGACAAAAGAGTCATGAAACAGAAACCTAAACACAATGAAGCAGGTAAATAACATTTTGCCAGGTGGTATTCCTATTTTTCCAAACAGAACCTTCCCTTACCAAACTGTAACTACTCATGTCCCACCATTCATCTTTTATAAAAACCCCTCCCCATTACCTTCTTTTCTTCATCATCATCAACAAAACATAAATTCTTCACCATCATTTCCCTCACACAATGTTAAAACCAATTCTAATCCTCCTATCCCTCTACATATCATCATCCTATGCTCAATCTTGCAAAAACTACAACTTTGCTGCCAACCAAGTCTTCACTCAATGCAATGATCTCCCTGCCTTAAACTCATTCCTTCATTGGAACTACGACCAATCAACTAAGTCGGTCAAGATTGCATACCGACACTCGGGAGTTTCGCCCTCCCGATGGGTGGCGTGGGCCATTAATCCGACCGGGAGAGGCATGGTCGGTGCGCAGGCCCTCGTGGCTTACCAGAAATCTGATGGTAAAATCAGGGCTTACACATCGCCTGTTAGTGGCTACCAGACTCAGTTACAGGAAGGAGACTTGAGTTTTCCCGTTTCGGATTTAACCGCAACTTATGCACGAAATGAGTTCATCATTTTTGCTACTCTGAAACTTGATAATATTAGCTCTACAGTGAACCAGGTTTGGCAAGAAGGTCCCGTTTCCGGAGATTCTCCGGCTACGCATCCTACGTCGGGTCCTAACGTGCAGTCTACCGGGAATTTGAATCTTCTTTCGGGACAAACAGGGACAACATCAGGACCACTAGACTCCAGAATTAAGAAAAAGAATGTGAGTTTTTTTTTTCTTTTTTTGAGGAGTTTTATAAAGCAGAAAATAATATCTAAAATGTTATGATTGCTTGAAGTAGGAGCATAATATTTCCCTTTTGGTCATTAAGGTGAGTACAGAGGATATTGAATACTATCATCATCATTAACCCATGTTTTAGGGTGATTGATAGTATTTGTGTTTTTTATTAGTTAAATGGGAAATTTAATACTCCAATAGCTATTAAAATTGATTTTAAGGTCTTTGATTACAATGTTGTGAATATGCAGATTCATGGAGTGCTGAATGCAGTAAGTTGGGGGATCCTATTGCCAATGGGAGCAGTGTTTGCAAGATACCTAAAAGTGTTCCCTTCAGCAGACCCGGCATGGTTTTACCTCCACGCCCTTTGCCAAACCTCAGGCTACGTCGTGGGTGTTGCAGGCTGGGCTACTGGTCTCCGACTTGGAAGCCAGTCTACCGGGGTTCAACACACATCCCACAGGATCATCGGCATTATCATCTTTTGCCTAGCAACTCTCCAGGTGATGATCATACGTGCAAAACACAACATACTCTTACTCATCTATGTTCACATAATGTGAATTTGAGATTCATAATACTAATAATAATTATCATAAAAATCATTCTAGATGGGTTCAGTTATGATGGATTTGAATTTCACTTTATGTATAGTCTTTTCCAATACTCCAAATTCAAATCTTTCAATCCAAACGCTACCAAAACTTACTTGGACGAGAACATCACATTGTCCTTTTTTTATTGATGGATTTCAAGTCACTTACATAAGATAAGAGTCACCGTAGTAGAACTGTTATTCGAGCCGGGCCGAGTACTTGAAGTTCGAGCTCGACTCAATAACATTAACAAGTAAAAAATCGAGCTCGGCTCGACTCGTTAACAAGCCTAATGGATTTTTTTTTTAAAAAATAAAAAAATTAGATATCGAGTCTAATGAGTCGAGCTCGAGCTGGCTCGTTAATAAATCGAGTATCTTACGAGCTCGACTCGTTTAACGAACGAACCGAGCTCGTGCCTTATTGAGCCGAGCTCACGAGCAGCTCAGTTCGTTTAACGTCACTAACCGTAAGTTCGAATCCAACTCAAAATACAATCTATGAGTATTTCATTCACATTCCATCTACTAAGGGTGAAATTTATTTAAAGACTGAATAACAAATGAAATAGTTGCACCAAGCTAAGTACTCTCTCCGTAATGGGATTATTTGCATAGTAGTCTTATTTGACGTCCCTCAACAATTTGCACACTCCAACAATAGTAAACTTACTCACAAGCTCCACCCTCACAATATCCACAGTTTTACACAAAATGTTAATTTGTGTGCAAGTTATCGCGGGACAGAGGGAGAAAAACTTTTAGAAAATGTTGAAATATGTTTCATGTATTAATAGGAGTTTGCATTCATATTTCTATAAGTGGAATGTGAAATCATAACAAGGTTTCCTATGGACAGGTGTCTGCTATGCTTCTAAGGCCGAAAAAGGATCACAAATACAGATTCTACTGGAATGTCTACCACCACTTCGTCGGATACTCTGTCATAGTCCTCAGCATTATCAACATTTTCAAGGGTTTCAACATTTTAGATCCAGAACAGAAATGGAAGAGAGCCTATATTGGAGTCATAATAGGTCTGGCCATTGTTGCTGCTGTATTGGAGATTTTCACATGGTTTGTAGTGGTGAAGAGGAAAAAGTCGAGCCACCCGCACAAGATGTCGAATGGGGTTAATGGAACAAATGGCTACAATGGAGGATATGGAGGAAGGGCACAGGATAGAGTCTGAAGGAGATATACTCCCATGTAAAGATTGTTTTATATGGCTCAGTGTTTTTTGGTCCCTGCTTTTGAATATTTTTATGTTGTTTCACTTAGAGGTGTGATGATGTGTTATTCTTCCCATTTTCCCCAGTTTTTATGTAGATTTTGTATGGATAGTTCTATATGTTTATTGTTTCTTTCATGTATCATATATGATCTCCCTCTCTCTCTCTTAATTTCCTATAAGTAATACTACATGTAAAGACTAGATTAAGGCATTGAAACTAAACTTTGCTCGAGAATCAATTAATAAACGAAATTCAGAAACTGTTGGTTTTATTGATTTGAAAATAATAATATGGCATGGTCATAGGCCTCAGCCAATAAGAACTCAGATACATGTACGTCCACCAGCAATGCTCTGTAATGTCAGAGCAGGGCTCAAGAATAATTCTTCAGTGAAGTAACAAGAAACTTAACTGAAGTCGAGTTTCTCTATTCTGATTTTTGTAATGCTTCAATAAATGCATCCTTTACGAGAGGATTCGATGCTGCTATTCGCTGAGCGGTAATATCAAAGTCCTTCCCAGAGCTGTAAAGAAAAAAGAGATCATCATTTGGATATGAAAACTGAGATTGATTTTACATTTAACATTTGATAATTGCTGCCATTTGTGCATCTGAAAATTATGATGAGTTTCATCTGAAATGCTCATGCTCACTCCAGGCAATTTATAAATGATTCATGACCCCACTTCTCAAAATCTAAGAAATTATTAATCTATTTTCTTATTACAGAGTTATTACTTACGGATCAAATACAAGTCCTCCAGCTTCGGTTACAATTACAGCTCCAGCTGCTACATCCCTGATCAGATAAACATTAATCCCAACGTTCATTAACATATGGGATTGCAGCTTAATCAACATTTAAATATCTTACCAAGGGCCTCCAAAACCTTGTTCATAGAACAAATCGAGCCTTCCACATGCAACCCCACAGAGATTTAATGCACAAGAGCCACTCATTCGAATAGACCTAACCTGCTCAAGTGAGAATCCACACTTCTCAGCTATTTTTACCCCACAAATATTACTAAAAGAAATGCTGAAAATACATTGCCACTAAGTTACCTTGAATAGTAAGCTATTGATCCTATTTGTAGAGGCATCCAGAGTAGCCTTGTCACGCTTTGTACCCGCCTGTCATTATAGTTTTCACAAAATTGGTTAGCTTCTTAGATTTAAAATTAAATGAGTAAATTTTTCTAGTTTCACAACTTTGACAGAAAATATGAATAACGAGATATGAATTCAAGTTTTGGAACTCGCAAAAAATATTAGACGTGTTCAGCAATGAGTTTACTGAAGTACCTCTGTGGCAAGAAGAGACTCTACAAGCTCGGTTTTTGAAGATGCTGCATGTTCAAAATACTATAGCTTTGATTTCATCAAACCATAAAATTGATGTGCCTAATAATATCTGAATGGAGAATCAACTTACTTTTAATGGGTTTTTCATTGAGGAAAGCACCTTTTCCACGAATGGCAGTAAAAAGCTGCATACCAAAAGGCAAGATTTAGTAATTAATGACAAGAAAATTTGCTAAAAGAGCAATCTGTGTAGTATATATTTTTACACCAATAGACGGTAAAGGTGTGTAGAAGAGAGCCACAGAAATGGAAATAAAGCTAGTGATCACTTGATGACTGATGGCATTTGAAGAATACTTTGAGCAAGACTAGAATACCTAGGATTATAAGTATCTTACAAGCTGTACAGCACCTAATATCCTCATTATTGAAGGAAAATCCTTTCAGGTTATGTATTTTGAACACTCATATATGAAATGAGAGCGATGTGTGAAGTTTCAGAAGTTAATCTCATATATATATGACCTAAGGGATGAATGATTTTACCTCATCCATTATTGGATTGTAGATAACCCCCACTGTTGGAATTCGTCCAATTGTGAGCCCGATAGATACACATACAAACGGAAACCTGCAGTTGGTCCCATTTAACACCTATTAGCACATTATGGAAACTGAAAACTTTTCACATAGTGAATGAAATAAATACATGATACTTGCCCGTGCACAAAGTTAGTTGTTCCATCCAGAGGATCAACAATCCATGTAGGCTCATCTGTCAATTCTGTTGCACCACAAGCAGCAGTTGTTTCTTCCCCAATGAACTAAAATTAACAGAGATAAACATCAGAATTCCAAACCACGTGATGGAGAAACATTCTACAAAGCAATGTTAAGGAAGAAACACCAAAAATACCAAGCTAACCTTATGGTCAGGATATTGTTGTTTGAGAAGCTTGAATATAAGTTCTTCACATGCCTTATCAGTCTCTGTGACTAAATCCACCTACACAGAAAGAAATAGATGACTGACACAGATAAAAAAATAGCAACGAAAGACTTTTGTTCTGTTTTACTGGTATGCAACCTCCCATTGAATCTATAGCATTTATCTGATACTTTCATGAACCTTTTCCTTCAACCAGCTCTCTTACCGTTCCCAAAAAGAAAGCTTATAACATAAGGTCCTTCACCATTAGCATTAAACTTAATAAATTAGCACTCTCATTACAGCTAACAAAATTGTTTGGTCATAATCAAGATGATTAATCATAACAGAGGAACACCTTAGTTTGGTCTAGGGAGAGAACATCAAGTAAGGGAACCATTCTTGCAGCGCAGCTAAGTACACAGAATCATCATCCTCTCATGAAATAAGAATAAAGATGTACTAATTCTGAAGAATGATAGTCCTGCTCACAGTCACTACCCTCATTCTAAGATTTCCAAATAAAAAGGGACTTGAGTCTTTCCAGAAGCAATCAAAGTATTCCGAGCTTAAACAATATTCCAAACAGTCATATTAAAGAAGTAACTAGCCACATTTCTTATGTATAATGGTAACCGGTTTTCTCATCAAAATCTAAATCCAAATTATAAAACAATCACCACCCTCATCGACAAATTCCTCAAAATCAACGAAATTTATACAACTGAAGAATTTACCACGCCTTTGTGCTCCACATTCTTTGTCTCATAGAATCCAGAACGAATAATCTGCAACTCAATGATTTCGGATACATTTAGATCACCGAAAATTTAAAAAAGCCAAAAAAAAAAAAAGAAGGAACAGAAGAATGGTAATATTCAGGAATTCGGGAAATAGAGAGAATGCACCTCCCCGGCTTTCTTAGCAGCGTCCACCGCCATGGCCAAGAAATCCTCCACTGAACCTGAAATCAAAGAAAACCATCACGAATTCAACAAACATAAAACAAGTGTAAACGCACATTAATTCATACGAGTGAGTGATAGAAGGTAAACGATCTAACCTTTTTGCGCCATTTTTCAGTTTGTTGAGGGATTGGTATTTGTATTTGACGTAGCAGCACATGAACTGATAAACAAATTATTTATTTATGGTGGGAGGAGGAGGAGGAGGTTACACTGCATCCAAAACTTATTCTCTAAACGGAACACTCACGCCGTCATCTTCATAACTTTTACTCATTTTGTCATTTAGTGTTCTCTTTATAAATACTTTTTTTTTTTTTTTTTTGCAATTTACTCACTTTTTAATTTCTTTACTTTTCTCTATCTGCTTTTTTACTTTTTATGCATTTTTCATCCATAACTTTATACTCACCCTGTTCAATAAAAAAAAATATATGGGATAACGAATAAAGAATATTATTGATACATACTATCATGTTAATAAAGTAGAAAAAATACTCAAAAATTAATTATTTAAATAAAATAAACATATATTTTGTGGATCAAAAAATAGGTATGAACGGAGGGAGTATAAGATATTATATTCTTTAAAATATGTGTCATTTCTGAAATATAAAGTTTAAAGGAGATCAAAGGTAGTACTTCCTCAGTCCAATTTCATTATTCCCACTTTCTTTTTTTGGTTGTCATACCACTTTATCTCCACTCTCCTACCTACCATCACTTATTTACCCACTTTGTCATTCACTTTATTCATAAACAATCATTTATTTACAAATGAACCCCACAATACCTTCAACTTATCTACTTTATTAATAAACTAATAAATATTTATTAAAATTTGTGTACAAAGAAGTGGGCATAATAAAATTTGACGGAGTGAGTATTAAATTGAAAAACTTATAGTGTAAATGAGACTTGTCGTATATGAATTTTTATCTTTTCACTTGAGTACTTGAACAATTAATAAAAATATTATGACCCTAGTTTACGAAAAAATTACGGCGAACTAGTATTTAGTAGAAATGGTACTTCTTTGTCCAATTTTATTATTTTTGTATTTGTTGTGAAACTAATACTTTTATTCATTTTTCATCGAGTGTACAAAATGGAGTGGCATACCACCCTTTTATAGGGAGCAAGAGAAGCTCCTAGAATTCTAACATAAAGATCATCATAAGTGCTTATACTAGAATCATCTAAAAGTATTTGAAAGGACATCCATTTTATATATTATTTTATAACACTCCCCCTTGGATGTCCGTCATTACACAAAGAAAGGGAAAAAGAGTACATATTACTTAGTGTATTCAATCTCCCCCTAATCCAAGCATCATGCAGAATCCTTTAATCGACGCATTCCGATACGCTTCACAGCTTCTCAAATGTTGCAGTAGGTAGTGCCTTGGTAAATAAATCTGCTAAATTGTCACTTGAGCGGATTTGTTGCACATCGATCTCACCATTCTTTTGCAACTCATGAGTAAAGAAGAATTTTGGTGAAATATGTTTAGTTCTATCTCCTTTAATGTATCCTCCTTTTAGTTGAGCTATACAAGCTGCATTATCTTCATATAATAAAGTTGGAGGATTTTTATTGTCATGAGACAATCCACAATTCTTTCGAATATAATTAATCATTGATCTTAACCAAACACATTCCCGACTGGCCTCATGAATTGCTATAATTTCAGCATGATTTGAAGAAGTGGCAGCAAGTGACTGTTTTGTAGATCGCCATGAAATTACTGTACCACCACATGTGAATACATATCCAGTTTGAGACCTTGCTTTATGTGGGTCAGATAAATACCCAGCATCAGCATAACCAAGCAATTCAGGTCGAGATTTATTTGAATAAAATAGGCCAAGATCAACTGTTCCTTGGAGATAGCGAAAAATGTGTTTTATACCATTCCAATGTCGCCTTGTGGGAGATGAACTAAATCTTGCTAGTAAATTAACTGCAAATGATATATCTGGCCTTGTGCAGTTAGCAAGGTACATAAGTGCACCAATTGCACTGAGATATGGTACTTCAGGACCAAGTATCTCTTCATTTTCATCTCGCGGTCTGAAAGGGTCTTTATTAGGATCGAGTGATCGGACGACCATTAGGGTACTTAGTGAATGTGCCTTTTCCATATAGAACCTCTTTAAAACCTTTTGGGTGTAAGCAGTTTGGTGGACAAAAATTCCACCTTCGAGGTGTTCAATTTGCAAACCAAGGCAAAATTTTGTCTTTCCAAAATCCTTGATCTCAAATTCTTTCTTTAAATATGCAACTGCCTCTTCGAGCTCTTCAGGAGTCCCGATTAAATTGAGATCATCAACATACACTGCAATTATCACAAAACGTGATCCATTTTTCTTTATAAAAACGCATGGACATATTGGATCATTGGTATAACCTTCCTTGACTAGACATTCGGTAAGACGATTATACCACATACGTCCGGATTGTTTGAGCCCATACAAAGACCTTTGCAATTTAATAGAATAAATTTCTCTTGGATTTGATTTACATGCTTCAGGCATGTTGAATCCTTCAGGGACTTTCATGTAGATATCTTTTTCAAGATTACCGTATAAGTATGCAGTGACTACGTCCATTAGACGCATCTCAAGTTTTTCATGCACGGTAAAACTTACAAGATATCTAAATGTAATTGCATCCATCACAGGAGAGTATGTTTCATCATAATCAAATCCAGGTCTTTGTGAAAAACTTTGGGCTACCAATCGTGCTTTATATCTCACAACTTCATTTTTCTCATTTCTTTTTCGCACGAATACCCATTTGTATCCCACTGGCTTTACACCTTCAGGTGTTTGGACTACAGGTCCAAATACTTTTCGTTTTGCCAGTGAATCCAACTCGGATTGAATTGCATCTTTCCATTTTGGCCAGTCATTTCTACGCCGACATTCATCAACCGATCTGGTTCATGATCCTCAAATTCTTCCAAAAAATCAAGTGCTACATTATATGCAAAAACATTGTCAATGACTGTTTCTCTTCGGTTCCAACTTTTTCCCGTAGTGATATAATTTATTGAAGTTTCTACAACCTCATGCTCTTCAGGAGCAACATCTTCTGATACAACTTCTTCAGGAAGCTGAATTTTCTCACTACGTGCGAGTTGTTCATCTTCATTTGACTCGTCGATCTTAATTATTCCTCTTTTCTTTCGAGGGTTTTTATCTTTGGAACCAAGAGGTCTACCACGCTTCAGGCGTGCTTTAGATTCATTAGCACTTGTTATTTGTCCTTCAGGGACATCAATCTTAACCGGAACATTTTCTGCAGGAATATGTGATTTAGTAACTCTTCTGGAGTCACTAAATGCATCTGGTAATTGATTTGCAATTTGTTGCAAATGTATGATCCTTTGAACTTCTAGTTCACATTCTTTTGTACGAGGATCAAGGAAATCTAATGCAATTTTCCAATTGATTTCTTTTTTCGGTTGATCCTTACCTCCCCCTAATGTCGGGAAATGAGATTCATCAAAATGACAATCTGCAAATCTAGCAGTAAATAAATCACATGTTAATGGTTCAATATATTTAATTATAGCAGGTGATTCATACCCGACATATATTCCCAACCTTCGTTGGGGGCCCAATTTAGTTCGGTGAGGCGGTGCAATTGGAACATAAACCGCACACCCGAAAATTCTTAAATGGGAGATATTGGACTCATAACCAAATGTTAATTGAAGGGGAGAAAGGTTATTATAACTTGTCGGCCGAATTCTCACAAGTGTTGCTGCATGTAGTATAGCATGTCCCCAACCAGATAAATGGAGTTTTGATTTCATTAACAATGGTCTAGCAATTAATTGCAATCGTTTGATAAATGATTCGGCTAGACCATTTTGTGTGTGAACATGAGCTACAGGATGTTCAACACTTATTCCAATCGACATGCAATAATCATAAAAAGCATGTGATGAATATTCACCAGCATTATCTAAACGAATTTTCTTTATTGGGTGATCTAGAAATTGTGCTCGCAACTTTATTATTTGGGCAAGTAATCTTGCGAATGCCAAGTTGCGAGAGGATAAGAGACATACATGTGACCATCTCGTTGATGCATCAACTAGCACCATAAAATATCGAAATGGTCCACATGGTGGATCTACAGGCCCACAAATATCACCATGAATTCGTTCTAGAAATGCAGGGGATTCAATCCCCACTTTAGTTGGTGAAGGTCTAACAATTAACTTCCCTTGAGAGCATGCAACACATGAGAATTCATTAGAATTTAACACCTTTTTATTTTCTAATGAATGGCCATGTGAATTTTCAATTATGCGCCTCATCATGGTGGAACCAGGATGTCCAAGGCGATCATGCCAAACCATAAAATCATTGGGAGTAATAGACCTCTGGTCTATTAGGTGATATGTTTCAGCTGTATTTATATTCGTGTAATATAGGCCAGAAGAGAGTGAATACAGCTTTTCTAACACACGTTTCTTTCCAGAAACAACTTGTGTAATCAATACACATTCACTGTTTTTCTCATTTAGAGTCTCGATATGATACCCATTTTTGCGGATATCTTTAAAACTTAACAAATTTCTTTGAGACTTGGGAGACAGTAGTGCATTATTTATAACTAGTTTAGTTCCTTCAGGGAGAAATATTGTGGCTCTTCCGGAGCCATCAATCAAATTTGCACTACCACTTATAGTGTTAACATTTGTCTCCCCCTTTTGCAAATGAGAAAAATATTTTTCATTTTTAAGTATAGTGTGTGTAGTAGCACTATCAATTAGACAAATATCACCATCACTATTCATTCCCAAATGTTTGGCATCCATTGCTTCTTCATAAAAAAAATAAAACATAAATTAGAAATTAATATTAATAAAAGATGCAAAATATATAAATATTTTATTCATCATGAAATACTTATAGGGTATTCATCATATGCTTAGTTAACATCGTTAAAGAAATCGGCTACATCAAGATGGGTCATAACCACATCATCACCATCAAGAGCAATATTGTTATCAATAAAATTTGTCTCAACATTTTTTGCCTTATTTTTCAAAGAAGCTTGATAAAGCTCAACAAGATGATCCGCTGTTCGACACACGCGGGACCAATGACCTTCCATTCCACACCGGTAACAATGTTCCTCATATTTCTTCTTTTCTCCATTCTTTTCTCCATTGTCTCTCTTCTGGGAGACAGCTTGTTTCTTGTCACGATCATGGTTGTTGTTATTATATGGAGTAAATCTACCATGACCGCGACCACGATTATTACCACGTCCTCGGCTACCACCACGTCCACGTCCACGTCCACGTCCACGACCAGAATTTTGAGATTGAGTCGCATTCGCTTCAGGGAATGGACTGGAACCGGTGGGTCGGGACTCATGATTTTTCAACAATAATTCATTATTTTGCTCGGCTAAGAGAAGGCATGCAATTAGTTCAGAATATTTCTTAAAACCTTTTTCTCGATATTGTTGCTGCAGGAGCATATTCGAGACATGAAAAGTAGAGAATGTCTTCTCAAGCATATCATCATCAGTTATGGTTTCACCACATAACTTTAATTGTGAAGTAATTCTGAACATAGCCGAATTATATCCATTGACAGTTTTGAAATCTTGCAGACGTAGATGAAGCCAATCATATCGGGCTTTTGGAAGGATGACCATCTTCAGGTGGTCGTATCTTTCTTTTAAATTTCTCCACAAAACTAGTGGATCTTTCACTGTTAAATATTCAGTTTTCAATCCTTCATCCAAATGATGACGAAGGAAAATCATTGTTTTGGCACGGTCTTGATTTAATGCACTATTATTTTCAACAATAGCATCACCAAGACCCATAGCCTCAAGATGAATTTCAACATCTAAAATCCATGACAAATAATTTTTTTCGGTGATATCAAGTGGTGCAAATTCAAGTTTTGTGAAAGTAGCCATAATGAAGAATGAAATGAGGAAGGAGAAAAAAAAACACTACCTTAATCTACCTTGAAGAGGTTCAAGTATATAATACTTGAAAATATTATTTTGGCTCAACGTAGAGACTCGTGCTGATAACGTGTTGTGAAACTAATACTTTTATTCATTTTTCATCGAGTGTACAAAATGGAGTGGCATACCACCCTTTTATAGGGAGCAAGAGAAGCTCCTAGAATTCTAACATAAAGATCACATAAAGATCATCATAAGTGCTTATACTAGAATCATCTAAAAGTATTTGAAAGGACATCCATTTTATATATTATTTTATAACAGTATTTCTTTTATTATTGTTTAATTTTATTATTTTTATTATATTTTTGAAAATAATATAATTCATAATAATTTATCTTCACTTTTTTAACCGTCACTTATTTATTCAAATTGTTATTCATTTTATATAAAAATAATCACTTTACTTACAAATGTGGATGTAAAGTGTCTCAAAAGTAATTTAGTAATTTTCTCTTTTTCCCAAAACCAATTTATGTAAAGTGTATGAAAAGTAATTTACTTTTAATAGCACAGTACTTTATATGATTTACAACTGGATTTTCCCTCTTTTTTTAGCTAAATCAATTTTTCATTACCTTTTTTTAATTACATCTAATACTCCCTCCGTCCAATTTTATTATTGTCACTTTTCTTTTTTGATTGTTCAATTTTATTATGTTCATACCCTTTTTTGAAACAATATTATTCATACTATTTTATCTTCACCCTTCTACCCTCGCTTATTTACTCATTTTGTCATTCATTTTATTCATACCCACTTTGTCATTCATTTTATTCATAAACAATCATTTATTTATAAATGAACCCCACAATACCTCCATTATATCCTCAACTTATCTACTTTATGAATAAACTAATCAATATTCATTAAAACTCATTCACTTTATTCATAAACAATCATTTATTTATAAATGAACCCCACAATACCTCTATTATATCCTCAACTTATCTATTTTATGAATAAACTAATCAGTATTCACTAAAACATGCATGAATAAACTAATCAATATTCATTAAAACTCATTCACTTTATTCATAAACAATCATTTATTTATAAATGAACCCCACAATACCTCTATTATATCCTCAACTTATCTATTTTATGAATAAACTAATCAGTATTCACTAAAACATGCCCGAAGAAACTAATCAATATTCATTAAAACTCGTGCCCGAAGAAGTGGGAAACTAATCAATATTCATAAACAATCATTTATTTATAAATTCAGTCTTGAGACTCTCGACTCAATAAAAAGGAACAAAATAACAAGAAAAATGGAAAACCGAAAAAGTGGTAGACGGAATATTCCAGTTTGATATTCGAATAAACTACTGTACTGAGAATTCTCGTGTCACTTTTTAACAATATGCGATTTGTTGGAAAATGATAGCAGAAAATATTGCATAGGCATGACGATAGCAAGATCTAGGAGAATAAATCACAGGATGACTGGGGCATTCTTCAAGAAATTCAAATTGTATTATTATTATTATTATTATTATTATTCAGATATTCAACAGTATCTGCAAAATATGGGATAAATTGAAGGATCAAACAGAGAGCACTCTCCATAACTTCACTTCACAATATTGAGGTTGGAAGCAGTGATTATATACGTGTATGTACGCCAAATTAAGAAAAGAAAAGGAAAATTTACTGGTACAACACAGTAAGTAGTTGCAGCTGATAAAAAGCTAAACTAGAGCTGCTGCTGATGATGAATTCACGCCCATTCTTTCGGCTCAAGAGCAGCAATTTCTTTCACAACTTGTGCTTTATCAGCTTCGAACTGTTCATCCTCTGCAACCACACTCCAAAGCTCAATAAACATTACCCCTTCTACCCATTTTTATTGTCTTTAAATAGTGTTAAACATCATTAAACGACAATTAAGAAAAGTACAACATAAACGAAACAATGTCTTCATTCATGCATATACTACCTCAGTTCTTAATTATCTGTTTGATTTCATCCATTTGCACAAATCAGTATTTCATTAATTACTACTTGATGGTCTTATACTTACAAGAAGATGGTTAGCATTAATTAGGGGCATTGGTGGAAAAAATGGTATTTTGTTATATTAGCAAAGTGACAAATTATTAGAAACACCATTTTGGATTGATACAAACATATAATTAGGAACAGAGATAGTATTACCTTTATCGGTCTTCAAATCAGCAAAAAGGCGTAGAAGCTTGCTTCTATTTGCAATAAGGATACCGACAATATCTGGTGGTTTGTTCTGATTAGCTACAAATAACTGCACATATTTGTTTTGTCAGAAGAGACTATATAATTGGGCAAAAAAGAGTTACGAAGTAGAACTGTACCTTAAAAACATGGAATGCTTCGAGCTGTATGGTCTTGCTACTCTCCTACAGAAGGAAAAGGTTCAACACTAAGTATATGATGTAGGAACTGGAATCATAAAAAAAAATTCTCTTTAAAGTACGACAACTTAAACATCAGGGTGCAGATTGAGTTGCACATATATATACACATATTGTTTTATTTAGTTTTGGGGGGGAGTTTAGAATTTGGTAAGTGCATGAGAAAAACACAATGAAGAACCATAAGGTTGCTCTTCCAAAACTCATTGTATACTTCATAAGCAGCCTCAAGTCCATGATTTTTATAATTAAGCACAAATGTAGTCTCTTAAGATTAAACTTAAATGAAATTTGTTGTTCAAATTACATCCCTACTACATATTTAACTAATATTTTTCTTCTTTTCAACACTTCTTTCATTTATGAGGCAAAGAAGGAAGAGAGGGTTGAATCTGACAGCCAAAGAAGGGAACCATACTCTAAGAAGATTCATGAGTATCCTCAAGTTGTCCTTTGAGCTAACATATTTAGTCATTACTGCCGAATTTGAACGGTCCAGCAAGATATCTGCCAACAGCTGATAGAAGTGGATAAGAGAATCAGAATTCACAGTCAACAGCACAAAAACAACCAAACAATAGCTGGAAGTTGGTTCAGCATGCAACCACTGCTTTTGTATGCAGAAAGATATAGAATGGTGTAGGCATTACCTTGGAAGACTGCCTTCTGGTGATGTAATTTGTAGATTCAAGCAACTTCGAGTTATACTCTTCAAAGAACTATCAACGGTACCAAGCAAATCAGAATCAGAGGTGGAGCTCAACAAGGAATCAAAGAAATAAAATTTAATTAGTTCTACAACTAGATTCAAAAGAAAAATTCCAAAGCACAAATAGAGTTTTCTCGGATCATAGATACACAAAATGTTCAACAGACTACTGCACCCATCAGAGAAAAGGTGTATCGAGTAGCATATTAAAGGTTGCCAGGTTATCAGATAAAAATATTTACCCAATCATAATTTTTAGAGAGAAACTCAGCTACTGTTGACTTATGCCTAGTCATTAGTTCCTGCAAAACGATGTAAATCCTATTAGGACCAATTGAATGCCAGGACAGATAAAGTGCAGCAACCCAGAAAAATTAAAGGAGGAAATGAACAATATCATATCTGAGGTACGATCAGCTATATCAACAGAAACTCGAATCAATATTTCATGCTCAAAGTTTCACAGGACAGTGCCTTCGGTACATCGAAAAAGATACCAGACAACCAACCAAAGACTTTTATACTATAAAGCATAATTAACGTACCAAATAGAAGATCAAGTAACAAATTCAAATGTAAAACAAAGTAATGAGCAGTAATTTACTACTTAAAAAAATTCACTCAAACTTGAAAGTGGTAGAAGCAATGGAAAATGGAAGTATAAACAATGTAGCATAGAGAAGACCAAGATCAACTAACAAATTCAAATAGAAAACAAAGTAATGTGCTGTAACCTATCACTTGAAAAGAAAAAAAATAATAACTCAACCTTGAAAGTGGCAGCAGCATCGGAAGAAATGTCAAAATTTGGGACTAATATGTAATCAAAAAGTTTCTTCATATGCTCTGATTCCAAGACATACCTATAGAAAAAAACAGATGCTAGAACTAGTTAATGATATTTATACATCTGAAGCAATTTACAATTGAAATCAACATAAGCACTGATGGGAAACAAAAGGCATACGGCAAATTTAGTGACCAGCTAAATGCCAATATGAACTGTAATTACATCAGCCATTATGGTTGAAGAAATATTAGGATACTAATTACTAAAACTGTAATGATACAATGGTTCATCTTTATATAAGGCATAAAATTTGAAGCAAAGAGAAGAACATTCATCTGCTTAGTATATCTCCATGTAGTGAAATTAAAGCCAAGGACAGAGCTCCAAACCTCAGAATATCTAGCTGTAAACCTTATCTCATGTTCATGGAAATAAAGAACACCAATTGATTTAATCATCCAGTATCAGGTATAAGTGACGAACAAAAAAATATGCGTTGAAGTTTGTATGAGTTTTCCCACGGGAAATGAAAATCAAGAGAATTTGAGATGTCATGTTCATTATTTTCATGAACTTAAACGAGGCATTAAAATAGAGAATTGCTTCAATAGCATTCTTTTTTAAACTTACGATGCATAAAAGAACTCAAACAACACAAAAATTGGGAGATCCACTCACCTCGCAACACTTTGGTGGCGTATGCATTCCCTCAACATTGCACCATAGTGTAATGCCAGATCACTATCATCATAACTAGTCCCCCAGTAACAAAGTAAATAAAATCCAATTAATTACAAGTGCAACCAGATTATTATTAACTAATTTAACAAAAGATGAATAATGGAAGAAAATTGCCACGACTCCTCTCCGGACTCTCAAAGAAAGATGCACAATTGCCCAAAACATACGTATCATATCAAAAGGTCTTATAATAATAATAATAATAAGCATGTGTCATTTATCTTTTCAGCCATGTTTGAAAGTTTAACATTTATCAGAGTTTTCTTACTGCATGCATAAAGTAATGGCAGATATCACAAGAATAGAACATGAGCAGCCCTCATATCAATACATCTTGAAGTTGAATACATCCAGCTAAGGATTATACATCAGCCACAATGTTATTTTTTTTGGTATAATGATATACAACGAGTTTTTGCAAACACAAAGCTCTATTCCTCAGTAAACAAGGAAATATACTACAGGTAAAGAAGGTGATAACGAAAGACTTGAGTCTATCATAAAAAAAATCCAAAATTGTATTGCCACTGGGTTTTGAAAACTCAGCATCACAAATTTCAAGATTCACTAAAATAACAAGACATCAACAAGGAGAGTGTATTCCCCTATTTAATTTGAAATTCTCATCATTCAAAAATAAGAAATTGACAATCTCTGGTATTTCATAATAACCTGATCGCAAGTACCAATACCAAATAAGCATGAAACTTAAATGAGCCATTTCTTTAAACTACTGCAAATCGTTTCATGAAACCCTTACCCTGTTAATAAGATATCCATGAGATCTATGTTTTTTTCCAAGTAATCACATGCAATCAACTTTGATTGAACCTGTTGCCTCTGCAGATTTGCAACAACCTGTGTAGCATCTTTACGGGTCTGCAATAACTTATCTTATTAGTCAACATAATCTTTCCTGCAATTCCCATGGTATTGTACTAGCTTTTAGCACTTTAAATCAAGAGTTATGATACTTATCTTACATGACTCTTTCCATTCCCAAACAAACGTAAAGCTAAATGTACAAAGCAGGATATCTCAAAACCATAAATACCTCTAAGTCCAACTTGGGAAGACACACAATAAGCAGACGAAGAGTATTCTCTCTGAAAAACTCCTGTGTTAACTGTGCACATGCTTCAGCTACTGGCTCAGATTCACTATCCCCATAAAGAATTTGTTTCAAGTCTCTCATAAGTTTGCCCAACTCCGCCATCTACACAGGGTAATAGCAAGAGAATGTAACATAGGTAACAGAAAGATAGTAGGATTGTCTACCCTACTGCATTCCAATTTCAATTGATGCAATGACAATAATATAAACAACCAAAATCAACAATAAAGCCATGGTTATAACAGTTTAGATCCTCATATACAAAGTAAATGTATCCCAATCATTTATTATGCATAGATCAACATCAGACCTACTGCCTCAGTAAAATAAAACACCAAATCAGCATTCACAATTTGCACGAGATCACAATAACAAACTAGAAGCACCGGCAGATCAACAAAAAAGGGGCACAAAAAGCGTCATAAGAAAAGGAAAAAAAAAACCTTTTCCTCACGCTTGCTCTCCTTAGTTTCGGGGCCACCGTGATCAACATAGATGAGCAGATCCCGGGTACACCTTACAAAATCGGCGGGAGTCTTGGGCTTGGACTTGAACAAACTTCTCATGTTAACGTTATCGGCAGCGCCGTCGTTGGGTTCCGACGGCGGGAGCCTACGGGAAGCGGCCTGCAAAGCCGGGGCGCGCTGCGGCGCCGGCCTGCCCCCGTTTGACAAACACGCTCCTATTTTTTTAAACTGTTAATTTTCCCAGATTTTCTCTGCGAGTAAAACCAGGTCAAATAAATTTGATCGAATTGGGAATGCTGATATTTCGGACTATATTTAACAAGAAATTTTTGGGGTATTAAAGAATGGAAGGAATCGGCAAGGGTTTTGAATTTATTTTTTATACTATATGTGAAGGAAGCAGATCATGAAGAGGCTAGGCTGATTGGATGGATGGATGACTCATCCCGTGGCTTCCATCTTCACGCCTTGCCTTTTCTGTGGCTCTTACCTCCTTTTACAAACTTTATTCCTCAACCAATTCATTCTAACGTTTCAGTGCAATTCATTTGTCATTAGAGCTTTTGACAAAGTGGGATAGTTAGAGTGGTTAGAGCACCACTACCTAGATCTTGGGTCTGGGTTCGAGTCATGGGGAGGAAAAAAAAAGACATCAAAAAAACAAATTTGTCATTAGAGCTGCCAAAATGAGCCAGCGCCCGTCAATTGGCAGGGCAGGGACGGGCCGATCCATTTGCTAGGCGAACTGTCAAAACCTCAATCCAACCCACAAAGAGGCGGACCGCGGGTTTCGACGGGCCAACCTCGAGTTTTTTTTTTAAATTATTTATTAAATTCAACTTGACTCTTCTAAATTTCATAATAAATTTTTGTTATTTTTCTATAATATTAAACTAATTATAATATTTAAAATAAAAAAAGGCGGGCTGACGGGCTAGCCCGCCCCCAACCCGCGGCCCAAATGGAGCGGCTTAACAGGTTGAGAAAAGTTGAGATCAATCCGTATTTTTTTTTATGGTGGGGCGGCTGATCCAACAGGCTCAACTCATTTTTGACAGCTCTATTTGTCATATCCACCTTAGATAAAATTAGAATTTAATAAATTGGATGAAATGTTAAAATTCAATATTAATTTAGATAAAATTGAAAGAATTTTTAATGAAGATTCACTTCTTGCGAATATACCCACATTTGAGGTTATTTTTTTCCTATTTTATCTTTACCAAATAAAAAATCACTTCTTCTGAAAAGTGTATCTATATCTCTGGACCATGTTTGATAGTTTATATTAAACCTAAGTTAACTCTATATCATTTTTATTGATGATTTGATAACTTAGATTAAGAATAGATTATGCTTTAAAATTTATAAAGTTTAAATATCATCTTAATCTTATATAATCAGTGTCTATCAAACATGCCCATACTTTCTCTTTTAATTTCACGTTTTTATACCGAGGTGGATTTTGCATTTTTATATCCTTGCATTTCTTGTGAACGGTGTTTTAATTCTTCTTTTAAAATTCACATATTCTTTAGATAGAGGTGAATTTTTCTTTTTATATCCTTGCAAAAATGATTAACGTCTTTTTTTAGGGGTGAATTTTGTTTTTTCTATTTCAGTGAAAATGACGTAGCTCTTGGGAAGGGTGTATGTACACCTACCATGCACCCTGCTTTTAAATTCATTTATTTAGGTGATTTTGCATTTTCAAATTTCAATCATATGGAAAAGATTTAGCTCTTGAAAATGGTTTATGTACATTGATAAACAATATTTTTTTATGATTTTAAATTTTTAACGCTCAAGTATGTGAATTTAACTCGTATTATGGCTGTTTATACCTTAAAAAAATGTGATAACGACTTCTTAAAGAATAGCGCAAAACGTGTTATTTCTAGTGTTTTGCAAAATGAGATTTAAAAGTAAGTCTAGGGTAATTCAAAGACATCATATTAAAAGTGCGTCGAAGAGAGAGTCACAACGAAACAATGATAGAGGAAATTCGAGTTCAGAAGTCTTTTAAGTTATAGGCAAAATGGTAAAGAGCGGCGAGAGGAGGCGAAAATTAAACATGGACATGTGATGTTTGCAAAAATTTACGTAAAATATTTAAGGAGGTGGGATGTCATGCTGAGCCTAACAGAAGCAAGGAATTCAGGAAATGTCTAATTTGAGATCCTATTTGTTATTCTTATTTGTTATTTTTTTTTTTTTTTTCGACATCCAATGCCCTTATTCATTGCAAGAACAAATGTTTGGGGGAAGGCCAACCACAAATTTCGGTGGATCATCTCAACAATAAGGGTTCTCATAATATCGAGAGGCCCTAGCAATAGTATGTGCATAAGTGTTTGCATCACGTTTTACAAATGAGATAGAACAATTATTTAGGACGCTCATAAGAAGTCTCTTACAATTAGAAATATAATCTCCAAATGTAGAGGCATCCAAAGTGGAAGAGTAAAAACAATTGATTTAATTGTTATTCACATGCTATTTTGATTAATTGATTACTTAGAGTATTTTAAATATTTTTTTCTGAAACAAACCCTCATTAAAATTATTGTTTTTCTTGAATAAGAATCACTTATTAAAAAATTGTACTCCTCCGTCTCAAAAGAATTTGCATCATTGAGATTATACACAGTTTAAAAAATGTGTAAGCAAGAGTATAATGATTGATGTTTTGAGTGGGTGATTTTGTAAACTTTTATGAATAAAGTAAAGAAAAAAGTAGATTGAGTGTGAAAAAAACAATAAACTATGAGTACATATGTGTATATTTTAAGGGTGAAGGTTGTGAAGATGTTTCATTTTTTTTAAGTGTCCAAATTAATATGAGACGTCTCAATATGATAAATGTGCATTTTTTTTATAGAACAGATGGAGTATTAGATAGGAGAAGTAACACTATAGACAATCCACCCCTAGGGTATGTGATAGTAAATATAAATTATACTCCGTATAAGATTAGGATGATAACTAAACTTTATAAATTTTAAAGCATAATCTACCCTTAATCTAAGTTATCAAACAATCAATAAAAATGATATATAGTTAATCTATATTTAATCTAAGGTATCAAACATGACCTAGTGTTTAAGATTAAAGACAATTATTATTAGAGCTTCAATTCAATTAAGGACAAAATTCCACTTAGATGTACCATTATACCATTGTGTTATAATTAATTTTGAATTTTATAAAATTAATGTATCATTAAACTTAAATATGTTAAGTCAACCAAAACAATTTAAAAAAGGTGGAATAATTTTTATATTTATTATTTACATTATATATATATTTTAAAAATATTTAATTATCTAATAAATCCTTTTTCTTTATAAAACTTTGACACGTCATAATTTAAGTTCATTCCTTGGCTTCTTTATTTTTCTGATTGGGTCATATAAACTCTCTTTTTTTAGTGTCACTTCAGTGCATATAAAATATTTTTTTATGTACAACAATGATATTAAAAAATATCACAAAGACCTATTCCTATTATGCGCACATTGTGCACCTTACCCAATTATTATTGTTCAAGAGAACTAGTACTATTACCTTATCTACTTGTAAGAACTATTATTATTGTTCAAGGGAACTAGTAGTACTATTATTTACAGTATATTATAGCAAGAGAACTAGTACTAACACTCTCTAGTACTAACACTCTCCCAAGGTCGTTTAAATGAATGGAGTGCTTTCAATAGGAATCGAACCCAGGTTGTTTAAATGGTTTGCTCTGATACCATGAAAGAATTCTGTCTCATTTAAAAGTTCGAACTTATAGAGAGGATGGGAATTAATTTTTATATATTAATTCTTAACAATGTCTCATTAAAGTAGAGTATCATCACATATATAAAACCGTCACAAACTCCTTTCAATATTTAAGGCGGTGTTATTTTTCAACCGGCAAGGATCCAAATTTGAGATTTCATTTTATATATGTCATCAATTTTTTAATTTACAAATTCAATATCTCCATTTAAATATACATTCACTCTTATTATACACTTACATCTCTATTACTTCATTCGTTTTGTGCACATACTTTTTTTTATTGAAACATCTCCTAATATAAAAATAACTCACAAAATTAATACCCTAACAACATCATTTTATTTTTAAAATTATCACTTTTTTTTTCCCTTCCCATATTTTATTTTATACTTTATCAAATCTCCTTTACACCTCACTAAATCATCCAAAATACCCCTCTTTTATTTTAAATCACACATTACTAAATCTTTTTTTCCTAAAAACTGTGTCAGTCAATAGGGAGTACTATTTCTCTTTAATTCAATCATTTTTTCTTCTACTTTTCTTATATCAACTAATAATAATAAAATAATACATCATAATTATTCAATGGGAATAAGAATAAAAGATTATGAGTTCGCTTTTATCATAAACTATAAATAATTAATTTTGATTAATTAAGGTTGTATTGGCATGTTCAATCGAAAAGTGCAAGAACAAAACACTAATAAAAACATTCCCATTAGACCCTAATTTGGGATTCTAATTAAAAAAAAAAAATTAGATAATGGAGCATTGATACTATAAAGAACTTGATAAGTATTGTTGATGATGTACAAAATAATATTGTCATTCTTTTGAAAATCTTACTAGTTCATGATTTCCTTTTATATATTTGTTTTTTTAATTTATAGTAATGTCTATAATAGATCCTAGTTAAAAATTGTTGGTCTATTATATAGCTTGTCATAACTGATAATAGACTCTCAAATTACAGAATTTTGATCCTTTCCAAAAAAAAATTGGTTAATTTTCTATAAATTTTGAAAAAAATATAGACAAGTGATAAAGTAATAATATACCAAAAAAAATAAAAAAAAAATGGAGATGATGGAGTCCCAAATTACATGTTTAATATAAATACACTGATCACTTCCTTCTTTAAATGATGTTTAGTCTTTTTCTCTTGTACACAAATGAGTAATGTTTTAAAAAAATTTACACATTTTATTCTCATTATGTCCTCTCTTTAACTTCAGAATATCTCCTAATTTCTAATTTACTTCTATTAACTAATCTTCTTAAGGTAAATTTTTATTATTGTGCACTAGAGAATTAATGTGATTATAAATTTCATTTATTATTTAAGAGTATACTTGTCATTTGTCAATACATACTCTTTCTTAATTTTAACAAATTTTAAGAAAACATCACTTATTGAAAAAAAGGAGGGAGTAATTTATATGTAAATCAAGATTTAAACATCGATTTAAAAAAAAAAATTTAAACATCTAGATGCCTTTTATTTTATTTTTTTGAACTGTAAAGTATGTTTCATATAACCACGAGTATAGAGGGTACTCAACCCATAAATGTACAGGTGAGGTCTAATTTACATCGGGAGTATTAGATGCTCCCATCTCCCTAACCTTCCACCTTTACTTCGTAATACATAAAAACGGGTCGCAGAACCAAGCCGATATTGATGAGTTTGGTGTTATAACATTTTGTCCTCCTAGCAATGACCACATATTGATTTTTATCTTCCCCAGAGTATTCTTAATATCTTGTTTGTCTCCATTGAATCTCTTTGCATTCCTACATTTCCATATCTCCCGGATGATTCTCGTCCATGAGCTTGACATGATCATCTTTTTCACCTTTCCGTTGCACTAAGCCTCCTCATCAGTAATCGAAATTCCTCTTCTTCTCAGGTTGTCCGTAGTTGCAAGTCGTCCCTTGATTGTCTTCCACGCTATCGTCTGAGACTTGCGGGGCGCATAGGTTTTCCACAAGTGTGCAAATTCCGGTTTTTGATTGGTATTGAAAAAGCGTCCCTTGGAGAATGTAGGAGCTAGGCAAATATTCACGTGTATTATTAATACTTATACTGAAATATCAGAATCTTTAAATCATTTCCACCTTTTCTTTTAATTTGGCATGTGAAATAATTTAATTATTAGCACTTATATATATATATATATATATCTAAATGAATAATAGACTTCAAAGTTGAAACACCTGATTGACTTAAAATCTGTTGAGCTTTAGATCAATAAAATTTAGGTAAATTTCCATTTGCATAAAGGGTAGGATTGTATTTTCAGAAACCAGGTTCAAAGTCTCGTGGAAAAAGAAATAAGCAGTCTCTATATACAAGATTAAATAAATGTTGAAATATCAAATTTATATACATCCAAATTAATATGCCCTGGTGAGATTGTATGAAGAAAGCATAGCATGTAATGTAGTAGGTGAGAGATTAACGCCAATATTGAGCCCATCGATGAATGGTTTCCACCATTTGTGGGAATAATGCACTCACACTCTCATTGATAAGATCTTGGAAGAAATGTATGGACTCCTCATCGTCTAACTCCAAACGGAACTTTTCTTGAAGCTGCACGAAAACACACCATGTTTAGATCGGGAGCGAAAAGAGTAGAAATGCGTACATACGTACCTTGAGAATGCCCTTTTCAGGATCAGAAGCAATGTCAGGGATGTTGGAGCCCGCCATTAAGTGAAATAAATTTAATATTAGGTTGCTCGACTTCCTCAGAATGTTGTACGCTTCACAGCAGTAGGATTTAAACCTCGTGTAGTATTGACTGCAAGTGGACAACATTAGTCGATCTTAAAACAAAATGCTGATATGGATATATAGAAAACGAAACAAGACACAATTAACAGTTGGTTATTCAGATGTCAAAAAGCACCTCTCTGCTCCACCCATAGCTTCAACCATTTCTTTACAGAGTTTCATAGGCGGTGGGAAGGGCTTTGGATCTCGCCCAAGTATAAAACCAAAATCAACGTGGAATAGGCGCCCATCATCTTGTAGCAGCAGATTGTCAAGGTGCCTATATTTATTAGATCTCATCAATATCGAGACAGAGAGAGTTATGATCTGCAGGAATACTTTAGAAAATCACCTGTCACCAATTCCCAGTATATATGTGATAACTGAGTAACCAGCACAACTTTTTATAAATGTTTCAAGACACGTTGCAGTTATTCCAAAAGGTCCATCTTCTTCTGGGTGAAATTTCTGCAAATAGCTCGTAATACTCCGATGTTCGGACAGAATCTGAAGGAAAAAGACAACAGCTGGCCATCATCACATGTAAGTGCAATTATTTAGTGATAAACAATACTTATGGGGAATCCTTAATCCTATTATCTACCAATTCAGAACAACAGCATCAACTGCATCATTTGTAGGGTAAATTAATTACCTGGGCTAAAGATTTGGATGGAATGAATTCGAGCATTCCTTCATCATGGCCTGTTGCTAACACTCTGTAAGGAGTCAAATATAGGTCAAGATTCTCCAACTTGAGCAATCGATCCATTAACGATACCATTTGAATAACCTGATGATTTAAACTTGGCAAATTACATGATTGAAAGTCGAGCAACAGTCTATAGCGATATATGTCACCTACCAACTGGTCTTGCCTAAGATCATCACCCTTCTTGAATATGATCTTGCAGCTTCCTCCTCCATTTGCCGTTCGAAATGTCAGCCGTAAAGGACTCAGTGCACTTTTAAAGATTGACGATTCGGATGGTATGATCCCTGTTATAAGGACCCTTGGTGCCAGAGGTGATCGTATTGGCTGAAACAACAGCAGATTTTCTTTAAATCGCACACATATCTATGGATGAGGTGTTTTACCAATTGGCAATTACCTCGTCAAAGTAGGTAAGCTCACTAAGAAGCCCGGAGAGGAGATGCCTAAGCTTTTCAATCTTCTTATGAGTCCCCCCTCTTACATTTCTTACGTCTCTCATTATTGAACACAACTGTGCAGTTAATTCCGTCTGACGCACCAAACTCTGCCAAAGCTTTAAAAACCGTCTTCATCACCGTTGGAACCTGGCCCCAACTGATACGATGATGCATCACAGTCAGCCAACACAGATTGTACCAACTTTCAAGTTATTAAAAGAACTACTAACAGCTTTCTCTTATATTCTTAAAACAAAAGCTTGTGTGTGAAAGAATATGACTTCTCACAACTCCAAGATAAATAAATACTAGCTGTGTCTCATTATTTATGCAACATTTACTCTTTGCACGAAGTTTAATGTGGGAGTTATTTATTAGTATTTAAAGAAAATAAAGTAGAGGGTATGAAAATAAAGTATTGTGAGTAATAAAGTAATGGCATGTGGTGTAATTTTTAGATGTTTAAAGGGTGTAGTTAAAAGTGAAAATTGCTTTATTACCAAATTAGGAAATGATGCATCTAATTTGGGACGGAACTTTTAGACAAATGATGCATCGAAAATGGGACGGAGGGAGTAACAGGCTGAGAAGGCCATAATCAACCTCATACTAATAACATGAGTTTCCAAGGGCACTTTTTCCAGAAAACTAATAATCCTCAACATATCCTGAAAACATCTCAACAGATAAGTTACTAAATCTTCTACAAGACAATCAAGACTTCGTTATGCTTATCAATATATTGAAAAGATTGATCTTTTTTTAATCGGTAAATGAATCCATCTAAGAAATGTCTATGTACATGTCTACAGGATTTGAGAAATCAGTAGAAATAGCATATTTCAAGAAGGAGACTACCATGAAGGGGCAGGAAATCACACACACACACACACACAGGAGGAAAGAAAACCCCACACCTTGAGCATACTTTCTTCCAGAAGCTCATAGGTGCTATAAAACCGTCTAGCATATACAGGATCCTGGAGTTCCACAGCCACGTACCACCGTAGAAAGCTAGCCAAATCAATATTTTTTAGTGCTGCAAAGAGAGAAACAGATTCAAATGAACATAAAAAAATTCTGACATGTCAAAATTCTATTCTTTGCTGCATCAAGCTTACATCGTTCCACAAGGAAATAACTAAGGCGAGACTTGTCAGAACGCTCAAAACGAAGTGCTTGAACCAACTGAAGTAGGTAGCACTGGAGCTCTTCATCATCAGCTCTTTCAAGAACACTCACAGCATATGCACGCACCTGTCACAATATTTCAAATTTAATGATACCGCAATTACAGCCTTCACTCCAAAATCTAAAAAAAGATATGGCACATACATGCTTAATAAACTTGAGCAGACAATCAAAAGTTTGAATGTATGATAATGCATCAGCCCAGCAAAAAACAAAGCTATATGGTATAGGCATGTGAGCATCTTGCTAAAAGCAGTTATCAGAACACAAATTAAACTACAGCAAGAATACAAGCTTAATCACTGAAAATCAAATCAGCAAACATATCTCTAAGATTTTGTAACCATATTCTCAACACATGGTTCCCAGCATAATATATAGTGTTACTTTTAACCAATTTATTAGTAAAAGATACGTAGTTTAATATCAACTTTGTTTTGTTCGACTGTTTGAGCATATTTGAACCAAAGAAAAAGTCGTTCCTACATCAGCTGCTAAAAGGAGACTTATAGATTGCCCGTGATTTAACTGCAACAATAAACAAGAAACTTCTAGTAGTGCACAACTTAACTGTCGAGGTGAGAATTCTAAAGATTCCGCGGGGGTAAATAGAGATGGCTCCTACGTTACCCATAATATGGGGAAGTATTGACGTAATTTCATAGGGCCATTTGGTCTGAATGCTACATGAAGAACATAAGCCAAATGACGGAATGGGAAAACCTATGATGTAGAAGATCATACCATAAGTGATTCGGCAGATTTGGATTCATATAGATAGATATCCACCCATGTGGTTGTCTGGGGATGGTTTTGTAAAATTCCATTTCTTAACTTGGTAATTTCCAATATGGTAATTCGACATACATATTATATACCTCTTCTTCAACTTATGACATAAAAGAAAATTTGCACAGAAGATATAAGAGTACTAAGGCCAGTAAAAGTAATCCAGAAAGGACAGAGTAGGTGGAGAGGCGGTCAATCAAAAGATCCACCATACTGCATTAAAAAGGTTGACAACAAAGCTCCAATAGAGAAAATTGCATTCCAAAAAAAAAAGATCCACGACTACCCCTATCATAAATAAAGAACACAAACATGATTTAGTTTGTGGGTGCTATGATTCTTATATAGCATCAAATTATATAAGTTAGATATCAGTTGAAATAATCTATAAAAAAGTCCAGACTGTGCAAAAAAGGAAGCAAATGCAAACACGTGAGACAATTAACCTCTTCACTCTCAAAAACTGGAGACAGAAGCCCTAGGGCATCACAAACATCAATCGTCTCCCACTTGCCCATCAGTTCTAGTGCCTGCTTTGCTTCCTGCAGACAATAGTTAAGATTAAGGCATTAAGTCCACCAATCAATATATAAGAGAAATTGCATTGAAATATATGTACACTGAATTTGTTCCAGTTATATTTCCTCCACCATTCAAGTGTTGGTTAAAATAATCCAGATGGCCAAATACATTTTTCCGAATCTCATGACTAAATCATTTTTTTGTCCCTGGGCACCTAGTACATTAGGCATACAATGCAAATCAATAATGTAGAAAGATAGTTTTTACCATTAAAGTAACACGTAAGAACAGACAACAAAATGGTGTTTAATACATAAAGATTGTGATTAGAAACTAGAATGAACTACATCTTAAACTGAAATTTGCCTAAATTTTACCTGAACATCGCTCCACTCTACACAGCACAAAAACTTAGTTAGGGCCCTTTTCTCAGTCATCAATGAAAAGCGAAATTTCCAGAGGAGCTGTTTCTCCTCTCCAGTCAAAGTCCTAGTTGGTGGATATCTTAATATTCTTTGTATAGACCTATTGAATATCAGATACATTATGAGCAGCAAAAAAAAAACAGAGAAGTAACACTTCCACACATTAAGCAACATTGTATGTACTTTCTTGAAGCTATAATAGGTTAAAGGAAAAACTTGGATTCATATCATATTTCAGTGGACCAAAAAGGAGTCTAATAGATAGTAATATCTCAAAGAAGAATTATATGCACGTAATGGATGTTATGAATAGCAAGTAAGCCCACACAATTTTACCCCTAATAATTGACATTCTTATTTATACATCAAAGTGATCTGATGCTTATAGAGAAAGTGATGGATGTTGCACCGACAAGACAGACAAGTATGTTGAACAATTCAAGAGCTCCACATATCAGAGCATGCAGAAGATTTATATTGTGATACTTTGTAGTTTGTAATTAGAAGATTATGTAGAAACTCGAAATAGTAGGCGAGATAGTCAACTACCACAATTCATGAAAGTAAGTGACATGATAATAAGCATAAATTAATAAAAGCAGTACACCATTCAGGAAAAGACGGTTTTTCCTGGTTAATGATATGTTTAATAAAACTTACTTCCTTTGTGTAGAGCTGGGTTTGAGATCTTTATCAATGATGCCACGATTTAAACTTCTTGCCAGCTTTAGTTGCTTGTGCTCAGAGGGGTTAATTTTTCCCACTTCTGGGTCCCACACAGTAACCAGTTCATTTGTTGAAGCTATTGGTGACGGAATTAAGAAATTTGCACCAGACTCCTGTATAGAAAAGTGATATTAAGTTTGAGATCCATAGCATCCAATAACCAGTTACAAGGATTATCATCACTGGTTGAACAGGAACCGTGAAAATGAATTATAATAATGAAAATCAAAATTCAGTTACTAAAGAAGTCGAACACATGATGCTCTAACAGTTAAATATAAAATGCACTTGTGTGATTTGGAAACAGTAAAAGTGGAAACAAACGTCAGCATTGCAGAATATTTTGCTCAGGAGTAAAGTTCATCTAAGGATCGTGTGTCTGTGTTTGTAGCAAACAATAACAATACATTTCCAATAATCAGGGTTAGATATTTGGTGTTGCACAATTAAATCAAATCAAAACACTCAATTGTTTTCACCAGAAATGAATGTGTTTGTGCTTAAAACAATTTTGCTCTTTGGTAATCATCCAATCAAATTGAGGCAGTTGGCCAAAACAGAAAGATAGACCAAGTGAAATTGAATTCACAGAACACAAAATTAGGTAACACAAAGAGCATTATGAGAATGAGGAACGACTACAGAGATTCAAAAGTACCTGGAAAACAACTCGGTGTTCGAAGCTGCAGAAATCAACGATAGTGTACAAATGAGAACTCCCATTTTTAATGTTCTCACGCTCCTTTATTTTCTCCATGGCTTTAAATGAAAGTCGATCAAGCCAATCAACTCTTTGAATTTGTCCTCTCTCATACTTATTTACAAGCTTTTCAAGACGCTCTAATTCTCCTCTCTCCTCCTTAGGAACCTATCAAAAAACATGGCACTCAAACCTTACCATATCATACCATAAGGCAACTCGATTCTTAACAGCTGAATAACAATGAATTAGAAAATAACTACTTTTCCGGGAGTGATTGTGTTTATAGAGCCATCTGCTTCTTTGCCTGCCCAAAGTCTAAGCTTATGCTTCCCAGTTTTGAGCTGCCTTTTCATGTTAAACAGACGAATGGTCGCCCCACCAACCACTTGCTCATCCTTTCCACAAGAAACGTCATATACCTAAATTAAAGTACCAATTATTATTTTTCTACAAAATTAAACAACAAAATGCTTAAGTTGGAGGCAAATTGTCAGTAACTTAAACTAAATACTTACAGTAAGAGCCAGCTGTGAATTTTCGGTCAAATCACGATATTTAGTACTAAGCGTAATGAGTTCATTCCAACAGTATGATGGACCTACGGATTCCAACCTACATTTTAAAACCATCTCCTCACGAAATCACCCAAAAGTATCCGGAAAGAAAAAAAACTCAGAAAGAAATACTGCAAAATTGAAACCCAAACCAAACATTATACCTTGTTCTCATGGGGAGCCCAAAAGGAGAGCCATCAACGTACAACAAGCACTCAACATACAACTCGGGTTTCCTCTCCTCTATCGGGCAATCAGAATCAGCTGAGGAATCCAATTTACAGTACAATAATCATAATCACAATCTACAGCTCAACTAAAATAGCAACAAAAAAGAACTCAACCAAGAGTACCAATACTTGTTTACTGAATCTAACAAAAATAGAAAGAAAAAAATTCCCCCAAAGAGAAAAAAACTACAAATACTTCAATCCCCCTACCCCCTCCAAAAAGAAAAGACCCTTCATTAGATTAAGTAAAAAGAAGACAAAATTTTTGTAATACCTGAATCAGGAAGCTTACGAGCAGATAGATTTCCTTCCAATCTCTCGATTTTGAAAGTTACTGGAAGATTAATGTCGCATGACAAAAAGAATCGAAATTCGTTCCCGCCCATCCTCCTTAGTGCGCTAAATTTCAAAGGGCTTTTGGAATATTTAAGGATTTCTCCATGATCAAAATCTTGAAATTTAACGAGAAGTTCTTCCTTGGAAGTTTGTTTAACTCGTAAAGCTGCGATTTTGAGTTTCTTAATAGCAACTTCAAGGTGAAGAATGGAGTATTTTTCAATATTTGGGATTTTGTGTATGAGTAAATTACCGAAAGGTACTCTAGGATCATTTAAAAAAAAAAAAATTAAATTGACTTATTTTTTAAAAATTAAATTTTATGGGGGATGTGAGGTCAAATAAAATAGAGGTATTAATTTTGTGAGTTATTTTTATATTGAGAATGGACAAGTAATTATGTGGGTCTCACTAGAGAAAAATGTTCAAGTAATCACGAAATAAATTGTTTTTGCATGAGAAATAGTAACATTTATTTGCTTTCTTTATATTAAATTTAGTACTCAGTGAAAGTTATCCAACTTTTATTTTTGGTAAAGTCTAGTATGCACTCGAGTGCATGCTGTGCACCCTAGTCCATGTGCACTTTTCAGTTTACTGACTTACACTTTTTGGTAATGGGGTTGCACTTTTCAATTATTACTCATTTACCAAAAAGTGTAAGTCAGTAAACTAAAAAGTGCACATGGACTAGGGTGCACAGCATGCACTCGAGTCCATAACAGACCAACCCTTTATTTTTTGTATATTTCAATGAGAGTAGTTCATTCACTTTTTGACAAACTACTCTCACATTTTATTATACTTTTTATCTAATTTTCAACCGAATGGAGTGAATATTATGTTTTATTATGTCAAATAAATAAATAAACTTAAGTCATTAGATTATAGTTAATCATAAATACACCTTGACAACGTTTTGCCTACATATTGCGATGACAGAAGACGAGTCGGGGATTGTTGGATTAAGTCAATCAACGATCGAAATTGCAAACGATGAAGGAGGTAGATCCTAAGTATCTGTGTAAAAAATTAGGATTAGAGTCATTGGAATGAGGTTATCTGAGAATACAATACAAAAACTGAAATAGTCAAAATAGACATGAACGAATTTGGCAAAGGAAACAAATGAAATGAAGCCAAAAATTAGGTTAGACTTTAAATAGGGAGGGGTGTTTTTGTCATTAGACAACCCCAATCTGTGTTATTGGGTATTAATAGATGACCAATCGTCGTGTGTTTTTTTTTCACCACAACTTTAAAAAAGACAAACAACATTTAAGTACAGACTCTGATCTTGTATTGGCCTATGTATAATGCCCATCAAATCTTTCATTGTGTCCGACTAGTAAAATAAAATTCTAAATTTCGACACTGAGTAGTCGAAAAAAAATCCATATTTTACACTAATTTGTCAAAAAAAATTGTATATTTTCCAAATTTTTAGGGATGGAATATGTAAAATTCCAATAAATTTGTATTCCACATTTTTGTTTGCACCAACTTTTTTAGGGACGATATCTTTTACCAAAATATGTATACGCAGTGACGGAGCCACAATGGCTCTACGGGGCAATGAGCCTCTCACTATTTTTGCTATATATATTTATTTCGTCTCGTAATTATTTGTATACTTTATTTATTAAAACAATTCATGATTACTTGCATACTCATAATATAGAAATAACCCATGAAATTAATAAGCCTACTACATCATTTAATTTATTTCCAAATCCCATTTTCTATAACACCTCATTAAATCTTTTTTTACATCTCACTAAATTATTTAAAGTAATTCTCATTTATTTAATTTCATACCCCACTAAATTTTTTTTAATTGAATTTATTAAGGTATGCAAGTTATCACGAAATGAACGGACAAATCTATAGTTATATTCAACCCTCCAATCTAGAATTTTTTGCTTCATCACAATGTGTAGGCCTTTTTTTACCTAAATTTCAGAGATGATATGTATAAGCAAGTCATTTTTAGTTCTGTTTTTTTTTTTTTCAAAATAAGTTTACCAAAATATGGAAGTTTTTACATACGTGCAAGGCTGCACTGCACGTCTGCACCTAACACTAAAGGGGTATTTGCAAATTCTATAAACAGTTTAAAAGTACTTCTAAAAAGTAAAAACTATGAGAAGACAACTTTAAAAAAAGTGATTTTAAAAACTGTTTGTAGTGCTTGAAAACACACCCTAACAATTACTGCCGCCCTTTTTTAATTGGAAGCTGTTTCCACATTTGGGTTGCTAAATAGTGTCCCACAGTTGATAGATACGCCCTCAATTTTCTGTTAAAAAAAAGCTATTAAAAGACTATAGTGCCCCTATGTAAAAATAGCATCTCCTCCCTTGACCCTTTCCTTCAACCGTACAACCTAATATTCCAGGAGTCGGCCTCTTTTTATCTCCTCGCTCAAACAAACTTCAAATATAAAAAGAATGGTTTTAACTTTTTTTCATTAATGAATCTAATAATATAAGCCTATTTTTTAATCCAATTTTACCATTAAATACTTGTTTCAATTTTAAATAAAAATATTCATGCAATGTATTTGGAAAAACATTATTTATAAATTTTACCACAAACAACATTCTGGATCTCATTCTCATCTAATTTAATTGATTAAAAAAAGCAAACCAGCAACATATATAAAGTAGTATCTAAATTTATTAATTTCACAATATGATAAAATAAAACATATCTGAAAATATAGTAAACATAAATAGCTGCAATTAATCTTTGATTTCTTCAAAGGAAAGGAGTTCTAGGTATTTCTGCCATGCCTTGTAAAACACAACCGCCCTGTAGATTTTGGGAGTGGTCGCGTCGCCGGCCGTGGCGGAGATATCCAGCCGGAAATTCGTACCGGCAACCACCTGCGACTCTCCCTTAACAACTTTCCCGTAAACCAAGGAAGTACCGAACTCCTTGTTGTGTTCCGTCACCGCGAATTTCGCGGCCATCACCACGTCCGCGGCGTTGGGATCCTTAATCGGCTTCCAACCGCCGGCCATGGGGCCTAGAGCGGCGGCGAAAATGGGGAGTGCTGAGAGGAATAGGTATAGAGAGGGACGAAATGCGTGTGCCATGTTTTGGAGGAGCTAGGGTAGATTCAGATTGGATGGAGGGTGTAGGTTACTTATATTCATGTAATCTCACGTGGAAAATTGAATTTATTTTATCATATTTTTTCATTAATTTTCTTATTTTTCTTTTTGACTTGCTTCATAAGTTTTGATACTCTCACCAGCTCGTGACGTCCAACTTTTAAATAATTTAATTAATTAATTTTAAAAGTTACTATTAAATGTTGAATGAACTCTTATTTTTTTTGTTAATGATAATTCTATACTAATTAAGGAGGGTGTATTCAATTGAGATTCTATTGAATTTTTTTTGACTTTAAAAAGTAGGTGGATTTATAAAATTCATAGAGTTCATGCAGAGTTTGCCTGACTTTTTTTATTTTATTGATTTATATGGATTTTCATAGATTTGACAGGATTGTGGAATATAATTTTTTCAGTTTGCTACTTACACTTTTTGTTAAATGGTGTTGCACTTTTCAATTATTACTAAAAATATTATTATACAGTTTAATAATTGAAAAGTGTAAATCAGTAAATTAAAAAGTGTAACATGGACTAGGTGCACAACATGCACTCGAGTCCATAGCAGACCAACCCTATGAAGTGTTTTTTTTAAAAATTAATATTATATAAAATATTTTATCAATAATATATATATATATATATATATATATAAATAAAGTATTTTACCAATAAAATAAAAATAAATATATATATATATATATATAATTTATATATTAATTCGGGCGGGTTAGATACTTGCGGGTCGGGCATAAGACCCAAACCCGACCCATATTATACTTAACGGGGCGAATCTGACCTGATCCAAAACTCGCGGGTGGGGTGGGCTACATATTTGGCCTTGGAGAGCTTTTAGAAGAGCTCTCCAAGTGGGAGCTGTCCAAGCTAAATTGCACTTGGAGAGCCCTTAAAGGGCTCTCCAAGTGCAAAAAGGGCTCTCCAAGTGCAATTTAGCTTGGACAACTCCCACTTGGAGAGCTCTTCTAAAAGCTCTCCAAGTCCAAATATGTAGTAGTGGGTATCTACGGGTCGGGTCAATATTGTCATTCCTACTTCTGATCTTTCGTCTTCAGAGTTCTCTGAGAGAATCCGTTGAAATCTCTTGTTTTTATAAGAGATTTTGGATAGTGCAATTTATTGATATTTTTGGGGCAGAATCCAACAAAATACATAGAGTATTAAAATCCAACTGTTGAATACCTAAAGATTTTTGGTAAAGTCTAGTATGCACTCGAGTGCACGCTGTGCACCCTAGTCCACATGCACTTTTCAGTTTATTGACTTACACTTTTTGATAAATGGTGTTGCACTTTTCAATTATTTCTAAAAATATTATTATACAGTTTAATAATTGAAAAGTGCAACACCATTTACCAAAAAGTGTAACATGGACTAGGGTGCACAACATGCACTCGAGTCCATAGCAGACCAATCCAAGATTTTTAAAGACATTTTAAAATCCGTATTGAATACCTCAAAATTTTAAAAAACTTTTTAAAATCCGAATTGAATACCCCCAGACTTTGAAAGTCAAAAAAAATCCTACAGAATCCACAACCAATACATCCCCTAAAAATTTGGAGATAGTTTCTAAAAATTCATTGTATTTATCTATAAATTGTTGTCTCAATTTACATTAATTGTCTATATTTCACGTATAAAATAAGATTGATATATACATGGTTCAAACTTCAGTCCTTATATACTCCTATTTTTTAATTTTAATAATTAAGGAGTGGGTCGAATGGACTGGGCTAAAGATAAATATTAGACATAAGCAATTATAAATTATATTAAATGTTTAATACAAAATAATTAGATATAATGTGTAATTAAAAACCAAAAGGATATGTATAAAACATTTAAACAAATATTAACATTGGTTTAAAGAGTAAAAATACATAAAAAATCATAAAATATGCACAAAACTTCTCCTTGTCTTAATAAATACACAAAACTCCCTTGTGTTTGCGTTTCATTAAAATATGCACACTTTTTCACACCTTTCACTTTCTCTAAAAAAAAATAATGGTGTTCATTCTTCATCGGACAATCACTACAAAATAAAGAGGAATTTGCGACGGGAACCTCGATCATTGCAAATTATGAAGAATTTTTTTTACAACGAAAATTTTATCCATTCCAAATTTGCGACGATTTTTATATATTTTTTTAATTTGCACTTTCTATTTTTTGCGATTTATACAATGAAAATTTAATCCGTATTTATTTTTTAAATTTTCAATTCTAATATTTATAATTATATATATATATAAGATATTATATGTCACAATTTTTAATGCTTTAATGATTTTTTTTTTGGATTATACGTGCATCTATATTCTAGATTAAATTGTTAATTATGGAATATTTTAAATTATTCTAGTTATTATTGCAATTATACATAGGTATATGTATATATATGACATAAATTTCATTTGTTTAAATTAAAAGATAAAAAGTGATTATATATTTATATTAGATGTATGCAATAAATTAAAATAAAATTAGGTGAAATAAAATTTAAACAAAGTGGAATTTGTGCATATTGTATGAACGGGGGTTGTGCATATTTTATGAAACACGGTGGAGTTTTGTGCATTTTTAATAGAACACATGGAGTTTTTGTTATTTTAATTTACTCGGGTTTAAGATAGATCTACACCGACATAAGTGATTTGGACGAATCTAATTATGCGTAAATTTGCAAAAAAAAATAAAAAAAAATAATAATAATAAAAATGTTTGTTCATAATAAATATTTTTTAATTTTCAATATAATTTCACTTGTAGCACGTAGTCCGCGTTTCAATATATATGGATAAGTTTCTTGTGAAAATTTGCACCATGCACACCTTCCTAAAATAAACAAATTAAATTACAAAGTTGTGGGATAACTCATTTGTAGTTGCATTCAAATAAATTCAAATTCAGCTAAGTTTAGTGTGAGTTGTTTTGATTGAATCTTATATCCATAAAAAAAAAGAATATGCACAAAAATGTTTGTGTTTGCAAAGTATTGGTTTGCTACTAAAATGTATTAAGCTCAATGTTTGAGGGTGTCACTTTAAATTAATGAAATATATTAGTTGTAATAGTAAGGGCATCTCCAATGAAGGGTAGAAATCCTATGTGGATTGCTACTCAAAACTCAAATTAAGGGTAGAAAGGGTTGGGGGAGAGATGATGTGGAGGAGAGAGGAGAAATGGGGTAGAAGAACTTCTACCCCATTTCAAGTGGTCCCAACAATTTTTTTCTTATTTTTTTTATAATTTATATTTTCATTGTATTTACAATTAATGTATTTTTTATGTTGTACTCTTTGTATTATTTAAATAATATTTTGTCAAAAAATATCTTAACATTATTTTATTTTTATATATAATAGTAAAAAAATATATTTTTTAAAAAATTAAAATCAAGTAAACAAGTTCAAGAATTCATGAAGAATTTACAAAGCTAGTGGTATATTTTGAATGATTGACAAACCAAATAGCGACATGTTTGGTACAAACAATATATATGTTATATAATAAATAATTTTGGGGTCAAGAATGTAGCTAATATTCATAAATTAAATAAATTTTGCTATAAACAATATTTATGAAAAATATTTGTTATAAATGAATAAGGGTAAAATACTCAAAATTAAAGATTTTTTTTAAAGTGACACTTATTTTAAAAATAATTAAAAAATTAAAGTAACTTTTATTTTAAAAAAATAGAGGGAGTATAAATTATACTCATACTTAAATTATAAAATTAAAATAATGAATGAAAGAAAAAATGTGAAGAGAAAAATATATATAATTGGAGAGTAGGACCCACTTTTAAGGTAGATTGCATTGGAGGGGGTAGAAGTTTTTTGAGATAGGAGTAGAAAACTTTTGAGGTGGCACACATGTGCCAAACTTAAAACCCAAAATTCATCACTAGCATTGGAGATGCCCTAAAGGGTATTATTATTTAAATTATTAAAGGGTTAATTGCAAATTAAATCACCACCTTTCACTGCATTGCAATTTAATCTAAACTTTTGAATAATTGCAAATAAAATCACCACCTTTAAATATTGTTGCAATTTAAACTTCTTAATAGTTTCATTTGTGCTCAAATCTAACATGGTTGGCGGATGTGACACCTTCTTAATGAAACAACATTGTTTTTTATTTCGATCTAATCTTGAAACGTTAAATTCGGGCACAAATGAGATTGTCTAGAAGTCTAAATTGCAACAATATTGAAAGGTGATGATTTTATTTGCAAATATTCAAAAGTTTAGATTAAATTGCAATTCATCGAAAGGTGGTGATTTAATTTGCAATTAACCCTTTATTAAAATGTAATAGTCATAATGCTAAGAATATCACTTAAATTACTGAAAATATTAATCACCAAAATTCAATTTTATGGTTAAAATTTATTCACACAAAATAGAAGTGAAAATCTCTACACAAAATCTTTACTTGAGAAAATCGGGATAGTTGTCTCAATCCATCTACCACAAACCCTTGTGAAAATGATCACATGACTTGCACTTTTGGTTTACAAATAGTTTTTCCAAAAAATGATAGACATTCTCAAAATATTCACAACCCCATTAAAAGATAACAGACGAAGACATGTGTGTATCATGTGGTCGTTAGATTTTTTTTTTTAAACCAAAACTAACGTACATAAACAATTTTGACCACAATACTTCAGTTAAAATCCCAAAATTGTGTTTTCCCTTCTAAGAACCCTAAATCTCAATTTTTCGATTCCTACTGAAATTTGTACGAAAACTGATGACTGTTGATGTTCATCGTTGGAGTCAATCACATCTACCTCTGTCATCGAATACATTATTTATAAAGTACATCAAAAAAATATTTTAACACTTAACGATATCAAAATTAACGTTAGCTCCACACTCACTTGCCACTTAGACAATGTTAGGGGGTAGGAGGAGGGGAAAGATAAGTCACAAGCCAAGTTACTTCAATGCCTGCCATCTCTTGAAACGATGTTAAACAATGGTGGATTAACAAAAATATCAATGTGATTATTGGAATAGTTCTAAACAGTACAAAGTGCATTATTATTCCACAATATTGCTAAGCCGCCACTACGACCAACACAATCCACATAAAAACAAGAATTAAAATCCGGCCTAACATGAATAACTTCTATAACTCCAAATAAGAGTGTTTCAAATAAGAAAATAATATTGGGTCGTCGAACGAGTTCAAACAAACCCCTACAATTTCAACTTAAGATCTTCATAGCTCCTAGTTGGCCTTTCGAGCCAGGACCAACCGATAAAAAAATGGTGTGATCATCATTTGTCTCTTCCATATGCACGTTTGGGGCTTGTGTATGCACACTATCCATGTCATGCAAAAAATATATATATATATATTTTTTTTTTCTAACAGGGGTACGTGTATTTTTGTCAATCTCCCCATTCCCCGTAAAGGTATAGTTGTCAAACATTGGGTTTGAATTGTTGCGCATGTTCAATACCATAATTAGACACACCCAAATATATTAATTGCGAGTGAAGGACGACTCTCTCTTCTTTTCCATGATTCCCGCTCGAACAATCAGGGATATCCTCATGCAATTATGGTAAGTTTGACATTCCTCATAATTGACACCATCATCCCCGCAATAAGCGGGATCGACATGCTCTTTGTCCTTCGCCTTCTGACACAACCATTTGTCTCCTACTAGCATCGACATTTGTCGATCCAGCGCAACCAAGAATGAGCCCCAATTCTACTTATCCTCACCTGAATTGGAATCAAATTAAATCGCTTTGTGGAAAAATTGTTGGAGTGATCGAGTTTGCCGCAGAAAAAACAAAAGACTTTTGAGTCTTTCATACTTCAAATTCACCATAGTTGGAACTCCATTGTCAGGTCGAATTTTTTTGAATCTTTTCAGAGGCAATGCCGCATTTAACTCCATCTAAATGTTCATGAACCGCTTCCATGTCGCACATTGTTTGTGGTATCATACTCCACAAATCGACTGATGAAATTCCCCAAGGATAGCCCCACACTCTCTATGAGACACCCAAGTAGGAAATCATAGATTTGTGCCCATAACAAAATATACTTTAGTAGCACCTGATGTGGAACCTCTTCCACCTACCGTTGATGTAGCAACAATAACAGAATCCCAACTGCCCATAATCCCCTTCAATCAATTTCTTATAATCCAATTCAACCTTCCCTTACCAATGTCTTTGATAATCACACCTCTCACCGACTTCCATAAACAAGTCACACGACTGCGCACCAGGTTGAAGGATAAGTTATTATCCATGAGAAACTTACCTACCAAGCATAGCTTCACGCCGCCTCTAGTCCCGCTGACACTCTCCTCGCCAAGTAATAGTCCCCCCCTTCCCATGAAATATAAAAATTCTCCATATTTAGGAAAATGATCGCGAGATTCCTTCTGATACAATTGCTCAATTAGAACGAGAAACTAGAATAAGATCTTCAATGTATATCGACAAATGACTTGAGAAAAACCAGGGTTCCCAACTCTCAACTAAGAGAGAAAAACATTTCATAAAATAGTTAGTTTCTTAGTCTATCATCTTATCATTTAGAACTTGTTATTTTTGTTATTTTGAATTTCGTGCTAGTAGTTAGTAGAAAACTCAATACAAACCCCACATATTTGTTCATATAGTGTCTCTTAATTAAATTTATAAGAGAAGCACAATATAATTCACGTGTTCCCTATGCATTAACCTCTTGATATTACTATATATTAGTAGGGCAATCGATGATTATTTATATTTATTTTTTTTATTAGTGAAATGAATTTTATTATTAAAAAATTATGATGGGTATGAGTAGTACCCTACATGGTTTCAAAACAAGACAAGTAAACAACATACATTCTCCTCTAATTTTACATAGGATTTAGAGCATAATGAGGATTAGTGTTCCAATCTTCGAACATGGCAGAGTAGTTTAACAGTTTCTTATCCTTACTCCAGCTCCAAACATACCTTTTCACATCATCGACCAAGTTCTCCAACCCTCCTTGCTTCTAAAACACTATCAAGTTCCTCAATTTCCAGATTAGCCAGGTTGTGTACTCCCATATACAAGCTGCTATATTCCTCAATTTTTACCGTTTATCAGCCCAAAAAATTGGAGGAGGCTTGACGACGGATTCGAGTGCATCTGCGTCGTCATGCCTATCCATTTAATTATCGACATCCACACTTGGTGTGTGGCCGGGCATTCAAACATTATATGGCGTACCATTTCAGATTCCTGATTGCAGAAACAACAAGCGATGGATGCACCATCCGGTAGACTATCTCGATTTTGGAGGTTCACCGACGTCGGAATCCTACCCCAGATCGTCCTCCAAGCGTGGACGCGAACTTTTAATAGGGATGCGCTTTTCCATATCACCTTGCAGCCGTCTCTCTCGTCATCCTTTATTCCCTGTTGTTGTTGGAACATGACATCATAAGCCTCTTTAGTTGTATATATGCCTTTTGAGCTATGCTTCCACCTCCATTTGTCATCCTCCCCCTGTGTTGGTTTGCACCTGTCAATCACATTTATTAAATCATTTAACATTAGAGCCTCCCTATCAAATTGCCCACGTCTCCAACACCACTTCCAAGCCCACTCCCCCCCTCTCCACTCCCCATATCAGTCACACGTACCCTTTTATTACTTACAAATTGTATAGTCTAAGGAACCTATTTTTCAAAGAAGTATTCCCCACCCAAACCTCCTCCCAAAACAGTGTTAGATTCCCTCTCTTCAAAACCTTTTCCACTCCCTTTCTAAACCATCCGCCCTCACCCTCACATACAGCCTTACAAATCTCCCCCACCATCCTCTCGACTTTACTCTTTGACCCGTCCCCAATATACCAGTATCAAGGCCCCCACTTTTACCCCAACTCAAATTATAGTGAGATACCCTTCAATTATAGTGAGACACCCTTCTTTAATAGTATAGTGGATTTGAAATTAGAACTCTTATACCTTTGTTTAGATTTTATTATTTTTCATAATATATTTTACGATATGATTTGATATTAGGAATAACTACAAATATATATATATATATATATATATATATATATATAATGGGTGTTTTATATAATTTTCTTTTTTTAAAAAAACATTTATCTTTCAATCAAAGTTGCATATATAGCTTTTGACAAATACATGTGACAGATTTCATCACATTATATATTATATGATTTATCAACTTAAAATCCTAGTTGAATTAATTTTGTCATACATGACAATGTTTCACACAAGACACACTCATAACTTTATTGATTATCAAGTTCTTTTTTAAAGGAATTCCAACTGGACTTAATAAGTGTACGAGTCATATAATATAATTATATAAACGAGATATGTTTCTGTCTCATATAATTTTTTATTTACTTTTATCATCTTCTATTAATAATTTTATTTGATATTACCTGAAAAACAAAATATATAGCAACAACTTAAGTGCGAAATTTAGTCAAAAAATTGCAACGATGCAAGTGCCGAAACGTTACCCACACAATTCCACAATCCACATACATCCAATTCGAAAGGGGTGGGTCTGCTATGGACTCGAGTGCATGTTGTGCACCACTGACTTACACTTTTTGTAAATGGTGTTGCATTTTTCAATTATTAAACTGTATAATAATATTTTTAGTAATAATTGAAAAGTGTAACACCATTTAACAAAAGTGTGCACATGGACGGACTAGGGTACACAGCATGCACTCGAGTGCATACTAGAGTTTACAGTATTTCTCTGTTATACAATTGGCAGTTTAGGAGTAATTATTACTCCTTTATACGTGTAAAAATCGCAGTTAAGGCGCAATAAAGTTCCAGTTACATACTTCCATTGAATAAAACTCGAAATCCAAAAATAATTTAATTGAAATTCTAAAGATGCAATAAAATTTAAGAACAGCAAACATATCGAGATCCAAATATATAAAATCACAAAATGATACAGAGCTCCGGCAAAACAGTAAAATAAAGCATTTCAACAGATACAAACACAAAATTCAACACTCATTCTGCAGCGTACACTTCAAAGGAAACGAGTTCCTGAAATTTCTCCCATGGCCTGGAGTAAACAACAGCCTTATAGGTTTTGGGAACCGCAGCGGCGCCGTCTGCGGCGGAGATCACCAGTCGGTAATTTATGCCGGCAACCACTTGCTGCTCACCCTTTACCACTTTTTTGAAAACCAAGGATGTATTTTCCTTTTTATTGTGCTCCGCCACCGCGAATTTAGCGATCTTCACCACCTCGGCGGCGTTAGGGTTTTTGATCGGCTGATAACCGCCGACCAAGGGGGAGTGGCCTAGAGCAGCGCCTAAAATGGGAACCGCAAGCGCGAAAATTGAGATAAATGTGAAGAGAATTGAAGGAGATAGGGTTCCCATTTTTCTTTTTCGATTTCTGGAAATTGAATGGAGGGGGTCCTCTTACTTATAGCGTGTTGCCAAATAATAACTATTTTCCACAAAAATTAAAATGAAATCATAAATATATTTTATCACCGCGTGCCTTTAATTATGGATAAAAATTTAATTAAATAATTAAAAATAATAGTGTATTAGACATACAAAAATTTGTATTTTATTTAATTTGGACTGCTGGGCGTTTAAGACAACTTTATCGTTTTTTTATTTGGAAAATTACCATATAGTATACTCGTCCATTTATCATATACTTCTAATACTAATAAATAATTTTACATTAAAACGATGAAGAGGGCATTATAAAAACAATCATGACGTGAGAGGCGTGTCCCATAACTGCGAGAGTTTTGATAAACAAAACCAACAACATATCCTCACCCCCAAATTAATTTCTCTCCATTTTTTTGTAAAGAATTATAATTGCAGGATTTTTGTAAAGAAAAAAAAAATCGACAAATATTAATATGATAACAATATCTAACCTAATCGATAAAGTTAAAAAAAATGTAGAATAATATTAAAAAAAAGTCAATAAATATGAGATAACATTGTATATTTATATTTTTATATTTTGAATCTTGCGTCATACCTCTCAACACCTACAATGATTCCAGTCATTAAAATTAAAGATACACATCCGATTTCCTTCATTTCCAATCAGCTCCACAACCTAGATTTAATCTCATAAATAATTTTAGTTTTGTGGTTTCTTCCTTCTTAAAAGTGTTTGGATAGAGGATAGAGATTGAAACGTAGGGATAAGTGTAATTTTATATCAAATAGAAAGTAATGTTGTGAAAGAAAAATGATAGGAGAGAAAATGAATGTGTGAAAGAAAAGTGTAAAAGAAAAGTGTGAGATAGAATGAAATTAAAAAAAAAAGTAGTGATTTGCTTGTAAATGTATTAAAAGGGTGAATTAATATTTGAATTAAACGTTATTAAGAGTGTGTTTTGAAATACAACTACTGCTCTTAGAATTACTCTTTTTTCAAAAGTTGTGAGAGGAACTTTAAAAATAAGTGATTCTAGAACTGTTTTTAAAATCACTTTTTTTTTTTCAAAATTTGTGAAAGGAAATTAAAAAAAAAAGATTTTAAAAACAGTTAATTGTGTTGCAAAACACACTCCGAGAGAGATTGGATTGAGAATGAAACATCCAAATCCAGATTATCTCAAAACAAAAAAACAGTCTTACGTACAGTTTTGAAGCCTAAAATTCCTCAGTAACCTTAAATTAAATGCACATCTTTAACAAAAAAGATTTTCAAACTCCCTATCACACTTAATAAGATAAAATTCACTAATTACTCAGCAATATATGAAATTCAAATATTTTTAATTTGAATTTAATTTACAACTTATCTGACATCATGCCTTACAATGTCTAAAATTATAATATTTTAGTGTTTATTATGAGAAAATCATATTAATTTTTTTAAAAATTAATTCTAATTATGCTCACAAACGTCTGGAGTACTTCTCATTATTTGCAAGTTAAGAATTACTATATTCAAGAAGGTGATAACAATTAAGATAAGAAAATGATTATTTTTGCATATAGAAATTTGTAAACAAACGCTTATTTAGGAACATTTGTTTATTGGAATACATAAAAAAAAGCCTATTAAAAGAAAGAAATGATTTAAGTTCAGCTTACTAATTTCGTCTATAAAATGAGCAATCTTCAAGGATATTCCAATAATATTTGGATTTTTTATTTTTTAGCTAATTGGACACTATAGCTATATATTTGGGTTCAATAGTAAAAATATTCATAGCATTTCCATGTTTAGCTGATTCTTTTACAATTATTTTTAAAGGAATTAATCTTTTACAATTGGCAGATCATGAGTAATTATGTGGCTAATTTTGATTAATTTTATTTTAAGAATAATTAAAAATAAGCATGTGTTACGCTTGATTGATTTTTAAAAAATAGTAAATGTAATCATAATATTTTGCATGTAACAAGTATATCGAAAGGATCATTCACAAAATCTAAAAGCATATAGGAAATAGGGTTATTATAAATGCAAAAAAATCCAAATAAAAATATGTCACGTCATATTGGCATTATCCCTAAAAAAAAGGGAGAGAGTAGAGAATAAGCAAGTAGTATTTTAGTAGTTATTTTCTTCAACACGTACGTCCATACTACCCATAGTTTCTCCATATATTTTGATTGTTGTGTTCTTTTCTTCATTGATTGGTCAGCACCACCCAATAAACGGGCTAGCTGCACCCACAGGATCAAGCCCCTTGGAAAACTTTGACAAATTTAATATCCATATTTTTAATTAAAACAATTCACCATATTTTCAAATATAACTTTAATCACCAGTTCAAATATTTATAAGAATTAATTTTTCAAGTCTCTACAAGTTCAAATTTTTATATAAAAAAAAAATTCTTTTATGGTGTCCGAGCCTCAATGCTCGCGTCTACACGTTCTAATTTTGATTCCAATTGAAAACATTTCATCCATTTAAATTGTCTACTCAACTGACCTCCACATAAGATAGAGATGTAGAAATGATATTTTGGTCCACGAATGAGGAATAATATTAAAAAACTAATTCTCCACATCTGACCGAATATTTTTTTTTTCCACAATCCTAATGTAATAGAACAATAAAAGGTAGATAATATAAAAGAAAAGAAATTTTAGGACCATAAGCTCACATGTTGAGTTGTAGATTGGAATGCCATTAAAAACTTGTCTAAGAAAACTCTCCTTAGGACCCAGGTCAAGGAAAAAGATACGTTCTTTTATATATTAATATCTATAAAGAAACAGAGCACAAATCATTGTGCAAGAATGAGAGTAAAAAGTTCGGGGGTAACCCCTCTAGACACAGTCAAGGCCTGTATTGGCTATAGCGTCCGTCGCCTGATTGACCTCTTTGAAGACATGTGAGTATCTAATGTGCATGTCTTGCGTAAGAGGGTGAATCTAACTTCAAAGACATTGAGACGCTAAAAAAATGGAACACCTGAAACTTTTAAAAGTGCCAATAGTGAGGATCAGAGACTGACCCATAGTGGGTCCAAGGGGTGCATCGTACCCACTCAATTTCTGAACTTTTATTCTATATGGAGTAATATTTTCCTTCAAGTTTCATATATTTAGTCTTAGCCTATTTGGTTTTCCTATTTTACCAACACAAATACTTGCTCTCTTGAAATATTATTATTTAGGAAATTACTTATGTGTACCAGTTACATGTATGTAACTGGCTATTTACCCTCCTTTTTAACTAAGTCCACACTTCCTTCTTTTAGGCACTCCCTTTTTTTTAGACATACAAGTTACATACATGTAACTAAATCCAATTATTTATATGGGTTATTAGTTATTTACCTTATTTTTTATTAATTTCACCCCCAAATTTTTTAAAACAAAAATACATGTAAAATACTATATTACCATTATATCAATTAAATTAAAATACAACTCATTAAAATTATAATTATACACCGACTATCGATTCACCAATGAAACACCACGAAGTCAAATATTATTCTATTTTTTTAACTTTTAAAAAATAAATATAAAAGACATAACGAATATTAAAAAAAATATGAAACTCAAAAATAAAATTATGAAATAAAATTTCCAGTTTTTTTTTTTCAAAAAATAACCAAAATTTAGAAAAAAATCGAAAAAAAAAAAACTAAACTAAAAAAATTCAAATTTTTTTCTAATTTGGGTATAAATGTATGAATATGACATGCTCACTTTCTAGCTTTAATCTAATTTATACTAACTAAGATTATTTTGTTATGTCTTCATTATTTCTAAAATGATATCTGATTTGTTACAAGTTTTTTAAGGTTGTAGATTATTTTTTAAAACTAATTAATAACATAATCTAATTGAAAAATAAAATTTATATTTAGAAACTTAAATGAGTGGAGAATTGGGGAAGAAACCAGCATAATATTGCATCAGTTTTATTATTTTCTTTGAGGTCATCGCCATGTTGATGCATTCATATGTTTATTGAGTGTGATCGTATCTATTAATTGAATTGTCTGTTCAGTGTGATTCATTCTCACTTTTGTTCTTCTTACTAGTTAGTTAATATCAATTTTTTAATATTGATGTATTAATTTGCATGGTATGCTTGGGATTATAAATGTGTTAAGTTATGTATTTTTTGTTAAATGTAAATATTAGTTTAAATACGATATAGTATTAGTACGCCTATGGTATAGTACTAGTTAATATATTGTATAGTACTAGAGATTAAGGTGGGTATAAAAATATTATTTAATATATGAACTAATACTATACAATATTTGAATTTATACTATACTATATTTGAACTAGTACCATAGAGTATGTGAACTAATACTATACAATATGTGAACTAATACTATACTATATTTGAACTATTACCATAAAATATGTGAACTCGAAACTCGAAAAAAATAGAACTTGTACTAGTATAAACTAATATACAATACTGCATATTAACTAATAATATATCATAATACTTATCAACTGTTATCATAACACTTATAAACTAAAAATTATATTCATAAAAAATTAAAATAAAGTGATTAAAAAATGAAAGTTCAAATGAAAAAAATAATTAAACAATATAAAACAAAGTGAAATTTGTAAGGAATGAAGTAAAATTTTGAAAGGATAAGGTGAAAATTATACACCAACAATTAATTAAAGTAAAATAGTACCAATAAAATTAAACACTTGCGTAAGAGAGGTGCGAGTTTTATATTTTAAAACAAATTATTATTATATTATTTAATACTTAAAACAATTAATATTATTTTTAAAAATTTTTTATTAGACTTTAAAATTTTAGAATAATTATTTATAACATAAAAAGAAAGTACGTTAAAAAAACTATCATTTGAAACACAAATGATAAATAGGAAGAAAAATAAATTAAAAAAATAATATTAAAAAGATAAATATAAATATCAACTGAGTAAAATAAAAAATAAAATTTTAAAAAATTAATGGAGTATTATTTTTTAATAATAAAATTAAAAAAAAAATTAATTGAATGTGTTAAATTGATATAGTAAATGGGTCATGTATTATGTGTAATGAGTTATTTGATTGGATATAATAAATGAGTCATGTGTTATTTGCAATGGATTATTGGATTGGATATAGTAGTTATATATATTGGATTGGATATAGTAATTACATGTAACTACTGAATTGGATATAGTAGTTACATACATGTAACTAGTACACAAGGTGCAACTCTATTATTTATTGTATTCTTTTGTTTTGCTTGCTCTCTTGAAAGATTACTGTTTATTTATTGTATTCTTTTTATTTATTCCTCAAAAATTTGCATATTTAGGGTTTAATTTTTTTTTTTGTTTTGCTTGCTCTCCTGAAAGATTATTATTATTGTATTTATTTTTTTGTTCCTCAAAAGTTTGAATTTTTTAGGTCCACCATAGGGAGAGTTCGTCTCATAATTATTTAAACATTATTTTTATTAGAACGTCACCAAAATATTGGCGCACTCCCAAAATAAAAATAATCTAAAAATTAATATACTCAAATATCATTTTATTTTTGACATTGTCACTTATTTTGGGCCCCCTATACGAAATGTCTGGGTTCGTTATTGGTGAGGACCGATCCTGATTCAATTCAAAGGAAGTGTCAGTTCTGATCATGAGCATATTTGATGGCCATATATAAGAGCAGCAGTCATCTCTGACTTGGACGTATTTTTGCATTTTTTACAACTATACGATCCCCACAAGCGTATGGGTTCGTTAGTAGTATGATAAGTATACCAAGTAGAATTTCGTTACAAGGATTTAATTGAGTGAGAATGAGTCCCTAAAGTTACAAGTAATCATGCTATTGTAGTAACTACACGCGTTTGTTTGGATTTTTAGAAATAAAAACAAAAGTAAAAGACTAGATTAACTAAAGTAATGAGAAATGGTAACAAGAAGTAACAAGCTATCTAACTTTCTTTTGGAAAGTGCAAGGTAAGTAGGGGTGGGAATGGGCCAGGCCTTGGTAGGCTTTAAGAAAAAAAGCCCGGCCTATTATATATTTCTTAGGCCCGAGCCTGGCCCATGGCCTGTTATAGGCTTTTTTTTAAGGCTCAAGCCTGGCCTTTTTAATAAATAGGCCTGGCCCGAAAGCCTTTAAAGGCCTCTTAATCTTATTAGCGTATTTTTTTAAAAAAAATCTACAATCGTATTATTATCAAATTATAAAAATTAACTCTTTAAATCTCAAAATGAAGAAATGGAAGTAATAAAATGTTCAAAAAAAAATATTCAACTATTTTTTCAACTATTACAAAGAAAAATATAACTCCTGTTACTAAATTTTCTTATTTATTTATTTGAAAATCACATATTATATAAGTACGTATATACTTATAATATATACAAAAAAAAAAAAAAAAATATATATATATATATATATGTGAGTGTGAAGTTATATAGGCCGGCCTGTTGGGTTTAAAAGGCTTATGAAAAAGTTTGAGCCCGGCCTATTTAGCTAAATAGGCTTCTAAAAAAGCTTGAGCCCGGCTTGTTTATTAAACGAGTCGAGCCGAGCCGAGCTTTAATAGGTCGAGCCGTAGGCCCCTGTCGGGTAGCCTGGCCCATTCCCACCCCTAAAGGTAAGGGTATTGCCTTGGGTGTTTCCGTTTTGATAAGCAATTAAGTGAACTAGTGAACCAATTACATGAATTAGCTATGAATTCGGATTTAGCTAAAGGTTATCACATAAGTGTGCAAACCCCCTCGAAAGGCATAGGTAGACATCGTGCATTGATTAGCAATTATAGGATCTAACCAAATACCATAAGCTCATAAGATAGTGTTTCATAAGCACTTTCAACACGATTACTAATGCATATGAAACGCCCTCTCACCAAACTCCTAGACGACCTCTATTCATTTAGTGTTTAAAGTTGTCGGTCTAGCAATTAACTCTCTCTCGATTAAGCCAATTACTACTTAACTTCTATTCAATTGACCAAAGCTCACACTCACACCCCAATCATGCAAACCCAACTCTCGTTGCAATAAACATAATCGAACTTGCTCGCTAATAGGGTTGATCAACCAAATGAATCACTTAATTCACAACTCTAGAAACATAATCACCCAAATCCTAAGCTAATCATGCAATTAATCCACAATTACACTAAACACCCATCAAAACATCCACACCCAAGGCAATTGGAGATTAGCCCATGGTTATAGAAGAGAATCTCATGGCTACAACAACAAATAACATCAAACTCATAATAAAATAACAAGAGATTGAAGAAATTAAGAAAATACTAAATTGAATTGCAAAATAGAATAATATCACCTTGATCATGAGAATTTAGCTACAAACCGATGTAATAGATGATGCCCGATGATAATCGTAGCTTGATTCTAAATAATAACCACTATTCTATCTAATCTAATGAAGAATCTAAACTAAAAATGAAGAACACCTACAACTATGTGAATGTGCGTGAAGAAAGCTTGTAAAAGGAGTAAAACTCCCTTTAAAACTCAAATTTGGTCTATTTATAGTTGGGGTAGAAGTCTTGAATTAATTTTGCAATTAGGCCCTTGAAATATGGAGAAAATGGGCCAAAACCCTCGAAAATGGGTCCACCTGGCCGGGTGGGTAAGTGGCGTGGCCGAGAGGACAAGTTGGGTGCACGAAATGGGCTGGAACAGGTGGCCCGGCTGGGCCAAAACTTCGTAAGTTGATTTTGGCCAAAAATACGCGCAGGGGGTGAACTTATCAAAAAGGTGGGTGCAGATCACTGACCGGGCGGGTCGGCCCGGTCGGGCTGATACTTCGGCCCATGATTTTGTCCTCTGTCTTCGTTCCTTCATATCTCGAGCTTCCGACCTCCGATTGACTTGATTCTTTTTTCCATTCCACTCCATTTTTCGAGACTAATCCAATGGTGCAATCACCTCTTCATTCCAGGGAGTGAAAATGTTGATTGAACACTCATTTTTACGATTTTAATGCCTAATTCACCTCGTATTCCTACAAAACGAGCTCAAACACCTTTCTCAATCAAATCAAGCATATTAGTGTGAAAATGCATGAAAACCCCTCAAAGTTTATCACTAAAACACATGAAATCTTATGCAATTTACAACCGAATCAATCTCACCTTCAAGGGAAATGCTCTAACCCACCTTAGTGGCAATTGCAGCCACGAAAAATCCCCTAAAAGTTCTAAAGACCGCTCTTGCCTGAAAATTACCCGGGGAAGAAGAAGCATTATCGCCCGGTCAAAGTCTCATGTGCACTCAAGTACACGGTGTACTTGAGTGGACCTTGACTGGTCAACTGTTGACCAGTCAACGGTCAAATTGTGACTTTTTTTTATTTTTTATTTTTTTTTTCAATTTTTTTTTTGAAAAAGTGTATGTTAGTATATTGAAAAGTGCATCTTTGTTTTTTTAATGAAAAATGTATGTTACTATATTGAAAAGTGCAACATTGTTTTTAATGAAAAATGTATGTTATTATAACCGAAAAGTGTATGATTTTATAACTGAAAAGAGTATGATCTATTAATGAAGAATGTAAGTTATATATTAATGAAAATTGTGTGTTATTATAACTAAAAAGTGTATGTTATTATAACTGAAAAATGTATGTTCTATTAATGAAAAATGTAAGTTATATATTAATGAAAAGTGTATGTTATTATAACTGAAAAGTGTATGTTAATATAGCTGAAAATATTATTGAAAAATATAAATTCTCTCGAAAAAAAAATTGAAAAAAAAATCAAAGTTTTGACTAGTCAAAGTTCACTAAAGTACACCGTGTACTTGAGTGCACAAGAGACTCACCCTATCGTCCATCGTCCGTGTTAATATGACTCATAATGTAATAGGATTTTTATATATTAAACTAACGGACTCAAAAGTCAAACCCTATGCTATTTTGAATAATTGGATCGGACCATTAATTACTCCACAATAAGTGATGTCCTACCCGTAAAAAAAAAATGTTTATGTGTAGGCAGTCGGCATTGATGTCCAATGGGCAATGGATGGATGACGTCCATAACCATTAATCGAGGAGGATGCAAAAAATTACACTTTCTTTTTTCTTTTAGATTATAAAAATTAAAAAGGTAAACCCACATGAAGTAATGACCGAGGAAGTTTGAAACTATAAATTATTTTTCATAATTTTATTTACGAATGAATTATCATTTAGAGTGTTTACTTATATGATGGAGAGTGGAGAGTGGAGAGAGGTGAGGAGAGAGAAAGGGAGGGTAGTTCCTAACCGTCGTAAGGCATTTCCCGAGCGACCCCCGGTGAGGCAGCATACCCCCACCCATAGGCTTAACCCTAGCCGTCTTAGGATCCCAGGTAGATCGGTGTTGGACAGAGGTGACAGACGACAGTGGAGTTCTATTCGAGACCCTAAGGAACATACGCATATCAGCAACTCAAGCGGGGTGGAGGTGGTCACTTTTTTCTTCAAAAACTATCCGGAGGATTGCGATATAGAGACCTTGGCCAGCCTGCTGAGTGTAGTTGGAGAAATAAGGGACATTTACTGCCCAAATAGGAGGGATAAGGAAGGGAAGTTGTTTGGCTTCATCAGGTTCGTCAAGAACCAGAACGAGAAATGGTTCCTGAGGAAACTAAACAATACCTGGATTGGGAGTTACAAACTCCGAGCCTATCTGCCTAGATACAGTCGGCCAGGCGAAAAGACGGAGGGAAATAGAACAGGCGAAACATCGAGGGGGAGGGCACACAAGACCTATGTTATTCCGAATAGCAACATCACTGGGAAGGCGTCCTATGCGGAGAAAGTTGGCAAGAGCCGAACCGAAAGTAACCCTAGGCCAGACGGGGCGATACATGTTGACGGGGAACCGTTTTCCCACCCCATCGCCGGAACAACTCAATTCAAAACCACCGACGCTGAATCTGACTGGCTGAAAGAATGCTACACAGGCTTTTTGAAGCGTGAGTTTAGATGGGAGGAACATGGGGAGGAGATCCACAGTGAGTGTGCAGGAAAGCTAAAGATAAGACATATGGGAGGACAACTCATCCTGATTCAGAGTTTGGATACCAAAAGCACGAAGGAAGTGCTTGAGGGCTTCGACGAATGGGTGACGTTCTGGCTGGACTGGACGAACCCATTGAGGAATATCGATGTGAATCAGTCAAGATATGTCTGGACAAGATGGTATGAGATTCCCCTACATGCATGGTCTTACAGGTTTTTCACACTGATATGTGCAAATGTTGGGCTATTCATTCGAATGGACAAAGCAACCGAGGGTAAGGAAAGTTTTAAGTTTGTCAGAATAAGGGTATCTATGGGCATGGAATACATCAACAAAAAGCTTTAGGTGTATATTGACGGGGTGGCTTTCCCCATTCACGTGGTTGAAGAAATGGTATGTTCGTGCCCCCAATCACCTCCTAGCGAAACTGACCCTTTTTCATCGGAGTCTGACTCCCTGTGGTCGGACGATGGAGCAGAATCTGATAACTCCGGTGAAGCCGCTATCCTGGAGATAGGCGATGATCGATCAGCGTCGATTGGTTTCCCAAGTTCCGAGCCCCCGGGGAACACCCTTCTTGGGACCGACACCAGCGATCATTCAATGGCGGCTGAATTGATTGCGGATGCCTCGATCCCACCCCCTGAGGCTCACGCAGGACAGGCGTCATTTACTCAAGGGCACGTGGACAGAGGAAAGTGGGAATCGGAAAGGACGGGTAACACTTGCGATCAGTATGAAGCGGGCACATCTGGGCCTTCAATTCAAATCCAGAGTAGCCAACCTAATGGTCCTGCAAATCAAGCCCAGAACTTTTTGGACAAGGATAAAATGAGAGTTGTGTGTGAAGGCCCACCTCACTTATTGGGCGAGCCAATTGCAGCAGGGCAGCCTCAGGCCATCAAAATTAGGAACCCAAACCCTAGTGACGCGGTAGACCCCCCCTTTTCCACGTGTGAGGTGGATTCTACTCCAAACTAGAGATGCCCACCAAAATCGATCCAGATAGAGGAAAGTACCCCTTCGCCTCAACCTACCTCAGGCTCTAGAGAAAACTACATCGCAGGCCATTCCCATCCAAAGGCACCACTGCCGCCTCGCCAACCTAAAAACATAAATAAAAAGGAAAAGAGGAAATGGAAGGCTCGTGAGAGGAGCAGAGAAAAGAAAGAGTGGCCGAATTTTTTAAATGACATCATTTCAGAAGAAGATATTGCGGAGTTTGAGAGCGATATGCGATACAAAAAGCATCGCGAGCCCGGAGCCCAGGTCCCGGAGAAGATTAGTGAGGAGGCCCGACGAATCTGGGAATTTGGAAAGGCGATAGGGCTATGCCGTAGAGGTGGTGACGAGGCTATTATTAAGAGTCTAAGCGAAATTGAAGGAAACGGTGCTGGATGTGGCGAAATGGGCAAGGAGATTTTGGCAGAGGTTAACTCATGAAGATCCTCTCCTTTAACGTAAGAGGACTGGGGAGCAAGGCGAAAAGAGCTAAACTAAGAGAGTTAATTAGGAAACATAAAATCGATTACTGCTGCATCCAAGAGACTAAGCTCGAAAAGATCAACGGAAGCTTGTGCGAACAGATATGGGGCGGTGGGAATTTCGACTGGGCCGCAAGGGAATCAGATGGAAGGGCAGGAGGGATGTTATCCATATGGGATTCTGACAAATTCACCTGCACGAGTAAGGGGCATATGCAGGATGGTGTGATAGTAAATGGGTTTTGGGGTGAGAATCAGAGTAATGTATGCATAGTTAACATTTATGCACCTTGTGTGGGCAGCGAGAAACGTGACCTCTGGGACCGACTGGGGTTTATTGCAACACAAAATGTGGGGTGTGGCTTATGCTTGATTGGAGATTTTAACTCCATCAGGTACAGTGGTGAAAGGGTGGGCAGAAATCAGAATCAGAGTCAAGGAGAAATAATGTGGTTCGACGACTTCATCACTCAAGCACAACTTATAGACTTGCCTCTACATGGGAGAAAGTTTTCGTGGTACAAACCGGACGGGTCTTGCAAGAGCAGGATAGATAAGACGCTGGTCAATGAGACATGGCTGCAATCAATGCCACTCATGAATCTAAAAGGCCTCCCGAGATCAATATCCGTCCATTGCCCCCTGGTTCTGGAGTCGACGGACATCGATTGGGGTCCAAAACCCTTCAGGTTCATAAATGCTTGGGTCTCCCACCTAGATTTTAAGACCTTCGTCGAGGAAACTTGGAGGAAACACCAGTTCAACGGATGGGGTGGTTACGTTCTTAAAGAAAAACTGAAAGCTCTAAAGACAGAACTGAAAATGTGGAACACCTCAGTGTTCGGTAAGATTGACGGGAACATTGAAAATCTTAGACGTGAAATTCAGGAAACAGATGTGATAGATGATTCTTTTGGGTTGGAAGAAACGGAGGTCATAAGGAGGAAGGAGGCACAAGCCGAGCTATTGAAATCCATGAGTCTGAGGAACAGCCTACTGGTGCAAAAAGTAAAAATTCGGTGGCTAAAGGAGGGTGACGTTAATTCGTCTTTCTTTCACAGAGTCATTAACTATCAGAGGAAGAAAAGAGAGATGATCGGAATCCAAATTAACGACCAGTGGTTTGAAGACGTCACAGCAGTCAAAAGAGAGGTTAGCAGTTTTTTCAATAATCATTTCAGTGCCTCGCGCAGGGTAAGACCTATTGTGGGGGATAATTTCATAGATAAGAGGGTCTCACAGGAAGAGAACGACATGTTGATTGCCCCTTTTAGTGAGATGGAAATTCGAGAGGCAGTGTGGAATTGTAGTAGCTCAAAAAGTCCCGGGCCGGACGGATTTAATTTCAAATTCTTAAAGGTTTGCTGGGACATTGTGAAAGGAGATTTTGTGAAAATGCTACAGGATTTTCACACTCATGGGAAGCTGGTTAGAGGTCTGAATCCGTCCTATATCGTACTCGTACCAAAGGAAGAAGCGGTCGTTTCGATACATGATTACCGTCCCATCTCCCTGATCGGCTGTATTTATGAAGTCTTAGCAAAGATCTTGGCGAGGAGGCTGAGTAGGTGATGGACAACCTGATATCGGAAAACCAGAGTGCATTTGTGGGCAATAGGTATATACTAGATGGCGTTGTGATTCTGAACGAGGCTATCGAGAAGGCCAAGAGAAGGAAGGTTGAGAGACTATTTTTCAAAATAGATTTCGCGAAAGCATATGATTCAGTGGACTGGGGCTTCCTAGACCATATGATGGAGAAATTTGATTTTAGTGATAAATGGAGAAAATGGATAAGAGAGTGTGTTTCGTCCGCAACAGCAACATTATTGATAAATGGCAGCCCGTGCACGAAATTCAAGCTGGGTAGAGGACTCCGTCAGGGAGACCCCCTATCCTCGCTCCTATATCTTCTGGTAGCTGAGGGCTTAAGTATGCTAATTTCCCTGGCCTCGTCTAGCGGACATTTCGAGGCAGCCGAGCTCGGGGGAGAAAGGATGAAGTTATCACATTTACAGCACGCAGACGATACAATTCTGATTAGGAAAGCAAACCGCAGCAATGTTTGGGCCATGAAAGGTATTCTCCGAAATTTTGAACTCCTCTCAGGCCTTAAGGTGAACTACGATAAATGCTGCTTATATGGCGTAAACATCGAGAGTCGTACAATTGAGGACATGACAGAATTTCTGGGTTGTACGACTGGTTCAATGCCAATCAAGTTTTTGGGGGTCAAGGTGGGAGCAAAGACCAGATCAGCTGCATTGTGGGAGGACTTGATTCAGCGCATGAAAAGAAAGTCGAGTGCTTGGAAGGGCAAGAAGGTTTCCTTGGGGGGAAGGATATCTTTACTGAAGTCTGCACTAATGTCGATACCGATCTACCAACTATCCTTTAACATTTTACCTCAGAGTGTGATTAAATCCTTAACTTCTTTATGTTGCAGGTTTTTGTGGGGGGGGGGGGGGGGGGACGAGTGTAACAGGAAAATGGCATGGGTGAAATGGGAGCAAATCTGTAGGTCTAGAAGGGAAGGGGGGCTTGGGGTACGGAATTTCAAATGGTTTAATGTGGTTTTGATAGGTAAATGGATGTGGCGTTATTTGACGGGTAGGGATAGCTTATGGGTGAGCGCCATTAATGCTTTACACGGGAAAATCGAGGTAGGAAGTGAGGGCATTTTCGTGAGTCAATGATTCACGTGTTATACAACACTAAAATAAACAACCGCAAGTGTACGACGTCTATCGTAGCGTGATAAGCACGAGGTCGATCCCACATGGAGGTATAACGTAAAAATGTAGTTTGTTAACGTAGTTCTATTTAGACGTGATCGATAAATTGAAAGTGGTGAATTACCCTAAATTACCTATCAAGTTGTCACAAATAAGCAATAAAGAGTAATGTAAAGAAATCGATCGAATACCATGAAAATCAAGAAACGAAAGTAAAACGAATGAAAACTCAAAGAGAGAAGGTGGGTTCCAAGGCAATTGTGACACTTAGATATCCGTTTATGAATTTTAACTCGTTTAAATGGCCATTAAGGTTGTCTTCATATAGGGTGATCACACAAGAAGAATTAATCGATCTCGCGATACAACTAATCCAAAAGCGCATGCAACATAGGCTCGTATCTCTACATCACAAACGTTACACTGCCTAAAATAGCCCCTAAGATCATTCAATTCCCTCTCCGATAATTAATCCTCTCTCGAGATCATAATAATATCGAGTTGCATGCTTGCATACGATTAATGGAATAAATCTTTCAATTTTATCCCAATTAACAATGAATTAAGCAAATCATCATGGCCAATAACAACATGCTTTAAAATGGATAATTAAGCATACAAATAAGAGACAATCACCAATTAAAACAAGAAATTAATCATAAACTTCAATCCAAGTATTTACAATGCCTTAGAACCACAAATTGTTTAGCCAACAACTAGCATAATGAAAATACAAAATCCAAATGTAAAAACTAAATAAAAAGAAAGAGAACAAGGAAGCTTAGTCTAGAATGTGGTAGAAGATGAAATTTGCAAGCTATTGCATCCTCTCTTGCTTGAATTGATGGAGAATTGAGAGAGATATGGCCAAAACACCTTGAATTGTGTGTTACTATGTGTGGGAATTGAAGAATTGGGTGAAAGTGTCTTGGATTTCAAGAAAGAGGGCTTATATAGTGTTGGGATAGGGTTTGGATGCCAAAATTGCAAGTTGGTCCCTCAAAAATGGAGAAAATGGCCAAAAACCCCCGAGAATGATGTCACCCGGCCGGGTGGGTTCCACCCGGGCATCCCACCCGGCCAAAACACGAAAGTCCCTCTTCTTTGGCCTTGCTCGGGTTGAATCCACCCGGCCGGGTGGGTTTCACCCGGGCCAAATACGAACATCCTCATAATCTGCCCTTGCCCGGGTAGAATCCACCCGGCCGGGTGGGTTTCACCCGGGCGAAATACGAAAGTCCCTCAAATATGGCCTAGGCCGAGCTGAAGCTACCCGCCCGGGTCGATTCTACCCGGGCATGCTTTTTCGTCTCTTCGTATTTCGAGCTTCCGATCTTCGATTGACTCGATTCTTTTTTTCATTCCACTCCGTTTTTCAAGTCGGATCCAATGATGTACTCCTCTCTTTGGTCCAGTTAAGTATGGTTGGTGTTTTGCTCCAAATTCCATCGTATTTCCTACAAAATCGACAAAACACAACCTTTCTCTCATTTCGGCTTAAACAATCATATTCAATGCATAATTCAATGAAATCCACATCAAAACATGCTTCACATGTGCTCCTAAAATGTATAAATTCCACCCGAATCAAACCCCCCCAAACTTAAAATGTTGTTTGTCCTCAAACAACTAAGCACTTAAAGCAATGAGGGTGGAATGATCACAATAAAATATTCAATGTAATTCACACATGCAAAGTAAGATGTAATGATATCTCTTTCTCAAAGTGCATTTCTCAATGAAGGTCATAGGCTCATTATTGCAATTCACACTCATGAATCAAGGAATGCACAAACACACAACACATTGTGAATGGGAAACATAATCCAAATGCTCAAGTCCTCTACTCACATGACAAAGTGTTTCTCTCAAACACACAAACAAATTGAGGATATTAATGCACTCATCAACCAAGTTATGCTATGCAATCACCATATGCTTGCCCAACTTCTACTTTCTACAACACTCAAATGCTCAACAATGTGATCAATAGGACTTTATCAAGGATGTAACATTGGCTCTTTGGACAAGGTAGGATGAATTTGAGAATTGTGACTCTTCTAGTGGAGGATAAAGCTTGTTGTTTTACAATTTGTGCTCTCACTTTCAAAGCTTACAAACTCCATCCTCACTTTTCCTTTTTCTTTCTTTTTCAAGCATTCATCACCCCATCTTTTTGAACCATTTTTCTTTTCAAGCTTTTGGGGCTCTTTGTCCCTCTTTTCTTTTCCCTTAATTTTCTTTTCATCTTTCTCTTTTTCTTTCAACTTTTCCACTTTCTCCTTTCACCAAAGCTATTCATTCAAGCACATGTTTTTCCACTTTGTTTTTAATCCCCCACTAGATATAGGTATCAAAGGCTAAAAAAGGTTAAGTGGTTAACATTGTAGTTTGCCAAGAAAATGAGGAATTAAGCTCAAGGGGCTAACTACGGAAGATTACTTCGGTTTTGGGAAATTTTGGCTAAGTGACTCTTTTTAGAACAAGATGGCCTATATCACATCACAAAGTTTCACACAATCATGCTTTCAAACAAGAACTTAGGCAAATTCTAGAATCACTAGCAATAACCTAGTCCACTCTCAAATGAATTAAACCGGATTACATGCTCGATTTAAGGCTCAATTCTCACCGGTTTATTCAATAGAACTCTCACATTCATCAAATGTTCCCAAACAACAACACATCATGCATCCATGCTATCAAAGCTCACAAATATGAACACAACATGATACTATTCTCCAACACCAATCATGCATACATTCAAAGCAAATAGACATCACCACAACTACTCAACAATGGATTCCAATGACTATTCATGCTCACATTTCACCAAAGATCCACTACCCAACATATGATCAAAACCAACTTAAACAATATAATCATGTGAAAGCCAAATGTGCGCCGGTGCAAAATGTGACACAAGTAGAATGACGAACCGGTGTAAGGGTAACAACTAGTAGAAAAATAAAAGAAAAAAAACTCCCCCAAACTTAGAATTTTACTATGTATAAATTCTAAGTTTGGGGCTACAAGTTGTTACCTCCTTCCTTGCACATCCAATGCTTCTTCAAAGATCACCATTGCAACACTTGCTTCCCCTCTCCAAAGTTGGTTTTGCTTCCTTCTCCATTCTTCAAGATATGATGTCCATAGTATTCTTCATCCATACCTACAAAATAAACTAAGCTATCACAACTAATAAAGCAATAAAAACATGAAAGCAATAAAACCTTGGGTTGCCTCCCAAGAAGCCCTATTTTTAACGTCCTATGCCGGACGGTTCTTCCTTGAGGGGAATATCAAGTCACCCCCCTGTCCTCCTTGCTCTTAACCTTCTTGGCCCATGCAACCTTCTTAAACCCATTGAAACACCTACTAGCTAGCCCATCCGACTCTTCAATCATGTCATAGGAAGTTGATGCCTCATTCACCCCAAGCTTGCACAAGTAGCTTTTCTTGATTTGGGGGAGTTTTTGAAGAAAACTCCCCCAAACTTGGCCTTCTTGCCCATCTTTAACTCATTCTCTTCCACTTGGGGGTCCTCTTTCACAAAATTGATCTTTGGTTCTTCTTCCACCTTATCTTCCATGGGAATTGGATAGTGATCTCCCATGGGGCTCCCATTTTCCCTATCTTCATCATTCCGGAGTTTGATAGTTCTAAACATGTCAATCGTAACTATCTCTTGGTTCATTCGAAGCTCCAACTCTCCATTCCTCATATCAATAATGGCTCCTCCGGTTGCCAAAAATGGCCTTCCCAATATCAATGAAATATTTTTGTCTTCCTCCATATCCAAAATCACAAAGTCTACCGGAAAGAGAAACTTGTCGATTTTGACCAATACATCCTCCGCTATACCCAAAGGGTATGTCATAGATCTATCCGCCAATTGGAGGTTCATTGTGGTTGGTGTGAGCTCTCCTAAACCAAGTTATTTAAAGAGGGACAAAGGCATAAGGTTTATACTAGCTCCCGAATCACATAAGACTCTTAGTGTACCTCCATCTCCAATGGTGCATGACAAAGTGAAGGATCCGGGATCCCTAAGCTTTGGAGGTAGCTTAGCTTGAATTATGGAGCTACATTGTTTGGTTAAGTGCACCGTCTCATACGCCTCCATTTCCCTCTTGCTTGACATTATTTCCTTCAAGAATTTGAAGTAATGTGGTATTTGTTCAAGAGCTTAGGCGAAGGGGATATTGATATGGAGCTTCTTGAACATCTCCGCAAACTTGACAAACTTGATATCCAAACTCTTCTTCTTCATCCGTTGAGGATATGGGAGAGGCACTACATTCTTGCCTTTGTTTTGTGGAGGTATTGCCTCCCCACTCTTCTTCTCCCCTTCTTTCTCTTCTTGCTTCTCTTTCACTAGGCCATCTCCTTTGTCAACACCCTCAGGTGCCATTACCACTTCCTTCTCTAATGGTATCTTGGGCCCTTCGTAGCTTGTCCCACTTCTTAACCTTATGGCTTTGCAATGCTCCTTGGGGTTAAGCTCCGTATTTGAAGGAAATTGACCCGGTGTATGTTGGCTTCCAATGGCATTAGAGAGTTGGCTCATTTGTTTCTCCATGGCCTTCATGTGGGTGGTCACATCTTTGATCATCTCTCCTTGTTCATCAAGCCTTTTCCAAGTCTTGGCCATATAACTCTTAGTCTTACCCATGAAGGCACCAAACATGTCTTCCAATGAAGGTTTTGATGAAGACTCCACAATTGCTCCATCTCTCACATTGAAATTCGGAGGTGGTATGATGGCATTCCTTGTGTTTGCATAGGAAAAATTCTCATGTTGCCTCAACCCGGGGTGGTAATGATTCGGATTATGAGGGCTTTGCCTCTCATTCCAACCTTTTTCTCGAAATTGACGGTCCCTTTGATAATTCATATAGTGGGCCTCTTCATATTGATCGTCACTCAGTCCCACTAATGACTTGGCCGCCATCAACGAAGTCAATTTATCCATTTTGTTGGATAGAGTAGCAAAATCCTCCGATTTTCTAGCAAAAGCAACTTTTCGGGCTTGCCTTCTCTCGGATGGCCATTGGTTCCCGTTCTTTGCCATCTCCTCCAAGAACACATAACCCTCATCCTTCATCTTTCCCAACAAAGACCCTCCACCGGCCGAGGCGTCTACCATCCCTCTTGTACGGTGATCCATCCCGTTGTAGAAATAACATATCAATTGATCTCTTGAGAACCCGTGTTGAGGACAACTTCTTATAAGATCTTTGAATCGCTCCCATGCCTCGGCTAGTGATTCATCCTCATCTTGTCGGAATGAAGATATTTCCCCCCGTATTTGAATGGTTTTTCTTGGGGGAAAATACTTCATTAGGAAAGCATCCACCAAATCATTCCAATTCTCTATCGTCCTTAGATCAAGAGACATGTACCATTGTTTTGCACGATCACGAAGTGAGAAGGGGAACAATTGAAGACGAATGTAGTCTTGAGGAACTCGGTTTATCTTCACCGTCCCACTTATCTCCAAGAATTGAGATAAATGGAGGTTGGGATCTTCCTTCGACAACCCTCAGAATTGGTTATTTTGGACCATCATGATCAACGCCGGATTGAGCTCAAAGTTATGAGCGTCAACGGGTTCCCGACCCGCTCCTCCATAAGGTCTTGGTATGGGACGGAAGTGATCTCTCAAGACCCTTTGATTCCCAATCTCCTCATTGTGGACATTCTCTTCAACCCTCCGGTTGAGGTTATCTCTCACAACCCCTTGTGGTCGGTTACCACCATTTCCATTTGGCTCTACTACGCCTCCAACATCCTCTTGGTTCCTTTCTTCATCCACAATCGGGTTATCCCTTCGATTCATCTCTTCCAATTCAATCCTTCTTCTTTCGGCGTTCCTTCTTCGACAATTGGCTTCGATCTCCGGATCTAGGGGCACTACTTCTTGATGATTCCTCCTAGATCGTGTGATCATAAACCATATCTATCAAAGGATCAAACGAAAGTTAGAATCGCAAGTAAGCTCAATAATAGCAAACACAAATATTTTTGGATTTTTGAGAATAAGGAAAACAAGTAAAATGTCTAAACTAAAACTCTATTAACCTACACTCTAGAGCTATAAAAACCTCCCCGGCAGCGGCGCCATAAACTTGATTCACGTGTTATACAACACTAAAATAAACAACCGCAAGTGTACGACGTCTATCGTAGCGTGATAACCACGAGGTCGATCCCACAAGGAGGTATATCGTAAAAATGTAGTTTGTTAACGTAGTTCTATTTAGACGTGATCGATAAATTGAAAGTGGTGAATTACCCTAAATTACCTACCAAGTTGTCACAAATAAGCAATAAAGAGTAATGTAAAGAAATCGATCGAATACCATGCAAATCAAGAAACAAAAGTAAAACGAATGAAAACTCAAAGAGAGAAGGTGGGTTCCAAGGCAATTGTGACACTTAGATATCCGTTTATGAATTTTAACTCGTTTAAATGGCCATTAAGGTTGTCTTCATATAGGGTGATCACACAAGAAGAATTAATCGATCTCTCGATACAACTAATCCAAAAGCGCATGCAACATAGGCTCGTATCTCTACATCACAAACGTTACACCGCCTAAAATAGCCCCTAAGATCATTCAATTCCCTCTCCGATAATTAATCCTCTCTCGAGATCATAATAATATCGAGTTCCATGCTTGCATACGATTAATGGAATAAATCTTTCCATATTATCCCAATTAACAATGAATTAAGCAAATCATCATGGCCAATAACAACATGCTTTACAATGGATAATTAAGCATACAAATAAGAGACAATCACCAATTAAAACAAGAAATTAATCATAAACTTCAATCCAAGTATTTACAATGCCTTAGAACCACAAATTGTTTAGCCAACAACTAGCATAATGAAAATACAAAATCCAAATGTAAAAACTAAATAAAAAGAAAGAGAACAAGGAAGCTTAGTCTAAAATGTGGTAGAAGATGAAATTTGCAAGCTATTGCATCCTCTCTTGCTTGAATTGATGGAGAATTGAGAGAGATATGGCCAAAACACCTTGAATTGTGTGTTACTATGTGTGGGAATTGAAGAATTGGGTGAAAGTGTCTTGGATTTCAAGAAAGAGGGCTTATATAGTGTTGGGATAGGGTTTGGATGCCAAAATTGCAAGTTGGTCCCTCAAAAATGGAGAAAATGGCCAAAAACCCCCGAGAATGATGTCACCCGGCCGGGTGGGTTCCACCCGGGCATCCCACCCGGCCAAAACACGAAAGTCCCTCTTCTTTGGCCTTGCCCGGGTTGAATCCACCCGGCCGGGTGGGTTTCACCCGGGCCAAATACGAACATCCTCATAATCTGCCCTTGCCCGGGTAGAATCCACCCGGGCGAAATACGAAAGTCCCTCAAATATGGCCTAGGCCTAGCTGAAGCTACCCGCCCGGGTGGGTTTTACCCGACCGGGTGATGTCTACCCGCCCGGGTCGATTCTACCCGGGCATGCTTTTTCATCTCTTCGTATCTCGAGCTTCCGACCTCCGATTGACTCGATTCTTTTTTTCATTCCACTCCGTTTTTCAAGCCGGATCCAATGATGTACTCCTCTCTTTGGTCCAGTGAAGTATGGTTGGTGTTTTGCTCCAAATTCCATCGTATTTCCTACAAAATCGACAAAACACAACCTTTCTCTCATTTCGGCTTAAACAATCATATTCAATGCATAATTCAATGAAATCCACATCAAAACATGCTTCACATGTGCTCCTAAAACGTGTAAATTCCACCCGAATCAGTCAATATAACAGAATTGGATCACGATGGTGGAGGGACGTGGTGTAGAGTGTATCGGGGCAGAAAGGGGGGTGGTTTTGGAAGAACCTAGAATTGTCATTGGGAAACGGGGAGGGTACCAAATTCTTTTCTGGGCTATGGACGGAGGGGGGGGGGGGGGCTGCACTTAAGATTTCTTTTCCTAGGCTTTACGGCTTAAGTGTAACAAAGGAGGCAAATATTAGTGAATTAGGATCTTGGGTAGATGGGGTGTGGAATTGGGAATGGAGCTGGAGGAGAACACTGTTAGACAGAGAAAACGATATGGTAAATCATCTAACTAATTTCGTGAACAGGTCTAGACTACGAGAGGGTGTTCCGGACGGATGGCGCTAGAAAGGGGGCGGAGGAGGCACCTTCATAGTCAAAGAAGCTTACGAGTTGCTGGCCAAAGCTTTAGTGACAGTCCAGGCGTCGCGAATTGAGGGAATAAGGTATGCTGATATATGGAGCAAAATAGTACCAGTCAAGGCAGCAGCTATGTGTTGGAGACTATTACAAAACAGATTACCAACCAGAGATAATCAAGCGAGAAGGAAGATCCTACAAACGGTAGAAGAAACTCTGTGTCCTCTATGCGGCGATGAAGCGGAAACGATATCACACATATTTCTCAGCTGCAAGGCAACTTACGCTATTTGGCAGGAGAGTTACAAGTGGATTAATGTAGTCATGCCGCTGCACAATCGGGTTCACGAGCATTTCTTAGCTCATTCGGGAATTCTCAAAGGGTCCAAAGGTCGCATGAGAGCAATAGGGATGTGGATATGTATCGTATGGGTGATATGGAGATGGCGAAACAAAAGAATTTTCGAGAACCTGAATTGGGAGGCAAGGAAAGTATCCGACGAGATTAAAGGCCGAATGTGGAGCTGGTTTAGCTGTCTCGACATCAGCATGAAGCATACTCATTTTGCAGAATGGTCCAAGGAGCCTATACTATACTTGGAGGACTGAATTGGTAAGGGACAGAAGGAGTAGAATTATTTCATCTTTGTGCTATGTTTTTCTTTAATCTACTATGGTATAGCTTGTACCAAGTTATTGTTTCTAAACCTCTTTTCTGGAATAAAATTCTTTCTTGCCTGATCAAAAAAAAAAAGTGTTTACTTATAAAATAAAATATTTGATAAAATGGTGATGGGGAGGAGAGAAGTTGATTGGTTGGATGGATACATCCATGGGAGATGCTCTTAATATATTATTAGGGCACGGTTATATGTACACACAGATCTATTGAGGACACCCACCAAATATTTTTTTCATCCTAAATGACATGTAAATTTTTTTTTAAAAAAGTGTAGATGAGTACACACATCAATACTATTTCAAGCCAAAATCATCTCATCCCCACCGTCACCATCAAAACAACCACCATAACCAAGAACGGAGCCACGTTGGGCCCAGAGGGGCCCAGTGGCCCCCACCTATTTTTATATATATATATATATATATATGATAATTTTTTAAAATAATTATATGTATTGTTTTAGTAATAATTATTTCTATTATATATATATATATAAATATAAATGAAAATAAAACTATTATTTTCATTTTAAGTACTACATATTAAGTTTAGACGGAACAAAAAATAAATGCTTGTATACATAGGTTGGAAGGAAGGAATTTTTTTTCTTTTTTCATGTATTTTCTTATTAAATTTGTTTCATAATTCTTTAATTTTTTAAAAATAGAGTCAATGGATTGATGGTGCATTTGAGATTATTGTCTAAATTTTTGCTAAGACTTACCAAAATGTCCTTAAAATTGAACAATATTATTGATGTTTTTAAAAAATTATTAGTTTAGTGATTTAAAAATTTTGTACATTTATATTTGACATATTATATTGTATGAAACATAGAATATTGTAACACATTAATGTAGCTTCATTTTGAGTTGAAACTACCAAAACTTCTTACAAAACTTAATTGTTCGATTTAATTTAATGAAATGAAATGTATTGACAATTTTATCATGAGAAATTTTAATGAGTATAAGTACATATTATTTTATCTTTAAAGTAATGTTAATCGGGCCCCCAGTCGAGATTTTCTAGCTCCGTCACTGACCATAACATCAAAACAAATCTTTCAATTAAAAAAAAAAAACTCTTAAAAAACAAAAAAAAAAAAACATTGGACACAAATTAAATGTTCTAAAAAAAGGAAAAAAATTACATGTTCGAAAAAAATATCGAATACAAGAAAAATTTCGAAAAAAGTAACTGACGTCGGCAACGGGGACGGACCCAGGATGAGTACTTAAGAGGGCCAACAATAAAATTTTAAAGCAATCAATTTATAATATACACTTATAACAAGCCCATATATAATCTATTAATTATCATATTTTTTTTAGAATATAACATTAAACTTACAAAATATTATTAAAAGTATTGCTCCATGGATACATGCCCTTCTAACGCTTGTTAATGAGATACTTCCATATTGGTAGTTATAATCTTGGGTCACGTTTTAATGATTGATCGTCAATAATTTTATCGGAAGACTTTCATTATTTTCTATATATTTGATTGAGATGCTTGAATATTTTTATTCTTTCTTCCAAAGAAAAAATCTATTATCCGTAACTATTTCATCTACGAAATAATCATCAAATACAATTTAACTAATTCTTAACCAACAATTAGTTATATGATTCTTGTTTATCTTTAACCTAGAAAATAAATTCTATAAATACATCAATTAATAATTGAAGGTTTAATTTTAAATTAAAGGCTAATTATGAATTAAATATTTGGAGAATTGAATAATAATTAAAATAATAAATTAACAAATAACAAATAAAATAAATAATATATAAATATAAATTACAATTAACGTGAGTGCAAATTTGATTTGAAAGAAAAGGAAATAAATTAGCATATGAATATATTGGGCCTGAAAACAAAATTAAGCAATTAACTACTTTAGTTAGTTTATTATTTGGGGGAAGCCCACCAAAAAAAACTACCACACTAATACATATATACACCTTGATTCCTAAAATTTAGGGGGGCCATGGCCCTAGAGAGAGGGTGGGAATAGGCAGGCAAGAGTCGACCGAAAATTCTCCCGTCGACAATGAATTGTCGACCAAAAATAATTCGGTCGACTTTGATTTATCGACCAATTTTGTTTTAAAAAAAAATTAAATTTTCGTTAATATTGAGTCGACCAAAAATAGTCTCGTCGACAACCATTTGTCGATGAGAGTGTTTTTGGTCGATTCAATATTTTTGAAAAAAAAACCCTGGAGAAAACGCATGGGCGGCGCGGCCAACGAGAGGGTGGGGAGGGGGCACGGCGGGTGGGCGGCGCGGGCGGATTTAGGTGGTTAGTTGCAGAAACGAAAAAAAAGAAAAGAAAAAGAAGATGATGTGGGGGCATCTTGCTGCGTACGGCGGCGGGGCAGATCTGTTGCGGGGGCTTGTTGGCGGCGGTGCGGTGAGGGGCTGGGAGGCGCAGGCACTGGGGAAGAAGATGAGGGCGGCGGCGACGAGAAGAAGATGAGGCGGTGAGGGGCTGCGCTAGACGAGAAACGAGGGAGGAGGGCGCCGGCGCTCGACGATGGGTGACAGATGAGAAGAAAGAAAGAGAAGTATGAGAAGAAGATAAGAAAAATTAGGGTTAGGATTATAAGGGGTATCTATAATATTTTATTAAGGGGTAAAATTGGTATTTTATATATATTTTGAATTAATAAAAAGGAAGGGGGAGTGTATTAAACAAAGCTGGATGGGTATATAACCCATCCCATTTGGATTTATATGCAGGCCCAAATTGAATTCGAGGCTCTTTACATTACAAATTACATTTACAATCATTCACCAAAACCAAAAAAATGACAATAATAATAATAATAACAACAAAAGAGTGGTGTAAAAACGGTAGACTAATCTATCTAACTGATCCTAGAAAAGTTTAGTAATGGCTCATTCGTTCGGAAAACATATGCTCCTGCAATCAACAACAACAAAAACAAAATCAAAATCAAAACGACAAAAAGAAAGACAAATTAGTTTGTTAAAATGAAAAATAAAATTACCCAGTGTAGGCATTAAAAGAGAGAGCGCAAGAATAGCAAGAAATTTGAGAGGAATTCCGGTCATTATCATATCCTTAATGTCAATATGACCCGTGGAGAAGCCGACAACATTGGAGGGCGTGGAGGTCGGCAGCAAGTACGAAAGCTGGGCCCCAATTGCACCGGGGACCATAAGCAGCAATGGGTGTCGATTCATTGTGTTTGCAATTTGAATGAGAATGGGAATGACCAGAGTGGTGGTGGAGTTGTTGGATGTGAACTCCGTGATGGCGGCGCTGATGACGCCCACCGCCGGAGCGATGGCCCAGTAGGGGGCGTTGTCGAGAAAGCCCAGCAGCTCCGAGAGGACGTCGGCCAGTCCGCTTGTACGGACGCCGTCGGCGATGGCGAATCCGGCGCCGAGGAGGAGTATGATGTTCCAGGGGAGTTTCTTGCATTTGTTCCAGTCCATTAGCTTCTCCCCCCTTTGCTTCTTGTTTGGGATTATGAATAATAGTGTTGCCATCATCACCTGTTCATCATAACTCTCAATAATACTAGTATATTACTCCTCAAATTACTACTAGTATTTCGTTTTCATTATGTCAAAATCAAAATTACTATACCGGCCAAATTCTTCAAAATTAAACATGATTTATGTATCGTTTTTCTATAACAAATGGGAGTACTCAATTAACTCATAACACCTACTAATATTTGAATCTAAATCCAGGCCTTATTTTTTTCTTTTATATAAACTCAACAATAATGTTTAAAAATGAATCATGCTAAATATTTTATAAATCTCTTACTTAGACGTCCTTTGCCATCATCACCTGTACGTGTTCATCTCAATAATTACTCCTCTAAATGATCGTTTTTATATAATAAATGGGACTTTTTTTTTTTTTTTTTAAGGTATAAATGGGACAGAATTAATGAAAACCAAATAATACTGTATTTTAATCGGAATCCAAGGCCTCATTTTTCTTAATTTTTTTATTTTATACAAACTCAGAGATAATACAATAATTTTTTAAAAATGAATCATGTAAAATAAAATTTTATTACGCAAAATTTTAAAAATAAAAAATTGACCCCTACAATTTTTTAAATTTTATGGACCTAAATCCATCAATTCATAGACCTTTTAGTTGTCAATTTATCATTGCGTGCTATGTTTATATATTGACATTATAAACTACTTCCCCGACCCACTTTTCTTTTATGGACTTAACACAATAAATTTTATAGGTGTATTATATTTTTGCATATTATTTTTTTATCTATTTCAATCACTATCCTTTCTATAATATATATATATATATATATATATATATATTATTTTATCATATATAAAATACCTAAAATATAAATATTATATTGAAATAATACCATATAAACTAGTGGTGAATGATTCTTACACTAGCAGTCCCATCGCCAGCTCGGCCATTGAACAGGGACCCCCAACCAGGGGTGTCATCTGTAATTTCTCTAGTCATCCACAACACTATCAAAATCTGTTATTCACAATCACAATTAATTAGTAATTCACCCTAAATCAATTATAAAAATTTAAGAAGCAATGTGTGACGCACCGAGAATACAGCTAGGACCATCTTTTCAGCAAAAGACATTGGACCTGTACCCACAAAAAAACATATAGTAATTTAATTATTAATAATGTAAAACAAACAACATTATTTATGAAAAGTGGGCCTACCAAGCAAATCAAGTTCCCTCTTCAAATGGGCCTTATCCAAGTAGGCAGATAGGGCTTGACTGGACCCCTTTCTGCAGTAGAACAAGCAAAGTATGGCCCACAAGAATATAAAAACAATGAGTGCAAGTGGAAACCCGAAGAAGAACCAGGTGCTGAAGCTGATGGGCCGGGCCTCAGGAAAATAACTCTTCCACATCCCAACCAATATGAGATTGACACCTGTCCCCGTTAGAGTGCTCATCCCTCCCACCGCCGCCCCGTACGTGACGCCCAGAACCACCGCCTTGCAGAATTTGGAGACGAGGTCCGGCTGTGCGGGCCCCGTCGGCAACCGTTGCAAGATTCCGGTAGCCACCGGCATCATCATGACGGCGGCCGCCACGTTGTGCATCCACATGCTGACGAATGCTGTGGTGCCACATATTCCCAGGAGGAGAAGTGGCGGGTTCAATGGTTCGCCACAAAATACAAGTGTTATCTGCAATTGGGCTCCATTTCCATATTTATCGATTATTGATTGACAGACTCACAAAAATAATATTCATGCATTATCACATAATTCTTGTTTTATTTCAATATTGAAATACCGACTATCAATTGCAACCTTATTAAGACACGTCCGAATGTCATATAGAAAAAAGACACAGGCCTATTTGAGTAATAAGAGATAAATTAATTTTTTTGGATAAAATAAATTGCATATTACTATATTTGAATAGACTAGATAAAATCTTAGACCGGCTAAGTCACAGGCGTGGCAGGGCTGCAACTATACATTATTAATTTATTCTTTGTACACCAATTTAAAAAAATAGTATTATATGCTTAATAAATTGTTGAGTAGAAAGAGATATAAAAAAAAAATGTACGGAGAAAAAAGTAAGAAAAAGAAAAAACAGAGAAAAACTTTTTAAAAAAAATTTAAAAGGATCAAAATAAGTAACTTTTGAAAGGATCACTTAATACTTTGTTCATAATATATACTATATATATATCAATCACCGTCTAACATTCTACTTCCGGATTACAGAGAGCAGCACCTTTAGTTTAGCTCTCAATAGAAAGACTAATTCGACCACACCTAATTTTCAATTTCAAATCATTTTCAATATGTCACGAATATCAAAAGACAATTATAAATCAAAATAAAATCATACGTAATAAATTAAAACTAATCCACGGTCTCATATTTTATTCAACATTCATTGTGTGCATGAATTAAACTTAATGCAAGTATTGTTTATTAATTTTAAAAAAGATAAAATAAATTTTAAGAGGTAGAATTGTCTTTTCCACCTCGATCAGTCTAATGAAATGTTTTTAATTAAGATGACTCGAGTTAGTACCAGAAAAGTAACAATTGAATTGGAATATTTAACATTAAAAAATGATGATTCTAATATCTACCTAAATTCTTAAAAAAAAAAAAAGGGGGGGGGGGGGGGGGGGGGGGGAGGATTGAGGGAGTTACGTACATTAAGGGCTAATCTCCTGTGTATGTTGTAATGTTCGACAGCAAGCGCGAGAATGAAACTCCCCAAAACAAGCGCAATCACATCGTCCATATAGGAATGGGCCACGTCATCGGCGGCGGAGATTCCGAAGAGCGGAAATAGGAAGAGCGGCGTCATCGAAGTAATCGGCATCGGCACCGCCTCCGTCATCCACCAGGCGAACATCCAGGCCAGAACGCCCAACATGTTCCGGCTGCTGGTGCCATCAAACTTCATCCAGATGCAGATCACGCCGCACAGCAACGGCCCCAGTAAGATGCAAAAATTGCCCACTGTGAAAATGGATTGTACCCATGAACCGAAGCTCTGCGGCCTCTGACTCGGGTCGTGTAGTGGAAGAAGCGGGGCTTTCGGCTCATCCTCGGCACCAGCGCTGTTCATTTTAATTTCAGGGGTGAAAAAAACACTAGTACTACTAGTATATTTATTAAATGGAAAGGCAAAAGGGATATACGCTTTTGCTTCTTTTTTAGATGATACGTGTAAATGAAAGGTGGCTTATATACTTCTTTTTCATTGCAACTGTAACCCCATGTGATGTATTTTTATTAGATTCAAATTTGGGTGGTTCGTACGTGCAATGTTTTATCTAATTTTGATTCAAATTTTTCAACCAGAAATATTTGTTTTTCGCTACAAAATATAAGACATTATCAAAGTTCAAAATTATTAGTTGTGTATTTAAGATGTACTATGGGCTATGGCTATATATGTATATAATTTTTTTTATAAAATTAAATTAAAATTACACCGATTATAAAATTTTGTATTTCTTAGTAAGAGAGTATATAAAATAAAAATCATTTTATACCACTAAAATATATATATATGGGTTACAAAAAGAAATCTTTTTGTATCCGAATTTATATTGCTGTGCAATTTATTTCTACTAAACCACATGACTTTCCAACCACTTTCTCCACTTGATTTCGTGATTTCATAATTATTTCCTGATTTATGTAACCACACCACTTAATTCATCACGCCTCTATTTTGTAATTTATATTATTTGAGGGCTAGTATATTTCATTAATCATGTTGTTTGGTGATTTGATGATTGGCTGTTTTAGGATTTTCGTGATGATCGATTTTTATAATTTATTTTGGGATTTTGATACAATTCCACAATTTATACGTTGTTATTTCGTGATAGAGGGACCCCGGGCATGGTTGGGGAGATAATGAGATTGAGGGTGGGTTTTAGTCTTTCAGATAATTAAATAAAATATGTTCAAAAAAAGATAATTAAATAAAGGTTTTTCCTCTTTCTAATTAATAAGAGAAACAGGATAAGAAAGATGTGTCACTGCTTGCAATATACCTTGAGAATTTCAATTACGGGTCATAATACTTATCCGATAATAATATGGTCAGGTTTGACTCTGTTTAATGGCGGCAATGAAATAAATTATTATAAAAATTTAGAGATCAAATTTGAATTAAAATTATACTATATCAATTAACATTAAAGTGTTAATTAAATACTGTAATAATTGTACTAGTAGTAAAGAAGACTCGATATATATATAGGTGATAATGACTACTAATAAAAGGCAATTAATTAATAAAATATCTGATTTGGTATCATGATATATATCACTCAAGATAGAATTTGGCATGATCAGATGGTTCTATTTAATAATTCATGAGTTTATGGACCCTCGTCTTCTTTTAAATATTATCGAAATACTGAAATAAAAATTTGATCTCATACAAAACTGTATCATCGATCAAATAGTAAATAAGATTAATTTTAGGATTTTCATGTATTTTCTTGTAATATATTGGTGTTTTTTTTTTTTTTTTTTGTAATTAATACATTAATTTAAGATGAATTATATACCAGATCAGTCAACTAATTAAACACAACTATATCTGTATAATATAAAATATTGCACTATTATGTAATAAAAACGTGAACAGATTAAACCAAAACAAATTAACAATATATTTATGGAATCATATCATATGTGGTATTTCACTTCATATTTTATTGACACGTATTATTTAGAGTGTGGACACATTGAAACATGAGAAAATAAACTTCTTTGTTTATAGTCAGGTAATTTTGAGGAAATGGAAAGATTGATTTTCACTAAGAATTAATTGCTCTAGATAAGTGACGCTTTGAGATTATTTTTATTGACATTTTATAGTTTTTAAACCACTTTCATTAAGGAGCCTTTGTCTCTAGTAAAATTTTAAAATTACTCAGCCATTTAACGATGTTTTTAATATTGGTCATCAAATCATTCGCAAACAAGTGTCCTCAATAAATCTCTCGTCATTTAGCGATAGATAATATGTCATATATAAACCCTTGCCATTCCAAGTGAATTTTGTAGTGCACTTTGCACTTTATTTTAAATTTGTAATACAAGTGCCCTTATAAGTATTAATATTGTGTGTTAATGATTTTATTTTTTGGGTGTCATTGTGTAGGCCTCACGACATAGCCATAAGGACATTTTTAACCTTACTAATCAAATTACATCAAATCGAAACATAATTGAGATGGCCCACGCCACATGGCATTCATGTTCCTTGGATTCTTCAAGGGCAAATAATAACGTGGCATGTTTAAGAGAGATTAAACGAATTATTAACAAGTGGCGGATTAATACATCTTAATCTCGAGAACTATCCGTCAGTATATATATTATAATCCCAAAGGTTTGGAACTCTGATTAATTGGACAGTTGGATTCAACAGAAATGATCAATTATTCAACAGCCATTTTTATATATTAGAATAATAGAAATGAGAGATGACATTCTTATAAGAGTAGTTTATTTATGAAAATTTAAATCTATGTAAGAACAGTAACACTACCCAACAACAAAACCGCACATGTATCAAAAATACTTTTAAACCGATCTCCTTTAAACATCACAATATTACAAAAAATGCCACTATTTTATTACACTAAAAAATAACTTTATTAGTAGTACTATTTATAAAATTAAAAAATCTTTACTATCCCACTTTATCTTACACAATATTAATAAACAATTCATTCATTAAAACCTATGTCCAATTAATTTATATATGTGTTAGAAAAATAATAATCCACTAGTTTATACTCCATATAATATATTAAAGAGTTTTTTTTTTTTTAAATATATTGAAGAGTATTAATATTGTTCAACATATAAATTAATATGGAGTATTTCTTTTATACGGGGTATTAATTAAGGCCTTGTATAAAATATTTTTTTTCGCAGAGTCAAAATCTGATCAAATTTGTGGGGTGTGTTTTTTTTTTGACAAGAATTTGTGGGGTGTGTTACATATATCTAAATACACACAATTTTTTCTCTACAAGAAAACCAAATACGTACGTTTGATGGATTTGTTCGAAAAATTACGAGAGTACGTTGAATTAGTACCATTTGATCATTATATATACTCAATTATTCCAACTAAAACATGGATGGTATGTTGACCTGTCAAGATGGGCCGACGGTACTGGGCGGGCCAAAACGGCAAAAGCCCGCTATTTGGCGGGGCGGGCCAAAACGGCAAAAGCCCGCTATTTGGCGGGGCGGGCCAACCCGTTTATTAGGCGGGCTACTAAAACCTCAACCCAACCCAAAAATAGGCGGGCCGCGAGTTTAGGCGGGCCAAATTTTTTTTTTTTAATAAAAATATTTATTAAATTCATCAAAAAGCATAAAAAATAAATTAAAATAATATACATATATAATATATACGGTATAAAATATGGTATTATGAGTACAGAAATTCAGAAAATGAAGAAAGAAGGAAAAAAATGGGGTAAATAACTAATAGAGTCATCTCACCCCCATCTTTTCTCTAATAGAACCTAGCATAATTTTTTTAATCTAATAAAGTTAAATTTTGAATTTTTTGTCAATTATGCCCTTCCACCATATTTTGAAATTTCGAATTTATAAAATACACAATTATTAGTCAACTAAACATCCAATCAATTCTTAAATGCAATTTCTCGAATTCCCGAAAATCTATCACCTTCTAAAATTTAAAAACTTTCCTAAAAGGTAGGTCTCTCCATTTATTTCGTTTAATTTTGTTAAGTTAAGGGATTCTGGAAATCTGCATTTCAACCCACATATATGCAGTGTCGAATGCATATTCATATGAACTTGTAACCTTCCACCATATTTTGAAATTTCGAATTTATAAAATACACAATTATTAGTCAACTAAACATTCAATCAATTCTTAAATTCAATTTCTCGAATTCCCGAAAATCTATCACCTTCTAAAATTTAAAAACTTTCCTAAAAGGTAGGTCTCTCCATTTATTTCGTTTAATTTTGTTAAGTTAAGGGATTCTGGAAATCTGCATTTCAACCCACATATATGCAGTGTCGAATGCATATTCATATGAACTTGTAACCTTTTAACTATAGAACCACATAAACTATCAACAACTAAGACATTGCATATCCGTATGACATATATCATGTGCATACATAATAATATGCGTGAGTAGATGCATATCATTTAAACACTTAAATATCGGTAGAATATGTTTGTGCACAGGAGTCGACATGTTTGTACATATATGTTTCAAATGCAGAAGTTAATGCACATGTAGGATATGTGTCAATGCAGTATTTAGTGCATCTGCATACTATCAATGATTGATTTGATAATATGAACAATAATCGAACAATAAAAAAAACAATAAAAAAGTATTGGATACCTCCTATCATCTCTCACACACTCATTGCGTGAATATACACACACTCATATCCTTCAATGGCAAAAGGGACTAAATCCGTGACTGAGTTGCCGGTGAAGAGACAGCGGGAGGAGGAACAGAACGACGCCACTTCGGTCGATATGGAACAGAATAACGACGCTACTCGACTCTATCTCCTCCGTTATTCCTAGATGATTTTCCGAGATTGAAAATTCAATTTGGAAAATTTCAGTGCATATACGAAACTCGGAAATCGATTTTGAAAATGGAAGTTGGGCAATTTTATAGAAACGATTTAAGGGAAACGATTGAAAATTCAATTTGGGAAATTTTGTTATTTTGATTTCAGTGCATAACAAGAAATTGAGAATTTAATTTTCGAATTTGGAAAGTGAGATTGTTTCTGGAAACATAACCTAAATTCTAGGAATTTGCCTAGTTGCACGTTTTATGGAAATTCAAAGATCGATTCAGTTTTAAATCACGAATTTATTTGAAATAATTAGATTAAGGGTATTATGGGTTTTTTTGGCTTCAATTTAACTCTATTAAGAAATTATTAAAGTCGGTGATTCTATTTGGTTAGGGCTAGTCTTTTGTAAAATATTGCATATATGCATTTTAGTCATTCACACTCACATTCTTTATAAATACACCCAGTGACAGTTCAACCCACATTTTTTTATAAATACACCCACTGACAGTTCAATTCACACCCATGTTTTTATAAATACACTCACTAGCAGAAATATTTTTTATAAATACACCCACTAGCAGAAATTGTACTTAGTCGTCTTCTCCGAGCAGTTTTCGGCCACCCGAGGCCGCGGCCGAACGCTGCAATTTACGACAGCCTTAATCTTTAAATATTTTCTATTTCTTTAAATATTCTTTAATTATTATTATGGATCGAGGTTATTTTATATTACTACATACAATAATATATGTTACTATATGTTATAATGTGAGTTAATTAATCAATAAAAATTTTAGAAAAAAATACTACATAAAAGAATCGGTATTACTATATAAAAAATTATATGTTACTACATACTTCAGTTTGAATTATTACATTGAATATGCGTTTGTTACTATATGTAACTTTATAAAATGATTTGCATTACAACATGGTTATTGTGTTTACTACATGCGATAGTATATGTTACTACGTATTATAATTTGAGTTACTACATTAACAAAACACTAGAAAAAACGGGTTGCTAAATAAAAGAATTTGTATTATTATATAAAATAGTTTGTGTTATTACTACATAAAATAATGTGTGTTACTACATATTACGATTTGAATTACTACATTTAATATCCCGCGTTCGGCAATAAAATAAAAGATAAAAAAATCACAGAAATTGACAAAATAAACGTGTTAATTTTTTTTTTTGTCAAAATTAGAACACAAGCGGGCCCGTTGACAAATAAATTAAGAATTAACCCAAATGAATTAATGGTGGCCCAATAATATATATTTTCAGCCCATTGACTTAATAAGTCAATATTTTCAGCCCAATTGACTTAATTAGTCAATATTGCATGTATGCAATATTGCATATAAGTTTTTGTGATTTGCTTAAGGGGTGGTAATAGTGACTCTCTTAGGGAATAATCTCAAAAAAAATGCGGTGCTTCTATAATCTGTTATGCGCTAGAGTTTTTGCTTTTAATTAGGTTTATTATATATTAATTTAAAGACAAAGTTGGATAGCTCAAGTGGTTATAGCACCATTACCTTAGGCCTAAGGTCTTGGTTCGAGTTATAGAAATGACAAAAATAAAATTATATAATATATATTTAAAAAAAAAAATGGCGGACCAGCCCGTCAAAACCCGCATCAACCCGCCAAAGACCGCAACCCAGCCAAAGACCGCAACCCAAACAGACTGATCCGTCTGGGCCCGCCTCCTGGCGGTCTTGAAAAATTCTAACCCAACCCACTATTTTTAATGGCGGGGCGGGCTGGCCCAAGGGGCCCAGCCCGTTTTGACGACTTATTGGTATGTCGGTAGCTTCGAAATTTATAATTATTACACATGAATCTGCATTTGATAAAATGACAGGATATAATCTATATTTGTCTCATTTTTCACCTTTTTCGAAATTGTTCTAAAAAAAATATAAAATCCTTAAAGTGAAAACGACGAACTTAATAACCACTAACTAAACTAATTGCTTAGTCTAAAATCTTTGATAATGTCGACGATCGATTTTGGCAAAATTGCTAATAACAAACGAATTTATTCCGAAAATTTCGACTACTTTAAAACGAAATATATAAATATACATGTATATATATATATATATATATATATATATAATTAAGATTAAATTTGTACGTTAAAGTTAAATTTGTTTTTTTTTTCTTTTTTAATATCCCATAAAATGAGGTAGGAATTGGGTAATGATTAATTTTCATAGTTTGGTCTAAAATTCTTGTTAGAGGATAAGCTCGCTTAACTACGTGGTGGATAACGAATAGCCCATCCATCAGTCCTCCCTCCTCCCATATCCTTATAATTTTGATCTTTCTTCAAACTCTCTACATCCCTCCATCTGTCCATTAGGATATGTGGCAAACTGGCTGATGATGAGAATTAAAATTAGATGTAAAATAAACCAAACTTTAGGCATATCAATTCAACACCTCAAAATATATAAAGCACATTCCTCTCCACAACTCCAAATCCAAAATCCAATAATACATACCTAATCGGCCCCACATGGCCATGTTTGATGTTTGATTGAACAACCGTTGTAACCGCCTATACGAATCTCGGAGAGGCAGCAGGCCCCGACCCCATGTGTGAAAATATGTGACGCAACAAAAATGTATATGAATAATTTAATTATCACTATTATGCATATAAAGTGTTCTTACTTGAAAATCAAACAATTTTTTAATCTGTGACATATCTTATTCACAACATGATTTTAAAGTTATTTAAGTATAAATAGGTTTTGATACTATTTCGAAATTGCAATTCGACAAGTCGAGTTTTGGACAAGGACAGAAGATCATATTATGATAAATCTGTTTTTTTTTTTTTTTTTTACTTATTTGGAGCTCAATTCAAAAGGGGAGAAAGAAACATTTCTTTACAAAGCTTAGAGATTCATTATATTAAGAGAGGGTTATTTATTATTTTATTTTATTTAAACAACAATTCAGCCATTTACAACCTCTTAACGCAAGTGTATGCGATTTTCATACACACTCCTCGTGGCCTTTATTTTCTTTCACTGTCGTTAGGGATTGGAATAGGTCAGGCTACCCTGCAGGGGCCTACAACTCGATCTATTAAAGCTTGACTTGGCTTGGCTCATTTAATAAACAAGCCGGGATCAAACTTTTTTAGAAACTTATTTAGCTAAATAGGTCCGGTTCAAACTTTTTAAGTCCAAAATGCCGGCCTATTTAACTTCATATATGTGTGTGTGATATTTTTAAATAAATAAATAAAGTAAGAAAGTTTAGTAACACTAGTTGAAAAAACAATCTTCATTTTGAGATTTAAATAATCCATTTTTATAATTTGATGATAATACTAGTATTGTAATTTTTTTTTTAAACTAAAAGGCCTTTAAAAGGTTATCGGGTCAGACATATTTATTAAAAAGGTCAGACGTGAGCCTTTAAAAAAAGCCTATAACAGGCCATGAGCTCGGGCCTAAAAAATATATATCAGACCAGACTTTTTTTCTTAAAGCCTAGCTAGGCCTGACCCATTCCCACTCTTAACTGTCGTCCATCCTACAACCCACTCCCGCCACACTGACCTTCCCCTTCCTCTCCCCTACCATCTTCATCCCTCTCCCCATCATCCTCGTTATGTAAAACGTTTGTCTCCCCCTTTATGCAGTGCTATCCACCATTGGTAAGAAACGATGGATATACCAATTTGAATTAAAATAAATGTAGAATTGAAATTGAATAGAGAATTACATTAAATTAAATAGAGAAAATTATTCTCATCCCTCTTCTATATAAAAAGAGGTTTACAATAGAGGTTATAACTATTAAAATAGAAATCTGGAAGGTATAACTAAAACAACTACTCTAACCAATCTCATTTCTTATTATTCTTTACAAATTGCATAGATGAATTTGAATTTAAAAAAAAAAAATTGAATTTGAATTGTATAATATTAAATCATTAGATTGTGCGATGTTTTTATGTCATTTCAATTGGTGCACGTAATCACGAATTGGCACCTAAACATGTATAAATACGTCATCTTCGTTCCACAATCCATCATCGTTAAATTAAAAAATATATATATATATATATATATATCCTATTTATATCCTTCATTTTCCTAATTGGAGGCTCAGAAATCAGAATATTATTTTGGTTCATTGATTTTTTGATTGGTAGTGCTACAATCACAAAATGTAAATCATTGTATTTTGAGGGGTTATTGTCGTGGACCATATTGTATTGCGTACATGGCAATATCAATTAACAAAAGAAAAAAAAATCTCACTCTAACTACTTAATTAATTTTGGTCCCATATATATACACTTTCATTAATATATATATATATTACATCTTTCAAACATGATATATACCAGACCAATTACTTAGCAAGTTTTATGGATTTTCTTTTCTTTTTTCTCCCTTGTCAACAACGAACAAGCAGTTCACACGTATGTAAGTCGTGTCGATTTGTTGGGTTATGGCTAATTATAATGGAGTGATCATGATGAATAGACGTGCCACCAAATTTGTAACGTTATAATTTTAATGATTCAAACAGCATTTTCATCCAATGCAATTCGTGCAACAAAGAATTGTTTTTTGATCGGTAGTGCAACAAAGAAATTAATATCACGATTTAGAAAATCCACGTTTAAGGTAATTTGTGGTCATTTGCCTAAGTACAGTAGTTGACAAAGATTTATGATGATAATCAAAAGGGTATGTGTGTGTGTTTTCTTTGTCTAGGTTTCATTTTAATCCTTTCAGCTCAGATCATAGTCACCATCTCTATATTATACTCGCTCGGTCCTTCTTAATTAACCTCTTTATTTTTTCACATAAATATCCTATTTTACTTGGTGAAACCTCTATTTACTTTTCTCTAACCACTTATTTATCTATATCACTAGTGTTGAACATGTGTATTACACGGAATTTTAAATATTTAATAATAAATTTTTATTTATTTACTTAATTTAATTTTTCATATTTTTATTTTGTATATAAATTATTATAATTATATTTAAATAAATGATTTCGCAAAATTATAGTAATTATTTTGTTAAAAAATTTAACATTTTTTACAATTATATTTATTATATAATGTTGTAATATAGTATAAAAATTTAACTAATATAATATTTTGAGTTATAAAAAATAATTACACTTATGTTAGTTAATTTTATAAAGCAAATTTCAAAGAAAATTTGTGAGAATCAAACGAAATAAGATGTTGACATTTAATAAATATGAAAACAACTTTTAAAAAAATTATAAAATTTCGAAAATAAACAATTTAAGTAATATTAAAATAACTTTTAATAATTTGTAAGCCAACCTTCAATATCAACCACAACACCTTACATTTAATAAATATAAAAAAATAACTTTAAAAAAATTATAAAATTTCGAAAATAAATAATTTAAATAATATTAAAATAACTCTTAATAATAAATTGTAAGTCAACCTTCAATATCAACCCCAACACCTTAAATAAATATTTTAGTTAATTGCAAATTAAATCATAACCTTTTCCTCATTTGCAATCTAATCTAAACTTTAAGTTAATTGCAAATAAATCACAAACTTTAAATATAGTTACAATTTAGACTTTTTGACAATTATAATTGTGTTCGAATTAATCTAACATAATTTAGACTTCTTAATAACATAACAACACCTTAATAAAACAATATTGTTTTTCAATCAAACCAAATATCAAAAGGTCTGATTTACGGACAATGTAGACTTCTAAGAAGTCTAATTTGCAATAATATTTAAAGTTTGTGATTTATTTGCAATTCTTTTAAGATTTAGATTAGATTGCAAATGAGCAAAATGTCGTTATTTAATTTGCAATTAACTTCTTTTAAAATTAACAACTTTATTAAATTAAGACACATAAGTCAAATCAACCACAAAATGACACATAAGCCAAATTAACCACAAAATGACAAATCATCAATTTAAACTCCCGATTAATATATAAGGGGATTCTATATTATAGAAGTAGTGTATTATGTATATATAACAAATTTCTTAATCATGTAAAATAATATAATTATATAATAAGTTTTACATATATATTTTCGAACTCTATTTTATAAATACATTAAACTTATAATAAATTTAAAATAATTGCAGAAAAAATTACTTGAGATATAAGATAAAAATAATTATAAAATAAATTTTAACTAATTAAATAAAGAATTGTACACACCAATAAAAAATACATTTTAGATTTTATTTTAGTCAAAAGTACATTAAATAGTTCAAAAATAAATTAAACTAAAGAATAAATTGAATACTACAATAAAGTTAAGTATATCTTACTCAACTAATAACTTAATTACACATCATACTTTTTAAAATTAACAACTTCATTAAATTATGACACATAAGCCAAATCAACCACAAAATGACACATAACCAAATTAATCACAAAATGACACATCATCAATTTAAACTCCTTATTAGTATATAAGAGGATTGTTCTACTTTCATAGTTTCATGTTTGTTCTTCTTTGAGGGATTATAAGATCAAAATAACTAGATCAATGCATTTTAACGAGGAAGATCTTCAATTCGAAACAAATAAATTCAACGCTTTCTTCCAGTTGTGAGGAAGTGGAGAGACAAGTGTAACATTTGCCCACAAATGAATCCAAATCCCATTTTTAAATACAAGACAACTACCTTAAACTAAAATATTCTCGTATCAAGAAAAATAGAGAGAGAAAAAAATGACAAGGATAAACCAACATCAGAGGTCATGTAGAGAACCCAACAAAACCGCACAAAAACGTGGAAAAACTCACATCAAGTAAATTACAGTGTGAGAAAAACTAATAACAAAGGCTGCAAAACTAAACAACTAAAAATTTAAGAACAAAAAAATATCTAAAAGCAACCAACTAGAAGTTAACAAATGAGGGATCAATGTATCGATCACCGCATGGGCGATAGTTGTTGAAAAAATTGGGCCGTTGGCCCCTACATTAATGAAAAACATCTGAGAGTAAGAGTTGGAACCGAAATTGTTGCAAGAAGAAAAGAAGTAGCGGCGAGTTGTTTACTAGTAAACAATGACTTTGTAGAGCGACGAGTTGTTTACTAGTAAACGATGACTTTGCAGATCGGATGCACGGTAACACTTACCCCTACTTAATAGTTTCATATTTACAATTGTACTAAGTTCGAACTCATATGCTTGATATCAAGTCCACCTTAATCGTAGGGTAAATAAAAAAAAAAAAACACATGGTAAATGAAGTACTTTTACAAGAAATTTCGTGGGAGCGCAATTTTACAAATTTCACAATATATTGAATTGAAGAAATGAATTTCATTCTTGAATTGAAAGTGGAATTTGAAAGTTTACAAATTGAAAGAAGAAGATGATCGATTACAAATGAAAGGAGTTAAGCTCTTTAAATGCTAAGGAGTTGTTCACTGATAATCTAACGACTAATAACAACCTAACTAATTAATGTAAAAATAAATACAAGGTAGCTGTGTATTTACTAATACAAAGGGTGTATTAATCAACCCTTATAACCCCTCAAAATGGGAGTGGATATCCATTAAACCCATTTTGAATTTGTGATTGCTGAAATCTGTAGGAGAGGGTGGCTTTGTGACGGGAGGCGCCATGGCTGCAAATTGATGCAGCAAACAGGACAATCACCAAAGAAAAACGAAGACACGGACGATTGTGGAAAACACAAATAACGAAATGAAGAACCCTTTGAATTTAGGGAAACAAGAAATTGAAATCGATATGAGAATTGAGTGATTTAGAGCAGAAGCGAAAGGATCAAATGGTTTGTCAATTTTGTCAAAAAACTGATACCATATTGAATTGAAGAAAGGAATCCCATTCTTGAATTGAAAATGGAGAATTTAGAAGTTTACCAATTGAAAGAAAAAGATGATCGATTACAAATGAAAGGAGTTGAGCTCTTTAAATGCTAAGGAGATGTTAACTACTCATAACAACCTTACTAATTAATTTAAAAATAAATACAATGCAGGGGTGTATTTACTAATACAAAGGGTGTATTAGTGGGGTGTATTAATCAACCCTCATACAATGGGTTTGACTATATGCACCTCCATTTCAGATGGATGCACCCTTAATTGTCATAAATACTATTCCCTCCATAAAATACCTATTACTACCCACACACCCCACATAAAACCCCAATGTCTTCTTCATCCTCATTCCTCCCCCAAACAACTCAACCACTCGCCGCCGCCGTTCACGACGGCACCCGCCCCCGCCCTCGCGCCCATTTGCATTTCTGTAAAAAAAAAAAAATGTAGCAGCCGCTCCGTCCATCGGCCGCCATCGCTCCCATTTCTGTAAAAAAAAAAAAACTTCTCAGTTGCCGCGCGGCCCCCACCGCACCCCGATTTGCCGTCGACGCCGACCCATTCCACTCCAGGTTTGTCCGCCGTAAATTTTAATTTTAGAATTTTCTGCTTTTGTAGAAACCCAACCTTTTTTTTTTCGATCATATAATGTCGTTTAAATATACTCTCGTCGACAAATTGTTGTCGACGAAAGTGTATTTGGTCGACATTATATGGTTGAATTTTTAAAATTTTTTATTTTATTTCCTTTCAACCAATCGTTTTCGACCATATACACTCTCGTCGACAGGAGTGTATATGATCGACCTATAATTATCGAAATTTAATTTGTTTTTTCATCAAACCAGTGCCGACCATATACACTCCCGTCGACAAATTATTGTCGATGGGAGTATATATATGGTCGGCACTGGTTTGACGATTTTTTTTAAAAAAATTGTTAGTTTCTAAGTTTTTTTTAGGCTGAGAAAAAGAGGTTTGATAACTAAACATTCTAACTTTCTTGTTAATGAGTTTGATAATGGTGTTTTCTAAGTGTATATGATTGAATATGGTCGATTTGCTGCTGTTGTTGAAATTTTTGAATTTTTTTTATTTTATTGACTATCTGAAAAAATGGTGACGGCGGTCGGAAGTTGTGGTTTAAGAATAAGGTGAAAGAAATGACAATAGGGGGTGCGTTCAGTAGGGATGTGCATCTAGTATTCTGTATTTTAATGAAGAGAATTTTTGATTTTTTACCCTATTATTTTATTAATAAATTGATGGAAAGTGCATCTCTCCAAAATGGAGGTGCATACAGTCAAACCCTTACTTTCTTTTCAACGGATCTGTTACGGATCCGTTGGCCCAAGAGTAAAGTAAATAATTCGGCCCACGTACTCTATTAGAAGAAGGGAACGGTCCTACACATCTATGTTAACGACACTCACACAATTAATACACCCGCCAATTAAGAGAAATTTAAATACACTTCCCATAAATTGTCAAAAATATAATTTTATCTCTAAAACCTCCTTGATAAATACATCCCACCATAAAACTCTAAGGGCATGTTTGTTTTGGGATGAGAAATCCGGATTTGGAATTTCGAAACTCCACCCCCGTTACCGTTTGAGATTTTGATTCAGGATTTCAAAATCCTACCCTATAAACCCTATAAAAGTCAACTCTATAAATACCTATAAAACCTATAACCCTATTCTATAAAGTTAAATCATACCCTACATAAATCCCAAAACAAACATACTCCGTAAAACATAAAAAACATTGAGATTTTAAAATCCACTAGATTTTGAAATCCGGATTTTAAAATCCTTCAAATCCCAAAACAAACATGCCCGCCCTAAGGTTGTGTTTGGATGGAGGGATTTGATTTGAGGAGGTATTTCAAATGAAAGGTTTTGAAAATAGATGGATTTCAAATGACATGGTTTTAGAGAGGATTTAAAATCCTCTCAATTTTAACTAAAAAATATGTTTAGAATTTTAAATCCATTCATTTACATTTTAATCCCAAACAAGGGGAGTGAATTTGAATGATGAATTTGAAATTCATAGTTCAAATCCCTTCATCCAAACGGAGCCTAATTTCTTTCATTTATTTCTTTTTCTTCGTCCCTCCCTCCTACTTCTCCAAATCTTCCATTTTATTCAAAAGAAAAAAAAAAAAAAAAAATCTCCGCCACCATCATCCCCCACACCCCACCACTCACAGTGACCCCCTCCCTCCATTATTTATGTAAAAAAAAAAAATCCACTCCACCAAAACGAACCCCATCTCCCGCTCTTAACCCCAGCACCCCCACGACCCCACTCCCCCCAAAACAAACACCTCCCCCCAAAGTGATATCGGCTACAATTAGGGTTTGAATGTTAAAAGGAGGAGTGTATGTAGTAGTGGTGGTGCATCTATTAGTTGTATTTTTATTTAAAAGATATTTTAAATTTTTTACACAATTATTAAATTAATAACTAGGAGGGGGAGTCTCTCCATCCCAAAATTGTTTATTTGCTCACCTTAAAAGGAAACTCATTCATAAATCTCACCCTCACAAAATTTACATATTTACATAAAATGTCATTACTTTTACACTTATTCCAACCACTCTCTTTATTTTATTAATTTAACTTTACAAAATTACCCCTAAATACTCCACTCATTACCCATTTTTCTTAATAAGTGTGTCCATTTTGTGGTGCAAACACACCCAGGACGGAGGGAGTATATATTTTTTGGCAATAATCCCATTTAACATATAAAGTGTCTTCGATTTTAGTGATTATAAAATAATACTCCATCTATCCCGCAATTACTTTCACACTTTCTTTTTCGTTTTTGAAATGTTTCACAATAACTTTCACACCCTTAAAATGAAAAACCATTTACAAACTTCACCCTCACAATATTCTCAATTTTACACAAATGTCATTACTTTTTCTTTGCACATACACAAAAATCAACTCATTTATTTATTTTATACATAAAGTTTTACAAAATTACCCCTCAAAACTCTACTCATTATTACACTTTCTTAATATGCGTGTCTATCTACATATGAAAATAATCTTGGGACGGAGGGAGCACCATATACTAAAATGTGCAACTTTCTATATAATTAAAAATAAGAAGTTGGGCTGAAACTTTCTGGCACTTGTTTGTGATGTGTGATTTTACGAAAAGAAGTTGGAAATGTTTGGATTGAGCAGGGTTTTTTAAGATGAGCTAGAGCATGTGGAAGGCCATGATGAACTATTTTTGCTGTTGTTGGGGAAGCTGGATGAGTCAGGAAGGGAAAGACTCCTAATGGGGGCGTAGTAGATATGGCAGCATCGAAATGGCATGGTGTGGAAGGCTGAAGACTGCACAGCTGCTGCGTCGACTTTCCGAGACATTGTATCTTATGAAGTGGAAAGGGGAGAAACTGTCGGCCTCTAGGTCTCATGCAGAAACACGATGTGATAGCTGGCACAAACCAAGGCGAGGGTGGACAAAGATAAATGTTGACGCAGGCTTCTTCGAAGCCACGATGGAGACGGGAGTAGGCATGATTGCTCGGAACGCAGATGGGGCTTACATTGCAAGAAGGACAATGTCGCGGTATGGTTTAATGGAGGTGTAATAGGGAATAATAATATAGGAATAATATATTTTAATTTGGTTTATATATTTTGTATTTATCTCTTTGATATGGTTGTTGTATTTATCTTAATTATCTCATTGTAAATACTTATAAATAGCCCTATCACCTCATTAACGATGATCACATACCTATTCTCACATGGTATTACAGTCTTACAAGATGGATGAAGGGGAGGCATGGGGTGTCATCGAGGCAATAAGATGGGCGTCGACAAGGCTGTGATCGAGATGGATGCAACACATGTGTATGACGCCATTAAGGGTGGACGAGTTGTTCATTCGACTTTTGGAAATTATGTGGAAATGGCTACAGGTTTACTATCAAACCGTCTGGGACATTAGTGTGGTTAGTCGTAGCACTTTCGTTTTTTTGAGAGTTCTCATAGTTGGGATGAGTCTCCAGATTTTATGGATGACCTTCTCGTTTCTTCTTGTTTATCTTGCTAATAAATGAAAGTTAGCTTCTTTCAAAAAAAAAAAAAAAAAAGACATAATTGGACTGAACCCATCACTGAAATTGCATTCAAGCCACCAAATTATTTTTCTTTGCACCAAATAATACAAACTATCAATTTTTCCCCATAAACCATTGAACTAAATTTTGCAGACTAAATTTCTTCTGATTTTTTACATGTATTATGCCACATGTGAATTTTATGAAGGTATTTTCATCAAATCTTGCTTGCTAAGCGTAATTAAACTCATTTTAAATATTCATTATGAAACAGATTCACGGTCTCTTTCTTTTCTACACTTGGTTAAATTTTTAGGTTTAATTTTGAGTTTTTTTTTTTTTTGAATTACATTAAATACCCATCCCTTTTCCCCTCCCATGACTCGAACTCGAACCCAGAATCTAAAGCCTAGGTAGTGGTGCTCTAAACACTTGAGTTTAAGATAGACAAAAAAATTCTAAGTATTGGACTAGTGAATTTTCTCAATATTTCTAAGCATGTTCGGATACATTTTTAAACTTTTACTTTAACTATATTTTTCATCACATCACATCACATGAAGTAATTAATTTTTGACAGTGGGCTGAACTGCTGAAGTACTGTTACTTCTTCTTCTTCTTCAAATTCTATTCATAATATAAAAATTCACATAGCGGAATCCATATATATGAGTCTCATTTCATTAATGCTTTGCACCTCAACAATGGCAAAGCTATATAATATATAAAATTAAAATAATATAATTACACATATTTAAATAATATATTTATATAAAATTATATAATATTTTTTCTGATATGTATATTTTAAAACAAATTTAATTTATAAATTATTTAAATAATATATAATGTAATAAAAATAGGTAGTGATTACATATTTAAAGCTATATAATATATACAATTAATCATATTTAATTTAATATATACTATAATTTATATATTGTTTAAAATTATATAATATCAAACTCGTACAAACAGAATTTATTCCGATAATATACTAGTTTAAGAGATTTATTAGATTAGTCAAAGCTTGCCACATTAAGTTTTTTTCCATTAATTAATTTTAGGTAAATTTTCAAATGCACCATGTCAACTAAAACAATAGGTTTGGTGCATGTGCTTTTTTTATTTTTATCCTCTCCCTCTCACTCTCACTTATTATTCATTTTTTCTCTATTTACGTTTATAATTCTAATTTTTTCTCCATTTATTAATTAATTAATTTATAATCTATTACTTTATTAATTAATTTACAATTCTCATTTTTATCAATCAATATTTACAATTATTAATTAATTTACCATTCTCGTTTAATTTTCATTTTTATTTTGCTATCATTGTTAATTTAATTAATTAAAATTGGTATATTTAATTATAAATTGTACATTAAAATTGTTGGTCCTTAGTGGAGTATGACACAAATTCTTTCTTTCTTTTAAAAACAGCAGTTTGATTTGATCAGTAAGGTTGTCTCACAACTAGCCTGAGTGAACTTCTATAGATACCTGTCCTACTGAAAACTAGAAAGTGATCAGTTGGATAAGTATCTAAATGAATTACTAAGTGCGGAATGTGGTTGACCTTTTCTTTGAAAGAATACTCCAAGTTAATTTCTGAAAAATAAATAGTTGATCAGGGACTTTGTCCAAAACAGTTTTTCTTGTTTTGCTGAATTAACCCCTTTGAAAATGAATGATTGTAAGTAATGCAAGCAGTAGGATGAGTGTAGTAAGTAAATGACACATCAATTTATAGTGGTTCAGAGTCTCAATACTTCTACATCCACTTTCCCTGATTGAACAAGATAATTCCTTAACAATGGAATTAGCTTGTTTTATAGTGCCAAGGTACACTGATCAACAACACTTCCTTAGTGCTTTGATCCTAGGATAATCTGAGTCCTAGTGCTCAATCTCTCTGAATTAAGACTGTGTTTCTCAATAACAATCCTTAACTTCTCACTTCTACAACAAACACTCCTTCACTAAATGAGGTAAGGGTTTGAGGTTTGGTTCCAACTAATAGAGATATCCTTTACAATAAGAACAGTGTAAAGGCTTAGGATATCTCAATGCTAAGCTTGGGATTTTACAAGAAATGGCTTAGCTTTTGAAGTGATCAGGAAACTTGAGATTCTCGAGAATAACTTTGGTTTCCTTTGATTGCTTGATGATAGTTTGATAGCAGATAGTTGGATACTTGAATCATTGGATCACTTCTGAATTTATAGAGCAATTTGAGCAACTATCCGTTGGAGAGATAGCATTTCAAATTGTCTATTTGCAGCTTCCTTGAAACGGCTATGGAGGGCAACCGTCCAATATCCAGTGAGTAAAAGGCTCTTTGTTGGTTGCTTGAATGAATGTGTTGACTTCTGAAAAATGCGGCTATAAAGACTTGTGTCAGTTTCCATATTTGCACATTTCCCAAGGTTGATTGTGGCAGACTTGTACTCCACCAACAGTCAGATTGGGACAAGTTTCCTGAACATTCCTGCTGCAATTTGGAATGTTCCAACATTCATTCACTCCTTCAGTCTTTAATGCTTCTATGTCTTTAATGCTTGTTCAGGCTTGTTGATAATAAATGCTTCAATTAATATGTCTTCTGAGTAAGCAGCATTCAATGTTGTGATCTTCAATCATTTATAAGCTGATCTGATGCAGCTCTTATCAGTTTAGTGCAGCTTTACTTCATATCTTTGATCACTCAGCCATGTTGTCCTCTTCAGCCTATTTGTCAATGTTGTATCCTTCAGCAGACTTGTCCTAAAGTGCTAATGCTCAACAAGCTGCCTAACATTCCAGCTTTGGACAACTATCCTGAACTATAAATCTCATAACACTACTGAGATTTAGACTTAAGCATTCTTATTGTCTCAACTATCCTGAGACAACTAGACTGATGCTTTTCATGACTGTATCTCAACTAATCTGATCATCATTAATCAGGGGTTTTAGTATCTTAATCAAAATCATTTTATTTACTAACAATTTCCCCCTTTTTGATGATGCCAAAACCTATTACAAAGGAAACTTGACTTATACTAAACTTTGTCTTCAGGATGTAAGATCTGGTCAGCTTTCCTGAAACAAACTGTTAGCACAATAATAAATCAAGTATAGGTTATGTCAGGTTAGTTGAGATAATGAGTTGTTATCTCTGATGAAAAATAAGTGGTCCTTTAATATATATCATAAGACTTTACAATGCAGAAAATCAAAAGGACTCCCTAAACTGATACAAGGCAGAATAACAACTAGAGATAATATAGATAAAAGGGAAAGAGGGAACTTATGCTTAAGAGAGTGTCATCATCTTGGGGAGCAATTCCATACAGGGCCCAAACTCTCTTCTTCAACTCCCAGATGTCCTGATTGGTTCCTTTGGGTCCTGGCTTCATTTTCTCCATCTTCATGATGGAGATAAACTCCTCCAAAATCTTCCCTTCATCAATCAAATTCCCATTGAACTTGGGAGGCATATACAGAATGGGACTAGGGGCTTTGAACTCTATCCTTGCCATGTCAGCTGCTGCAAACAGCTTCTGATACAAGTCCCTGTGATTTTCAAACATGAACTGAACAAAAACTTCTTCAACATCTTCACCCAGCCACTTGCCTATGACATAAAATTCATACACAAAACTCTTCTTGGCCTCCTCTCATGCATCATTCAGTTGAATTGGCACCCACTTGTCATGGTGAGGGTATTGGGTGTCCCATCTTTGAAGCATTTGAGGCTTCAACCTTGTGTAAGAAGCTCTTCTTCTCCTTGGAGCTTTGAAGTTAGCCCTCCTTTCATCTCTTGCTTTGTTGGCCTCAACCAACTGATCCATCTTCTCCTTAGCTCTCTGAAGGGCCAGCCTTTCCTGAGTTTCAGGATCCTTTCCAAATCCCTCCTCAAACAGCTTTGAGGGATCATCAGCAAGCTTGGGCACTCTAACTTCAGGTTCCTTGACCTGTTCAGCTTCTTCAGTTTCTTCTTCTTCCTGGATTTCAGGCAAGTTGGCTGTTCTCCTTAGCCTCTTTGACTTTCTCAGTGGGGTTGTCTCAACAGCTTGAAATTCAGATGGTAGAGTCAGGCTGGTTGGGAAGTAAGTGAATGTTTGCTCCTTTCTCTTTCTATCAGTGGCTTTGGCAACTTTCCCCCTCACTTCAATCACCTTATCCTTGGGGTCCAAGCCTGCAGATTCACCTCCAGACCTTTGTTGCCATCTAGCCTGATCTTCAACCACAGAAGCCATGGATTCCTTCACTGCAATCTGAATTTGCTCTTCTTCAGTGAGATCTTCAATATTCATAGGCCCTTTGCCTTTTCCAATGTCTTCTTCTTCCTCTACTTCAACCTCAGTCTGCTTGTCCTTTCCCTTGGATTCTCCAATCTTCAAGGTTCCCTTTGCCCTAGCTCTCTCTCTTTCCCCCTTTTTGGCATTATCAAAACACTGGGGCTTTAACTCACTCATTGTGACAGAGAGATGGGAATGAGAATGGGTGAGGGACTTCAGCTCTTGCAGTAGATAGACATTCTCATCATGGATGTTTTGCATCCTATCATCTGCCATGCTGAGAAAGACATGAACCGGTTTCATCTTCTTAGCAACAATTTCATCAAGTGTAGCTTTCAAGGATTGGTCAAGCTTGGCCTGCAACTGGTCAGTGAGGTTGGCCACAACTTGATCAGACACCTTAGCCATTAGTTCCACAGTGAACTTTTCAGCAACTTCCTTCACCATTGCAGCTTTAAGCTCTCTAGCTTTCTTCCTCCGAGCTGATGTTCTTTGCCTCAAGGCATCCTTGATTGTCCTTTTCAGGGCTAAGACATTGTGTTTGTAGCTGTCCCTTAGGCTTTTCTGTTCTTGCTTCACAGTCTTTGTGAATGTTGCCATAGCATCCTTAGCTTTTGTGACCTCAGTTGAGACTGTTTGCAGACCAGTCTCAACTCCACTGATTCTGGCATCCAAGGTTGGCAATATTACTTCTTCAGATCTTGTGAGCCTCATTTCAACAGAGGCTAATGTCTTTCCTTGGCCATCAAGGGTGTCAGCAGTTTCTGCATGGGCTTTCCCAACTTCCCTGACCAAAATGTCCAACTTCTCTGACTGCTCTTCAATGGAAGTTGCAGTCTGTGTAGCAATTTGCAAACCAGCCTCAGTTGCATTTGCTTGTTCAAAGTAGATCTTGTTCAAAGTGGACACATTTGCTGAGATTGCTTCTAGATCAACATCAGTGTCAACTGGAATGTCAGTTAGGGAAGCATCTGCAAAAATTTGTTCAATTGTGACAGCTACAGAATCTGCAAAACTCAAAGGGTTAGGTAAATCTCCCTCAACACCCTCTTTCTTTTCATCTCCCAAAAGGTCTGATACATCAGCACCTTCTCTCTCATTTTCAACTAAATTCTTTTCTTCATTCAGATTTGATGGACTCACATATACTGGAGAATCAGGCCTCCTTTCACCAAGGGATTCATCAAGTTCAGATTTGACTTGAAGAATAGCCTGACTCTCATATTGAGCTTCACCCAATATTTCAACTTCATCACCCTCTTTTTGTGGTGCACTCATACTACCAACAATCTCACACTCACCACCATCTCCCTCTGATTTTTCAAGACTACTGTCCTTTTCAACTCCTTCAGGTCCTAAACCTGACACCTCCATATCCTCAATAGGATCCACAAAGGGCAGTTGATGGGAGATCACAGTGCTTGGGCATCCTAAGTCCACTGAGTCATCCTGAATGACTAAAGGCTGGTCAATGTCCAACTTCTCTGACATTGATGAGGCTTTAGTCAAACCAGCTTCTCCTATGGAAGTCTCAACATTGTCAAACTTTGCCTCAGGTTCAGAAGAACCATCCTTGGCCAATGCATCTTGGACTGAGTCACCACTCTTGGTCAACTCCTCTGATTTATCAGAGTCCTTAATTGAAGAGTAAGTCAAGTAATGTACCTAAGCAGAGTTTAATCCAGGAGGGTTGGGGTTAGTGTTGTCATCATCATCATCATCATCAACATCTTCTGAGGTGCTGTCAGGGTGTCTGATCCCCTTTGCTATTCTTTCTCTTTCAGCAAGCACTTTCTCAGACACAATTGTGCAGAACAGGGCCTCAGTAGTCAGCACACTGGTTTTCTTTACATTTGCAAAATGTAATAGCCTGTTCTCCTCCACTTGCCACCAGCTTGCACCCTTATCCTTGATAGCCTGAGCTATCTCCACTATTGTTCTGTCTTTGATCTCAACAAGAGCTCTGAGATCATGAAACTATTGTTGTAGCCTTGGATAATCCTTCAATCCTGGGTATAGCTGATCAACATTAGCTTTGGCAATCTGCCTTAGCATCCCCTCATAAGTGTACTCTTCTCCACTTTCATCTTCATCAGAAGAGTTGGCCTGTGATTCAGAGGGGTTGGATTGGGATTCAGGAAGTTTGGACTGGGGTTCAGATGGGTTGGGTACAGAGGAACTTAGAATGATTTGGGTCTCAGGTGCTGTAGAGAGCAATGTTCCTGAGTGGGTTATTGGAATGGCTTGAATGGGTGGTAGAGTAAGTTGATCACCATCTTGAAGAGCAGTTTCAAGAAGTTTGGTATATGAAAGAAGTCTAGGATCAAGGGGGGAGAATGACCTATCTTCTATATCAGCCAAATCAACCAATACATCAATACCTGTCCTGTCAGGGGCACCTTCAGGAGAATAGGTCTTTTTGGCCACAATGGGAGCATCTTCAGGAGTCTTGCACTCCTCTTCTTCAGGCTTTGATTCATCATGAGTTGGTGATATTCTTTGAGATTGAATATCAGGGGAATTGGCTTCAGGGCTTTTGGATTTGGACCTTGTTTTGGAGTTAGACCTACTGGCTTGTCTAATCTCCTTGAAGAACTCCTTTCTTTGTTTCTCCTCCTCCATCAACTTCTGCTTCTCAGAAGTTTTGATTATCCTTCTTCTTCTTTCAGACCTTGTTGGCTTCTCAAGATCCCTGTACTCAGTTACAGTCTCAGGTTGAAGAGGGACAATCTCCCTGAATTCTTCTCCCTCTTCAGGAGGGTTGACTCCTTCCTCAACTTTATCAATCTCCTCAGAAGTGGCACCTCCACTTCTAGACTGGCTTTCTGGTGAGGATTCACTGAGAACCTGCTTCATTTTCTTCATTTTGGGCTGATATTTCACTGTCTGAGCCTTCCTTTTCTTTGGAGAAGATCTGGTAACTCGTGCAACTGTGAGGGCTTGTTTGGTTGCTGCTCCTTGCTTCCTCTTTTCTGTCTTAGAGGACAGCTTCCTGTACATAATTTTCAGAGCTGGAAATGGCTTGGGTTTGGCTTGAAGGTGGGTATAATGAGCAAATCTTTCCAAGAGCAAGCTTGCTCTTGTGCAGTATTGAAGCTTTCCTTCCACCACAACCTTATGGTGCTTCACCTCCTTGAATTTGTACTTTTCATTCATCATCTTCCCTAGAATGAAAGTCTTCCAATCAAATTTGACTCCTCTCTCAGCAGAGTCAATCAAAGCAGCCATCACTCTCAATTTGGGCAAACTAATTTGCTCAACACTTCCAGAATGGCTTAGCAAACTCTTTACCACAACATCAAATAGGTGCTCATATAGAGGTTTCAAAGTTTTCTTGAGCTCATCCATGCATTTTAAAACTCTTGCTCCTCTCCCTCTCTGTATAGTTCAGGATTCAGGCCTTCTGAGGGTAGCCCAAAGCTAGCATCAAGGTCTTCTGAAGTGAAGATGATGGTGTGTTGAGTTTCTTCCTCTTCATTCTCCTCTGCATATGTAAGCTTGGTGCATACATCACCTTTCTTACCCTTCCACCTTAGATAGGCAAAGAATTCAGCCATGAATGGATTGAGGCATGAGTCAGGCTTGGTGCCTAGGAATTGTTCGAGCCCTGCATCCTTCAGCCATTGAAGAACAGGATGGACTTCCTCATCTGGGCTGTCAAAAGCAACTAGCTTTTCGAACCATAGGGAGTTTATGTTACTCAGATAATTAAAATCAATGTCCAGAGATGGATCATTGAAGTTTACTAATTCTTCCCTTTTAATTTTAGGAGCCATGGATGTTTTCTGAGATGGAAAAGAATGGAGAGTTGGAAGGTTTTTCAGAATTTTGCTTAAGGGTTTGAAAATATGTGTGCGTGAGAAATGAGGGCAAAAACTGAATGTTTTTATATGCAAGACTTTTGTTAACCGTTGGACAAAAGGTATTGAGGGTGGACAAATCATAAAATCAGATGGATAAAGTGGGGTCGTGGGCTGTGAAACGGTTGGATGGAGGTTTAAGGTTAATCAATGGCTTTGATGATAGCACAGTAATTAATGCAATCTTAAAAGAGATTTTGCATTAAATGCAGATTTGTCATTTGGGGGCTAAAACTTTAAAAGCACACGCCATCCTAAAAATAGACTACTCTTAGCCCAAGAATTCATTTAAATGTCCAATCAATGCTAAAAATAACAATTATCACTTTATCAACTTGGAAAAACGTCCTGATAAGTGTTTTGACCTCTATTTTGACCAGAACATCTGACCAATATTCCTGAGTGGGTCCCAATGATGCTGACTGGGTCCCACATGGTCAATCATCCTGATCAACCTTGCTGAAGGTGATATGGACAATTCTACTGAGTTTCTCTTAAAGCCAGAAAACTTCAGTGAGATTGGTCAACTTTGCTGAAGTTCATCTTAATGAACTTCCCCCTTCATTTGAGCATTCTATTTCTCCATCTTCCTTGGATCAAGTAAGCCCAATTCAGCTGAAAGTTCCAGAAATCTTGCTTCAGCTAAAGGCTTTGTCAAGATATCAGCTTTTTGCTTATTAGTGTGAATTTTGACAAGCTTGATATCTTTCTTCTCCACATGATCCCTTATGAAATGATGTTTGATATCAACATGTTTGCATCTGATGTGGAGCACTGGATTCTGTGAAATAGCAATTGCACTATTGTTGTCACAGAATATGGGAACTTCATTTGTGATGACTTTGTAATCTTTGAGTTGCTGTCTGAGCCAAAGTATCTGAGCACAGCAACCTCCAGCTGCTACATATTCTGCTTCAGTTGTTGATGTTGCAACTGTATTCTGTTTCTTTGAAAACCATGAGATCAGCTTGCTGCCCAAAAATTGACATGTTCCTGAGGTGGATTTTCTGTCAATTCTACATCCTCCATAATCTGCATCTGAGTATCCAGTGAGCTCAATGTTGTCATCAACTAGATACCATAGCCCAAGATTCTCAGTTCCCTTGAGATATCTTAGAATCCTCTTGGCAGCTTCAAGGTGACTCTTCTTTGGATTTGCTTGAAATCTGGCACATACTCCAACTGCAAATGTGATGTCAGGCCTGCTTGCAGTGAGATAAAGTAGGGATCCAATGATGCCTCTATAATCAGTGGAGTTGGTGGATACTCCACTTTCATCAGGATCCATCTTCCAGTTTGTATTCATGGGAATTCTAACTGTTTTGCTTGAAGCACATCCAAACTTTTTGATCATGTCTCTGGTGTATTTGGCCTGATTGATGAATATTCCTTTCTTTGATTGAGTAACTTGAAGTCCCAGAAAGAAGTTCATCAATCCCATCATGGACATCTCAAATTTGCTTTGCATGAGTTTAGAGAATTTCTCACACAATTTCTCATTAGGAGATCCAAATATAATGTCATCCACATAAATTTGGACTAACAAGATATCATCTCCTTCACAGATTCTGAACAAGGTTCTGTCAACAGTGCCTTTAACAAAACCATGATCTAGAAGAAACTGTGATAAGGTGCCATACCAAGCTCTTGGAGCTTGCTTTAAGCCATAGAGGGCTTTCTTCAAGCTGTACACCTTATCTCCTTCTTCAAAGCCTGGGGGCTGTTCAACATACACCTCTTCTTTCAGTACCCCATTGAGAAATGCACTCTTCACATCCATTTGATACACCTTGAATCTCATGTGAGCTGCATATGCTAGGAAGAGTCTGATTGCCTCAAGTCAGGCCACTGGTGCAAATGTCTCATCATAATCGATCCCTTCAGATTGACAGTATCCTTTGGCCACCAGTCTTGCTTTATTTCTCACAATGATGTCATTTTCATTCTTCTTATTTTTGAATACCCATTTGGTTCCAATGACATCTTGATGAGTTGGCCTATCCACCAGTTCACATACTTCATTCCTGGTGAACTGATTCAGCTCTTCTTGCATGGCAATAATCCAGTTGGTGTCTTGAAGTGCTTCCTCAATGTCCTTTGGTTCCTGTTCTGAAAGAAAACAGCAAAACAAAGCACTTTCTCCATGAAATCTTCTAGTTTTGATCCCTTCACTTGGATTACCAAGTATCAGGCTAGTTGGGTGGTCATGCAACCAGGTCCTTCTAGACCTGATCCCTTCAGAAGGATTTTCCTCTTCTGAGGTTGGATCACTAGATTCATTAAATTCAGGGAAGTTTATTGAAGGATCAAGTTCAGGATCATATTCAGGGGTGTTGTCCTCATTGTCAGATAGATTGACATTTTCATTGGTTCCCCCTTGAATATTGGATCCATTGACTACCTCAGCAGTGCCTTCTTCTTCATTGGTAGTTGTTACCTGGTTTTGAACTGGGATGGGGTCAATTAGTTCAATTTCTCCTTCAGATTGGTTGTGCTCTGGTTGATTTCCATCAGGTAGGTTGTCCAGTTTCTGGTTTTCATGGAGTTCAGGCTGGGCAACATCTACAAACACAGTTTCCTTGCTTTGAAGCCTCAATCTGGTTGTTCTTTGTGTTATCTCATCAATATTCAGGTTTCTATCCCTGAACTCATTAATAGATTCATCAAACACAGCATGAGGTGTTTCTTCCACAACAAGGGTTTTACAATTGTAGACTCTGTAAGCTTTGCTGATTTGTGAATATCCAACAAATATTCCCTCATCAGCTTTGCTGTCAAAAGCTTTCAATTGCTCTTTCCCATTATTGTGAATGAAACACTTACAACCAAATATATGAAAATAAGCAACAATGGGCAATCTACCTTTCCATAGTTCATATGGAGTTTTACCTTGTCCTTTAGTGATTAAGGACCTGTTTTGAGTGTGGCATGCAGTGTTGATGGCTTCAGCCCAGAACCTTTTAGGCAATTTGGATTCATCAATTTGTGTTCTTGCTGCTTCTTTCAAGGTTCTGTTCCTTCTTTCAGCAACACCATTTTGCTGAGGGGTTCTTGCTGTAGAAGTCTCATGAGAGATGCCATTTTTACTGCAATACTCATTGATGTATGAGTTTATGAATTCAGTGCCTTTGTCTGATCTGATCTTGACAATACTTAGGCCCTTTTCATTGCTCAGTTTCATCAGCAGTTCAGGTAAGTTGACTTGGTTTCCTTTTTATTCAGAAGAAATACCACCCAAGTGTACCTGGAAAAATTATCAACAACAACTAAAGCATATTTCCTTCCATTTTTGCTTACTGGGATGGTTGGACCAAACAAGTCCATATGCAGTAGTTGGAGAACTCTCTTAGTATAAATGATAGGCTTTCCTTTGAATGAAGCTTTGATTTGCTTTCCTTCCTGACATGGCTGACATACATGTTCCTTAGTGAACACTTGATTTGGAAGCCCTTTCACTAGAGAGTTCCTTGCCAGTTTGTTGATGGTTTTGAAGTTCAGGTGATTCAGTCTTTTGTGCCACAGCCAGCTCTGCTCATTTGTGCTTTTGGCAACAAGACAGACTGCTTCAGGGGTTTTGCTCCAATCTGTAAAATAGACATTTCCCTTTCTCACCCCTGTTAGTAGCACCTGTTGTGTTGATTTGTCTTTGATAATTCATTCATTAGGTGCAAATTCAACACTGTATCCTCTATCACAAATTTGACTTATTGATAGCAAGTTATATTTTAGGCCTAGGACATATGAAACATCAGTAATTTTTACACTACCAATATTTAATGTACCATAACCTCTTGTGATTCCTTGAGAGTTATCTCCAAAGGTTACTGAGGGACCATCTTTTTCAATGAATTCTGAGAGAAGCTCATTGTTTCCAGTCATATGTCTTGAACATCCACTGTCCAAGTACCATGCTGTTCTCTTGTTTATACTTATCTTCTTCTTGTGGTCCTTGCAGCCCTGCAAAGTCAAACTTTAGGTACCCTTTGAATGTTGGGTCCTAGGGGGTTAGCTGTACCTTTAGGAACCCAAATCTGCCTAATTACTCTGATTGACTCAAAGTGACTGACTTGGTTTCCATTTACATCTACATACACAGTCCTACCCTTAAATGCCTTGGGTAATTTATGTGCATCAGTGTTAGTCTTGTAAGGTTCAGGAGTGTTAGTGAACTTCTTTGGGGTATGTCTCCTGAAATTACTAGACTTAGGTGCAGCTTGGCAAGATCTTTGAGGATAGGAGCTAGGATGGCCTTTTCCCTTTGGCATGAAGGGTCTAGGCTTCCTGAAGCTGTTATACCTGTTAGTGGGATTGGGCCTCAATCTGTCCAGTTGAGGTTGCCACATTTGAGTTGGCCTCTTCTGAACAGTTCTTGGATAATTCCACTGATGAGTGTTCAGTTGGGTTGGCCTTCCATTGGTTCTCCCCTTCTGAACCTCATTCCTCTTGTATACAATGTTCTTAACCTTTTCCTTAGGTTTGGGTTTAGAAGCATTGTTTACTTGAGTAGGTATAAGAGTTTCTTTACCCTTACCCTTGATCAGTGGCTGGTTCACTTCCATTTCATTTTCTTTTTGCTGAGCCACTGACCTTACAAATGTCATCTTAGTATTGCTTGTTGAAGCAATGCTAAGACCAGGTGAGGGTTCAAATGGATTGTAGCCTAATCCACTTCTTTGAGCCATTGGTTTTTGAAACCCTTGAATTTCCTCTATTGCCTTAGAAGATTTGTTCAAGGCAGACATTTTCAGTTTTAGGCTCCCCTCACTTAATTTAAGAGTATCAAATTCATTTGAGAGATTATCAAATTTAGACTGAAGAGTTCTAAGGTCAAAATCCTTTTTTTTCAGAACCAGATTTTGTTCATCAATCAACTTTTGTTATTCAGAGACTTTGAGAGACATTTCACTATGTTCTCTCACAATCTGCTGATACAACTTAGTTGATCTAATGTCAACCTCAGATTCAGGAAGGTTGGAGATTTTGACTTTAGATCTCAACTGTTCATTTTCTCTTAATGCCATATTGCATACTTCTTGCATTCTGGTGAAATCTTCCAATAACTTTCCAAAGTTAAAGTGGATTTCACTAGATTCATGTGTGTTATTAGAAGAGTTGGAAGATGAACATACCTCTTCATTTTCAAAGGCCATTTGACAGTCTTCTTCACTGTCACTGTTGGAGAACAACCCATCATCAGATGAGTACACACTTTCTTCACTTGCTGATTCTCCAGCTACCATAGCCTTCCCGTTGTTCAGCCTCTTGTCTCTTTTGTTCTGCCTCTCTTTCCTTTCTTTTGAGCTTAGGTCAGGACAATCATACTGAAAATGACCCTTTTTCTGGCAGTTGTAACACACATCTTCATCATCATTTTTCTTGCTTGAGGACTCCTTCCTTCTGGATGATGTTGGTTCACCTTTGTTGTACTTATTTTTGTCAGCATATTTGTCTATCTTCTTTTCATCAGAGAGTTTGTCCTCTGATTTGTTGTCAGGAGAACTGAATCTTCTCCTGGTCCTGTTGTCTTGGTAGAACTTTTTGTATCTACCAAATCTAGAGTTGAGCTTTTCAAATCTTCTGGCCATGAGTGCCAGCTCCTCCTTCATCTCAGTTTTGGAGACAGTTTGAGATGATTTCTGTGCATTCTTCTTTTCTGACTCATCAACCTTGAATGCAACACCCTTGCTTGAGGAAGATGGCTCTTCATGTACCTTCTTCATGTTTAGATCAAACTCATATGCTTTGAGTTCAGAGAACACTTGCTGTATGGGCATGTTGTCAAGATTGCTGGTGTTATGCATCATGACTGAATATATGTCCCATTTGGATGTGAGACTTCTTAGAATTTTCAGTGCAACTTCTCTTTTGGCATAGAACTTGCCAAGAGAGTTTATCTCATTCATGATGTCAGTGAATCTGCCATCAAGATGATCAATAGTCTCATTGGGCTCCATAGTGAATTGTTCATACTTTTGGATGGCCACTTGAAGCTTGTTTTCTTTGATCTTTTGGGTACCTTCACACATAAGTGCTAGGGTATCCCAGATCTCTTTTGCTGTGGTGCAGTGATACACTCCTCCCATCACTGCATCTGGAATAGTCTGGTACAAGGTGTTCATGGCAATGTAGTTCAAATTGTGCCTTTTTCTTTCTTCAGATGTCAGTTCATCCTCATCCTTTGGCAGTAGTTCCCTTCAGATGTCAGTTCATCCTCATCCTTTGGCAGCAGTCAAGGACGGAGCCACATAGGGCCCAGCGGGGGCAGTGGGCCCCCCACCAATTTTTTTTTAATGTATATTTCTTCCGTTTTATAATTATTTATATACTTTTTTTAATTTGAGACGTTTAAAGATTATTTGTAAACTCATAGGTAAATAATTTACAAAATTAATATTCTCACTACATCATTTTATTTTTAAAATTATTACTCATTTTAATCTATATTCTTCCTTACATCTCACTAAATTCTTTTTAACACCTCATTAAATTTCTTTTATACCTCACTAAATCACCAAAAATACTCCTCATTTATTTGACCCCACACCTCACTAAATTCACATTTCTTAAAAAGTGAACTTGTCAACGTATTCAAGTCATTACGGGCCGGAGGGAATATATTTTAAGCTATACATTTGTCTAATAATTTTAACACCGTTTCACATATTATGAGTCGGAACAATCAAAATTAATTTTCTTCGAAACATAACAAAAATCGTTAAATTTAAATTAATGAAATGAGATATTATAAAATTTATAATGAATTAAATATAATATTATTTTATCTTTATATTAATGTAAATTGGGCCCCCCAATCTAAAATTCCTGGCTCCGTCACTGGCAGTAGTTCCCTTGGGCCTGCTTTCTGAGCATCAGTGACCTTGGGATTTAGCTTGGTGAAGGTGAATGGTCCTCTGGTGATGACTTTGAGCATCTCATCATGCTGGCAGGCAAGATGTGCTCTCATCCTGATCTTCCAGAAATCATAGTTCTCTATTGAGAACATTGGCAATTTATGGTGGAAAATGTGATTCACTTGATTTGGACCCATGTTGTTAATGGTGTTGTCACACCCCAATTTTAGGGGCCTAGATGAAAACACCATACACTCTAGTATTTGACTAAAAAGATGCATATTTTTATAGAACTTGGCAGCGGAATTAATTTCGTAAATAAATACTCAAACACATTTAAGAAATTCATATTAAAATTTAATTTCAAAAGATAAGACTCAACCACTTGTTTCATAAGAAAATAAAGTAGTGCGTTAATTAAGAATGGGTTTAACTCAAGATGCGACTAATTAATTAAAAGCAAGAATAATATATAGAAAACTTTGCATGGCAAGACATCCACATTCACCGGCCCTCCACTGCAACTCCTTAAATCTGTAAAATGTTAAGTAGATTGGGGTGAGCAAAACAACTAGCTCAGTGGGATTAACTTTGTCACAGTTAAATATAACATATGAATAAAACCATCAACTCACAAACATGCATATTAAAATACTTATTTTTCATTGGCTATACCAATGATGCGCTGGCTGAACCAACGATGCACGGTTTCCCGCGAATAAAATAATTATTTTTCATTGGCTATACCAATGATGCGCTGGCTATACCAACGATGCACGGTTTCCCGTGAATAAAACATTTGTTAACGAATAACTTGTAAAGTCATAACATGCGTTAACGATTAACTTGTGAAATCATGTAGCAAGTAACAATATCACTCAAATGAACATTTAAAGGTGACAAAGTATCCAATCAAATAGTAAGAAAACCCCACCTGATTAGCCTCGTAAATGTGCAACTCGAATTAATGCAAGAGTTCCTCGACACCTATCATTAAATTAAGTATTATTTAGGGAATTAAGTCCTTTAATTAAAATAATATACATTCGGATTATAAATCCTAAAACTAGTGTAATTGGCGAAAATTCAATAAATGAATTTTATTATTTACAAACCCATACGAATACCAATAGATTTATGAATCTCATCCGCAGTGACTCACGTATCTAACATATAAAGAAATCAATCTAAGTAGTTATTTTATTAATTAATATTCTAAATAACATATAATGTAAGTACTAAAACCAAGCAGTCCAACTAAACATAATAACCTAATAAATATGATAATAACAAATTAACAAGTATATATAAACATGGAAACATACTTTTCATTCATTGTAAACTGCCTCATGGCGAGTGTATATATACATGCGTGAGGCCCAACACAAGTAATGGGCCAAATAGATACGTAAGTTGCGATGTGCTAAGATATGAAAACTAAATCTTAATAAAATATATGTAGATCATCTATATGCTAAGATATGAAAACTAAATATATGCAGATCATCTAATACTCCCAATAAAATATTCTACACTACATTACGCTGCAGTACACAAATTTCTTAAAAGCTTTATGGCAGAATAAAATATTTTATAAAACATCATAAGTATACTGTTCAAACAAAATCGCCGACACTAAAATAGTAGAATGAAATCTATATATATAAAAGGAGGATGAGGGATCTCCTGCTTTCGACATGTGTGCATTTGAGACCCCTCCTCTTTCTGCCATGTGTATGCTGAGTGTCTTTTCTTTTGCCACGTGGCATTCTTACCATACATGACCGTTACATTAATTACAGAGTGAAATAGAGACTCTTCAAATTCCATCATACCTCCTTTTTATTAGTAGACTTTTCGATTCTCTCCTTTCATCTTCTCCAACTTTCGATTTTAAGGACGACCTTTTCAAATTTCACACCGAGTTGGTAAATTCAAGAAATTCGATCGGTGAGAGTGGTGGAGACTTTTTCAACTTCCCAGTTCGCAGGTATTCCATGTATATACTACTCGAGCTCTACTTTAATATTTTATTAACCTAGCAATAGAGGGAGTAAATATATCCGGGAGAGGTTTCAATGAAGATATATATGTATTTGTTTTTGTTCATGCATTTATGATTTTAGAAATATTACACTGTATTATTTTATGATGCATACCGTGTAAAGACACGAGTGATGCATCAAGAACCTTCATGGCGTTTGGAGGTGGTATTAAGTTTTGTGTGGGAGCTGATTTTGCTAAGGTGTAGATGGATGTTTATCTCCATTCCTTGGTCACTAAATACAAGTAAGAATAAATTAATTAATATTTCATTTGTTAGATTCATGCCCAGTCCTATCATTTGCGTGAAATAAGCATATAGGAGTGTTTGTTATCATCATCTGTTTGTAAGTATTCCTAATTAAATTTAAGCGTTCTGTTTTGCTTGAAATCTTTTAAGTGTCAATTGTTTAATGTAATATTTTTAGTAGATGTAGAGTTTTTCATTCTATTTTGGGTGTTATTTTTGGTGAATAAATGAGGAATTGAAGTAGCATGAAAGCAACTATTGTGTTTAATTATGTGATTTGGCAATGCCTTTTTTGGATTCGAGAGTTTATTTTATTTTATGAAGGTTCTTCATGAAAGAATGCAACAGAACTTGGTCCATTTTCGAGAGATATGTACTTAATCACGTCCCTCATTTTTTTTTTCTATTGATATTATGAAATTTTGTTTTTTTACTTTATGCTACTGGTAATGACAAGTTTCGAACCCTGAAATCTCAAGAATAACCTAGCAAATTGCCTGAAATAATTGTAACATAAGATTGATTTCATTGTTCTGGCCAGCTTAGAGCTTTTGATGCATTTTAAAACTGCCTCATTCAGGGTTCTATCCATCATTTAATTTCATCAGAAAGACGTATGCATAAAAGCATAGACGCCTCTATAGAATGAATGTGAGAATATATCCAAAACTCCGTTTTTACCTATTTCTTTTGTGGCAAATCTTATATTTCTGTATAATGTCATGTTCTTGTGTATGAGATTTGCAGATTTTGTTCGAGCTAATGGAAAAGATTGGAACTATTAAAGGATTTATAAAATAAAAAAACATTGGTTCAGGTAAGTTGTTTCACATTCTTTTGTGAACTGCATATATTATTTTTTCTAGAATTTTCGGACCATCAAGTTCGTCAACTGTGAATCCTGTTTGTATTACCCATTTATGGTACGTGAACAAGAGAATGCAATCTTGATTTAATTATTTGTTTATGATGAAGCGTAGTAACCTTGTGTTCACCTAATTTTAATGGGACGACGACACCAGATAAGCTTAATTTTATCTAAATTGATAACAATTGTTGTTTATTTCTTATAAATTAATGGTTATGATACAACTCATGTAAATGTGACATGAATTGGTATTTACTTTGATTATGATGTCTTGCAAGTTTAATATTTTGACAGCAGACTCCTCAGGTTATTGAAAATATAGTTGGTGCAGATGACGTGAACTAAGAACACGAGAGGAATATTTGTATTGAATTTAGTTAGTCTACTTTTAGTTGTTGTCTTATAATATGTGTTCTTCAATTGTATGATTTCATCTCTCTTTAATATGTTCCTCGGTATGCACCGTATTTTACAATGTTGTATTTAATCTGAATCAGTTGGAAAGTTGGATACTTGTGAAGGATGCCCTAATCAAGAGGTTTGTGCTACTGCTCCCAAAGGACCTGACCCCGGTTGGTTTTTTAATTTCGTTTATTCTTTCATTTATTTATATGAATTTCACAAAACAAAATTGAATTAAGGATGATAATTTTTATGGATTTTCTGCCCAAACAATTTGAAGGCATGTAGTTAATAGTTATGTAGCCATCTCTTTGCATCATCAAATTGCCCTTTATTGGAGTGTTTTTACTTGAAGGTTTTTAACTGACTATATGTTACTTCAATACTCCCATTATATGTTGTAACCCCATTGACGTGTTCATTCTTACGTAAAACCACGATGTTTGTTAAATAAAATGAAAAATATCTGCACTTTTTGACTTCTGAGAGGCGCCGATTCCATTCAGAATCTAATTAGAGCCACAACTACACTACACATTCATTTGCAGGAACAAATACATGACACACATGGATATAGCATCTGTAATTTCCACTTTGTGCTTTGATTCCAAATCAAGTTTGTCAACAAACCTCTGTAAAGTTTATTTTTCTTGCTGCTTCATTATTATCAATTTTTCGATATGGATTTTGTTAAGATTTTTGGGGATGAAAATTAGTTTTCGTTTATCTTAATAATTACACATGTATTTCAATTTACAGATTTCAACCGAGAAATAATGTCAATAACGCTAATTGGAGAAAAGGTTTATGGTTTTGGGGTGGGTGGAATAGAATGAGAATTGCTCAAAGACATGGTGTTAAAGTTGAGATAAAAAAATAAATCATGTTGATATGTATAAAGTTGAGGTAAATTAGTTTAGATAAGTAGGTTTTGATGGACAATTATTCATATGCTTGGATTATAATTGATTCAATAATACAAACCTAACTTTGTTTTTTTTTTTTTTTTTTTTGAATTGATCCAAATTATTTTTTAGAGGCAAGTACTTGAGATGAAGTTTGAGTTTATCGTTATTGGTTTTGTCTGGATAAGAGAAAATTGAGATTATGGAATTTCTATCTAAAGATGAATTTTTTTGAATGAGAATTGGGTATCTCATCATTGTAGATTTTAAATACCTTTTCCATTCCCCACATGTTAATTTGAGCAATTTCTACCGTTAATTCTGAAACCAAAATCCAATGAACTTATAATGACTTTATAATTGTTTAAATGAGTGTAACACCTGTTAATTACAGTTTATTAACATTTAATAATTTAATTAAACCTAATAAAACCACTTCACTTTCTCATAAAGTTCACTTTCTAAAGTTTTGGTTACACTTTCTTATTATTAATGAGGAAAAACTACATTTAAAACTCAATGAATAACTTTCTCATCAAGTTTTGGTTACACTTTCTTATTATTAACGAGGAAAAACTACATTTAAAACTCAATGAAAGGTTTATTTTTTTTCATCTTTCACCAACGCAAATGATATATATATATATTATATTATGTATTCTAACAATAACGAGGCTCAATGAATTTTTTATCGTATTTTAAAAAATTGTAGTTTTGTTGAATGTAGGTGTAAATTTAAATATTTGAGGAAAGATGCAAAGAGATTTGACGTTCAATTTAAATTTAAATATTGTAAAGGTGGTAGTACGTCTCTTTATTTTTTATTGCATAGAATGTAAACATTCTCTTTGTCATATTGCCTAGCAAAAACATATAACTATTGATCATTAGGTTTGAGCGAGAAAAAATATCTTTCAATCAGAAATGTTCAAATGTATCTTGCTCTATGATGTACTATAAAAAAAATTAAAACAAAGATCGAGACACGTGCATTGCACCAGGATTTTTATAGATGTCATAAATAAAAAAGGAGAAAGATAGATTTTTTGTTCAAAACAGTTAATATTAAAAAAAATTATTTTTTTTGTAAACAAATAAATTATATATAAAGACATCGATAGCAAAATAGATTATAAAAAAAATTAAAATACGCCCGTGCATCGCACGGGTGAAAATCTAGTTTAGTAAATAGGATTGTTGGTTATTTCCAAAAATCAATATTAGAAGATAGAAAATTTGCGTAAGAGATTAACTGGAGAAAAAGAATACCGTGTGTTTTGTTTCTTTGGGAGGCCGCTTGATTTGGAATATGAGATATGTAAAATTTAGGGCAAGGATTATATATAGAGATTGAAATTGGGCTTGAGAAAAATGATTAGGGTTTAAAATCTTAAAGGCCTGATTTTAAATGGGCTTTAAATATTATTTTAAAACACTAGAAATTATAATATAAATTTATAACAAGTTAAATTGATAATTGAATATATACTTATATATCTATATTATGAAATTTACGGGTGTTGACAGCATCTCCTGGAACTGCATTGTTTGCCAGGACTAGAAAAATTGGTTAGGTAAACACAGATTAATTTTTCAGAAATTTGGATCAGTTCAGTGACCACAGAAAAATGTGATTTGAAAAATCAGATGGATTTTCAGAGGCAGTGGTCTTTGAACCCCTGCTCTGATACCACTTGTTGGTCCTTAGTGGAGTATGACACAAGTGTATGGGGGGGGATGCACTTGTGTATGCAAATTCTTTCTTTCTTTTAAAAACATCAGTATGATTTGATCAGGAAGGTTGTCTGACAACTAGCCTGAATGAACTTCTATAGATACCTGCCCTACTGAAAACTAGAAAGTGATCAGTTGGATAAGTATCTAAATGAATTACTAAGTGCGGAATGTGGTTGACCTTTTTTTTTTTAAAGAATACTCCAAGTTAATTTCTGAAAAATAAATAGTTGATCAGGGACTTTGTCCAAAACAGTTTTTCTTGTTTTGCTGAATTAACTCCTTTGAAAATGAATGATTGTAAGTAATGCAAGCAGTAGGATGAGTGCAGTAAGTAAATGACACATCAATTTATAGTGGTTCCGAATCTCAATACTCCTACATCCACTTTCCCTGATTGAACAGGATAATTCCTTAACAATGGAATTAACTTGTTTTATAGTGTCAAGGTGCACCGATCAACAACACTTCCTTAGTGCTTTGATCCCTAGGATAATCTGAGTCCTAGTGCTCAATCTCTCTGAGTTAAGACTGTGTTTCTCAATAAAAGTCCTTAACTTCTCACTTCTACAACAAACACTCCTTCACTAAATGAGGTAAGGGTTTGAGGTTTGGTTCCAACTAATAGAGATATCCTTTACAATAAGAACAGTGTAAAGGCTTAGGATATCTCAATGCTAAGCTTGGGATTTTACAAGAAATGGCTTAGCTTTTGAAGTGATCAGGAAACTTGGGATTCTTGAGAATAACTTTGGTTTCCTTTGATTGCTTGATGATAGTTTGATAGCAGATATTTGGATACTTGAATCCTTGGATCACTTCTAAATTTATAGAGCAATTTGAGCAACCATCCGTTGGAGAGATAGCATTTCAAATTGTCTATTTGCAGCTTCCTTGAAACGGCTATGGAGGGCAACCTTCCATTATCCAGTGAGTAAAAGGCTCTTTGTTGGTTGCTTGAATGAATGTGTTGACTTCTGAAAAATGCGGCTATAAAGACTTGTGTCAGTTTCCATATTTGCACATTTCCCAAGGTTGATTGTGGCAGACTTGTACTCCACCAACGGTCAGATGGGACAAGTTTCCTGAACATTCCTGCTGCAATTTGGAATGTTCCAACATTCATTCACTCCTTCCGTCTTTAATGCTTCTATGTCTTTAATGCTTGTTCAGGCTTGTTGATAATAAATGCTCCAATTAATATGTCTTCTGAGTAAGTAGCATTCAATGTTGTGATCTTCAATCATTTATAAGCTGATCTGATGTAGCTCTTATCAGTTCAGTGCAGCTTTACTTCATATCTTTGATCACTCAGCCATGTTGTCCTCTTCAGCCTATTTGTCAATGTTGTATCCTTCAGCAGACTTGTCCTAAAGTGCTAATACTCAACAAGCTGCCTAACATTCCAGCTTTGGACAACTATCCTGAACTATAAATCTCATAACACTACTGAGATTTAGACTTAAGCATTCTTATTGTCTCAACTATCCTGAGACAACTAGACTGATGCTTTTCATGACTGTATCTCAACTAATCTGATCATCATCAATCAGGGGTTTTGGTATTTTAATCAAAATCATTTTATTTCCCAACAAAAATTACTATTCAAATTAAAAAAAATATTATTCTTATTATTGAAAAGTGGTAGATTTTGTTACTGAAAAATGTAATTATTATTATTGAAAAGTGGTAGATATTTTAACTGAAAAATGTAATTTTTATTATTGAAAGTGGTGGATATTTTAACTGAAAAGTGTAATTCTTATTCTTGAAAAGTGATAGATATTTTAACTGAAAAGTGTAATTCTTATTCTAGAAAAGTGGTAGATATTTTAACTGAAAAGTGTAATTCTTATTATTGAAAAGTGGTAGATATTTTAACTGAAAAATGTACTGAAAAGTGTAATTTTCATTTTTAAAAAGTGGTAGATTTCGTTACTAAAAAGTGTAATTCTTATTATTGAAGAGTGGTAATTTTGTTACTGAAAAGTGTAATCTTTAATAGTGAAAAGTGAAATCTTTAATAGTGGAAAGTGAAAAATTTGTTACTGAAAAGTTATAGTAACTATTATTATTGAAAAGTGGTAATTTTGTTAGTAACGATTGTTGGGATATGAATCCTATAAACAATGTTCTAATTGATGAAAGTATGTTTTGATGGCCAAAAGCAACTTAAAGTTAGTGATATATGTGGTTCTAAGTCATCTTAACTAAGTCATCTGAATATAAGCTTACTAATCTGATGAGAAACTTGAATTGAGATTACTGATCTTAATGCTAACTGAAGTAAGTTTACTGATCTTATGAAGTAATATTAAGAATAAAATTACTGATCTTAACTGAGTCATATGAAATAAGATTACTGATCTGAGTATGGAAACTGAGAATAATTTTAGTGATCTTATATGAGATATTTGAAATCTGAGTTACTGATCTGATATACTTACTGATCTTATATGTAAGTTACTGATCTTATATGTTTACTGATCTTAGATATTTACTGATCTTATATGGAAGTTATTAAACGTACATGAGTTACTGATCTTATTGGTTACTGATCTGATATATGAACTGTTAGAAACTAAGCTGATGTTTTGTATTTTATAGACAGCTTATAGTATAGGACTTAGAAATACTCATCTGTATATAGTTCAGTTGATGTATGGATAGGTTTTATATTTGTAAAGTTGCATTTTATTGTATTCAGCAATGTAAAAATTCAGAACAGTAGATTATAAATAGAATAGAAGAAGATCAGAAGACTAAGAAGACTCAGAGGAATACTTCAGAATAAGAAGACTTCAAGAAGAGTTGAATATAAGCTTAGAAGAAATCTGGAGAAGTTTTGAAATGTTTTTGGTTACTGTGCTGATTGAATCAGAAGAGTAAAAATCAGCAGAGTAAAATCCGAAGAGTAAAAATCAGAACAGTAAGTTACTGTGCTGATTTAGTAAAATTGAAGAATAAGTTTGGAAAGCTTATTTAAGGTGTAACTGAAGATTTATTGAAGAAATGCTGACTTGGAAGTTGAAGGAAGTTACAAAGTCGGTTACAAGAAGAAGTTACAAAAACAGTTTTAGAGTTAGTTGAGAGTTAGTTCACAAACTGCTAACTGTCATACTAAGTTCTATAAATACTGTATGATCTCCTACTGCTGAAGACTACTGAGTAATTACTGATCTTAGAGAATTCAAGAGCAAGTCTACAAGCAATAACTCACAGAGTTAAGGAAATCAAAGCAAGAAGAAGCCACTGAATTGAAGAGAAGAATCAAAGGCTATTCAAAGAGAAGTTTTACTTTTCAAGTTTAAGTTTGTATTTTGTAAAACAAGTGTGCTAGTTACTTGTAGAATTACTAGTAGATCGAAGATATATCTGGAGGTATAATCGAAAAGATCAAAGTCTTAATCTTGGGACTTTAAGCCACAAGAAGCTCAAGAAGAGTAATAAAACTTCACAGCTGGAGTTGTGAGAGTGGATGTAGACATTTGTCGAACCACTATAAAATTCTGTGTTCTTTACATTTACTGTTTGATATTTGTTTGAATTGTTAACTAAGAACATTAAGAATTAACAAAGAAAAAGATCTAGATAAAAGTTGAGTATAAAGTTGATTGGGCTCATTAGTAATCTGATTATTCCGCATTGTGTATTCTGATATATTGAAAGATTTTTGAAAAGTCTATTCACCCCTCCCCTCTAGACATTTTCACTAGCTTACTCAATATTATTAACTCAACTTTGGGACCAACAAGTGGTATCAGAGCAGTAGTTCATTGGACTGCTGTTTCTTGATAACCTTACAGATCTTGAGGGATATTTTACTGATCTTGCTGTTATTTCTTGATATTTGTCACTATCTGAATACCTGAAATCTATCTGCTATACTACTGATCCTATTTGTCTAATCAAACATGGATGACACTAATGTGAACAAACTGCCTAAGTTTTCTATTTCAGATTATGATCATGATGACGACTTGGCACTCATGGCCAAACAAGAGATTGAGGTATCATCTATTACTTCATTTCGTTCTTGTGATAATTCTGACACTGATGAAAGTGATGCTGCTGTTAGCAGTGTAGGAAGTAGTCTTCATCATTCCCAAGGAGTGACTGAAGAGGACCTTCTACAAGCTAACAAAGCATTCATTGAAATTAGTGATGAGAATATATCTTTAAAACAAGAAATCATTAAGCTAAAAGAAGCTCAGTCAAAAGTGGATCCTAATATAGCTGTCATAAATGCAAGACTATCAGAAGAGTTGTCTCAACTCCAAGAAAAGTATGCATCCATTGACAAACTATATCAGGGTATGCTTAAAACTCAAGCCAAAGAGACTAATGAATTCAATGATTTAAAGATTAAATGTGAAAAACTTGAAGAGCGCAATAGATTCTTAGAATCTGAAGTAGTGAGCCTAGATCGAAAGCTATCTGGGATGATTAACTCTACTAAGATTAATCAAACTATCTCAGAGAGATATAGAGCTCCAAATGATAAAAGAGGAATAGGTACTGATCTGCCTAGTCCATCTACTTCAGAATTTAAGAACACTAATGGAGCTAGTACAAGTTCTTTGCAACTAGATAAAGGAAAAAAACCTATGACTTATGATGATGATCCAAAACTCAAAGTACAGTCTAAATACATCCCTCCTACTACCAAGAATGGTAAAATGAAGAATGTATTAAGACCAGTACAGTCAAGATCATACCAGAAGAGTTATACTCCTCTGACCAGATCAGATCAGTCCTGGAATCAGAAGAGACAAACTCAGAACAGTAGGTCAAGACAAGCACAGGCAAGTTGGGAACAGCCTAGACCTCCTTTTATAAGGCAGTCTCAACTGTATTCAACTAAACCTAGGAGATTTGTGCCTCATTATCATAATAAACCTGTTATTTATCCTCCTCCTGTATCTTATAATATCATTGGTGAGGAAAGACCAAAACGCATCTATAAGCCGTATGGTCCACATGCTTTCAGACCGTATTCAAACTATTACAGACATACTGATCTTACTGAAAAAGGGATAGATCCAAGGAAAGGCTATCTCAGAAAAATAGATCCTAAGTCTGTTGATAATTCTGAACTGGTTAATAAAGTACTGTTCTGTGATAAATTTGGAAGAAAACTGAAGAGGTCTCATTTATTCAAAACTTCAATGTTTATTTGGGTGCCTCTTACTGCTACTAACACTCAAGGACCCCAATAAATAGTGGGTACCTAAATTACATGTGTATAGAGATATGTACTAACATTTCAGGTACTGATCTTATACCAAGAAGGATATGTAGCAGAAACTAAGAGCAGTACATAAAAACTCAAAAGTCAGAAGAGACAACCCTATGTCAGATCACTAAAACAGGTAACAAGGTTACTAAAGTGACCATAATCCCAATGAGGAAGCTGGTAAAGCTGAGGGACACTGAGAACACACATTAAGGGGAAATCTGTGATTTCTTAAAAATCCTTTTGTTGACTCAGATCACTAAGTCACTTTAGCATAAACCTTGATGTGATCATTAAATTAAACATATTGTTACTAATCTGTACTGTTTTACACTTATATCTCATGAACTAACACTTCTACCAAGGTGAAACAGGCACAGAAGAGGAATTCTCCATTGAAGGGGGAACTGATCTGATTACAAATTTGAAAAGTCTACTAATCTGACCTGATTACAGACTATAGCAGTCTACAGATATATTCTGATTAATAAATTGACTTGTCTACAGAATTGTACTGATTACAAAACTTATTTGTCTACAGTACTGATCTGATTACAATTCAGTTATTCTACAGAACTAATCTGATTACTGACTAATCTGTCTACAGAAAGACTTGTTTACTACTAATCTGTCTACAAGAAATCTACTGATCTGACACAGTACTGATCTGAGGATTACTGTGCTGATATCAAAAAGATGAAATCAGGAAATTTGGGTACTGATCTGAGGATTACTGTGCTGACCCATCTACTGATCTGAAATCTACTGTGCTGATTCATCTACTGATCTGATTTCTAAAAAGGTTACTCAGCTGATCACAGTACTCAGCTGATCCAGATAAGTGAAATTTGCTTTATATACTTGTAAGGAAATGAAGTGAAATAGTTTTGGAAACTACTGTGCTGATTTGCATCAGAACAGTCTTTTGGTTTAGATTACTTTAAGTCAAAAATTGTTCAAATTTTTAGATTACTAATAGAGAAGATTAATACACTCTTCTATTTCTAACCTAAAAGTTGTGGTGTATTTATCAAACACTAGTTGGCTCCAAAAATTAAGAATGTTACTAGAATGTGAACAGTTATTGTTTAACTCGAATTTCGAGACTTAATCCCAACCATTCCTTGTGATAATCTAATTCAATCCTAGCCCTAGATTGGTTTTGAATTTAACAAAAACGATCTCACTTCATCTTCTTCGTTCCTACGAGCTCATTTCTGGAAATATCTTAACTTCATAACTTCTGCAAAATTTGATTTCTACAAAATTCTCAAATGGCAACTATCAATATTATCAATGAAGCTAACCAAGTAGCAGGAACATTCGATTCGAATTTATGGATTCGCAAGAAGGGCATTTTTGTGGAGAACGCTGTGTATTTCAATGGCCGACACAGTGCTGAAAATCAAGCCATTTTAACTATGTGTGAAGAGTGCGGGCTACGAAAATTTCTGGAATCGTTTCCCATGAATGTCTATGAACCAGAAGCTGTGGAATTTTATTTACAACTTCAAGGTGATAAAAACGGTGTTCACTCCATGCTTGCTGGACACAAGGTCACCATTACTAGGGACATCCTCGAAGTAATGTTGGATTTACCGCAAGGCCCAGTGGATATTTTGACCTACAAAGCTGGTGAGGAAAAGGAGTGTGTGGGAAGATGGTCAGGTGTTGAGACAGAGACCTTGACTAATCTGAAGAAGGATGTACTTTCTACTGGTCTGCAGTTTTTGATGGATATAGCTGGAAAGTGCTTGTTAGGGCAACATCATAGCCAGGATGCCTTATCAAGTTTCAAAATTAGAATTATGGCTGCAATCATCGACAGAGTGCAAGATGATTGGCAAAGATTCTTCCTGGAAAGGCTAATGACTGAAAAGGAAAAAGTTTTATTTGATGAGGATACAATGGAATTCTCACTTAAATCAAAATTAGGGTTTGGAAGCAAGCTGAGTTTCTTGCTGCCTCAGCTGGTGAAAAAGCCATATTGGAGTAATCCCAAGAAATTCCATCATGGGAAGTTCATGATGAAGAAGGAGTCTGTTCAATTTGAACAAGAGAACCCCTTGGAACACTCTCAAGAAATTGAAGCAGAAGAGTCTGGAGCTTCAATGTACCAATCGGAGGACGATCAAACTGAGGTTAGATCAAAGGCTAGGCATGATCCGAGTAGTACTACACTAAGGAGAGGAAGGTCTGCTACAGCTGCCTCAGAACCAACAGTTCGTTTTGTGGAAACTGTGGTGCAATCAAGCTCAGATGAGCAAGAGGTTAGTGTTCCTAGTCCAATTGCTGTTCATAAGAGGACTAAGTCAAGGAGTGTTAGGAGGAAGTTAGTTGTTGTCTCCCCTACCCCTTCAAACTCTGAACCAAGCCAAACTGAAACCCAAAACCCTCAACCTTCATGTTCTGGAAGATCAGATCACTATTTTTCTGAGACTCAGAACACTCCCCATTCATCACCTCAGCACACTAACTTTGAGCCTACTTCAATTCCTACCCCTCAACATCAAACTTCACATCAACCTTCACCACATCAATCCCCAATACAGGTTCATGCTCACTCTACTGAACATGAATTTGAGCCTTCTACTGAACCAATTGACATTTCATCATCCCCTGAACCTGAATTTATTACTCCTAAACCTGCTGATTTGATGGAGTACACTATCTGTGACAAAGAAGATAGAATCAAGATAGATTTAAGGATAGCCTTGTTGAAGCAATTTCCTGGATTAGATGAGAGCTCAGTTGAGTTTGAGAAACTCCTTAGGATTGTCACTTGGGTGTATCTTAAGAGGAGTACTTTGAAGGAGAATTTGGCTATAATGGAAGGCATGGGAGGTGCTTCTATCTTTGATGATTGGGAAGCAGAACAGATGCAAGCAGCTGGTGTTAACTCTTTTCTTGAGTTAGTCACTCCAGAATCTGTTGTACTTCTTGTTGAGAGATTAACAGGAATCAAGTACACTGTTGAGAAGATTACAACTCCTAACTCTGATGAGGATTTGTTTAGTGAAGAGAAAGGTCTTGATGAAACTGAAACTGCTGCTGAAACAGATTTTATGGAAATTGATGAAGATATTGTCAATGCAACAGAGGTGTTTGAGAACACTGTTGTGATTGAGGAAACTGAAGTTGTTGAAAATCAGGATGTAAATGCTGAAGAATTGGAAAGCATTCCAATTCACTCTACTGATCCTATTGAGGATGTGCAAGAACAGATCAGAACAGGTTCTGTTGAGAAGGAATCTGATATTTCTGAATTTGAGATGCTGAAAAGGCAGAATGCAGAGCTTCAAGCCAAATTGGAGGCTGCTGTCCAGATGTTTCAAGAAGCTACTGAAAGAATGTGTTGGGAATAAAATGAGATATGTTTTGATCTAATGCCAAAACCCCCTGAGACATGCCTAAGTCAAATTGATAGTGTTCTAAAAATGTTAGAACACATAGCATAAGGCTAGATGAGAAACTGAAATGTTAGGCAGCTCTTAGACAATTAGATGCACAATTTGAGGGGGAACCTATGCTTTGGAGATGATCAAGATCAAGTCCCCTCAAGGCTCAAATTCTGGAACTATCACTTAAGAGCAAGGACACTCTATGGAAAATCAAATGCACTGATCAGGAGAGTTGTCCAGAGAAGATGTTCTTATGCAAGAACAAGATTGTAAAGCTCAAAAGGACAAGTCCAATAAGATGATCTGATCAGGAGAGTTGTCCAAAGAAAGTGTCCATATGCAAGATTGGCAAAATCAAAAGGACAAGCTTAATGACTCTGATCAGCAGAGTTGTCCAAAGAAGCTAGCCATATGCAAGAACAACTTTACCTAGCTCAAAAGGACAAGGCTACTCAAAGGCTTTGGATCAGGAGAGTTGTCCAGAGAAGCCCACTTTGTATGAAAAGTGCTTTGATGCTAAAAGACCAAATATGCTGATCAGAAGAGTTGTCCAGAAGAGTTGTCCAGAAGAGTTGTCTCAGCATGATTGAATCAGAACAGATACTCTAAAGGTTGAAGGTCAACTATGCTGAAGAATTAAGGACAACCATGCCCTAAAGAAATGCAATATTCCAAGATCATCTTGGAGTGAAATAAAGGGAAAGAGCCAAGTCATCTGAAGAAGAGCAAGCCAACCTTGCTGAAAAGCAAAACTGCTGATAGTGATAAGGAGAGTTGTCCAGATGATAAGGAATGTTGTCCTATCATTGGATCAACCTTCAGAAGCCATGTCCAAGTCCTAATAAGAAGTCAAACATTGGGAAAAGTGCTGCAGAATGAAGACAAAGTCTTACAAGCCGTTTATTACCCAAATGAGGACATGTCACTATCAAGAATCTGTCTTCCAGTTTGAAGAACTCAAGGAAGACATTTATAGCAATTTGGGGCTGCCTCTCCAACGGGCAAATCCTCCATTTTGTCTATAAATACAGAAGTGTGAAGACCATTTGAAAGCATCCAACTAACCTCAACAGAATCAATCTACTCAAGCTTTCAAAAGCTCACTGAACATTCAAGCTTTCAAAAGACTATCTTAGTCTTCAAACACTTCTTCTAAGCTGAACTCATTGTATATTCATATACAAGCTTAGAGAGATATCCTATCCTTATACACTGATCTCCATTGTAAAGGATATCTCATTAGTTGGAACCTTACTTCAATCCTTATTCCTTTCAAGTGAGAAAGTGAGAAGGTTGTAGTAGTAGAAGTGGTAGGAGCTGACTGTTGAGAGAAGAACAGTTCAGTTCTGAGTTGAGAAGAGGGTACTAGGACTCTAGACATCCTAGGGATCAATTCACCAAGGAGTGGTGTTTTTGATCAAGTGCACCTTGGCACTATAAAACAAGTTAATTCCAAGAGTGAAGGAATTATCCTGTTAAATCAGGGAAAGTGGATGTAAGAGCTTGAGTCTCTGAACCACTATAACTTCTTGTGTTGATTTACATTCCAAGTACTTTCATACATTCAACACTGCACACAAAACTGATCTTTCAAGGATAAACTTTCAAAGACTGTGCAAAAACCTATTTGGACAAGTTCCCTGAAAACTGGACTGTGTTGCATTGACTAAGCGATTTCAGAAATTAAAGGAGTCTAAACTTAAAGGGCCAACCACTATTCCGCACATATAACTCCCCTAGATAGTTATTCAACTAAGTACTCAATAGTACTTAGTAGTCTGATTATCTTAGAAGAGTTAATCTTCTTCAGCAGAGTTGTCCAAGACAACCTTGCTGAACTCTGGTTTGATCAAATTAGCAAAAGAATTGCATACAAGTGTATTCCCCCCCTATACACTTGTTATATACTCCTTTCAGGACCAACAAGTGGTATCAGAGCAGGGGTTCAAAGACCACTGCTACTGAAAATCCATCTTGATTTTCAAAACTCTCATATTTGTGTGGTCACTGAACTGATCTTTATCTGAAATCTATTACTTGTTGACTAACTGATTATTCTTGAGAAATGGCCAACAACAATGCTGTTCCTCCACCTGCTGTTCAAGGATTAGACAATATGGCCACAAATCCAGTCAACCACATTTCTCATCACAAACTGCCCATGTTTTCAATAGACAATTATGATTTCTGGAAAATTAGAATGAGGGCTCATCTTGTATCTCTTCATACTGATATGTTGAGAGTAATCACAAGAGGACCTTTTGTGTTTACTCAAACTAACCCCAGATTGACAGATGAGCAAAGAGCGGATATAAGGGAACTGATTCCCAAAGATGAGGATGACTTCACTGCTGATGAAAAGAGGAAAGATAATTTGAACTATCTTGCCATGAACACTCTCTATCAAACAATTCCAGATGCAGTTATGGGAAGAGTCTACCACTGCACCACAGCCAAAGAAATTTGGGATACCCTTGCTGAAATGTGTGAGGGCACTGAAAAGATCAAGGAGAACAAGCTCCAAGTTGCTGTGCAGAAGTTTGAACAATTTTCAATGGAGTCTGATGAGTCCATTGACAAATTTGCTGGTAGATTCACTGATGTGATGAATGAGATTAACTCATTGGGCAAGGTCTACACCAAGAGAGAGGTTGGACTGAAAATCCTGAGAAGTCTCACTCAAAAGTGGGATGTCTATGCTGTAATGATGCAGAATACCAAAGATCTCTCCACCATGCCCATGCAACAAATATTCTCAGAACTTAAAGCCTATGAGTTTGACCTCAATAGAAGGAAGCCTGTTGAGGAACCTTCAAATCCTACTAAGGGAGTGGCATTCAAAGCCAAAGTTGCTGAACCAGAAATGCAACCCACTCCCAGATCATCAAAGACAGTCTCTAAGACTGAAATGAAGGAAGAACTAGCCTTGATGGCTAGAAGATTTGACAAGCTCAACACAAGGTTTGGTAGATACAAGAAATTCTACCAAGACAACAAATTCAGGAGAAGATACAACTCCCCTGAAGATCAGGCTGAGGACAAAAAGCCTGAAGAGAAAAGATCAGAGGACAAGTCCTCTGATAGGAGAAGATCCAGTAGAGCTGATCCTTCTTCATCTAAGAGAAGAGAAGAATCCAAGAAGAATGATGATGAAGACCTGTGCTATAATTGCAAAAAGAAAGGGCACTTTCAGTATGACTGCCCTGAATTAAGCTCTAAAGAAAGAAGAGAGAGGCAAGCTAAAAGAGACAGAAAGTTCACCAATAGAAAGGCCATGATGGCTGGTGAAGAATCTGATAGTGCTGAAAGCTTCAACTCTTCTGATGGACTATTCTCCAACAGTGAAGATGATGATGATGTTTGCAACATGGCTCTTGAGGATGATGAGGTATCCTCTACTTCTAGTTCACCATCATTCATCTCACAAAACACTAGTGAGGTTAACCTGAAACTTTCCTTAGGAAAGTTGATGGAAGATTTCACTAGATTACAAGAATTTCATGACAATTGTGTGAGAGAAAATGAAAGATTAGCTACTGAACTTACCAAGTACTCTGAGGTAGCTGTTGATGTCAAGTCTACTAAGTTGTATCAACAAGTCTTGAGAGAGCTTGAGGAAGCAAATCTCAGGATAGTTGACCAACAAAAGGAGATTGATAATCAACTCCTTTCTCAGAAAAGAAAAGACTTTGAACTAAAAATTCTGAATGCCAAATTTGAAAATCTCTCACATGAATATGATATTCTTAAATCAAGTGAAGAGAGCCTGAAATCAAAGATGTCTGCTCTGAACAAATCCTCTAGAGCAATAGAGGAAATTCAAAGCTATCAAAGACCTATGGCTCAAAGAAGTGGATTGGGTTTTGATCCATTTGAATCTTCACCTTGTCTTAGTGCTACTTTTACAAGTAACACTAAGAAAATCTTTGTTAAATCAGTGGCACAACAAGCTGAAAATAAAATAATTCAGCCACTGAACAAAGGAAAGGACAAATTAAATGAAATGCCTACTCAAGTGATTCAGGAGAATAGGCCAAAACCTAAGGAAATGGCCAAAGCTCCTGAACACAAGAGGAATGTTGGTCAGCAGAGTAGACCCAATGGAAGGGCAACTCTCCTGAACAATGTTCAGAGGAATTATCCAAGGTATAATCAGCCTAGGCCAACTCATCTGAGAAAGCCTCAGCTGAATAGACCCAAGGAAAGCTACCCTCTAAGGCAGAATAAAATAAGACAACCAAAACCCTTCATGCCAAAGGGTAATGGTCAAAAGAAAGCCTTTCCTCAAAGATTCCCTCAAGCTGCACAAAGAACTCATAAGTTCAGGAGAGTGGTCAACTTCCCTGAAACTTACAGAGTTAACACATTCACACATACTTTCCCAAAGGCATTTAAAGGAAAGACAGTGTATGTTGACACACAAGGAAATCAACTTAGCCACCTTGAATCAATCAAGGTTATTAGGCAAGTTTGGGTTCCCAAAGGCTAACCTCTCAGGACCCAAAACTCAAAGGGTACCTAAACCTATCTAATTGCAGGTACCAATGGGCCACAAGAAGAGGAGCATGAACAAAAAGACAGCATGGTACCTTGACAGTGGATGCTCAAGGCACATGACTGGAAACAAGGAACTCCTCACTGACTTCATTGAAAAAGAAGGCCCAAATGTTACTTTTGGAGACAGCTCACAAGCAACTACAAAAGGTTATGGTACTTTGATGATTGGTAACATCAAAGTATCCAATGTATCTTATGTGGCTGGTCTCAAATATAATCTCCTAAGTATCAGTCAATTCTGTGATAAAGACTTTAATGTTGAGTTCTCAAGTGGAAAGTGTCTAATTAAGGATAAAACTCAACAAATACTATTGACTGGAACTAGGAAGGGAAATGTGTATTTTGCAGACTGGGACAAGTCTACTGATGCTGCATGTTTTATTGCTAAAAGTTCTAGTGAACAAAGTTGGCTATGGCACAAGAGGCTAAACCACCTGAACTTCAAATCTATGAATAAACTTGCTAGAAATGCATTAGTTAAAGGACTACCTAATGAGGTTTTCATTAAAGAACATGTGTGTAAGCCATGTCAAGAAGGAAAACAGATTAAAGCCTCATTTAAAGGTAAACCAGTCATCTCCACTAAAAGGATACTTGAACTTCTACATATGGATCTGTTTGGACCAATTACCCCTACAAGCATAAATGGTAGGAAATACACATTAGTGGTAGTAGATGACTTCTCTAGGTTCACATGGGTAGTATTTCTCCTTAATAAGAAGGAAACACAAGTCAAACTACCTGAACTTCTTAAGAGATTGTCAAATGAGAAAAGCCTTAGCATTATCAAGATAAGATCTGATAAAGGCACTGAGTTCATTAATTCATACATCAATGAGTACTGCACATCAAATGGAATAGCTCATGAAACCTCAGCAGCTAGAACTCCCCAACAAAATGGAGTTGCAGAAAGAAGGAATAGAACTTTAAAAGAAGCTGCTAGAACTTTAATTGCTGATTCAAATTTGCCTAAGAGGTTTTGGGCTGAAGCTATAAACACTGCATGCCATACTCAAAATAGATGTTTGATCACTAAGGGGCAAGGCAAAACCCCCTATGAACTCTGGAAAGGAAGAATGCCTAAAGTGTCATACTTTCATATATTTGGTTGCAAATGTTTCATTCACAATAATGGAAAAGAACAGTTGAAAGCCTTTGACAGCAAAGCTGATGAAGGAGTATTTCTTGGATACTCTCAAATCAGTAGAGCTTTCAGAGTCTACAACAAGAAAACCCTTATAGTGGAAGAAACACCTCATGTTGTGTTTGATGAGTCTATCTTTGAGATCAGGAATGATCATTTGGAACCTGAAGAAATCACACAGAGGACAACCAGATTAAGCCTAAAAGACAAAGACACTGAACTCATAGATGTTGTTCAAGCCAATCTGCCTGAAAAACCCACATTGGACAACAATCCTGAAGGCAACCTTCCTGAGACAAATCCCACTGATGGAAATAGTGAACTGAATGATCCAATCCCAGTTCACATCCAGGTAACAACTACCAATGAAGAAGCAGTTCCTGCTGAGGTAGTTAATGGGTCAAATAATCAAGGGGGAACTCAAAATGTTGAAAATACCAATGTCCCTGACATTGAGGACAACACCCCTGATTATGATCCTGAATTAGATCCTGCATTACATTACCCTGAATTCTATGATCAAAATGACTCACCTTCAGTAGAGGATAACTCTACTGAAGAGATCAGGAAAAGAAGGACTTGGTTGTCTGACCATCCTACTGATCTGATACTTGGTGATCCAAGTATAGGAGTCAGAACCAGAAAGTTTCATGGTGAAAGTGCTATGTTTTGCTGTTTCTTGTCAGAGCAAGAACCAAGTAATATTGAGGAAGCACTTCAAGATGCCAATTGGATCACAGCCATGCCGGAAGAACTGAACCAATTCACCAGAAATGAAGTATGGGAGCTGGTGGATAGACCTTCACATCAAGATGTTATTGGAACAAAGTGGGTGTTCAAGAACAAGAAAAATGAAAATGATGTGATTGTCAGAAACAAAGCAAGACTAGTGGCAAAAGGGTATTGCCAACATGAAGGCATTGACTATGATGAGACATTTGCACCTGTGGCAAGGCTAGAAGCAATAAGGCTCTTTCTAGCCTATGCAGCCCATAAGAGGTTCAAAGTATACCAAATGGATGTCAAGAGTGCCTTTCTGAATGGAGTCTTGAAAGAAGAAGTCTATGTGGAGCAACCACCAGGTTTTGAAGTTGGAAACCAAGTTTACAAACTCAAGAAAGCTCTATATGGACTCAAACAAGCCCCTAGGGCTTGGTATGACACACTGTCACAATTCCTCTTGGATCATGGATTCACCAAAGGAACTGTGGACAGAACTCTCTTCAGAATCTCTGAAGGAGAGGACATCTTGCTTGTCCAAATTTATGTAGATGACATAATTTTTGGATCCCCTAATGAGAAGCTATGTGAGAAATTCTCCAAGCTCATGCAAAGCAAGTTTGAGATGTCCATGATGGGGTTGATGAATTTCTTTTTGGGTCTACAAGTCAAGCAATCTAAAGAAGGAATCTTCATCAACCAAGCTAAGTACACCAGAGAAATGATCAAGAAGTTTGGGTGTACAACTAGCAAGCCAGTAAGGATCCCTATGAACACAAATTGGAAGATGGATCCTGATGAGAGTGGTATTCCAACCAACTCTACTGAGTATAGAGGAATAATTGGTTCACTCCTCTATCTCACTGCCAGCAGACCTGATATCACCTTTGCAGTAGGTGTTTGTGCAAGGTTTCAAGCAAATCCTAAGAAAAGCCACCTTGAGGCTGCAAAGAGGATTTTGAGGTATCTCAAAGGCACTGAAAATCTAGGCCTTTGGTACCCTGCTGATGACAATATTGAGCTAACTGGCTACTCAGATGCTGATTATGGAGGATGTAGGATTGACAGAAAGTCCACCTCAGGGACTTGTCAGTTCTTGGGCAACAAACTCATTTCTTGGTTCTCCAAGAAGCAAAATACAGTGGCCACCTCCACCACTGAAGCTGAATATGTTGCAGCTGGAAGTTGTTGTGCTCAAATCCTTTGGCTAAGACAACAACTCAGAGACTACAAAGTCAACTCTACTGAAGTGCAAATTTTCTGTGATAACAATAGTGCCATTGCTATATCACAAAATCCTGTCTTGCACACAAGATGCAAACATGTGGACATCAAGCATCACTTCATTAGAGATCATGTGGAGAAGAAGGATATCAAGTTGGTGAAAATTCACACAGATCATCAAAAAGCTGATATACTAACTAAGCCACTTGCAGAGGCAAGATTCCTGGAATTATCAGCAGAGTTGGGACTTCTTGATCCAGGAAAGCTTGAAAAATGAGTCCAAAGAAGTTCATTGATGGAAGGGGAAATAAACTCAAACTTCAGCAGACTTGGTCAAGTCTACTGAAAATCAGAAATATGACCTTACTTCTTCAGGACACTTGTCCATTAACATTCAGGACCCTTGTCCACCTTTCTTCAGGACACTTGTCCAAGTGGGGTCAGATAAGTTGTCCCAGCTATCAAACCAAATCTTGGTATGATAAGCACCTATTTTTGGTGATCAATACCTATTTCGAAATCTGTCCCATTGAAATACAGTTTTCACCTTTCTGGGATTTAATTTGTCTCCCACTCAAAAGGTCACTTTCCATGCATTAAATGCCAAGATTTAACTCTTGTTTGCATTAAACTTTTTAGGACATGATCTATCTCGAAAAACCCCCAGCCTTAAACAAACATTAAAAACCACCCACGTTTTGAATAAAACAGTTATTTCACTGTTACATTGGTTTTTGACCATTGGATCAAAAATGGACAACTCCCCTGAAATCAATCCTAGCCGTCCATTTTGGATTTCCATTTTTGCTCATCTTTGAATTGCTTCAAGACCTTACCAACTCATTGACAAACATTCGTTTTAGAATATTCACAAGTCTTAAGATCCCCACAAACACTTCTTCCCCAAGTATTCGAAACCCTAACTCAAATTTTCTTCAAACTCTCTCAAAGCTCTCTCTGCAAATTTCAATGGCCCCCAAAGTTAGACCTGAGATGCTTGTTGATTTCTCTAACAAGGATCTAGACCTGGATTTTGGCTACTTAAGCCATAAACATAATCTCCATTTTGAGCCAATAGTATCCTTTGAGAATGAGGATCCTGAAATCACACCAACCTTGAGATGGTTGAGGAGAGCTGGACTTCAAAAGTTCATGGAGGAGAAACCAAGCTCTTGCTTGGAGAGCTACATGGCAGAATTCTTTGCCTTCCTCAAATGGAGAGGCAAACCTGAGGATGGTGAAGCATCAACCAGATTATCTTACACTGCAGAAGGAGAGGAGGAGGAGAGATTCCACAGAGTAAAATTCTCCTCAGAGGATCTGGAAGGAGCTTTTGGATTGCCTTATGAGGGAAGGAATCCAGAAGTTTATGGTACTGGCCATGAAGATGAGATAGCCAGAGAATGGCTACTAGTTCCAGGCCCTCTATCCTCAACTCAAAACAAGAAAACTCTCAAGCCAGAGTTTCTCAACCTTTTTGAGGTAGTTGCTAAGAGCCTCTTAAGCAACACTGGAAGCTTAGAGCAGGTTAGTCATCCAAGGATCAGAATCATGGCTGCCATTATTGATGCCAGTGATAAGGGCATTAAGTTTGATTGGAGGACCTTCATCATGTCTGAAATGATGAAGGAGAAGGCAAAATTCAAGGTGAAAACCCACAATAAGGTGGTGCTAGAAGGGAAAATCAAGTATTGCACCAGGGCAAGCTTGTTGATTGAGAGGTTTTCCCACTATTCCCAGATGCAGACCTTTGCAAAGCCCCTTCCAGCCCAGAAGATCCTGTTCAGAAAACTTAGCAAGAAAACTGAAAAGAGAAGGATGCTCATGGTCAAACCTGCTGAAGAACAGGAGGAAGAGAAGCCTAAGATGAAAAAGAGAACAAAGGCCAGGGCTGTCAAAACAAGGAAGATGTCTCAATTGCCTTCAAGAGAAGTCTCAGGAGCATCAGCTGAAGTTGATGCAGTGGCAGAAGAGGGAGTGAGTGTGCCCTCTGACCACTCAGAAGAGTTGAGGAGGAAGTACAATGAGACTAGGCAAAAGAAGAAGGGTGATAAGAGAATCAGGGAAGTTGTCCCTGAGAAGGAAGGAAGTGGAAGCAGTAGGGCCAGCAAGAGAAGGGCCAAACCTACTGAGAAGGTGTTGGAGCTTCAAGAAGAAAGGTCTCTTCAATTGGCTCTAAGGGAGAGCAGAGCTGAAAGCAGGACCAAATCCATGTCAAGGACTAATTCTTCTGGTTCTGGAACTCCAGAATCCAAAGTCCCTGAAGGTCAACCTATAGAGGCCAACCTCCCTGAAACTCAGTACCTTGAGCCCAACTCCCCTGAAACCCATGTCACCCCTTCCAACCAACCCATTACTCCTGTAAATCTCACTAAGAGATATTCTCCAGAAGGGAATGTGCAAAGAAGTGGCATTGATGTGCTTGCTGATTTGGCAGTAGATGAGACAAGACTCCTGTCTCCCCTTGACTCATCCATGCTCAATTATTCAAAGCTCTTAGAGCATGCACTCAATGAGCCAACCCCCCTGAGTAAAGCCCCTTCAGATTCATTGCTCTCTAAAGCAACTGAAGTACCTTCATTTGAGCCCAACCCTTCTGAAACCATTATCCCTGAACTTATTTTGCCTGAAGCCCTAGTAGGAGAACCTAGAGCCAACTCCCCTATAACCCAAAGTCCCCACTCAAGTGGATATGAGGAGGAGTATACTTATGAAAGTATGCTCAGAGGAGAAGCCAAGGCTACTGTGGACAGTTTGTATCCACAACTTGCTGAATTTCCAAGAATTCAGAAGGCCTTTTATGATTTAAGGATGCTTGTTGATGTGAAAGACAAATCTATGATGGAGATATCACAAGTCATCCAAGATAAGGGTGCAAACTGGTGGCAAATAGAGGAAAACAGATTGCTACACTTTGCTGGAGTTTCAAAGACAAGATTTCTCATTGATGAGGAGATTTTTGCAAAGCTGGTAGCTGATAAGATTGAGGAGGAGAAAGAAAGAAAAGCCAAGGGAATCAAACACCCTGACAGTAGCTCCAATGATGATGATTCCCCTGATGATCCCTCAAACCCTTCAAATCCCAACCTTCGTGAAACCCCTCAAGCCAACATCCCTGAACTTTTTCAACCCAAGTCTTCTATAGCAAACAGACTTTCAAACCCTCCTAAAACCTATCATAGGAAAGGCTCTGTATCTACAGAGGTGTTGACCAAAGGTGGTAACACAACCAAAGACACATCTGCCAATGAAGGTTCTTCTGAACCCAAGGCACAGCCTAAAGATGTTGAGGTTCCTGTACTAGAGGCTAGTTTGATTAAGGCCTATTCAGTGTCAGAAGAGTTGGACACTGATCAGCCCTTAATCATTCAGGATGACTCAGTGGCTGCTGAGATAAGCACTGTGATCTCCCCACAACTGCCATCTTTGAACCTTGTTGAGGGTGAAGATGTTGCAGGATTAGGAGAAGGAGTTGAAAAGGAGAGAATAGTTGAAAAATCAGAGGGAATTGAGGATGAAAGAGAGGTAGTCATCACTAAGATAGTGAGTGTACCACCATATGAGGGTGGAATAAGTGAGGAAGGACAGGTTATTCTTGAAGTCAAATCTGAACTTCAAGAATCCCTTGATGAGAGGAGGCCTGATTCCTTGAGTGAGAACATTATTAAAGAAGGGAGAAAAGAACAAGTTGAAAATGAGAAGAAGACTGCTGATGTATCAGGGTCTTATACAAAAGAAATTGAGGGTGATGAGTGCTTATTTCCTAACTTGTTTGACTTGTCTGATGTTGCAGGTATTTCTCTTGATCAAATTTTTGCAGATGAATTCCTAACAGATGCACCTATCCAAGTAGACACAGGCTCAGCTCAGGCCTTACTTGGAATGCAATCAGAGAAGTTGGACTCCTTGGCTCATCAAGTCCAATCTGCTCATGCTGAAACTTCAGGAGCATTGAATGAGCAAGGAAGGACTCTAGCATCTGTAGAAATGAGGCTCACTGGCTCTGAAGATGTTGTGCTACCAACCCTTGAGGCAAGAATCAGTGGTGTGGAATCTGGTCTCCAAACCATCTCCACTGAAGTTCAAAATGCCAAATCAATCATGGAAGCCATCTCAGAGGAGGTCAAGAAAGAGCAAAAGTTGCTGAGAGACAATCACAATGCCAATGTCAAAGCTCTCAGGCTAACTGTCAAACAAGCTATTGGAAAGAAGACTGCACTGCAAAAGAGAAGAGCTGAAGAGCAAAGGCTAGCTATGGTCAAAGCAGCCTCTGAAAAGTTTTCCCAAGAGGTATTGGCCAACATTGCTGAAGGTGCAGTGGCCAACCTCACTGAGCTTCTGAAGACCCAATTGGATGCATCTCTTAAGGCAACCATGGAGGAGGTTGTTCAACAGAAAATGAAACCTGTTCTAGCTTTTCTTAGCTTGAGCAGTGACAAGATGCAAAATATACATGATGAGAATGTATATTTGTTGGAAGAAATGAAGTCCCTAAACCAGGCCCAATCCCTGATGGCCTCAACTATGAGTGACCTCAAGCCCCAGTGTTTTGATGCTGCCAAAAAGGGGGAAAGGGAAAGAGCTAGAGCAAAAGGTGCCTTGGTGATTGGGAGCCCAGTCAAAGGGAAAGACAACATTGCTGAAGGAAAAGGCAAAGAGCCTGAAGTACTGAATCTGGAAGAATTGAATGAAGAAGAGCAATTGGCACTTGCTTTGAAGAATTCTATGGCCTCAGCTCAAGAAGAAAGGATGAGGTTGCAACAAAGACCAGGTGGTGAAGTATCAGGTTTGGACAAGAGTGCTGAAGGTGTCCAAACTAGAGGAAAGATCAAGAAGGCCCAAGGAAAGAAGAGACAAGTTGAGAAATTCACTGACTTTCCTAGCAGCCTTGATCTTCCACCTGAATTCAGAATTGATGAAGATGAGCCTACATCAAAGAAAGCCAAATCTGCTGAAGAGCCCAAATCTACTGAAAAGGACAAATCTTCTGAATCTGGCAAAACTGCTGAAGGTACCAAGTCCTCTGAAGACATTGAAGAGTTATTTGCTGAAGGATTTGGACCTGAACCTAAGAAGAAGACAACTGTTCTAGCCCATGATCCATCAAAACTGTTTCATGAAGGGTATGGCAAAGACCCTGAAACACAACAGAAATTGGCCATGATGAGGGCCCAAGAGAAAATGGATCTGATGGAAGAAGCCAACAGAGTAAGAGATGAGAGAAGAGCAAACTTTCAGAAACCAAGAAGGAGGAGAGCAACTTATAGCAAGATGAAGCCTCAGCTTCTAATCCCAATGGACACCAAATATCCACACTTGGATAAATGGGTGCCAATTCAGCTGAATGATACATGGGAAGAGGCCAAAAGGGAGTTTGTCTATGACTATTATGTCATTGACAGATGGAATGGAGGAGATGCAAACTCTGCCTTCACTGAGTTCATGCTAGAATACTACAGAGAGTTGTATCAACAACTACTTGCAGCTGCTGACATTGCAAGAATTGAACTCACAGCTCCCAAGCCAATCATATACATGCCTCCAAAGCTTGAAGGATGGATTGACCAAGCAAGAATTCTGAGAGAATTCACTGAGATCCTTAAGCTAAACAAGATGGTTCTTGGACCTAAGGGAACCAACCAAGAAGCCATGGCATTGAAAAGAAGAGTGTGGGCACAGTATGGAATGCTGCCACCCCCTGAGGATGATCTTTGAAATTGCTAAGTCTTCTGACCTTTCTTGATTAATCAACTATGCTAAAATATGGTCAAGATTGCTGATGTGGTGTGCTAATCTGCCTGCTCTGATTTGTTATGGATTGCTCTGATACAAGCTCTGTGCTCTGATGCTGAAAATTTTATTTCTGTCTTGAATTGTTAGAATGAAATGCTCTGATGTACTTAAGTGTTTTTGATTCATGCTCTGATATGTTAATTTCAACTATCAACATGCTTGTAATAATCTTTGAATGAATGATAGTTGAACTTATTTTGAATCAAGAAACACTAATCTCTCTATGCCTATCTTGAAACCTACTTGCAACAAAAACAGTGGATACACTAACACATTATCTTTTCAGGAATATTGACCTTAGTCATGTCTTCTGAAGAAACATGTAATAGGTGTAGACAAGTCACTTTTGCTTAGATAATGTAGGTTTTGGCATCATCAAAAAGGGGGAAATTGTTGGGAATAAAATGAGATATGTTTTGATCTAATACCAAAACCCCCTGAGACATGCCTAAGTCAAATTGATAGTGTTCTAAAAATGTTAGAACACATAGCATAAGGCTAGATGAGAAGCTGAAATGTTAGGCAGCTCTTAGACAATTAGATGCACAATTTGAGGGGGAACCTATGCTTTGGAGATGATCAAGATCAAGTCCCCTCAAGGCTAAAATTCTGGAACTATCACTTAAGAGCAAGGACACTCTATGGAAAATCAAATGCACTGATCAGGAGAGTTGTCCAGAGAAGATGTTCTTATGCAAGAACAAGATTGTAAAGCTCAAAAGGACAAGTCCAATAAGATGATCTGATCAGGAGAGTTGTCCAAAGAAAGTGTCCATATGCAAGATTGGCAAAATCAAAAGGACAAGCTTAATGACTCTGATCAGCAGAGTTGTCCAAAGAAGCTAGCCATATGCAAGAACAACTTTACCTAGCTCAAAAGGACAAGGCTACTCAAAGGCTTTGGATCAGGAGAGTTGTCCAGAGAAGCCCACTTTGTATGAAAAGTGCTTTGATGCTAAAAGACCAAATATGCTGATCAGAAGAGTTGTCCAGAAGAGTTGTCCAGAAGAGTTGTCTCAGCATGATTGAATCAGAACAGATACTCTAAAGGTTGAAGGTCAACTATGCTGAAGAATTAAGGACAACCATGCCCTAAAGAAATGCAATATGCCAAGATCATCTTGGAGTGAAATAAAGGGAAAGAGCCAAGTCATCTGAAGAAGAGCAAGCCAACCTTGCTGAAAAGCAAAACTGCTGATAGTGATAAGGAGAGTTGTCCAGATGATAAGGAATGTTGTCCTATCATTGGATCAACCTTCAGAAGCCATGTCCAAGTCCTAATAAGAAGTCAAACATTGGGAAAAGTGCTGCAGAATGAAGACAAAGTCTTACAAGCCGTTTATTACCCAAATGAGGACATGTCACTATCAAGAATCTGTCTTCCAGTTTGAAGAACTCAAGGAAGACATTTATAGCAATTTGGGGCTGCCTCTCCAACGGGCAAATCCTCCATTTTGTCTATAAATACAGAAGTGTGAAGACCATTTGAAAGCATCCAACTAACCTCAACAGAATCAATCTACTCAAGCTTTCAAAAGCTCACTGAACATTCAAGCTTTCAAAAGACTATCTTAGTCTTCAAACACTTCTTCTAAGCTGAACTCATTGTATATTCATACACAAGCTTAGAGAGATATCCTATCCTTATACACTGATCTCCATTGTAAAGGATATCTCATTAGTTGGAACCTTACTTCAATCCTTATTCCTTTCAAGTGAGAAAGTGAGAAGGTTGTAGTAGTAGAAGTGGTAGGAGCTGACTGTTGAGAGAAGAACAGTTCAGTTCTGAGTTGAGAAGAGGGTACTAGGACTCTAGACATCCTAGGGATCAATTCACCAAGGAGTGGTGTTTTTGATCAAGTGCACCTTGGCACTATAAAACAAGTTAATTCCAAGAGTGAAGGAATTATCCTGTTAAATCAGGGAAAGTGGATGTAGGAGCTTGAGTCTCTGAACCACTATAACTTCTTGTGTTGATTTACATTCCAAGTACTTTCATACATTCAACACTGCACACAAAACTGATCTTTCAAGGATAAACTTTCAAAGACTGTGCAAAAACCTATTTGGACAAGTTCCCTGAAAACTGGACTGTGTTGCATTGACTAAGTGATTTCAGAAATTAAAGGAGTCTAAACTTAAAGGGCCAACCACTATTCCGCACATATAACTCCCCTAGATAGTTATTCAACTAAGTACTCAATAGTACTTAGTAGTCTGATTATCTTAGAAGAGTTAATCTTCTTCAGCAGAGTTGTCCAAGACAACCTTGCTGAACTCTGGTTTGATCAAATTAGCAAAAGAATTGCATACAAGTATATTCCCCCCCATACACTTGTTATATACTCCTTTCAGGACCAACAGAATGAACAAGATGCATTCTGAACAATCTTATGAAAAGATGATGGAGCATACAATGTCCAAAAATTTTTACCTTCATAGAGTACAAGAGAAGAACCTGTCTCAGGTGTTGCATACAAAGCTGGAGCAACACATATCTTCCTTGAAGGAGTGGCATGATGAAGCCAAAAAGGGGGAAGATAGGACAAGACAAGTGATGGAACAAATACAGTCACAACAAGCTCAGTTGGTTGTGAGTCAGGATGAATTAAGAGCTGAAATTGCTATTCTAAATGAAAAGCTGAAGCAAAGAAAGCAACAGAAGCAACAAGGTCAAGAAATTGTTGAGAAAAGACCTGATATTGCTGGAAGTTCAAGTCAGAAAAAGAGGAAGTTAGTCCTATCTGATGAAGAACAACAAGAAGAAGAAGCTGGAAGAATGACTAGATCAAAAAGCAAAATGAAAGCTGTTATGACAAGTGAAGAAGAAAACTTGAAAAAGAAGAAAGAAAAGGATGTCAAGTTCTTGAAGACAATATTTGATAATCGAGTTGCAGCTTTGAAGAAAAAGATGAATACTCCAAAGAAAGCTGAAGGAAAACAGTTTGACAAAGATTTTCAAGATGAAAACTTTGTGGATTTTATTGTTTTGACAGAACATATGGAATACTGGAAGAATTTGAAGAAGAAATGGCAGATTGCTAACTTCATTGTGAAGAAGTTTGGTGATCATTCGAGCAAAGAAGCAGAATTTATTGATTTTGAAGAATTTATGCTAAATATTGATCAAGAGTTCTGGGAAGACATAACACAAGTTGTTAATCGTGCAGGAACAAAGATTTTGTGTCCTGAAGAACCTAATTGGGAACCTCCAAGACTGAAAAATGGAGAACCTGATTACAAAGAGATCAACAACATTATTGCTGAGATTATCAAGGAAGAAGGAATCACTGATCATCAACACATGATGGATATCAAGGCAAGAATGTATGTGGCATTCAGAATCTGAAGATGCAGAATGAAGATGAAGGACAAGCTCAGAAGATAACATTTCTATCCTTAATCTTTATTTCTATATTTTGTGATCATTTCATATTTTGTTAGTATGTGTAATATGTGCAATATCTAATCTGTTTGTGAATATGATATGAATTTCTGAATTGATGAACTGTTATGATAGACTACATACTTAACTACTGATTTATTAACATTTAAGTAGTTTTGGCTTCATCAAAAAGGGGGAAATTGTTGGGATATGAATCCTATAAACAATGTTCTAATTGATGAAAGTATGTTTTGATGGCCAAAAGCAACTTAAAGTTAGTGATATATGTGGTTCTAAGTCATCTTAACTAAGTCATCTGAATATAAGCTTACTAATCTGATGAGAAACTTGAATTGAGATTACTGATCTTAATGCTAACTGAAGTAAGTTTACTGATCTTATGAAGTAATATTAAGAATAAAATTACTGATCTTAACTGAGTCATATGAAATAAGATTACTGATCTGAGTATGGAAACTGAGAATAATTTTAGTGATCTTATATGAGATATTTTAAATCTGAGTTACTGATCTGATATACTTACTGATCTTATATACTTACTGATCTTATATGTAAGTTACTGATCTTATATGTTTACTGATCTTAGATATTTACTGATCTTATATGGAAGTTATTAAACGTACATGAGTTACTGATCTTATGAGTTACTGATCTTATTGGTTACTGATCTGATATATGAACTGTTAGGAACTAAGCTGATGTTTTTTATTGTATAGACAGCTTATAGTATAGGACTTAGAAATACTCATCTGTATATAGTTCAGTTGATGTATGGATAGGTTTTATATTTGTAAAGTTGCATTTTATTGTATTCAGCAATGTAAAAATTCAGAACAGTAGATTAGAAATAGAATAGAAGAAGATCAGAAGACTAAGAAGACTTAGAGGACTACTTCAGAATAAGAAGACTTCAAGAAGAGTTGAAGATAAGCTTAGAAGAAATCTGGAGAAGTTTTGAAATGTTTTTGGTTACTGTGCTGATTGAATCAGAAGAGTAAAAATCAGCAGAGTAAAATCCGAAGAGTAAAAATCAGAACAGTAAGTTACTTTGCTGATTTAGTAAAATTGAAGAATAAGTTTGGAAATCTTATTTAAGGTGTAACTGAAGATTTATTGAAGAAATGCTGACTTGGAAGTTGAAGGAAGTTACAAAGTCGGTTACAAGAAGAAGTTACAAAAACAGTTTTAGGGTTAGTTGAGAGTTAGTTCACAAACTGCTAACTGTCATACTAAGTTCTATAAATACTGTATGATCTCCTACTGCTGAAGACTACTGAGTAATTACTGATCTTAGAGAATTCAAGAGCAAGTCTACAAGCAAGAACTCACAGAGTTAAGGAAATCAAAGCAAGAAGAAGCCACTGAATTGAAGAGAAGAATCAAAGGCTATTCAAAGAGAAGTTTTACTTTTCAAGTTTAAGTTTGTATTTTGTAAAACAAGTGTGCTAGTTACTTGTAGAATTACTAGTAGATCGAAGATATATCTGGAGGTATAATCGAAAAGATCAAAGTCTTAATCTTGGGACTCTAAGCCACAAGAAGCTCAAGAAGAGTAATAAAACTTCACAACTGGAGTTGTGAGAGTGGATGTAGACATTTGTCGAACCACTATAAAATTCTGTGTTCTTTACATTTACTGTTTGATATTTGTTTGAATTGTTTAACTAAGAACATTAAGAATTAACAAATAAAAAGATCTAGATAAAAGTTGAGTATAAAGTTGATTGGGCTCATTAGTAATCTGATTATTCCGCATTGTGTATTCTGATATATTGAAAGATTTTTGAAAAGTCTATTCACCCCTCCCCTCTAGACATTTTCACTAGCTTACTCAATATTATTAACTCAACTTTGGGACCAACAAGTGGTATCAGAGCAGTAGTTCATTGGACTGCTGTTTCTTGATAACCTTACAGATCTTGAGGGATATTTTACTGATCTTGCTGTTATTTCTTGATATTTGTCACTATCTGAATACCTGAAATCTATCTGCTATACTACTGATCCTATTTGTCTAATCAAACATGGATGACACTAATGTGAACAAACTGCCTAAGTTTTCTATTTCAGATTATGATCATGATGACGACTTGGCACTCATGGCCAAACAAGAGATTGAGGTATCATCTATTACTTCATTTCGTTCTTGTGATAATTCTGACACTGATGAAAGTGATGCTGCTGTTAGCAGTGTAGGAAGTAGTCTTCATCATTCCCAAGGAGTGACTGAAGAGGACCTTCTACAAGCTAACAAAGCATTCATTGAAATTAGTGATGAGAATATATCTTTAAAACAAGAAATCATTAAGCTAAAAGAAGCTCAGTCAAAAGTGGATCCTAATATAGCTGTCATAAATGCAAGACTATCAGAAGAGTTGTCTCAACTCCAAGAAAAGTATGCATCCATTGACAAACTATATCAGGGTATGCTTAAAACTCAAGCCAAAGAGACTAATGAATTCAATGATTTAAAGATTAAATGTGAAAAACTTGAAGAGCGCAATAGATTCTTAGAATCTGAAGTAGTGAGCCTAGATCGAAAGCTATCTGGGATGATTAACTCTACTAAGATTAATCAAACTATCTCAGACAGATATAGAGCTCCAAATGATAAAAGAGGAATAGGTACTGATCTGCCTAGTCCATCTACTTCAGAATTTAAGAACACTAATGGAGCTAGTACAAGTTCTTTGCAACTAGATAAAGGAAAAGAACCTATGACTTATGATGATGATCCAAAACTCAAAGTACAGTCTAAATACATCCCTCCTACTACCAAGAATGGTAAAATGAAGAATGTATTAAGACCAGTACAGTCAAGACCATACCAGAAGAGTTATACTCCTCTGACCAGATCAGATCAGTCCTGGAATCAGAAGAGACAAACTCAGAACAGTAGGTCAAGACAAGCACAGGCAAGTTGGGAACAGCCTAGACCTCCTTTTATAAGGCAGTCTCAGCTGTATTCAACTAAACCTAGGAGATTTGTGCCTCATTATCATAATAAACCTGTTCTTTATCCTCCTCCTGTATCTTATAATATCATTGGTGAGGAAAGACCAAAACGCATCTATAAGCCGTATGGTCCACATGCTTTCAGACCGTATTCAAACTATTACAGACATACTGATCTTACTGAAAAAGGGATAGATCCAAGGAAAGGCTATCTCAGAAAAATAGATCCTAAGTCTGTTGATAATTCTGAACTGGTTAATAAAGTACTGTTCTGTGATAAATTTGGAAGAAAACTGAAGATGTCTCATTTATTCAAAACTTCAATGTTTATTTGGGTGCCTCTTACTGCTACTAACACTCAAGGACCCCAATAAATAGTGGGTACCTAAATTACATGTGTATAGAGATATGTACTAACATTTCAGGTACTGATCTTATACCAAGAAGGATATGTAGCAGAAACTAAGAGCAGTACATAAAAACTCAAAAGTCAGAAGAGACAACCCTATGTCAGATCACTAAAACAGGTAACAAGGTTACTAAAGTGACCATAATCCCAATGAGGAAGCTGGTAAAGCTGAGGGACACTGAGAACACACATTAAGGGGGAATCTGTGATTTCTTAAAAATCCTTTTGTTGACTCAGATCACTAAGTCACTTTAGCATAAACCTTGATGTGATCATTAAATTAAACATATTGTTACTAATCTGTACTGTTTTACACTTATATCTCATGAACTAACACTTCTACCAAGGTGAAACAGGCACAGAAGAGGAATTCTCCATTGAAGGGGGAACTGATCTGATTACAGATTTGAAAAGTCTACTAATCTGACCTGATTACAGACTATAGCAGTCTACAGATATATTCTGATTAATAAATTGACTTGTCTACAGAATTGTACTGATTACAAAACTTATTTGTCTACAGTACTGATCTGATTACAATTCAGTTATTCTACAGAACTAATCTGATTACTGACTAATCTGTCTACAGAAAGACTTGTTTACTACTAATCTGTCTACAAGAAATCTACTGATCTGACACAGTACTGATCTGAGGATTACTGTGCTGATATCAAAAAGATGAAATCAGAAAATTTGGGTACTGATCTGAGGATTACTGTGCTGACCCATCTACTGATCTGAAATCTACTGTGCTGATTCATCTACTGATCTGATTTCTAAAAAGGTTACTCAGCTGATCACAGTACTCAGCTGATCCAGATAAGTGAAATTTGCTTTATATACTTGTAAGGAAATGAAGTGAAATAGTTTTGGAAACTACTGTGCTGATTTGCATCAGAACAGTCTTTTGGTTTAGATTACTTTAAGTCAAAAATTGTTCAAATTTTTAGATTACTAATAGAGAAGATTAATACACTCTTCTATTTCTAACCTAAAAGTTGTGGTGTATTTATCAAACACTAGTTGGCTCCAAAAATTAAGAATATTACTAGAATGTGAACAGTTATTGTTTAACTCGAATTTCGAGACTTAATCCCAACCATTCCTTGTGATAATCTAATTCAATCCTAGCCCTAGATTGGTTTTGAATTTAACAAAAACGATCTCACTTCATCTTCTTCGTTCCTACGAGCTCATTTCTGGAAATATCTTAACTTCATAACTTCTGCAAAATTTGATTTCTACAAAATTCTCAAATGGCAACTATCAATATTATCAATGAAGCTAACCAAGTAGCAGGAACATTCGATTCGAATTTATGGATTCGCAAGAAGGGCATTTTTGTGGAGAACGCTGTGTATTTCAATGGCCGACACAGTGCTGAAAATCAAGCCATTTTAACTATGTGTGAAGAGTGCGGGCTACGAAAATTTCTGGAATCGTTTCCCATGAATGTCTATGAACCAGAAGCTGTGGAATTTTATTTACAACTTCAAGGTGATAAAAACGGTGTTCACTCCATGCTTGCTGGACACAAGGTCACCATTACTAGGGACATCCTCGAAGTAATGTTGGATTTACCGCAAGGCCCAGTGGATATTTTGACCTACAAAGCTGGTGAGGAAAAGGAGTGTGTGGGAAGATGGTCAGGTGTTGAGACAGAGACCTTGACTAATCTGAAGAAGGATGTACTTTCTACTGGTCTGCAGTTTTTGATGGATATAGCTGGAAAGTGCTTGTTAGGGCAACATCATAGCCAGGATGCCTTATCAAGTTTCAAAATTAGAATTATGGCTGCAATCATCGACAGAGTGCAAGATGATTGGCAAAGATTCTTCCTGGAAAGGCTAATGACTGAAAAGGAAAAAGTTTTATTTGATGAGGATACAATGGAATTCTCACTTAAATCAAAATTAGGGTTTGGAAGCAAGCTGAGTTTCTTGCTGCCTCAGCTGGTGAAAAAGCCATATTGGAGTAATCCCAAGAAATTCCATCATGGGAAGTTCATGATGAAGAAGGAGTCTGTTCAATTTGAACAAGAGAACCCCTTGGAACACTCTCAAGAAATTGAAGCAGAAGAGTCTGGAGCTTCAATGTACCAATCGGAGGACGATCAAACTGAGGTTAGATCAAAGGCTAGGCATGATCCGAGTAGTACTACACTAAGGAGAGGAAGGTCTGCTACAGCTGCCTCAGAACCAACAGTTCGTTTTGTGGAAACTGTGGTGCAATCAAGCTCAGATGAGCAAGAGGTTAGTGTTCCTAGTCCAATTGCTGTTCATAAGAGGACTAAGTCAAGGAGTGTTAGGAGGAAGTTAGTTGTTGTCTCCCCTACCCCTTCAAACTCTGAACCAAGCCAAACTGAAACCCAAAACCCTCAACCTTCATGTTCTGGAAGATCAGATCACTATTTTTCTGAGACTCAGAACACTCCCCATTCATCACCTCAGCACACTAACTTTGAGCCTACTTCAATTCCTACCCCTCAACATCAAACTTCACATCAACCTTCACCACATCAATCCCCAATACAGGTTCATGCTCACTCTACTGAACATGAATTTGAGCCTTCTACTGAACCAATTGACATTTCATCATCCCCTGAACCTGAATTTATTACTCCTAAACCTGCTGATTTGATGGAGTACACTATCTGTGACAAAGAAGATAGAATCAGGATAGATTTAAGGATAGCCTTGTTGAAGCAATTTCCTGGATTAGATGAGAGCTCAGTTGAGTTTGAGAAACTCCTTAGGATTGGCACTTGGGTGTATCTTAAGAGGAGTACTTTGAAGGAGAATTTGGCTATAATGGAAGGCATGGGAGGTGCTTCTATCTTTGATGATTGGGAAGCAGAACAAATGCAAGCAGCTGGTGTTAACTCTTTTCTTGAGTTAGTCACTCCAGAATCTGTTGTACTTCTTGTTGAGAGATTAACAGGAATCAAGTACACTGTTGAGAAGATTACAACTCCTAACTCTGATGAGGATTTGTTTAGTGAAGAGAAAGGTCTTGATGAAACTGAAACTCCTGCTGAAACAGATTTTATGGAAATTGATGAAGATATTGTCAATGCAACAGAGGTGTTTGAGAACACTGTTGTGATTGAGGAAACTGAAGTTGTTGAAAATCAGGATGTAAATGCTGAAGAATTGGAAAGCATTCCAATTCACTCTACTGATCCTATTGAGGATGTGCAAGAACAGATCAGAACAGGTTCTGTTGAGAAGGAATCTGATATTTCTGAATTTGAGATGCTGAAAAGGCAGAATGCAGAGCTTCAAGCCAAATTGGAGGCTGCTGTCCAGATGTTTCAAGAAGCTACTGAAAGAATGAACAAGATGCATTCTGAACACTCTTATGAAAAGGTGATGGAGCATACAATGTCCAAAATTTTTGACCTTCATAGAGTACAAGAGAAGAACCTGTCTCAGGTGTTGCATACAAAGCTGGAGCAACACATATCTTCCTTGAAGGAGTGGCATGATGAAGCCAAAAAGGGGGAAGATAGGACAAGACAAGTGATGGAACAAACACAGTCACAACAAGCTCAGTTGGTTGTGAGTCAGGATGAATTAAGAGCTGAAATTGCTATTCTAAATGAAAAGCTGAAGCAAAGAAAGCAACAGAAGCAACAAGGTCAAGAAATTATTGAGAAAAGACCTGATATTGCTGGAAGTTCAAGTCAGAAAAAGAGGAAGTTAGTCCTATCTGATGAAGAACAACAAGAAGAAGAAGCTGGAAGAATGACTAGATCAAAAAGCAAAATGAAAGCTGTTATGACAAGTGAAGAAGAAAACTTGAAAAAGAAGAAAGAAAAGGATGTCAAGTTCTTGAAGACAAGATTTGATAATCGAGTTGCAGCTTTGAAGAAAAAGATGAATACTCAAAAGAAAGCTGAAGGAAAACAGTTTGACAAAGATTTTCAAGATGAAAACTTTGTGGATTTTATTGTTTTGACAGAACATATGGAATACTGGAAGAATTTGAAGAAGAAATGGCAGATTGCTAACTTCATTGTGAAGAAGTTTGGTGATCATTCGAGCAAAGAAGCAGAATTTATTGATTTTGAAGAATTTATGCTAAATATTGATCAAGAGTTCTGGGAAGACATAGCACAAGTTGCTAATCGTGCAGGAACAAAGATTTTGTGTCCTGAAGAACCTAATTGGGAACCTCCAAGACTGGAAAATGGAGAACCTGATTACAAAGAGATCAACAACATTATTGCTGAGATTATCAAGGAAGAAGGAATCACTGATCATCAACACATGATGGATATCAAGGCAAGAATGTATGTGGCATTCAGAATCTGAAGATGCAGAATGAAGATGAAGGATAAGCTCAGAAGATAACATTTCTATCCTTAATCTTTATTTCTATATTTTGTGATCATTTCATATTTTGTTAGTATGTGTAATATGTGCAATATCTAATCTGTTTGTGAATATGATATGAATTTCTGAATTGATGAACTGTTATGATAGACTACATACTTAACTACTGATTTATTAACATTTAAGTAGTTTTGGCTTCATCAAAAAGGGGGAAATTGTTGGGATATGAATCCTATAAACAATGTTCTAATTGATGAAAGTATGTTTTGATGGCCAAAAGCAACTTAAAGTTAGTGATATATGTGGTTCTAAGTCATCTTAACTAAGTCATCTGAATATAAGCTTACTAATCTGATGAGAAACTTGAATTGAGATTACTGATCTTAATGCTAACTGAAGTAGGTTTACTGATCTTATGAAGTAATATTAAGAATAAAATTACTGATCTTAACGGAGTCATATGAAATAAGATTACTGATCTGAGTATGGAAACTGAGAATAATTTTAGTGATCTTATATGAGATATTTGAAATCTGAGTTACTGATCTGATATACTTACTGATCTTATATACTTACTGATCTTATATGTAAGTTACTGATCTTATATGTTTACTGATCTTAGATATTTACTGATCTTATATGGAAGTTATTAAACGTACATGAGTTACTGATCTTATGAGTTACTGATCTTATTGGTTACTGATCTGATATATGAACTGTTAGGAACTAAGCTGATGTTTTGTATTGTATAGACAGCTTATAGTATAGGACTTAGAAATACTCATCTGTATATAGTTCAGTTGATGTATGGATAGGTTTTATATTTGTAAAGTTGCATTTTATTGTATTCAGCAATGTAAAAATTCAGAACAGTAGATTAGAAATAGAATAGAAGAAGATCAGAAGACTAAGAAGACTCAGAGGACTACTTCAGAATAAGAAGACTTCAAGAAGAGTTGAAGATAAGCTTAGAAGAAATCTGGAGAAGTTTTGAAATGTTTTTGGTTACTGTGCTGATTGAATCAGAAGAGTAAAAATCAGCAGAGTAAAATCCGAAGAGTAAAAATCAGAACAGTAAGTTACTGTGCTGATTTAGTAAAATTGAAGAATAAGTTTGGAAAGCTTATTTAAGGTGTAACTGAAGATTTATTGAAGAAATGCTGACTTGAAAGTTGAAGGAAGTTACAAAGTCGGTTACAAGAAGAAGTTACAAAAACAGTTTTAGAGTTAGTTGAGAGTTAGTTCACAAACTGCTAACTGTCATACTAAGTTCTATAAATACTGTATGATCTCCTACTGCTGAAGACTACTGAGTAATTACTGATCTTAGAGAATTCAAGAGCAAGTCTACAAGTAAGAACTCACAGAGTTAAGGAAATCAAAGCAAGAAGAAGCCACTGAATTGAAGAGAAGAATCAAAGGCTATTCAAAGAGAAGTTTTACTTTTCAAGTTTAAGTTTGTATTTTGTAAAACAAGTGTGCTAGTTACTTGTAGAATTACTAGTAGATCGAAGATATATCTGGAGGTATAATCGAAAAGATTAAAGTCTTAATCTTGGGACTCTAAGCCACAAGAAGCTCAAGAAGAGTAATAAAACTTCACAACTGGAGTTGTGAGAGTGGATGTAGACATTTGTCGAACCACTATAAAATTTTGTGTTCTTTACATTTACTGTTTGATATTTGTTTGAATTGTTTACATTAAGAATTAACAAAGAAAAAGATCTAGATAAAAGTTGAGTATAAAGTTGATTGGGCTCATTAGTAATCTGATTATTCCGCATTGTGTATTCTGATATATTGAAAGATTTTTGAAAAGTCTATTCACCCCTCCCCTCTAGACATTTTCACTAGCTTACTCAATATTATTAACTCAACTTTGGGACCAACAACGATTATTATTGAAAAGTGTTAATTTTGTTACTAACAAGTGATAACTATTATTATATTGAAAAATTGTATTTAAAATTAATTTTGTGAAATAGGAAAAAAATTACAAACAGCGGAACAGTAACTTAGTTTAATTTTTTCACCCTTACTCATACATAGAGAGAGTTAATCTGTGCATTAGTGTGCACGCGCACCCTATGTACAAGAGACCCGACTCTTAATTTTATCTTAATTCATAAATATAAACTTATTGAGAATATGACATTATCCTTCAAAAAAATTTAGTACTACTTACTCATTACTCACAATATTAATACTCCCTCAATCTTTTAATATATGTCATTTTGACTTTCATAATTTAAAGTTATAAATTATGTATATAATACCCTATAAAATTTGTTTAATTATTTTTTTTATCAAGAATGTATTCAATATTCAGAAATCAAATTAATTTGGTATAAATAATATTTAGAAATTTTCATAATTTTTGCAAATTAGTTTGGAAAATATTTGTGGTAAATAAATAAGGGTAAAAAATAAAATTATATTCATTAATTAGTGATTTGATTATATGATTAGAATACCAAGAAAGATCGTGAGGCTATATATCCGGTAATTCGTTTCCAGCAATTTAAATATTTTTTACCACGAAATATATAAAACATAAAAACCCTTGAAAGCCATTTAATTCTCACCCAAGTCATCTCTCTCTCTCTCAAATTCAAAAACTGATTCAGAATGTCTGATATCCCTCCCGATCTCATCAAACTCGTCCTCACCCGCATTCCGGTGAAATCTCTACTGCGTTACCGGTGCGTTTCCAAATCATGGCGCTCTTTGATCGACAGCAAAGATTTCATCAAACTCCATTTAACTCACTCCTCTAAATCAAACTCCAATGGCGCCGTTTTGGTCGACACGAACCGGCTCTACTGCGTAGACCTAGATTCCTTCGAGTTATCGGACATTGGAAACCATGGAATCGAGCCCTACTCTGTTTTATGCTCCTGCAATGGCCTTGTTCTCGCTGTATCCGACTACGGCAACATTATTCTCTGGAATCCGGCTACAAGGAAACAAAACAAATTGCCGACGCCGCCGTCCAAGTCCTTCGAGGCCTATAATTTCGTTCAGCAACTATATGCTTTGGGCTACGATTCTAAGCGAGACGACTACAAGGTTGTGAGGGTTATCCAGGCTTATTCTGCGGTAGGTTACTCCTTGTTATCCTCTGATACCAGGATTTATAGTCTTAATTCTAATTCCTGGAAGAAGGTCAAGAATTTTCCGTATCCTCTGCCTCCTCATAAAGTTTGGGGGGTTTATTTGAACGATGCTTTGCACACTGTTGTGCAATGTTGTCCTCATTTAGAGGTGATAATGGCGTTTGATCTTGGGAAGGAAGAACACTACCAGGTGCCCATGCCTAAATCAAGTCGTGCGTGCTGTGGTTCGTCTGTGGAGGTAATGGGAGGGTGTCTTACGGCTGTAATCCCTGGTAAGAATAATTGTCGCGAGATTTGGGTGATGAAAGAATATGGGGTTGAAAATTCCTGGATTAAGTTATTCTGTTTTTACCCACCGGTCAGTGATCCTTGTGTAGAACTGTGTCCTCTTGCCTATTCAAAGAGCGGCAATGAGGTTTTGTTGAACTATGAAGGAATGTGCCTTAATTGGTATAATTTGAGCAAGAAAAGTGTTATAATTGCGTGTGTCAATGGTTTAAGTTGTTCTTTTGGCACCAAGTGTTGTGAACCGCCGTTTCATGCTCAATTCTTTGTTGGAAGCCTTGTTTCACCTTGTAGAGCTGGTGTAGTTGCGCTTGAAAAACCAAATGGAAAGGTCATTGAGAGAAAATGGTAACTTAAATTCTTATTTACTGTCAATAATTCAAGTGTTTTTCTTAATTTTCTTGGTTTAAATTTAAATTAAGTAGTGTGTTTTTGACGTGTTTACAGGGATGATATGCCTCTAGATATCATCAAAGACATCCTCAGCCGCCTTCCTGTGAAATCTCTGCTTTGTTTGAGAAGTGTTTCGAAATCATGGTGCTCTTCGATTGACAACAAGGATTTCATCCAACAACATTTGCATCACTCCTATAAAACCAAATCCAATCGCACTCTTCTAGTAGATGGGAATCCGGAACAACTTTTCTGCGTAGATTTAGAAAGCTTTAAGAGATTGGACATTGGCAACACCCAATTCCCCACCAAAAATGTTGCAGGCTCTTGCAATGGACTTTCTCTCATTGCGTCTGATTGGGACAACCTTATTCTTTGGAACCCTTCTACTAGAAAACAAAATAAGTTGCCAATTAAACCAATAGAATGTCGAGAACCTTATGAGATGTTTTATGCTTTAGGCTACGACTCTAAGCACTGTGACTACAAGGTTTTGAGGATCGTCCAGTCTCGTGATCAGGTATACGGAGTGTCCTCGCCCCTTGAGACTGTGATTTATAGTCTTAAAACAAATTCTTGGAAAAGGGTCAAGAATTTTCCATATCCGGTGCCTAATGATAAAAAGTGGGGTGTTTATACGAATGATGCTCTACATTATGTTGTGGAACGTAGTGAAAACCAGAATTTAATTATGGCCTTTGATGTTGGGAAGGAGAAGCACCATGAGGTGCCAAAACCGAAATTTGATACTGAGGGTTGTGCTCTGTGGAATGTGGAGGTAATGGATGGGCTTCTTACTGCAATTATTTATAAAGAGGACAACAGTGGAGAGATTTGGGTGATGAAAGAATATGGGGTGAAGGATTCTTGGATGAAATTACTGTGTTTTGAGCCACCAGATCGTAATTTCCGAGTACGTGTGTATCCATTGGCTTATTCGAAGAACAATGACGAGGTTTTGGTGAACTATGATGCAATTTGTCTTCCTTGGTATGATTTAAGGAATGATTCTGCCCCACTTAAAATTGAATGTGAAGGTAAACGCAGTTTAAGTTTAATATTGGATGCCATGGCTCTTGGTCCCCCGTTTTATGTTGAGGCTTGTGTGTCGAGCCTCGTTTCACCTCATAGCTCTGTTGTGGTGGCAAGTGAGCAACACAAGGGCAAGAAGGAGATCCAGAAGAAAAGGTATATTTTGCCTGTTTGACGGTTCTGATTTTCCTGTGTTGTAAATTCCTGTTTTGCTTTGAATAACTGGTGTGTTTGTGATGCGTTTTCAGGGATGGTTTTCTTTCAGTTGGATTCAAGTTAGTGCTCTAAGAATCAACACGCAAGGAAAATGAGCTTTTTAATTTCCTTTTTTGTCGTCATTCCGGTTAGCTGATCCCTTGTGCATGTCGAAAAACGGTGGAATTATCTATCTTCTAGTTGTATCTTTTGCAGAAACTGAAATTAACGTTTACTCTGAAGTATGATGCTTTAATTGTCTTGTTCGTGTGTGAGTTGTTACTTTCTATTAACATCAAAATTACATGTGCAATATTATTGTTAGAATATAGGATGAAGCAAGTTATACAATATATACGGCTGCTCTTTTCTTTTCAAAATTGGTTTACAAAAAAGGAGTTGATCACCAAATCTATGAACTAATATATTATTGCATGGATTGGTCTTCCATACTACAATTTTTTATGTGTGAATTTCTATGAAAGAAATATAGGTAATATATAGAGGATCCAAATTATGCTTCGTATGCGCCAATTTTTTATTCTTTTTTGGTGACCAATCTCACCCTTCTGACGGAAGCCCAACTTAAAGTTGGAGCAACTGAGTAATCTACTTATATGGAATCATATCCAATACTTGCTAATAATAATTTTCTCTAGAAATGAACGCGCCTCACGCGCCGGATTAGATTCCTCTCTCTTACCATTAATTAGGGCTAAGCACGCCTGAACAATAATTATGCCCTACCGCCGGAATTTCTTATCTTCCGAAGCGTCACTGCTTCTGGGCAGATCTCAAAAACACTTGAGTACTATCTGCCTTGTAAGTTCAACCACACCAGGATTGGTGGCACCCGCGGCCAAAATGGCTATATTAACCAGTTGGGGGAGGCCTTTTCCGGCACTCACTCAAATCATCCTTTTCTCAAACTGCTTCTGCACTTTGATTCCCATTGACAAAAAACCCGTAACACCTATGGCAGCTGATCTTAATGAGCAGATGTCCAGCTTCACCATCTCTGAGGAAGAAAGCACGGAGTTTGTGGCTCCAAAATCAGCTATGTCAGCCTCGAGACACCTTGTTGCGGGTCGTTTTACCTTGAAGAAAGCCATGGGAGCGGTGGATCTGGGGACGACGATGAAGAAGATCTGGAAACTAGAAGGAGCCCTAAAAGTCTCTCAAATTGGGGACGACCTCTTTGTCCTCGAATTCGAGAAGAAAGGTGAGCTCCATAAGGCCCATTATCGACAACCATGGTCATTGAGTGGCAGTTCCTTTGTCCTTAAAAAGCTTAAGGGCAATGAAAGGGCCATGGACTTGGATTTTACGGAGGTTCCCCTATGGATTCAGATGCACGGACTTCCACTTAACCTAATGTCCGTGGAAATGGGGGAGGGACTGGGTGCAAAGATAGGCCCAGTGCTGGAGGTAGATGCACCACCGGAGGGGGCTACATGGGGGAGATGCCTGAGAGTGCGCGTCTTAGTGGATATCGCCAAACCACTTACCAGAGGAACTTTGGTCAGAACAGAGGAAGGGAGAGTGACTGTGGCCTTTCGGTACGAAAAAATCACCGAGTTCTGTTCCACATGTGGAGTGCTTATCCATGTTGCTGCGGAGTGCTCGGAGACCTTCAATGAAGAGGAAAGGAGGGGAAAGCAGGTTACTCAATTTCATCAATGGTTGAAAGCGGACAGACAGAAGGGCCTAACCGAGAAAGAGTTTATGGATTTCAATAAGAGTATGTTGGAAGCGGCAGCCATCCAGTCTCAGAAACAGAAGGGGAAGAGCACGATACCTACGATGGACGAAGAATCCCAACCAAACCATACCAAAGGGGGACTAACAAAGGAAGGACCCAGTGGTTGGTTGAAGGGCCCAATACAAGGGACCCCTACACAAGGTACCATCTTACCAGGGGCCGCCCCATCTGACAAGGACTATGAAAAAGCGCTGGGCAACAACATTCAGTATACTGCCTACATGAACTCTCTACCAAAACTGGGTGTCAAAATGCCATCACTGAGTTTTGACATGGGAAGCACCAACTTCCCTTTGAAAGGTACGCCAACTGCACAGTATTATACTCAACCATTTGGCTCCTTAGGCCTCAATCTGGAGAAGCAGGGACGAATGATGATGACAGCAGCGGAGGGCAACTCAACCATTAAGGGGGGAGTTTCAAGCACTAAGGGACAAAAAGGGGCCTCACAACCAAACAAAAAAAGAATAAGAGCAGGGAAGGAAGCAGATGGGAAGAAAACAGGCAATAAGGGATCGAGTGATGGGAAGAGGTCGAAGAGCGACGAGGAACCGGGAGAGCAAGACACTACGGCGGGAGCTGGACTGCACCAGCCCTGCCATACACCATGATCATTTTAGCTTGGAATGCTCGAGGCTTACGGGGGCGTCAAGCATTCCAGAAAATTCAGCTCCTTGTTAAGGAGCAAAAACCTGATGTTCTTTTTATTTCCGAATCAAAAATTCGTACTGTTATGGGTAGGAAGTGGATGAGTAGTTTAAAATTCAGTATTTGTTTGGGTGTTGATGCAGTAGGTAGTAGTGGTGGCCTATTGCTTTTTGCGAATGATAGGATCAATGTAAGCTTATGCTCGTACTCGAATGGACACATTGATTGCTTAATGAAAAATGGTTCTTTTGAATGGTGGTTCACTGGATTCTATGGCAACCCAAACACTCCCCTTAGAAAATTCTCTTGGGATCTGCTGAGAAGAATTCAACAAACACATAGTGGAGACATTAAGCCTTGGCTTTTAGGAGGGGACTTTAATGAAATTGTGGGATTAGATGAGATGAAAGGGGGGGCTGTTGATAGAGTACGACCTTACTCCCAGATGGATGGTTTCAGGAGAGTTATTGAGGAGTTACAACTGGAGGATATTGAACCAAAAGGTCCCTTTTTTACATGGTGCAATAGGAGGAAAGGGCTTGACTGTGTGTATGAAAGGCTCGATCGGTTCATGGCTAATGAAGAATGGAAGAGCCTTTTTCCGAATGCTGTCTCAACCAACTTAGCATATTATGCAACGGATCATAGACCAATCCGGCTAGAGTTGGATCCGGCGGTGATAGAGAGGGGAAGAAGTAAGCGTAAACCTCTCCATTATGAAAGTGCTTGGACCTTGGAGGACGATTTTCAAAGCAAGGTTAGTGAACTGTGGAATAATGAAGGGAGCCCCGATTGCCTACCACAGAAGATGAGTTCAATTGTGCACTCATTAACGAAGTGGGCAGGAGAAAAGATGGGAGATGTACCAAAAAGAATAGCTCTATACAGAAAGCATCTTGAGACTCTACACAACGATGACAAGAATGGTTGGAGGATGGAGGAGATTAGGGATACAGAGGCACGAATTGAATGTCTAATGTCCCAGCAAGAACTTTGGTGGCAACAAAGGGCAAAGAACAATTGGATGGTGAATGGAGACAGAAACACCACCTTCTTTCATAAACAAGCCTCGGGAAGGAGGAAACAAAACATGATAACGGGGCTGAGAGACGAAATGGGAAACTAGTGCCGCAATCCAGAGGAAATCACTGAAGTGATTACAGGCTACTATGAACATTTATTTTGAACGACAAACCCTGAAACAGATGAGATAGAGGCAGTGATGTCTTTGTGTCCAAGAGGCCTATCGGACACCCAAGTACATCAGCTGGATAGGGACTTATGTGCAGAAGAGATAAAAAAAGCAGCCTTTGAATTAGGCCCTCTAAAAGCCCCTGGTCCGGATGGAGTGCCGGCTGATTTCTACCACAAGACTTGGGATACAGTCGGCCAAGAGGTTTCCAACCAAATACTGTACGTTCTCAACAATGGTGGAGATTTAGAAGGATGGAACCAGACCTTGGTTACTCTCATCCCAAAGACAAACAGACCACAGGAACTCAAGGAATATAGGCCAATTAGCCTTACAAATGTTTGTTATCGGATTCTTGCAAAGGCAATGAGTAACAGAATTAAAAGGGTGATGGGTGATACGATTGATGAGTTTCAGAGTGCTTTCACTCCAGGAAGGCTCATTTCCGACAATGTCATTGTTGGGTTTGAATGTATGCACTGGCTGAGACAAAATAAGAGTAAGAAGGGTTATGCGGCGCTAAAACTTGATATGTCCAAGGCGTATGATCGGATCGAGTGGCCATATTTGAAAGCGATCTTAACAAGATGTGGCTTCAGCATCAAATGGGTTCGGCTCATCATGAACTGCATTGAAACGGTCACATATTCTTTTAAAGTCAATGGAGAAATCAGGGGGAAGGTTCAGCCGACAAGGGGAATCAGACAAGGAGATCCTTTATCCCCCTTCCTTTTCGTCCTATGCACACAGGGTCTCTAAAAAATTATTGGCAAATTGGCGGAAGAGAGGCAGATTACAGGAGTTAGAGTTGCAAGAGGAGCGCCACAAATTACACACCTTTTGTTTGCGGACGATAGCCTCCTCTTTTTTCAAGCAGATAAGCAAGGAGGTGTTAATTTAAAAACGAGATTGCAGCAATATGAGAAAGCCTCGGGACAACTTATCAATTATGATAAATCGTCGATCACTTTCAGTCCTAGTACTGATATGAATACGAAGATTGAGATAAAAGAGAGTTTGAGAATACGGATGAGCCAAGGTCATGAGATCTACCTAGGGCTGCCTACCTTTTCTCTAAGGGCGAAGAGAATCCAGTTTGCTTATATTAAGGATAGAGTTGCTAAGAAACTAATGAGCTGGAAAGTGAAAGATTTCTCGGAGTGAGGGAAGTAGGTTCTCATCAAGGCAGTCATTCAAGCAATACCTACGTATGCAATGGCATGTTTTCGGATTCCATATTCAATATGCAAAGAGGTGGAGAGACTATGTGCACAATTTTGGTGGGGAAAGAATGAACAAGGAAACTCGATGTATTGGAAGAAATTGAGAGATCTATGCTCTACTAAGATGGAGGGTGGCATGGGTTTTCGAAAAATGGAATACTTCAACAAAGCACTACTTGCTAAGCAGATGTGGAGATTGATCTCTCACCCGATGTCCCTAGCAGCTAGAGTATTGGGAGCACGATATTTCAAGAAGGGGAATCCCATGGAAGCAGGTACTGGTTCTAACCCCTCTTATATTTGGAGATCAATTGTATGGGGAGGGAGTTGTTGGAAAAAGGGCTGTTTTGGAGAGTGGGGAATGGAAGAAAAATTGGTATTTTCAAAGATAGATGGGTACATGGACTACAAGAAGGACAAATCAAATCAAGAGTAGCGAGTGCGTCAAATGTCGCATGCTTCATCGATACAAGTGGAACTTGGAAGGCATCCTTAATCAATGAGGCCTTCCTGCCTTTTGAAGCGGAAGCGATATTAAAAACCCCAATTGGTGGTGCAAACTGTGATGACACCCCCTTCTGGAAACCTGACCCAAGGGGTATATATTCGGTTAAGACAGGCTATAGATTGGCATGTTGTGATAACAAGAAGAGGGGAGATATAGGCGAGTGCTCGAGTATGAGCAGATCCAACGAATGGTGGAACTGGTTATGGAAATTAAATGTCCCACCAAAAGTTAGAATCTTTATGTGGAAAGCTACATGGAATATTATAGCGACGGAAGGAAATCTGGCCTCCCACCACGTCCCAATTCATCCTCAATGTTTCATCTGTAATAAGGAAGTGGCCACATCAATACACTCACTATTTCTCTGTAGTGCTGTTAAACCCATCTGGCAGAATCGGGGACTATGGAGTCTAATCAAGCAAGCGAGAAATGGCAGCATCATTGACTTATTTATATTTATGAAAGAGAGCGGGGCAGGTGTAGCAATGGAGGAAGTGGGAATTATCATGTGGGGAATTTGGAGGGAGAGGTGTACGCTTAAAGCAAACATAAACACAGGGACGAGGGACAATAACCGCGTGGCTTTTTCAGATTTGGAGTGGGCTCGAGCTTTTCTTCATAACTATCACAGGGCTACCAGCAATAGGGGGGAAGGAGCACATAACAGGAGAGACCACAATGCCCCACAAGCTATTAACGAGCTCTGTGCCTCGGATGAGTCATGGATTTCAACAGATGCGGCTACGGACGAAGCAAACGGGCTTTTTGGCTTGGGTTTTGCAATTGGAAATCACAGGGGGGAATGTACAACAGCAGGTTTCAAGCGTGCAAATAACCCAGGTTCTGTTCTGGCAACAGAGCTCTACGCGATCACGGAGGGTTTGAAGAAGGCTAAGGAAATGGCCTTGGAGAGAGTGAGGGTCTTCTCAGATTGTCTAAATGCAGTTACATTACTTAATACTGAGGAGACTCTCAACAACGCGGATGGTTTTGCGCTAGATGTGGCTAGAAGGGAGATGAAGGACTTTGTTGTGTGCAATGTTCACTTCATCCCAAGAGCAAACAATTGGAAGGCCCACCGTCTAGCACGAAGAGCTTTAGGCTCTCCTTGTCCTCACAATTGGGAAGGAGCAGCTGTTCCAGCTTGGCTGAAAGATTAGTTATGTCTGTTTTAGGCTACATATATGTAAGGATGTTTATATCCAATCTGTATGCAGGCATTGCCTATCTCAAAAAAAAAAAAAAAAAAAAAACTGAGTAATCTACTTGTCCAATGAATTTAAGGTTAATAAATTATTCAGTGGGGTAAATAAGCATTTTTTTTCCACCACGTATTTGAGGCGCCTATTATTGGCCGAAATTTAGATATTTTTCTGGCATTTTCTGGCCTTGTGCTTTGTTCGGGCAGAATTATTGTTTCTTCTAATACACCCTTCATACCCTCCTTGACGACCTCCCATTTTATGTGTCTCTTATTTAATGACACACGACATAATATAGCAAAACACTTTTACACAATTCTTTTAAAATATTATAATATTATGTTATGTGCATCGAAGAACCTAAAGCAGAAACGGTGGGTCTCTCGTTTGTAGAAGAAGATGAGGGTTTCGAGAAGATGGAGGAAAGTACAATAATTGAAGAATTTGGTCTGAAAGTGAAGAAATGATCGGACGGTGATGGAGTAGTGTGGGAGATTAATTCCAACCGTTGAATTGCATTTTTATTTATCTATTTCAGTAGTTTTATGTTATTGCATTTCAGTCCCTTAGAATATCTCAAATTACAAAAGGGCAGTGGTCCCAATTAGTTGTTATTATGCCATTTGCAGGCCGAATGAATTCCAAGAAGTTAGTACTATCAATTTTCTCTCTCAAAATTCCATTCCTTTCTCCATCTTCCTGTCTTCAACCTTCCATTCCAACCTGTCTTAAACTTATACAAGAAATTATAAAAAATTGAATGTCTTGTTCCAAGCTGGGCCGGAACAATTGGTAATCAGAGCCAATTCATTGTGTGAAGATGGCGGAGGGTACTCGTCTCAAAGAGCTGCAAGAATCACAAAAGAAATTAGAACAATGGTTACAAACAGAAACATTGAAATGGGAAGCAAATGAAGCAAAATTACAGGATTCTGGAGTAATGGGAAGGTTGGATCATGTTACAAAAACATTGGAGCTAAGCAGTGATTCAATTCAATATTGGGAGAACCAATGGGTGGATCTAACACTATGGGGAATTACACACCATATCAAGAAACACCTAAGAATAAGCAAATCCAAGAACATCAAGGAGCTGTGGTGCACACACCTCTACCCAAAATTGAGTTCCCTAGGTTCGATGGTTCAAATTGCAGGCTCTAGATGCTTAGGTGCAACTCATACTTCAAGCTAATTCCAAATGTGCCTGATTCACACAAGGTAAACCTAGCTTCTATGCATTTTGATGGCAAAGCAGCAATTTGGTTCCAAAACTATTCACAAAAACAAATAGAGTTATCATGGGAACAGTTTTTGGAGATATTAACTGCTAGGTTTGAAGATATGAAAAAATCTAGAATTATAGCTGAGTTTAGCAAGCTTAAACAAACTGGTTCATATGCTGAGTACATTGATAAATTTGAGGAACTCAGAGGCTGTATGATGTTGATTAAAGGAGAATAATTCTCTGAAAAATACTATGTGGCAAGTTTCATCAGTGGACTCAATGATGAATTGCAATAAGCCATATCAATGTTTGAACCAAAAACAGTGCAACATGCTATTAATCTGGGAAATAAACAAGTATTAACAGTTGAAGCATTGTCCAAAAAGCTCAAACCCTTCAACAGAAACCATAGCTACTCAAATAATCTCTTCAAAAAACCTGAAAACAACACTACCCCTTCCACCAAAGTTCAAGGAAAAACCCCAGTTAAGATACTAAACCCAAGTGAGATGGCTGCTAGAAGGGAAAAGGGTCTGTGTTATAACTGTGATGAACCCTATACCTTTGGCCATAAGTGTAAACAGAAGGTGGCATACATGATTATGGCTGATGAAGAAGAAGTTTGTTTGGAGGAACTAGGTGGAGAAGTGGAGTCCACACCCATGAGTGAGATCCAATTAACATTGGATGCAATTCCAGGTGATTGTGGCCTTACTACTATGAGGTTATTTGGAGAATACAACAGTCAAAGGCTGCATATCCTCATTGACACTAGAAGTACTCTCTGCTTCATATAAGCTGGAACTGCTAAGAGATTAAGGTGCCCACTCACACCAACTGATCCTATCTTGGTGAGGGTGGCAAATGGGCAAAGAATGGTTAGTGCCAAGCAAGTGGATCCTTTTTTATGGAAGATGCAGGGACATGATTTCTCTTATCCACTTAGGGTGCTAGAAAATGATGGATGTGATTTGATCCTTGGTGGTGATTGGTTGAAATCTTGCACACCAATTGAATTGGATTATGAAAAAATGACCTCCACTGTCACTATTTTGGGAAAGAAGGTGACTCTACAAGCTTTCACATCAACTGTAGATTTTAGATTGATAACAAATTATGGCTTGTTTCAGTTATGTCATGGAGATTCTATGGGTGAGATAGAAGAGATGTACATGGTGGAATTCTGCCATCACACTGAGGTAGAAGAAACAAAATTGCAGAGCCTACTGAATGACTACAAGGACATATTTGAGGAGCCTATTGGCTTACCACCTGAAAGAGGGGTGGAACATCAAATATTGCTCAAACCTGGTAGTCAACCCAAGCAACAATTTCCTTATAGAACATCACATGCTCATAAGGAGGAAATTGAGAAGATTGTCAAGGAGCTGTTGAATACAGGGGTGGTTCAAGATAGCAAAAGCCCATTTGCATCCCCTGTAATTCTGGTCAAAAAGAAAGATTCTACATGGAGAATGTGTGTAGATTATAGATACTTAAATGAGCTTACCATTAAACATAACTATCCAATACCCATCATTGATGAATTATTGGATGAGTTACATGGGGCTAAATTCTTTTCAAAAATTGACCTAAGATCTGAAAGTGGGGCTAAATTCATTATAATGACACCAGAGCACAGATACCTCACTGCATTTAGAACTCATAGTGGGCACTATGAGTTACTGGTTATGCCATTTGGCCTATGCAATGCTCATGCCACCTTCCAGTCCTTAATGAATAAGGTATTCAGGAATTTTTTGAGGAAATTTGTATTGGTTTTCTTTGATGACATACTAATCTACAGTTTGAGTTGGGAAGAACACTTGGAACACTTAGAGATGGTGCTTCAGATTTTAAGAGAAAACAAGTTGTATGCCAAGATGAGTAAATGTCAATTTGGCCAGAAACATATTGAGTATTTGGGGCATATAATTTCACAGAAAGGAGTAGTCATTGATCCAAGTAAGATTTCAAGTATGGTACAGTGGTCTTTGCCAAAGAATGTTAAGCAATTGAGGGGATTTCTTGGTCTCACTGGCTATTACAGAAAGTGCATTAAGAATTATGGCATGATTAGTAGGCCATTGACTAATCTCCTTAAGAAGGATGGATTCACATGGAACACAGAAGCTGAGGCTGCATTCCAAACATTGAAGGAAGCCATGGTTTCAACTCTTGTATTAGCTCTACCAGACTTTAAGAAGCAATTTGTGGTGGAGACAGATGCTAGTGGAAAGGGTATTGGTGCAGTGCTCATGCAAGAGGGTAGGCCTATTTCTTACATGAGTAAAACACTTTGCCCTAGGAACCAATCTCTGTCCATTTATGAGAGGGAGTTCCTAGCTGTATTGATGGCTATACAGAAATGGAAACACTACTTACAGGGGCAAAAATTCATTATAAAGACTGATCAACAATCCCTCAAGCACCTCTTAGATCAAAAGGTGGTGACTCCATTACAGCAAAAATGGATTACCAAGCTACTAGGACTGGACTATGAGATCCAGTACAAGAAGGGAAAGGATAATTTGGCAGCTGATGCACTATCCAGGAGAGAAGGAGGAGATGAATGTTTGTCCTTAACTACTGTGCTACACCAATGGATGGAACATATCAACCAAAGCTATTCCAATGATGCTTTCATCCAAAAGATTCTCAATGCTAAGCTTGTGGATTCCAAAGTCTACACTAAATTCCAACTGGTGGGTGATATTTTGAAATACAAGAACAGATTTGTTGAATTGTTGTTGGTTCTACACGTGGAGTAAGAACACTGGTATAACACTAACTATCATACCAGTCTCAAGATGACCCCATTTCAAGCTCTGTATGGGTATCTACCTACTGTTCTTGGGGTGGAGTTACAAATAGAAGCTACTAATTCAGATGTCTCTACACTTCTACACCAAAGGCAACTACTCACAGAACAAATAAGAACAAATTTGCACATTGCACAGGGTCGTATGAAGTTTTTCGCTGATAGGCACAGGCAAGAAAGGGTTTTCGAAGTTGGAGATATGGTGTATCTGAAATTGCAACCATTCAAGCAAAACTCAGTATACATACGCAAGAATTTGAAACTCTCTTCGAAATTCTTTGGTCCATACAAGATTCTAGAAAGAATTGGGCAAGTTGCCTATCGCCTAGATCTACCCACAGGTTCAAAAATTCACCCCATATTCCATGTTTCTCTTCTTAAGAAGTATATTGGGGCGAAACACATACCTTCGAGCATCTTGCCAGAACTTGATGAAGATGGAGTCACTGCAACTTTGCGAAATCAAATCTTTTGTACCTGGAAACAAAAGCATAGCACAGGTTAAAATACAGTGGGCACCAGCCGATTGGGAGATGGAATCATATGAACATACCTCTTATATAGCCAAGCGTTTTCCATTCCTGAATCCTTGGGGACAAGGATCGTCTGTTCCGGGGGTTATTGTTATGTGCATCGAAGAACCTAAAGAAGAAGATGAGGGTTTCGAGAAGATGGAGGAAAGTACAATAATTGAAGAATTTGGTCTAAAAGTGAAGAAATGATCGGACGGTGATGGAGTAGTGTGGGAGATTAATTCCAGCCGTTGAATTGCATTTTTAATTATCTATTTCAGTAGTTTTATGTTATTGCATTTCAGTCCCTTAGAATATCTCAAATTACAAAAGGGCAGTGGTCCCAATTAGTTGTTATTATGCCATTTGCAGGTTGAATGAATTCCAAGAAGTTAGTACTATCAATTTTCTCTCTCAAAATTCCATTCCTTTCTCCATCTTCCTATCTTCAACATTATATCTAAACTTATACAAAAAATTATAAAAAATTGAATGTCTTGTTCCAAGCTGGGCCGGAACATATTACAACAAATGTCACTATTTTATTACACTAAAAAATAACTTTATTATTCCATTTTATTTTTTATAATACTATTTATAATGTTGAAAAGTCGTTACTATCCTCACTTTATTTTTTATAATACTAATAAAAAATTCATTCATTAAGGTTGATTGATTTATGTGTCCTTATTTAAGCCCTAGACTTGCTCAATGGTTCGAACCATCGGTTTTGATTTTGAACTAGCCGGTTTCAAAATAATGGAACTGTTACCAAACCAACCGTGTGTATGCCAATTTTGGTTTGGTTGTGCGATTCTGTTGAATTTTTTTGAACTTTAAAAAGTACATAGATTAGAGTTCATGCCTGAACTTTTTTATTGATTTATTGATAGACTTGACATGATTATGAAATATATATATTTTTTTTTATTTACATGGTAAAAACTTGTGTGAGACCGTCTCACGGAGACAGATCCTTTTAACCCATATTTCAAAATTTTGGGTAGGATATTATTGATTTATTGATAGACTTGACATGATTATGAAATATATTTTTTTTTTTTATTTACATGGCAAAAACTTGTGTGATGTGAGACCGTCTCACAAATCTTTTTCTGTGAGACGGATCCTTTTAACCCATATTTCAAAATTTTGGGTAGGATAAACCATATTTTTTTTCCAGATTTTGATTTGTAAAAAAAGTGATAATGTGAGTAGAAAGTGATAATATTTTTAACAAAAGTTATTATCACTTTTTTACTTAAATACTATCACTTTTTTCTCAAACATTATCACTATTTATATAAACCAAGACTAGCCCTATTTACATATATTTTTATAAATTTAGACGCATAAAAAAGTGAGTTTTTTTTTTAAATTAATATTATATATATATATATATATATAAATAAAGTATTTTATCAATAATATATATATATATATATATTCACGGGATATTATTTTATTAATAATATATATTATTAATTATATATATATATATAAAGTTTATATATTAATTTGAGAATATTCGCGGATCTGATCCGACTGATTCTCAACATGGGGCGGATCCGACCTGATCCAAAAATCGTGGGTTGGGGCGGGTAATCGTGGCCCGGCTCGCGAGTCGGGTCAATATTATCATCCTTACTTCTGATCTTTCGTTTTCAGAGTTTTCTGAGAGTGAAATTTTTTAAATATTGTTTTTAGAAGAGATTTTGAATAGTGAAATTTGTTTATATTTTTTAAAGAGAATCCAACAAAATCCATAGAGTATTAAAATCCATAAACTCTTAAATACCTAAAGATTTTTAAAGACTTTTTAAAATTCGTATTGAATAACTCAAAATTTTTAAAGACTTTTGAAAATTCGAATTGAATACACCCAAACTTTGAATGTCCAAAAAAATCCTATAGAATCCACAACCAATACATCCCCTAAATTATAGACTTTATAGTAATTAACTAAAAATGTACAATATTTAAAATATGAAATACAAAGTTTATATATTATGAACTCAATAAAAAAATAAAAAGCAAGAAAATACAACTTAAGAAAATTAAAAGGGCTTCAACATAATTTTAGATTGTTTGGAGCTACAAACCTGCCACACCCCAATTTTAAACAATTATCATTATTAAAAAAATACAACAAAAAAGGTCACAAATAAATAAATCCTCAATTTCACTATACACGCCCATTACTATTCATAGCCCAATCAATATATATGTATCTTTAAATTTCTTTGCAAACCTTTATTTTAGAAATAAATATTAATAATTAAAAACCATATAGACTCGCCCCATCGTAGTTAACTTTTTTAATGCGATTTCCCCCCATTTCTCTTTCTCTTTTAAAAAATCATTAACATTACCAACAGATTCCAAAAAGCCCAACGGGTCCCCGCTGCTCACGCCGGCGACACCCCTCCTTCAGCATCGCTCTCAGGCGCGGACTGGCCCGCGCTCGAGTTGGCATGCCCGTCGCCCTCGGCCGCTGTCTGGTGTCACATCCCCCGAGCAGCCAAGATCCCTCCTCCTCGGCCGCTGGTCTTGACCGCGATGACTTTTCCTCTTCTGTCGCTGCGGCCAGCCACCCCCTTCTCCGGCGGCTGCCTCCCCCCTCGCACTCCTCCCGCCGCTCCTGTTCGGCCGCCATCCCCGCTAATTCGGGTGGAATTTACACGATTTAGATGCATATTTGAAGCTCATTTGATGTGATTTCATTGAATTATTGGTTGATTATCATTGTTTTGGTCAAAATAAGAGAAAGGTAGTGTTTTGTCGATTTTGTAGGAAAAACGATGTATTTTGGAAGCAAAACACCAACCATACTTCACTGGATCAAGAAGAGAAGATGACCATTGGATTCGTCTCGAAAAACGGAGTGGAATGAAAAAAAGAATCGAGTCAATCGGAGGTCGGAAGCTCGAGATACAACGGAACGAAAAATGACGAGGCCGGACCACATTTCTACCCGCCCGGGTTACTTCCACCCTGCCACAGTGCTGTACACCCACATTTTGGATTAGTTCACCCACCCGGCCGGTTGGGATTCAACCCGGGCAAGGCCAATTTTCCAAGAGCTTCATATTTAGGCCAGGTGGGATGCCCGGGTGGGATCCACCCGGCCGGGTGACATACATTTCGGAGGTTTTTGGCTATTTTCTCCATTTTCGAGGGACCTAAGTGCAAATTTCGTCCAAGACTTCTACCCCAACTATAAATAGCTCCAATTTGAGTTTTAGAAAGGAGTCTTACTCCTTTTACAAGCATTTCCACACACACATTCACATAGTTGTAGGTGTTCTTCATTTTTAGTTTAATTTCTTCAATAGATTAGATAGAATAGTGGTTTTTACTTCAAATCAAGCTACGATTATCATCGGGCATCGTCTATTACATCGTTTTGTAGCTAAATTGGCATGATCAAGGTGATATTACTCTATTTTGCAATTCAATTTGGTATTTTCTTAATTTATTCAATCTCTTGTTATTTTATTATGAGTTTGATGTTATTTGTTGTTGTAGCCATGGGATTATCTTCTAGAACCATGGGCTAATCCTCAATTGCCTTGGGTGTGGATGTTTTGATGAGAATTTAGTGTAATTGTGGATTAATTGCATGATTAGCTTATAATTTGGGTTTTTATGTTTCTAGAGTTGTACTTTGATTGATTCATTTGGTTGATTAACCCTATTAGCAAGCATGTTCGATTATGTTTATTGCAACGAGAGTTGGGTAGCATGATTGGGAGTGTGAGTGTGAGTGTGAGCTTTGGTCAATTGAATAGAAGTTAATTAGTAATTAGCTCACCCGAGAGGGGTGTTAATGGCTAGACCGACAACCTTAGACACTAAACAAATAGAGGTCGTCTAGGAGTTTGGTGAGAGGGCGTTTCATAAGCATTAGTAACCGTGTTGAAAGTGCTTATGCAACACTATCTTAGGAGCTTATGGTATTTGGTTAGATCCTATAATTGCTAATCAATGCACGATGTTTACCTATGCCTTTCGAGGGGGTTTGCACACATTTGTGATAGCCTTTAGCTTGACCCAAATTCGTAGTAAAATCATGTAATTGGTTCACTAGTTCACTTAATTGCTCACAAAACGGAAACATCCGAGGCAATACCCTTCTCTTGCACTTTCAATCGAAAGTTAGATAGCTTGTTATTTCTTATCACTAGTTCTCATCACTTTAGTTAATTTAGTTTAATATTTTTTGTGCTTATTCCCGAAAATCCAAACATAATCATTTAGTTACTACAATAGCATGATAACTTGAAACTTTAGGGACTCATTTTCACTCAATTAAGTCCTTGGAACGAAAATCTACTTGGGGACACTTATCTTACTACTAATGAACCCATACGCTTGTGGGGATCGTATAGTTTTAAAAAGTGCAAAGATACGACCAAGTCACCCGCGCGGCAGGTGCTGGCCTCTTTCTCCTCTAGCGATGTTGCATTTGCAAAGCAGCTTATAGCTCAGTTTTCGGGCCTGGCGTGTTTATGAAATCCCTGGACCAGACTGTCCCCATCGGTGTTCACCTCCACTCATTGGAGAAACAATTTCTTCGATTTATGGTCTTTCTCGAACCTTTCGTTGGATCATTGCCTGCTCTGTTGTCTCCTACCTCGTCAGTGGCTGACTTGGTTGGGCAAAGCGATTCCGTACCAAGCTTCACTGACGCGCCCGCCCTTCCGGCTGACCCCGCTCCCACGAGCCCATTAGCTTTCCCAAACCACATGCGTCCATTAGATTTTGTCACGATTTTGATTGATAATGCAACGCTACAGGCTGGTGTGAATGAATTCAAAGATGCTCTGATTGGTCGCTTACTCACTCCTCGTGGCAAAGCCCCGATCCCGTATGTTGATTTATCGAAGAGGCTCATTGAAACCTGGTCCCTCCAAGGGGCCCTGTCCGTTGTTCCAATCGAAAAAGAATTTGTTATTCTTAAATTCCACTCCCTGGAAGAGCGCGACAGAATCTTTAGGAGAAGGATTTGGCAGTTGGGCTCAAGTTCCATCCGGCCGTAAAAATGGTCTCCTGGTTTCAATCCGGATTCGGCCCCGACTTTGATGGCTCAGGTTTGGGTGCGCCGTATCAGCCTTTCGATTGAACTCTGGTAGCCAACGGTTCTCTCGGCTGCAGCTTCAGCGGTTGGTACGCTCATCAAGATGGACACTCACACATCGGCTAAAACCACGACACAATATGCTAGAATCTTGATCCAGGTGGATATGAAACAACCTTTATTGGAGCAACTAGTCCTAGAGTGCGAGGATCAATCTGTGACGGTGGAAGTGCTCTATAAACAACTTCCAGAGTTTTGCAACCACTGTAAGGTGGTTGGACACATGTCTGCACGTTGTTCTAAGGGACATGCCCCGCTGCCCACGAACCCACAACCACCCTCTCATGATGATCCCCGTGATAGAACTCGCCACAGAAGAAGGTTGAGGCCTTCCCCTTCGGATCTCCGACCTCGACCGTCCCCACAGGATTCCACCTCGGCTAGCGGAGTTAATCCGGTCCCAATTAGCAACTCCTTCTCCAGCCTGGACGATCCATGCATGGATGAGCCCATATACATTCTTGTGGAGCTTGCTGCTGAGGCACTCAGCAACACTCAGGATTTGGAGTCTGGTGCATCATTGAAGCCGCCGGCCAACGATACTCCCGTCCTACTCAGGTGGCCCCGAACCGCCACACAGAGAAACTCAGACGTCGCAAGTTGCCCATGGGGAGCGTATCCTATCAACAAATCCCTGACAGCGCTATCGATGATTTCGAGGCTAGAGCCTGCGCGGACTACACTGTTAGATCTTCGACAAGGATCGCCAATGATATGACCCGAGTCTCCATGTTCAAGGACAGATGGGGCGATACTTTTGACCCCCCATAGATCCCTCATCCCGTCTCGGGTTCTCATTTGATCAGTTCTTTCGGACTTTTTAATAGTTTTACTTGGTAGGTAATTTTTAGGGGTGTACTAATTTCGATACACCCCGGTCTCTGGTTCGGATTGTAAACTTATGGCTTCTATCTTTTTTTTTTCTTTTAATTTAAAACCTTTTATTGTCAAAAAGTTTTCAATGCTGTTATTCTTGGCTAGAAGAATGGAATGAAAACAAGCTTTTGACCTCTCTTCAAAATTAATTTCATACCAAAAAATCGTTTTTTGGGTTTGATTCTAATCAGAGTAGCCTGGGTAGTTTAGACGGAAGCATCAGGTTTGTGAGATGAATTGTTGGGATTATGGGTAGTATAGACATTTAATATAAATATATTTTTGTCCAAAATAATCTTGGGGTTCAAACTTAAAAAATTTTAAGTTAAAAACTTAAAATTATGTTATGTATGCATCTTCTTATAATTAAAGTGCGCGTAATTCTCTTAACCTTTTTCTTACGTTGAGACTTCACCCTTTTATTTTAAGTTCGAAGTATTCAAATACACAACCTCACGAAAACTGCTAAAAATCATTTTTAATGCCTCAAGATTGGATTGGAGCATACATCCCTCACGAAAAAAATATAACTGTTGAAAGAATATATGATACACTTTTCTATTTCTTTCACTTTAAAAAAAAATAAATAGGAATTCTATTCACTATAAATTTGAAAGTTTTTTTTTTTGATGTTCTACTTAAATATTATGATAAAATAGGGATTGAATTCCTTTTTATACAAGAGGATCATGTATAGGTGGGGACCGATTCTAATAGAAGGTGACGTGAACTACATTTTTCATTTTTTTTTAATGGAATTACCGAGCATGTTTTTTGAGAAAATGAGGGTATAAACCACATACTGTATATAAATTGAGATTTGTTATTAAGGAAAAAACCTAAAAGCCATATGAGCACGTGTCATCCGTAAGGTCGGAGCCCCATTAAAAACCTCGTTATAGAAAATTCTCACTAGGGATAAAACCATAATGAGGAAAAGAGAACTCCTCTATTACATGAATCTATAAAATTTTGAGGATAATATTTTCATAAATATTCCCGTAACTGAACCGGGGGAGAGTCCCACCACGGCACCACGTGTAGTCCGTATTCGCCATTATTAAGCTAACTTATTCGCAGTTGTGTTTTCCTTCCCTGTAAATATGAGATACCACCATTCACCAAACGCATCCCACATAGCATAATCCACACCTGCTACCATAGCGCAACCACTTTATATATTTTATATATTAATTTTATAATAAATATTTATTATTTATATATATTTTTTTTTTATTTGATTGGTCTATTTTATAAAACTAGTAATTCTCCCGTGCGTTGCACGACGAATTGATTATTAATAAATTTTAATTGGTCATTTATAGAATATTATTCCTTCCGTGTGATTTAAAAATTTTAATGGTTGAATTTCATAGAATTTGAAGAACAATAATACCATGTGAGACCATATCATTGATTTCATCTTGTGATTGAAGCTTCAATTGCATTTTTTAAAATATAATTCTCACTTATAATTATTGATGGAGTAGTACTCAATCTGTTTAATTATTACCGAATTTGAAAAACATTAATATAAAATTAGGTGTAGTAAAATTGATATGATTGAAGTAAGTGGATAAAATGGATTGTAGAATAAATTAAGAGTAAAAGAGGTTGGGTCGACAAAGTTGGATAACTCAAGTGGTTAAAGCACCACTACCTAGACCTTAGATCCATGAGAAATTTTTTATGAGACATCTAATAAATGAAAAGATGAAAGTTTTTGACCAAATAAAATAATTAATTAAAATTCAATTTTACGAAATAAGATTCATAAATCTATATATAATCGTGGAAAATAAAAGTACGTACAAATATACATAAATTAATTATAAATGTTTTTTCAATAATTAAAATTTATAGGAGTATGCTTAATTACAAATGCATTTTTAATAATTAAAATCTTAATACTTGTAATGATGTGTGTTTGTTTTAAAAATTAAGTAGATTATAATTTAAATTTATGTTATAGAATTTATATGTATTTGTTTATATAAGATTTATAGGTATTTATAGTAGATTAAAATTTCAAGAAATATAATTAAATAAAATAGATTTAAATCAAGTAATTAATTAAACAATGTTAAACGATATTATGTTCAAACAATAATACTCATAAATGCCACTAAAATATTTATTTCTTTTAAATTATAACACCCATTGTGTATTTTAAATATTTTAATGGTTGTGTAAAGAAAGGTTTCATAGTGATATAGCCCAAAATTTATAAAAGCTAGAATTGACAGTTGGGCCATTTGCTTAAAAAAAAAAACAGATGGGTCCACAAACAGTTTTGGAGGGAATTGACTGGTCAGACTTTGTTGTTATTATATATATATAGATTTTAATATTTTTTTATATTTTGTACAAATACAGTATATGTTTTATTATTTTTAAAAAAAAAAAAAAAAAAGTATATGTTTTATTATAAACTTTTCAATATATTTTTTAAATTTACTAAATACATATATTTACTTTAAAAAAAATTGTTTTTTTATGTTGCATATGCTCCCATTATTATTTGTTTTGGAATTTTTTTTATATATTTTTATTATTATAAATTACTCCTTTTCCTCGAAAAATATTTGGTAATTTAATTAAAAAAAAAATGAAGGTCACATTACTTTTACCTAGGTAACCTACTATAAATACCACAGAACTACAAAAAATATTAGGACAAAAATTAAAAGTTAATAGAATAGAAATACAAATGTTGTAAAGTTAAATTAGGAAAAAAAAACAAGTTTTCCTATTTTTAACTTCTTGTTGTATTCTTTGTTTCATTTTGATACATAGGTAACACGTAGCACACACTGTTTAAAAAAAAAAAAAATCAACAATCGACATATACTTCAGGTACATATATTAAAATTTGAAAAATATATTGCATGATGAAAATTAAAATAGAGAAATGGCCTTTTGTACCCTGCTCATTTTCGAATTCAAAATTTGAAAAATACTCATATTTCAGGTACAACCTTTAATTTCTCTTTTTCTTTATCGGGGCAGGCACGGAATGCGTGTGATGGACCAAAGCTAATTTACATGAAAATAGAAATAACAGAAACATAAAAGCCACAATCTCTTTCCTTTATTCAAATTTCTTATTTCTGAAAATTGTCTCTGGATGGATGGAACATGCGCCAAATTCAAATAAATAACAATTAGTTATATTTGACGTGGAAATTTGAATTTGAAAATCTTAATAAATAATGATGGTGTATTTTTATTTTTAAATTTTAAGTAAAATATGATATAATTTATAGATACTCCCAAAAACTATATACATATGACTAGAACCAACCGGGTAAATTCCAAAACATCCAAATTATCGTTTACTATTGTAAATAAAGTTGAACTCCACTGATGCAATTTTATTTTTTATTTAAAATTACGTTTTAGATTATCAAAATCATTATAAAAATGCATAGTTTTTTTTTTTTTTGAATTACATTAAATACCCATATCTTTTCCCCTCCCCATGACTCGAACCCAGAATCTAAAGTCTAGATAGTGGTGCTCTAACCACACTTGAGCTATCCAACTTCATCTATAAAAATGCATAGTTGATGTGTAAACAAAAATATAATGTGGAATAAAAAGTTTCTTCCTTATCTCATTCCACCTAATTCGGTACCACTCATTAATTATTATCATGTGCATACAGCATAGCATTACCAACCCTAATAATTATAGTAATATCATATTTTCAAAGAAAATTAAATACCTCCTACCGGCTACCATGTCAATTATAGATTCAATTTATACTAGTATTTTTTTTAATCACGTAAAAGGTTCGGAATAAAGCATAGTACTATGTGAACGAAAAAAAAATCAACTAAAGCTTTAAAGGCAAGCTATAAATGTAGGTAATACATCAGATTTTCGTTTGAACGGATAAAGTCAAATGTATGTAGTAAAATGATTCACAAAAATTACATAATATTTGTAACCATCATTCGAAAAAATAGGGGAAGATCATACATCTGAAAACAATAAATGTAAGGGTCTATCAAAATATAATTTTGATAAAGAGGAATAAAAAAATGGAAGTTTGTGACTCTTGACACATTTACAAGACTCACAACTATCCGTAATAGATTTGTTTGAAGGTAAACTTAAGCTAAATAAAGCAAAAGATAAAATACGTGGAGATGGGTAACCCAAACGAGCATGCCAGATTTTGGTAGGGCAGTGATTCGAGATAAAGGCAGAGGGTGATGTATGGATACCAACCGGTCAAATATACAACTTGTTAACGCGGGGACCCGAAGACGAATATTCCTCGAACGACTGTCTCTCACCTGTAAATCGGAAGCATAAAAAATTACATTAACATCGTATTGCTTGCAAAGTCGAGAGACCAAGAGTAAATTCTTGGATAATGACGGAACAAGTAAAGTATCTAGAGAGTGAAACGACTCTAAACCAGAAAAAATTAACTGGCCAGTATGAGAAATAAATAATTTATTACCATCCCCCACAACAACATCATCACTCCCGTTGTAGGGAGCATGCGGAGAAAGATTAGTCAAGTCAGTGGTCAACTGGTCATGTGATGAGAATCCCCAAAGTCAAGAATCCACTCCGGAGACATGGGTGAAGAGCCCGCAGTATGAGCTGAGGGTGACGAATACGCAGAAGGACCCGTAGCACCAACCGGAGAAAAATAAACATGTAAATCTGGACTGTTGGTCCCAAAGTTGAGTTAAGATTGAGTAAGCTAGTAAAAGTCTAGAGGGGAGGGGTGAATAGACTTTTAAAAATCTTTCAAAATATCAGAATATGCAATGCGGAATTTAGTCTTCTTATGTACTGTACTGTGCTTACTCAGCTCAGATCAGTACTTTCAAAGCAATATGGGCCTTACTAGTTTATACTCAACTTTTCTTTAGATCTTTATCTTTGTTAATTCTTAATGTTCTTAGTTAAACAATTCAAACAAATATCAAACAGAAAATGTAAAGAACACAGAATTTTATAGTGGTTCGACAAATGTCTACATCCACTCTCACAATCTCAGTTGTGATGTTTTATTAACTTTTCCTTCTTGAGTTTCTTGTGGCTTAAAGTCCCAAGATTAAGACTTTGATCTTATCGATTATACCTCCAGGTATATCTTCGATCTACTAGTAATTCTACAAGTAACTAGCACACTTGTTTTACAAAATACAAACTTAAAACTTGAAAAGTAAAACTTCTCTTTGAATAGCCTTTGAGTCTTCTCTTCAATTCAGTGGCTCTTCTCTTCTTTAATCTCCTTCAACTCTGTGAGTTCTTCTTGTGCTCTGTAGACTTAGATTGCTTGTGAATGCTTTAAGATCAATAGTCTTAGCAGTAGGAGATCACACAGTATTTATAGAACTTAGTATGACAGTTAGCAGTTTGTGAACTAACTCTCAACTAACTCTAAAACTGTTTTTGTAACTTCTTCTTGTAACCGACTTTGTAACTTCCTTCAACTTCCAAGTCAGCATATCTTCAATATATCTTCAGTTACACTTTAAATAAGTTTTCCAAACTTATTCTTCAATCATACTAACTCAGCACAGTAAACTACTCTTCTTAGTTTTACTGTTCTTAGTCAGTAAGCACAGTTCTCCAAAACTGTTCTGTACTTCTTCAGATTTCTTCTAAGCTTATCTTCAACTCTTCTTGAAGTCTTCTTATTCTGAAGTAGTCTTCTGAGTCTTTATAGTCTTCGGATCTTCATCTAATCTAGTGTTCTAAACTACTGTTCTGAACTTTTACAATGCTGATTACAATAAAATACAACTTTACATATATAAAACCTATCTATACATCAACTGAACTATATACAGATGAGTATAATTAAGTCCTATACTATAAGCTGTCTATACAATACAAAACATCAGCTTAGTTCCTAACAGTTCATATATCAGATCAGTAAACACAATAAGATCAGTAACTTACATATAAAATCAGTAAGCATATAAGATCAATAAGTATATAAGATCAGTAACTCAGATTCAAATATATCATATAAGATCAGTAAACTTATTCTCAGTTTCCACACTAAGATCAGTAAACTTATTCTCTATAGAACTTTTATATCAACATACAAACACATATACCATTATCCTCAAGTTGCTTTTGGTCATCAAAACATACACATCAATTAGAACATTGTTTCACAGATTCATATCCCAACATGGACAATGTTTAGCAGAGGGACTAGAAGTGCCACACAATTGACATTTCCCAAGAGAAGGACGAGGCGAAGTCATCGAAGTTGAGCCACCAGACTGCATGGTAGGTGATTGGGGTGGTGCAGTATATCGAGCGATCTGTCAAGGCTGTTGTGCAGCAGGGCGCATATGGAGGGTACACGAGGTGGGTGATTTTAAGTTTGGTACTTGCGAAAAGCCTGAAAGGCAGTATCCGGTGCGGCAGCGGGCGAAGGGGCAAGAGCCGCCCACTGTGCCTTAGTGCTTAATAATTGTAATGTAATTCCTCAAAAGAAATAGTGGTGTCACGGGCTTGAATGTGTTGCCCAATTCCTTGTAAGAATCATTTAGACCACTAAGAACTTTGAGTACAATATCCTTTGTATCCGTGGGAGTGCCAAGAAGAGAGAGTTCGTCAACCAACCCCTTAATTTCAAACATATAATCAGTAATAGATTTTGTACCTTTGAGTGGATTGTGAATACGATTCTTGAGCGCAAGAATACAACTACGAGAGGATTTACCATATATTGTGGCAAGGGTGTTCTAGGCATCATGAGATGTAGTAGCGGAAGCAATGAAGAGAATAAGCGTCAGAGTAATGGAGCCAATAGTGACACCGAGAATCACCTTATTCTTATGGAAGATATTGTGAAGACAAATTCTATTTTAGCAAATCATGGAATTGACACATACAAGAAATAGTTGCACAATACAGAGACGTGAGATCCAAGTCTTTTCTATACCCCTTCGATCCGTACCTTTGTAATTGATCAATTTTTTCATTTTTGTCGTCTCAACCTAATTGATACAATATTATCTAAAATTTTAACATCTCACTATCTCTCTATCTTTTATATCTCTCTATACTTTTTTTTATCACTTTTCACTGATTCAATACTATACTTTTTAAAACTTGTGCAAAAAATAAATGTGTCAATTACAAAATGACGAAAGGTGTATATAGTATAGTGAGTAACCTAGTTCGTCTTGTTTATAAGAATGACAATAATTTAACTTATTATTATTGTGCTAAAATGTTTAATTTTTTTTTTATTGGTCCAACCTTCAAATATTGGAGATATATACTTCCGCTCCGTTATTAATTGAACACTTACGGCGTGATTGGTATGCAGGAATCAATTAGGAATGAAATGATAATTCCTTCCTTAATTCCAAATACTATGATTGGTATGTTATTATATTATGAATTATTATTTCAAATGGAAGGGTAATTTCCAAAATTAAAGAAATGATCATTCTTTCCCCAACCCATGATTTTATTTTATGTATTCCATGTGATTAGGAATGAACTTATTATTATTATTATTATACAAAATGTCATTATTATTTTTTCACAATAATAAAATTAATAATTAAAAAATTTTAAGAATTAATTTATGATTATTAAATAAATAATAATATATTATAAATAATAAAATTGTGAAATAAATAATAAAAATAATAAATTTTAAAAATCAATAATATATGTATGAAACATATAATAAAAATTAATTATACATATAGTAAAAAATAATAATTATGAAAATATTTATTAACGATAAAAATAATTATTATATATTAATAATATTTTTTATATATTAATAATAATATATATTAATATATAATATTGTAGGAGTAATATTTAATAATAATAATTTTAACAATAAATAGTACTCCCTCCGTCCAATTTCATTATTCCCACTTTCCTTTTTTGGTTGTCCAATTTTATTATACTCATACCCTTTTTGGAAATAATACTATTCACACTACTTTATCTCCACTCTTCAACAATTACTTATTTACTCAAATTGTCAGTAACTTTATTTATAAACAATCACTTTATTTATAAATGGACCCCACACCATTCCATCATACTCCCAACTTATCTACTTTATACATAAATTAATCAATATTCATTAAAATCCGTGTCCGGAGAAATTGGCATAATAAATTTGGACGGAGTGAGTAATAATAATAAATACTATCAACAACAAAAAATAATAATAATAATAATTTAAGTAATTTTATACAATATTTATGTTCATTCCTTATTCATACCAATCATAAGAATTGACATCATCTTTTCATTCCTTTTCCATCTTCGTGCCATATTTTCATTCCATCATACCAATCATGCCGTTATTGTTTGCACGAGTTTTAATGTAAGAATTGTTTTTACTCTCTTAGTTTCGTAATTATTTTCATATTTTTCTTTTTAAGACGTTACACAATTACTTTCACACCCTTAAAATGGAAAATCTTTTATATGCTTCACTCTCATAATATCCTCAAATTTACACAAATGTCATTATTTTTTCTCCACCAAATTTTGGAGAGAGAATCTTTAGTCAATGACATGTGAATGTAAATAAGAGATGTTTGATGGAGAATTTTAAATGAGTAAAAAATTACTCCCCCGTCCCGTGATTATTTGCACACTTTTCTTAACGGGCGTCTCAACATTATTTGCACACCCCAAAAAAGGAAATAACTCACATAATTTTTATCCTTACAACATTCATATAATTTCAAAAATGTCACTCTATTTGGGCCCACAATTTAACACAATTTATAACTTTAATCAATGAATTACCAATAATATCCCTCCTTTATTCCATTATACACATCAGTATATTTCATTTTCTTAATCTCTGTGCCGTTCAAACCATGCACAAAATCTTGGGACGGAGGGAGTATTTTTTTCAAATAAAGATATATACGAATGTTGAAATGATAGTGGGACAATGTTTTTACCTTTCAATTTTTTTTAGTTTAAAGCGAAGCAACCATTCCATATCTTCTTTTTAAAGCGTATAGGGAAAGGCACAAATTTCAGCCTCTTACCTTTTTTGCAACCCATCCTCCTATAAGTTACTCCTAATCTTACAACCACATCACAATCAGTAATAATTTCACAAACCCTAAATTTCACTCCAAAAAATGGAATCCTTACCGTTTGAACTGATCGAGGACATCCTCCGACGCCTTCCGGTCAGAACCCTGAAGCGTTTTCGCGCCGTCGCCAAACCCTGGTGCCTTCTCATAGACAGTGAAAACTTCATCAAATTGCACTTTCGCCATTCTTTAATTTCGAATTCCAATCGGAATCTCATCGCCGGTGGCCTTGGCGTTTACTCCGTCGATTTGGATTCCCTCGATAAGGCCCATCCCATCAGGCAGCCGTTTTATTACAAGAGTAGTGACGCAATCTCTAATTCCTGCAATGGTATTGTTCTTGTGATGAGTGAGCCTCCCGTTCTGTGGAACCCCTATTCGAGAGATTACAAGGTTTTGCCGGTGTGCCCTGTTGATCATCCAGATCAGTTGGCGTGTTTTCCCAAAACTACGTATGGGTTTGGGTATGACTCGAGAAATGATGATTATAAGGTTATTAGGGTTGTGGAATTCAGGAGCGAAGTAACTTATGCTATGATGTCTTCAGATGCCAGGATCTATAGCCCTAAATCGAATTGCTGGAGGAAAATTGAGTCGTTTCCTTACCAGCTACCTTTCTTGAGGGGACACTGGCGCGTGCACGTCAACGGAGCGCTGCATACGCTTGTTGAATTAGATGATATATTTACAGTGAAAATCGTGGCATTTAGTGTTGAGACCGAGAAGCATTATGAGGTGATGATGCCTCCGGGGATTAAGATGAGAGGTGTTAATCCGAACTTGGATGTGATTGATGGATGCCTTTCTTTGGTTTGTACTCACCGATCTCGGGTTGTTATTTGGGTGATGAAAGAATATGGTGTGGAACAATCATGGACCAAATTGCTTTCAATTAGCCCACCAGAAATTGAGCCTGAGGATTTTGTGAAGCCACTTGTGTATTCCAAGGAAGGTGATAGGATTCTCTTGAATTGCAGTGATAAGAGGCTGGTTTGGTATGATTTTAGAAACAGATCTGTTGAAAATGTTACAGTAGATGCTCTACCTTTCGTGTTTTATGCTGAGCCTTGTGTTCAGACCCTCATCTCGCCTAATGGCCCGAGTACCGTCAAGAAAGTAAGACTAGGGAGAAACAAGGGAAAGAAGATCAAGAACACGAGGTTAACTATTAATGAATGTTAATCTTGCTCATTTTATATAGGCATTTAAATATCTAGTCTGGTGTTGACTTTATACTACTCAAGTCAATTACAATTAGTTTTCTCAGTTTGAGGTTACTTGCAGATTTAGATCTGTGGGTTGTCGTATGGTTTGCCAGCTATAATATATTCGCATCAGAATAGTCCAGTATTAATTATTTAGTTCTTGACAATTAAAAAATACAACCCTGTTGCATGATCACAAGACTTCCCATTTCACGCTAATGCTTGAGATTGGTGGTTTTTTGGGGCAGGCAGCCTTGTAAATATGACTACTCTGCCAATAGTTTAGTTGATACCTTAAACCAACAACAATTGTTGCTTAATGTTTTTTCTAATAACCTGATCATGAACTCTTTCCTTACCTCTGCTTTTATCAGGGATGATTTCTTGTCCGAGGGATTTAAATTGGTGCTCTAACAATGGGCAGAAGAGAAAAATGTGAGGTAGATCATCAATTTTACAAGACGAGAGGTGAGTTAACCATCTTTATGAACAACTGTTTAATTGATAACGTAACGGCTTAGATTCTAAAAGCTCATAATGGTCATGACACATTTTTTTATGATTAAGAAAGTCACCAGTCAACAGCTCTTGAGTCACTCGAGCTTGATGCTAATTTATTTTACCCCTCTGTTGGACCTCCTGTTTCCTGTTTTTATTTTATTTAATGGGACCGATCACTACATGGATCAAAGTAGATCGTGTTTTATAGAGAAAATTGTAAAGGTCTAAACAGCTAATACCCACCACCATCTTCTCATGATGTCCCATAATTAAAAAGGCTCCATTTTCCAATATGAAATATGATAATTGAATATTTGTGTTTCCTACACTTCATACCATTGACAGTAATTCAGAGTTCTAATGAATCTGGTGAATATACTTACAAAAAGCAGTATTAGTTAGTTCTTGAGGTTCCCAGCTACCAGCCATTGTTTTGTAAGGGAAGAACCTCAATTGTTGCATCCTCTGAATTTGAGTTTGTTGTCTCAGTATTTGTTAATGAAGTTAAGTGAAGGGGAGAATTTAACTTCTACTCTCGATGTGTTGAGATTTTCTCAAGTGCAGATTCATTTATACATAGGTCTTATGAGTGTACTGTACTTTGTAGCATGTAACTTGATTAAAAAAGGGAAAATACTCAGAAAATTTAAATTTGGCTTGTGATCTGTTTAGATTTCTAAATCAAGGTTGTAAGTTCTCTTCTTTGTTCAATTGGATAAACACATTCACTTCCTATCTAACCAAGCATTGTCTACAGCACATGCAGTTTTTTTTTTATATAGAAAACTGACAATTCATTTGTTGCTTGGTGGATTCGTGTGATGATAGAGCTTACATTTTTAGATGTATTCTTTAAAATTCTCTAATATCCTTAAGTTTGAATTCGAGGCAAAATAAGCCTCAAATAGGTCACAACTCACAATGATATGGTTTGTATTCTAAAATTTATTTAACTCATTCTTCACTTACCTAATTTGAATAAACCGTTAAAAGGGAAGCAATTTGAATATCAACGTTTCAGTTGCCTTAAAAAACCCAACTCTCTTGAGGTAGCAAAGAGTGGTTTGGATGACATATGATTTTGACATTTTTCCTTAATCTCTGTAAATCAGTACTTTAAATTATATATTCTTTGGTTTGTTCTACTGTGACGCTGTTGGGAGAATTGAGCTTGTCTTAAGCTTCGAATAGCATTATCTTTTACAGGTCCTGATTTAATGGTAATATCTAGTACCTTATTTTATTGAAGAAGTTGCTCTTAGGTTCTTTATATGAAGAATGTGTCATGTTGCAGGTAAAACAAAGATACTTCCAAATGTGATCTGAATCATGAATCTTCACATAAACTAGACACAACTGTCCAATTGTGATGAATACCTTACTAGAAATCTTAATTCACTGCTTCAAAAATAATTGATCTACAATTTCAACTAAATAATACTCCGTAAGAGTTTGATGTTGGAAGGATGATTCTAAGTCGTTGACCTCTTGGGATGCATATATGCATTAGCCATTAAAGAGCTCCAGTGGATAGGATATATTAAATCCCCCACCTCCCCCCTCTCCTGGGAGTTTTTTGGCCTCTGGTCGGAGTAGTTGTTTCTTGTGTGCTTTGTGATATTTGATTCGAGAACTATTAAACAATAGGTGGCCTTATATATCTCTGATAAACTTATATGATACTTAAGGAATGCAGTCAACTTCTGATTAATTGAAGGAACATCTTCTGGGTTTTCTGTCGTTGTTATATACTGATTCTTGACCTTAATTGTCATATCAATCAATTTCCTGTGACTGTATGAATTGCTAATAAGATCGTCGTCTCGTTTAAAATGATTTGATACGGATAGTATGGTGGTGAAGTCATTGAAATTGACTTGTTACAACTTGAGTGCAGAGTAGGGAAGGGGTCAGACAGGCGGTGAAGAATAAACTGGAAAAAGCTCACTCTATTCTTCTGTCAAAGTTACTAGTCGTGGTGCTTAAGCTAGCAATCTACGCAGGAATGAATGAGGGCACTAGTTACAAGTAAGCATTACTGAACAACAATGCTATGTATGTCATAGTTACTGTGGAAGAAGCTACGTTTTGCTATGGAGGTTTAGTGTGCGTTGAGAGATCACTCTCAATGTATTGTAAATAGTGTAAATCTCTCCTTTTAAAAATGCTATGTATGTTGTTTCAGCCACAAAACAAGAAGAGTGTTTTTGTAAGACGGTACTATATATATTTTCTTATTCTGCCTGGACATGTTGGTTTCAACTTGTGACTTGTATAAATAAAAACTGGAGTTTATTGCATTTCTGATCTCATTAATCATGGCCCCGTTGGGTTGGGTTTGGTTCTACACTATAGGACCCGTCACTTTTTACGTTAACTTCACTAGCAGACTTGATCCTAGAATCCAAGTCTTAAATTAATGAACCGCTGATTCTAAAATTAATATAACAATTAATTATTATATGCACGTAATTGTAAATTATTACTGTATTTTTTTCCTATTTGAATGTAGACTTTGTACGTGTATTTTTCAATTCTTTGAGTATGTCTTGTACAGTTGTACCTAGGAGTTTGATATTTTGAAGATTATTTTTTTACTCTTTACCAATAAAAAAGGAATTATATTTTTTTTAGTCCTTACCACATTTTTTTAATTTAGTCTCCAAATTACCACTTTTTGAATTTAGTCCATTAAATTTTGATTTATTTCGATTTTAATCCAGTTACCTGCTATAAGTTATAGCAGGTTTAAGAGGTCAATTTTTAAATCACACCACACACCCCATAAAATGTTAAACACACAACACTAAAATTTAAAATTTCATTTTTGAAGATTTGTGCTATTTTTTTTATAGGTTTGAATTCTTATTTTTTAATTTAATTATTTTTTACAATTTATTAAATAGAAAATAATTAGGATGTACTATATAGTAATAAAAATAATTTTTAAATTTTAGTGTGGTGTATTTAACATTTGGTGTGTGAATAACCTTTTATGGACTAAATTAAAAAACGTGCAGTAACTATCCATATATCTTAAGAAATATATAATCCCACAAAAAAATATATCTACACACTAATTAACTATCAATTTTTAAATTTAAAACTGAACATATAACTCTAATAACTCTATAAAATATCTACATAAATTTTGAAATTTTATAAATCAACAATTAAAAATTATAAAAATATTATTAATTTTATAAATATTTATATTAAAATTGGAATTATATACAACTAATTTTAATTCAAGTGATACCATACCTAAAAAAAAAATTGTAAATTCAATTTTTAAATCATTTTTTTAATTGTATTTTTCTTTAATATAAATAATTTTTTTAATTTTTAATTTATAAAAAATTACTATCATACCCCTTTAATATAAATTTCATTAATTTTTATTTAAAAATTAAATACATACCATTCCAACAAAAATAAATTAAATAATATTACATTATTCAAATTAAAAATAAAAATAATAATTAAAATTAGAGTTATTCTCATATTCCCCAATTCCATCGTGTGTGTAGATTCTCTTCGGTCTTTAGGATTGTCAAATGGACCGAGCCAAACATTTTTTCGAGCCGAAAAAAAAATCGGGTCGGCCCAAAAATCGGACCAAGCCTGGTCGGCTGTTCACGTATTTCACAACTCTAAAATTAGAGATGTTTATCCGGGTCGGGCTAATCGGGCTGGCCCGTTTAATCCTGAAAAATACAGGGTTAGGGTTCATGAATTATAGGCCCGTTTAAAACCGGGCTTTTTTGACCCGGACCGATTAGCCCGTGGGCTAAACCGGGCCAGCCCGCAGGGCTACAGGGCCAACCCGCTAGCCCGAGTTGTTACTTTTTTTTTTTTTTTAATAAATAACCTAAAACAAATTTTGGGTCATTTGACCCATAACCATAATTATAAGCATTAAAAAGTTCATTACCATCTATTAGTCATTATTACTATTTTTTATTAGATTATGATATTTGTTTAGGTTTATTTGATCATATTGAGGACCAACGAGTTCTAGAATTGTGTTTAAATTATACTTTTGCTTTCTCATTTACTGGTCATTAACTAATTATGTATTTTTCTATTTTATTTGTTTATTGGACGTGCAAATTGAGACCTTTAATTTTAAAATAATTTTTTTTTATTGTAGCCTGTTAGTGGCCCGTTTAGCCCGTGGCCCGCTAGGATTAGGGTTAGGTCCCAACAATTGTAGGCCCGTTAAATATGAACCGGTTAAGGCCCTAACCCGTTTAGCCCGTAGCCCTGTAGGGCTGGCCCTATAGGGCTAGGGCCAGCCCGATAGACATCTCTATCTAAAATACACGACCGCAAGTATATGGTGTATATTGTAGCGAAGTAAGTACGAGGTCGATCCCACAGGCCACAGGGAAGGGTTAGTGTAAAAGTGATATTTGTTGACACGGTTCTATCTAGACCCGATTGATTTTCAAGGAAGGTTTTAAAAACTAAGACTAATTTTAATGCTATCTATAAATGTCACTAAAAAAACAAATAAAACTAGTCAAATCCAAATCAATAACAAGTCAATGAAATGAAAATAACAAAACTAATCAAGAAAAAATGTGGTTCCAAGGCATATGCAATACTTGGAGATCCATTTATGAATAATGACTCATTCAAATGTCAATTAAATTTGTCTTTATAGAGTTAATCACTAAATAGTGAATTAAAAGATTTTTCAATCCAATTAATTCAAAGGAAATATCACACAAGGATGAATTTCTACCAAACATGCATCATATAACCAACCCTAAATAGCTTTGAAGATCATCAATACCCTCTCAATAGTTAATCCTCTCTCGAGATCATAATAAATTGAGTTGTGTGCTTATATTCAATTAATGAGATAAATATTTCAATCCTACCCCAATTAATAATAGATAAGACATATTATTATGGCCACTAATAACATGCTTTCAAATAAAAATTAAACATATAAATAAGAGTCAAACACCATTTAAAATAAAATATTAGTCCACAAACTTCAATCTAAATAATTACAAGCCTTGGAACCTAAAAGTTTTCTACATAATTTTCAATACAATAAAAAAAGAAATAACTAAAATAAATAAAAAGGATAGAGAAAGCTTAGAATAGTGTTGGTAATGGAGTGTGAAATTCCCAAGCAAATCCACCATTTGAATCTCCATCGGAAGAAACACCTTTTTAAGTAGGTGTGATTATGTGTATTTGCGTGCTGCCTTTTTTTTTCCAATCTACCTCCTTTCTGTTTTTTTCTAGGGTTGAGGTATATACCTCTCCAACTTTGTTTAATGCACTCTCCCTTCCATTTATTAATTCAAAAATATATATGAAATACCAAATTTGCCCTTTAATAAAATATATAGATACATACACCCCATTAACCCTAATTTCCCCATCTTCACCAATCTCTCTACCGCCTCTCTTCTATCCTCCCTTTTTTTTCCGTTTTCTACACTCGTCGACGCTCTCCCCCTCCCCCCTCGCTGGCGCACTCCCCCTCCCCCCTCGCCGGCGCACTCCCCCTCCCCACTCGCTGGCGCACTCCCCGTTCCCCATCCCCGTCGCACTCCCCCCTCCCACTCGCCTCGTGCACCGCTCTGCTCTTTTTTTTTTAAAAAATTTCTGTAACAAGCGGCGGCGCCGCCCCTCTCGCCTAGCGACGCCGCCGCCCTCCTCCTTCGCCTCTAGCCGTCGCGGCCCGACGGCGTTCTCCCCCAGCAGTCGCGTCCCGCCAACGCTCGCCCCCAACCGTCGCCGGCGAAGAACAGGTTTGTTTTTGTTTTTTTTTTTTTACCGACCATTATTGATCGCTCAAGAACACTCTCGTCGACGATAGGTTGTCGATCAGAGTGTTTTTGAGCAATCAATAATAGTCGAAAATTTCAATTTTTAATTTTTTTTTTAATTTTCTTTCGAAATTTGGTCGACAAACCAGTGTCGACCGGAGTGTTTTTGGGCGACAAACCAGTGTCGATCGGAGTGTTTTTGGGCGATAAACCAGTGTCGATCGAAGTGTTTTTGGGCGAACCGTAGTGTTTTTTGTCGACTCTGGTTTGTTAAAAATAATAAGATTTTTTTTTTTAAAAATTTTATTTGAGGCTGTGGTTATAGTGTCGATTTGAGTGTTATTGGTATTTTATTTTATCAAACATGTTCATTTTTGTGGGTGTTAAAATTTGTTTGTGGTTGTTGTGGTGGTGGCGGCGAAATTCTAGGGTTAGGGTATTTAGGGTGAAGTGCAACGGAGATGGAGATGGAGAGTGCAGAAAAAGAAAAAAAAAATGGGGAGTGCTGAAAAATGGGGAGGAGGAGGGGAAGAGAGAGAGGCGGCAAAAAAAAAGTTTGGGAAGAAGATGAAATTAGGGTTATAGGGGTGTGTATGTATTTATAACATTTATTAAAGGGGTAAATATGGTATTTCATATATATTTTTGAATTAATAAACGGAAGGCGGAGTGTATTAAACAAAGCTGGAGGGGTATATACCCCAACCCTTTTTTCTATCGAACCCTCTCTTAATAATGTGGGCTAAGTTCTTTTCTTCTTCTTTTTTTATTGGGCGCGGCTAAAGGCGCACACAGATCCTATGAGGACACCCACGCGATGAGGACACACACAAAATGGATGAGGACACCCACCTGGAAATTTCAAAATTACCCTCTCTCAATTAAAACTCTAACTCCTTCATTCTTTCTTCTTCATCCTATCTTCTTCTCATATTCAAACACCCACCTCATTTTTACACCTCCATTTCTCTCTGCAGCGCCGCCTACCTATTCAGACACTCCACTTCGTCGCGGCGGCCCCACGCCGCCCACTACGCAGGCGGCCCACCTCTTCACCCCTCTATTTGAAGCTTCTTCCGCCGCCGCGACCCTTCGTTTGAAGAGAAGACCAAGCGACACGGCCGTCGTCGCCCCTCCACCAAACGACGCGGCCGTCGTCGCGAACCCTCCCCCGCCTTTCGCACGGGCGCCGTCGCGCCCCATCCCCTTCCTCCTTCAAACGCCGCCGCCACCGCTGCAGGTGTGCGCGTTTGCCGCCGCCGCGTTTCAGTTTCAAGGTAGGAAATTTTTACTTTGCTTTGGAAATTAGGGTTTTTACAAGTTCGAAAATTATTTTCGAACATATTGACTTTGTTTTGAAATTTTTTTCGAACATATTTACTTTGTTTTGAATTTTTTTTTCAAACAATTTGTGTTTGTTTTGGAAAAAATTTCGAACAAGTTGTTCAATCTTTTTTTTTGGACAAATTTAATTTGTTTTGAAATTTTTTTCGAACATATTGAGTTTGTTCGTTAAAAAATTTCGGACATCTCAACATTGTTTGGGTAAAATTTTCGAACATGTTGTTGAAATTTTGGGTTTTTAAGAATTATTTTTTTATCAAACTTATGGTTATGGTGGTTGTTTTGGTGGTGATGGTGGGGATGCGGATGATTCGGGATGTGAAATGATGAATCGGGTGAAATGGAATGGATGGGTGTACTCATCCGTCATTTTTAGAAAAAAGTGCAAGAGGGGTACAAACGTCATTTCGCATACCCCTTGTGATAAAAAAAAGTTATGGTGGATGTCCTCATAGGATCCTTGGGTGCCTTTAGCCGCGCCCTTTTTTATTTGGTCACTGGGCCCAGCTGGAATTTAAGAAGCCCATGACTAATTACATAATTCTTCATTGGGTTTGACTATATGCACCTCAATTTCAGAGAGATGAACTCCTCCTTTTAGTTTATTAATAAAATAATAGGGTAAAAACTCAAAAAGTCCCTTCATTAAAATATAGCATACTAGATACACCCTTTTACTAAATGTACCCTTGTTGTCATTTATTTCCCCTTCCCTAAACCACAATTCCGGCCGCCGTAACCATTTTTTCTGGTGGCCAAAAAATAAAAAAAATCCAAAAATTTCAACAACAGCAACAAATCCACAATATTCATCCAAAAATTTCAACAACTGTAACAAATCCACCATATTCATCCAAAATTTTAACAACAACAATTTTTTTAAAACATTTCATCAAACCAGTATCGACCTTATACATTCTCGTCGACAACAATTAGTCGACGGGAATGTATATGGTCGACACTGGTTTGACGAATTTATTTTTTTTAATTTCGACAATAATAGGTCGACCATATATATTCTCGTCGACAAATTGTTATTGACGAGAATGTATATGGTCGACCAACAAAGATCGAATAATTTTTATTTTTTTTAAATCGACACTATAATGTCGACCATATACACTCTCGTCCACAAAATGTTGTGGACGAAAGTGTACGTGGTCGACATTACAGTGTCGAAATATAAAAAAAAAGTTTATGCCATAAATAAAATCGGGTCGATGCACATACCTTGGACGGTGGCGGCCAAGGGAAGGGACCGCGCTAGAGAAGAGAGGGAGGGGGCAGCCGTGGCGACCGATGGACGACTGGACGAGGGTGGTCACTGGAAGATTTTTTTTTTTTTTTTTATAGAAAACGCGGCGGGGCGGGAGGCATGGCAGAGGGTGGGGGAAAAATTGGGAAGGGAGGGGGCGCGACCGATGAAGATAAGGAGGGGGCGGTCGTGCGACCGCTGGAAGATTTTTTTTTTTACTGAAAACGCGGCTGGGCGGGAGGGTCCATGACAGAGGGTGGGGGAAAATAGGGAGGGGGCGTGGCAGAGGCTAGTAGAGTGGGTTTGAGGGAGAAAAGAAGAAGATGAAGATAAGAGAGAAATTAGGGTTTAAGAGGGGGTGTGGGTAGTAATATAAATTTTATGAGAGAAGACCATTTATGACAATTAAAGGGAGTGCATTTATCTTTAACTGATTTTAGGGGGTGCATCAATTGGGGTAGTGCATCCATCTGAAATAGAGTTGCATATAGTCACCCTTCTTCATTGGGATGTTCTAATGGGGCCTATTAATTATAAGTGTTGGGAATAAAATGACATATGTTTTGATTAAATACCAAAAACCCCCTGAGATATGCCAAGTCACAATTGATTGTGTTCTAAAAATGCTAGAACACATAGCATAAGGCTAGATGAGAAGCTGAAATGTTAGGCAGCTCTTAGATGATTAGATGCACAATGTGAGGGGGAACATATGCTTTGAAGATTATCAAGATCAAGTCCCCTCAAGGCTCAAATTCTGGAACAATCACTAAGGTCAAACATACTCTATTGAAAACCAAATGCTTTGATCAGGAGAGTTGTCCAGAGAAGTTGTCTCTATGCAAGAACAAGGTTGTAAAGCTCAGAAGGACAAGTTTACTCAAATGCTCTGATTAGGAGAGTTGTCCAGAGAGGTTAACTCTGTGCAAAAACAAAAGCTCTGAAGCTCAAAGGCAAAGTATGCTGATCAGGAGAGTTGTCCAGAAGAGTTGTCTCAGCAAAATTGAACCAGAACAAATGTTCTAATGCTTGAAGGTCAACTATGCTGAAGAGAAAAAGACAACTACACCCTAAAAGACTTCATTATATCATGCTGAGATCAATTCCAAGTGAAGCAAAGGGAAAGAGCCAAGTCATCTGAAGAAGAGCAAGCCAACCTTGCTGATAAGCAAAACTGCTGATAGTGATAAGGAGAGTTGTCCATTTGATAAAGAATGTTGTCCTATCATTGGATCAATCTTCAGAAGCCATGTCAAAGTCTTAACAAGAAGTCAAACATTGGGAAAAGTGTTGCAGAATGAAGACAAAGTCTTAACAGCCGTTTATTACCCAAATAAGGACATGTCACTATCAAGAATCTGTCTTCCAGTTTGAAGAACTCAAGGAAGACATTTATAGCAATTTGGGGCTGCCTCTCCAACGGGCAAATCCTCAAATTTGTCTATAAATACAGAAGTGTGAAAGACCATTTGAAGCACCAACTAACAAGCCAACTATTCTACAAGTAAAAGTGCTCTCAAGGCTTTCAAAGAGACTATCTTAGTCTTCATACACTTCTTCTAAGCTGAACTCAATTGTATATCCATACAAAGCTTAGAGAGATATCCTATCCTTATACACTGACCTTCATTGTAAAGGATATCTCATTAGTTGGAACCTTACTTCAACCCTTACCCCTTTCAAGTGAGAAAGTGAGAAGGTTGTAGTAGTAGAAGTGGTAGGAGCTGACTGTTGAGAGAAGAACAGTTCAGTTCTGAGTTGAGAAGAGGGTACTAGGACTCTAGACATCCTAGGGATCAATTCACCAAGGAGAGGTGTTATTGATCAAGTGCACCTTGGCACTATAAAACAAGTTAATTCCAAGAGTGAAGGAATTATCCTGTTAAATCAGGGAAAGTGGATGTAGGAGCTTGAGTCTCTGAACCACTATAAACTCTTGTGTTGATTTGCTTTACAAGTACTTTCATACATTCAACACCGCACACAAAACTGATCTTTCAAAGAACCTATATTCAAAGACTGTGCAAAAACTGCATTGGACAAGTTCCCTGAAACTAAACTGGATTGCATTATATTGATTAAGTGATTTCAGAAACTAAAGGAGTCTAAACTTAAAGGGGCAACCACTATTCCGCACATATAACTCCCCTAGATAGTTATTCAACTAAGTACTCAATAGTACTTAGTAGTTTGATTATCTTAGAAGAGTTAATCATCTTCAGCAGAGTTGTCCAAGACAACCTTGCTGAACTCTGGTTTGATCAAAAGTTGAAAAGAATTACATACAAGTGTATTCCCCCCATACACTTTTTATATACTCCTTTCAGGACCAACAATAAGCACTGCAAATTGTCTCAAAATATTGGGCCTCCACTTGTTGACATGGCCCGCCTGAGTTTGCTAAAAATTAATCCTTCAAATGGGCTTGTTGAATATGGGATCTTCCAACTAATTAAATGGGCCAAACAATTTAATTGTTGGCCCAAATAATTTCCACCCTCAATTCATCTTCGTTTTGCTCTCGATTTTGATTTCTTCCTTCGATTGACTTCACTAAAAATTAGGTGAGTGTTTTTACCTTCAAAACAATCATTTTTCCTACAAAATACACAAAACACCACCTATCTCTCTATCAAGTGCAATTAGCCAAAATTAAGTAATAAAATCATGAAATCCTAGGAAAATTGAGCTCAAAATGTGTCATAAAAATATGCAAATTCCACCCGAATCATCGACCCACCAGGTCACTTGGGCCGGGCCAAATCGGCCCGGTTGTTTTTCGAGGCACTATAATTACAGCCTAGTCCATAAGTCGAGTAGGCCGGGTGATTAGTGTGATAATTGCTTAAAATTCACATACTTATTGAGTATAATTTTATAGGATTTCATGCATTATTCACATTAAATTGACTAATTGCACTTGATTTGGAGAAAGAGCGTTGTTTGTTATTTTTATAGAAAAAAGGGCATTTTTAGAGCAAAACACGTCTTGATTATTTTGTGACATCAATTGAAGAAATAAAACGAGAGAAAATAGTCTCAAGAGAATTAATTTCAGCATTCCCGAGCCCACAAAAGCAGGCCAATTGAGGCCCATTTTCTATGGATTGATTTTTAAATATTTGGGCGAGTTTCATAAATTAAAGGGGCAGAGCAGTCCACAAGCTTGATTGCAACCAAACAGCCAACTGAATACTAAATTCATTCACTACCCATATTCTATTAATAAGCAACCTGTTTATTAATTGATTTCAAGGCCCAAAGGCAATTTGACCCAATCTGGTGTGAGCAATGAGGGAGGCCCATGATATTTAACATCTTTTGGGAAGCAGTAGCCAAGGGGGAGAGGGGAGAAAAACGAAAAGCTGGAATTGGGTGAAACACACGCGGAGCTCAAAGAGGGGAAACTCTCCCCTCCTCCACACTTCACAACACTCATTAGATAGTTTAGTTTGTTATTTCATTTTTCTAGATAGATTTTAATTGTGTATTCAATTTTGGTTGACATTGAAGATTTTGAAGACAAGGGGTGATATTTTTTTATTATTGCAAATTTAATTTGGTAATTTCAATTTCATTAATGTTTTGTAGTTTAATTTACATGAGTTTTATTCTAGTTGTTAATTTAGACATGGGCTAATCCCCAATTGCCTTGGGTATGGAAGTTTTGATGGGAATTTAGTATAATTGTGAAGTAATTGCATGATTAGCTTAGGATTTGGGTGAATATGTTTCTAGAGTTGTAGTTTGTTTGATTCATTTGATTGATCAACCCTATTAGCAAACATTTTCGATTATGTTAATTGCAACGAGAGTTGGGTTTGCATGATTGGGGTGTGAGTGTGAGATTTGGTCAATTGAATAGAAGTTAAGTAGTAATTAGCTTAACCGAGAGAGGGTTAATTGATAGACCGACAACTTTAGACACTAAATGAATAGAGGTCGTCTAGGAGTTTGGTGAGAGGGCGTTTTATGAATATTAGTAACCGTGTTGAAAGTTGTTGGTCCTTGGTGGAGTATAACACAAGTGTATGGGGGGGGGGGGGGAATGCACTTGTGTATGCAAATTTTTTTTTATTTTTTTTTGATAAACTGGTCGTATCAGGCAAGTTGTCTCACAACTGGCCTGAGTGTGAACTTTGATAGATACTTGTCCTACTGATTACTATTAAGTGATCAGTTGGCTAAATATCTAAAAGAGTTGCTAAGTGCGGAATGTGGTTGGCCTTTACTCAAAGAAATACTCCAAGTTGATTTCTGAAAATACAGGTTATCAGGGACTTTGTCCAAAACAGATTTTCTTACTTACTGAGTTATGAATCTTTGAAATATGATTGAATGGAGTGAAGTTAAGAATGCAGTAAGTAAATGAGACACAAATTTATAGTGGTTCAGAGACTCAAGCTCCTACATCCACTTTCCCTGATTGAACAGGATAATTCCTTCTCAATGGAATTAGCTTGTTTTATAGTGCCAAGGTGCACTGATCAGCAACACTCTCTTAGTGTTTTGATCCCTAGGATAACTTGAGTCCTAGTGCTCAATCTCTCTGAGTTAAGACTGTGTTTAACACTAACAATCCTTAACTCCTCACTTCTACAACAAACACTCTCTTCACTAAATGAGATAAGGTTTGAGGTTTGGTTCCAACTAATAGAGATATCCTTTACAATAAGAACAGTGTAAAGGCTTAGGATATCTCAATGCTAAGCTAGGATGTTTACAAAGATTGGCTTAGCTGACTTGAAGTGATTCAGGAAACTTGGAATTCTAGAGAACAGCTTGGTTTCCTTTTGAAAGCTTGATGATAGTTTGATAGCTTGTAGTTGAATACCGAATTCCTTTGATCACTTCTGTATTTATAGACAATTTGAACAACTAACCGTTGGAGGGATTAGCAATTCAAATATGTCTATTTGCAGCACCATTGAAACGGCTATGAAGCTTGACATCCTTTTATCCACTGTGTAAAAGAGGTCTTCAATGGTTGCTTGAATGAATGTGTTGACTTCTGACAAATGCGGCTGAGAAGACTTGTGTCAGTTTCCAATTTTGCACATTGTCCTAGGTTGATTTGTGGCAAACTTTACACACAACCAACGGTCAGATGGGACAAGCTCCCTGAACATTCCTGCTGCAGTTTTAGAATGTTCCAACATTCATTCAATGCTTCACTCTTTAATGCTCTAAGTCTTTAATGCTTGGTTCAGGCATGATTGGCAATAAATGCTTCATTGAATGTATATTCTGTAAGCTTTTGACATTTAATTCCCTTGATCATTTGTACTTCAACTGCCTAGATCTTTTGCATTTATGAGCACAGCTTCAGTATACTTGAACTTCTTCAGCCAGGTTGTCCATTTGGTAAGTTTGTCTTGAATAGATCAGTAACTTTGTCCTATAGACCTATCAAGCTGCCTAACATTCCAACTTTGGACAACTATCCTGATCACTAATATCTCATAACATTTCTGAGATTTTAACTTAAGCATACTATACATCAAGTATTTTGGGACAACTTGCCTGAACAATACTTTGAGCATATCTCAACTAATCTGTACATCATCATTCAGGGGTTTTGGTATCTAGATCAAAATCATTTTATTCCCAACAATTTCCCCCTTTTTGATGATGCCAAAACCTTATTACAAAGGGACCTTGACTTAAACTAAATATTGCCTTCAGGGAGAGTGAACTGGTCAACTTGCCTGAAAGAAACTGTTAGCACAATAAATCAAGTAATATATGTCAGGGTAGGTTAGTTGAGATAATGAGTTGTTATCTCTTTGATAGAAACATAGTGATCCTTTTATAGATGTGATAAACTATTACAGGGCTGAAAATCAAAAGGACTCACTAATCTAGAATAGCACAATAACAAACAGGAATTATAACAGCAAAATAGGGAAAAGAATGATCTTATCCTTCACAGAGTTCCATCATCTTGAGGAGCAATGCCATACTGAGCCCAAACTCTCTTCTTTAGTTCCCAGATCTCCTTATTGGTTCCTCTAGGGCCAGGCTTTAGCTTCTCCATCTTCATGATGTTGATAAACTCTTCCAAAATCTTTCCCTCATTAATCAAGTTCCCATTGAACTTGGGAGACATGTACTGAATAGGACCAGGGGCCTTGAATTCAACTCTTGCCATCTTAGCTGCTGCAAACAGCTTTTGGTAGAGATCCCTGTGGTTCTCAAACATGAACTGAACAAAGACTTCATCCACACTCTCACCAAGCCACTTTCCAATGACATAGAAGTCATAGACAAAACTTCTCTTGGCCTCCTCCCATGCATCATTCAGTGAGATTGGAACCCACTTATCATGGTGAGGGTACTGAGTGTCCCATCTTTGCAGCATTTGAGGTTTGGGCCTTTTGTATGAAGCCCTCCTTCTTGGAGCTTTGAAGTTTGCCCTTCTCCCATCTCTTGCTTTGTTGGCCTCAACCAACTGATCCATTCTTTCTTTAGCTCTTAGGAGAGCTAGCTTTTCCTGAGTTTCTGGATCTTTCCCAAATCCTTCTTCAAACAATTTGGAAGGATCATCAGCAAGCTTGGGCACTACTTCTTCAGGCTCTCTGTCCTGTACTTCCTCTTCAATTTCTTCAATAGCAGGCATCAGGACTGCTTTCTTCATTCTCTTTGATTTCCTTGCTGGAGTAGATTCTTCAGATTGAAATTCTGATGGCAAAGTCAGGCTGGTTGGGAATTCATTGAAGGCTTGCAGTTCCTTCCTCTTTCTTTCAGATGACCTTGTCACCTTCCCCCTCACTTCAGCAACCTTCTCTTGAGGTTCAAGTCCTGTAGACTCACCACCTGGCCTTTGAAGCTTTCTTGCCTGACTTTCCATAGCTGACACCATGGACTCCTTGACAGCTATTTGAATCTGCTCTTCCTCAGTTAAATCTTCAACATTCATTGGGCCTTTGCCTTTCCCAATGTCTTCTACTGCTTCCTCCTCAACTTCAGGGGCCTTCTCCTTTCCCTTGGATTCACCAATTACCAAGGTCCCCTTTGCCCTTGCTCTCTGTATTTCCCCCTTTTTGGCATTATCAAAACATTGGGGCTTCAATTCACTCATAGTGACAGAGAGATGTGAGTGGGAATGAGTGAGGGACTTCAATTCCTGCAGTAGGTAAACATTCTCATCATGAATGTTTTTCATTTTATCATCTGCCATGCTCAAAAAGGTGTGAACATGCTTCATCTTTTGGGAAACTATGGCATCCAATGTGGCTTTCAGTGATTGATCAAGTTTGGCCTGAAGCTGTTCAGTGAGATTGGCCACAACTTGGTCAGACACTTTGGCCATGAGTTCAACAGTGAACTTTTCAGCAGCTTCCTTCACCATAGCAGCTTTCAACTCTTCTGCCTTCTTTCTCTGTGCTGCTGTCCTCTGCCTTAAAGCATCCTTGATGGTCTTTCTCAAGGCTTTTACATTGTGCTTGTACAAATTTTTGAGACCATGTTGCTCTTTCTTCACAGATCTTGTGAATTTTACCATAGCATCCTTGGCCTTTGTTACTTCAGTTGAAACTGTTTGAAGTCCAGTTTCAACTACACAAATTCTTGCATCAAGAGTAGGCAAGATCACTTCTTCTGACCCTGTGAGCCTCATCTCCACAGAGGCTAGAGTCTTGCCTTGGCCATCTAAGGTATCAGCAGTGGTTGCATGAGCCTTCTCAACTTCCCTGACCAGTGTGTCCAACTTCTCTGACTGCTCTTCAATGATGGATGCAGTCTGAGTAGCCATCTGAAAGTGAGCCTCAGAAGTGTTGGCTTGTTCAAAGTAGATCTGGTTGAGTGTGGACACATTTGCTGATACTGCTTCAAGATCAGTGTCAGCATCAACTGGTATATCTGTCAGGGAGGCATCTGCAAAAATTTGCTCAAGAGTGACAGCAACTGAATCTGCAAAACTGATAGTGTTAGTAAAAACTCCCTCATCACCCTCTATTTCTTTTTCTCCCATAAGGTCTGATACATCAGCACCTTTTCTCTCATTTTCAACTTTATTCTTTTCTTCTTCTTTTTCAAGAGATAAACTCACATTCACTGGAGAATCAGGCCTCCTTTCACCAAGGGATTCATCAAGTTCAGATTTGACTTGAAGAATAGCCTGACTCTCATATTGGGCTGCACCCAATATTTCTACTTCCTCTCCCTCTATTTGTGGTGCACTCAAGGAACCAGTGATCACACACTCCTCACCATCATCTCCCTCTGATTTTTCAGCACTCACAGCCTTTTCAACTCCTTCAATTTCTAAACCTGACACCTCTATATCCTCAACAGGATCCACAGAGGGCAGTTGTTGGGAGATCACAGTGCTTGGGCATCCCAAGTCCACTGAGTCATCCTGAATGACTAAAGGCTGGTCAATGTCCAACTTGCCTGACATTGATGAGGCTTTAGCCAAACCAGCTTCTCCTATGGAAGTCTCAGCATTGTCAAGCTGTGCCTCAGGTTCAAAAGAACCATCCTTGGCCAATGCATCTTGGACTGAGTCACCATCTTTGGTCAACTCCTCTAAATGATCAGAGTCCTTCACAGAATGAAAAGTCAAGTAATGTACCTGAGCTGAGTTGATACCAGGGGGATTGGGATTTGTGTGATCATCATCATCATCATCATTATCAGAAGGGCTGTCAGGATGCTTGATTCCTTGTGCTATCCTCTCTCTTTCTGCAAGCACCTTTTCATGGACAATGGTGCAAAATAGGGCCTCAGTGGTTAATACACTGGTCTTCTTTACATTTGCAAAATGCAGCAGCCTATTTCCTCAACCTGCCACCAGTTGGCACCCTTATCCTGAATAGCCTGAGCTATTTCCACAATGGTTCTATCTTTGATCTCAACAAGTGCTCTGAGATCATAGAATTGTTGTTGCAGCCTGGGATAAGCCTTCAATCCTGGATATAGTTCATCCACATTGGCTCTTGCAATCTGCCTCAACATCCCCTCATAGGTATATTCTTCACCACTATCTTCTCCAGAAGAGTTGGTTTGGGATTCAGGAGGGTTGGAATGAGATTCAAGGAGGCTTGGCTGGGATTCAGGTAGGTTGGGTTCAGAGGGATTGGGTTCAGGAGAGGTCAAAACAAGTTGGGATTCAGGTGCTTTTGAGAGCATTGTGCCTGAAGAGGTAATTGGAATGGCTGGAATGGGTGGGAAAATAACTTGATCACCTTCTTGAAGAGCAGTTTCAAGAAGTTTGGTATATGAGAGAAGTCTTGGATCAAGTGGGGAAAAGGGTCTATCTTCAAGATTGACCAAATCTGCCAGCACATCAATACCTGATCTATCAGGTGCACCTTCAGGGGAGTATACTTTCTTGGCAATGATTGGTGCATCTTCAGGAGTCTTGCACTCCTCTTCTTCTTGCCTTGGAGATATTCTTTTAGATTGAATATCAGGGGAGTTGGCTTCAGGGCTGTTGGGTTTTGACTTGGATTTGGAGTTAGACTTGCTTGCCTGTCTAATCTCCTTGAAGAACTCTTTCTTCTTCTTTTCTTCCTCCATCAACCTCTGCTTCTCAGAAGTCTTGATGATTCTTCTTTTTCTTTCATACCTTGTTGGCTGGTCAAGGTCTCTGAATTCAGTGATTGTTTCAGGTTGTAGTGGGATAATTTCTCTGAATACTTCACCCTCTTCAGGAGGGTTGACTCCTTCCTCAGCAACCTTCTCTATTTCCTCAGAAGTGGCTCCTCCACTTCTTGACTGACTTTCTGGTGAAGATTCATGCAAAATCTTCTTCATCTTCTTCATCTTTGGTTGAGCTTTTGGTGATTGGGCTTTCCTCTTTCTTGGAGAGGCTCTTGTTGCTGGTACAATTGTGATGGCCTTCTTAGAAACTGCATCCTGCTTCCTTTTCTCTGTCTTAGAAGACAGCTTCCTAAACATCACCTTTTGTGCAGGAAAGGGTTTTGGCTTTGCTTGGAGGTGTGTGTAGTGAGCAAATCTTTCCAAGAGCAGGCTGGCTCTTGTGCAGAACTGGAGTTTTCCTTCAACCACCACCTTGTGGTGCTTTACTTCCTTAAACTTAAATTTTTCATTCATCATCTTGTCAAGAATGAATTTCTTCCAGTTGAACTTGACTCTCTTCTCAGCAGAGTCAATCACAGCAGCCATTACTCTCAATTTAGGCATACTGATTTGTTCAACACTCCATGAGTGGCTCAACAGGCTCTTTACTACACAATCAAACAAGTGTCTAAACACTGGCTTTAAAGTGTTTTTGTTTTGAGCACTCACAACCTTTTTAGGTTCTATCATCCAAGAATAATAGAACTCCTGATCATCTTCTTCCTTGTACATTTCTGGGTTCATACCTTCAGAAGGTAGCCCAAAGCTAGCTTCTAAATCCTCTGCAGTGAAGATGATTGTGTGTTGAGTTTCTTCTTCTTCATCTTCCTCAGCATATGTGAGCTTTGTGCACACATCCCCCTTCTTGCCCTTCCACCTGAGATAGGCAAAGAATTCTGCCATAAATGGATTCAGGCAGGAATCAGGCTTGGTGCCTAGGAATTTTTCTAGCCCTGCCTCCCTCAGCCATTGGAGGACTTGTTGAACTTCTGAGTCTGGGCTATCAAAGGCTACCAGCTTTTCAAACCAAAGGGAATTTGGGTTGCTAAGATAAGAGAAATCAATGTCCAAGGAGGAATCATTGAAGTCTACAAGCTCTTCTCTTTTGATCTTAGGTGCCATGGATAATATGAGAAATAGAAGGTTTTTCGGAGAAAAATTGCAGGTTTAGAGGTTTTGAGACTTCAAAGGTTTTGGGAATTATGAGTGCGTAAGGATGGTGGTGAAAATTGAGAGGTTTATATATGGAAGGAATTTATTAACCGTTGGTTAATGGAATGTAACAGTGGGTAATTTGAAAAACCGTTTGAATATAGTGGGGTAGTGGACTTTCAATGGTTCGATGGAGTTTTGAATGTAATTTAATGGTTTGGATGAAGGCTCAAGAATTCATGCAATCTTATTAAGATTTCTGCATTAAATGCTGATTTGCCTTTTTGGGGGTAAAAATCTTTATAGCACACTCCATCCTAAAATGGCCTACTCTTAGACCAAGAAACCTCTTAAATGTCTAATCAATGCTAATAATAGCAATAATTATCCAATTAACTAGGACAAACATCCTGAGATGTGCTTTGGTTTCTGTGTGGACCAAATTGCCTGATTGCTCTGCCTGAGTGGGTCCCAAAGATGCTGACTGGGTCCCACTTGGACAAATCCCCTGACCAACATTGCTGAGCACTACAGGGACAACCTTGCTGAGTTTCTCTCTTTGGCTGACAGCTTCAGTGAGGTTGGTCAACTTTGCTGAAGTTCAACTTTGATGAACTTCCCCCTTCATATGAGCTTTACTTTCCTCATTTTTCCATCTTGCCTGGATCAAGTAACCCTAATTCAGCTGACAATTCCAAGAACCTTGCTTCAGCTAGAGGCTTGGTCAGAATATCAGCTTTTTGCTTATCAGTGTGAATTTTGACAAGCTTGATATCTTTCTTCTCCACATGATCCCTTATGAAATGATGCTTGATGTCCACATGCTTGCATCTGGTGTGGAGCACTGGATTCTGTGAGATGGCAATTGCACTATTGTTGTCACAGAATATTGGCACTTCATTTGTGATTACTTTGTAATCTCTCAATTGTTGCCTGAGCCAAAGTATCTGAGCACAGCAACTTCCAGCTGCTACATACTCAGCTTTAGTTGTTGAAGTTGCAACTGTATTTTGTTTCTTGGAAAACCATGAGATAAGCTTGTTCCCCAAGAATTGACATGTTCCAGAGGTGGATTTTCTGTCAATTCTACATCCTCCATAATCAGCATCTGAGTATCCAGTGAGCTCAATATTGTCATCAGATGGATACCATAATCCAAGATTCTCAGATCCCTTGAGATATCTTAGAATTCTCTTGGCAGCATCAAGATGGCTCTTCTTTGGATTGGCTTGAAATCTTGCACACACTCCAACTGCAAATGTGATGTCAGGCCTGCTTGCAGTGAGATATAGCAGTGATCCTATGATTCCTCTGTAGTTAGTAGAATTTGTTGACTCTCCACTTTCATCAGGATCCATCTTCCAGTTAGTATTCATAGGAATTCTGACTGGCTTGCTTGATGCACATCCAAATTTTTTGATCATGTCCCTTGTGTACTTGGCCTGATTGATGAATATTCCCTTCTTTGATTGAGTGACCTGAAGTCCTAAGAAGAAATTCATCAATCCCATCATGGACATCTCAAACTTGCTTTGCATGAGTTTGGAGAACTTCTCACATAGCTTCTCATTTGGAGATCCAAATATAATGTCATCCACATAGATTTGGACTAACAAAATATCATTTCCTTCACAGATTCTGAACAAGGTTCTGTCAACAGTGCCTTTGACAAAACCATGATCTAGAAGAAACTGTGACAAGGTATCATACCAAGCTCTTGGAGCTTGTTTTAAGCCATAGAGGGCTTTCTTCAATCTGTACACCTTGTCTCCTTCTTCAAATCCTGGGGGCTGTTCCACATACACTTCTTCTTTGAGCACCCCATTAAGAAATGCACTCTTCACATCCATTTGATACACCTTGAATCTCATGTGAGCTGCATATGCTAGGAAGAGTCTGATTGCCTCAAGTCTGGCCACTGGAGCAAAAGTCTCATCATAATCAATCCCTTCAGATTGACAATATCCTTTGGCCACCAATCTTGCTTTGTTTCTCACAATGATGTCATTTTCATTTTTCTTGTTTTTGAACACCCATTTAGTTCCAATGACATCTTGATGGGTTGGCCTGTCTACTAGCTCCCAAACTTCATTTCTGGTAAACTGATTCAGCTCTTCTTGCATGGCTATGATCCAGTTGGTGTCTTGTAGTGCTTCCTCAATGTCTTTAGGTTCTTGTTCTGAAAGAAAACAACAAAACAGAGCACTTTCTCCATGAAATCTTCTAGTTTTGATCCCTTCACTTGGATTACCAAGTATCAGGCTAGATGGGTGGTCTTGCAACCAAGTCCTTCTAGACCTGATCCTTTCAGGAGGATTGTCCTCATCTGAAGTTGGATCACTAGATTCATTAAATTCAGGAAAGTTAATTGAAGGATCAAGTTCAGGATCATATTCAGGGGTGTTGTCCTCATTGTCAGGTAAGTTGACATTTTCATTGGTTCCCCCTTGAATAGTGGATCCATTAACTACCTCAGCATTGCCTGCTTCTTCATTGGTAGTTGTTACCTGGTTTTGAACTGGGATGGGGTCAGTCAGTTCAATTTCTCCTTCAGGTTGGTTGTCTACTGGTTGATTGCTATCAGGTAGGTTGTCCAGTTTTTGATTTTCATGAAGTTCAGGCTGGGCAACATCCACAAACACTGTTTCCTTGCTTTGAAGCCTTAATCTGGTTGTTCTTTGTGTTATCTCATCAATATTCAGGTTTCTATCCCTGAACTCATTAATAGATTCATCAAACACAACATGAGGTGTTTCTTCCACAATAAGAGTTTTGCAATTGTAAACTCTGTAAGCCTTGCTGATTTGTGAATATCCAACAAATATTCCTTCATCAGCTTTGCTATCAAAAGCTTTCAATTGCTCTTTCCCATTATTATGGATGAAACACTTACAACCAAATATGTGAAAATAAGCAACAGTGGGCAATCTACCTTTCCATATTTGATATGGGGTTTTACCTTGTCCTTTGGTGATTAAGGACCTGTTTTGAGTGTGACATGCAGTGCTAATGGCTTCAGCCCAGAACCTTTTAGGCAATTTAGATTCAGCAATCAAGGTTCTTGCTGCCTCCTTCAAAGTCCTGTTCCTTCTTTCAGCAACCCCATTTTGTTGAGGTGTTCTTGCTGCTGAAGTTTCATGAGTGATGCCATTTTTGCTGCAATACTCATTGATGTATGAGTTAATGAACTCAGTGCCTTTGTCAGATCTGATTTTGACAATGCTTAGGCCCTTTTCATTGCTCAATCTCATCATCAATACAGGTATTTTGACTTGGGTCTCCTTTTTGTTCAGCAAGAATACTACCCAAGTGTACCTGGAAAAATCATCAACAACAACTAAAGCATATTTTCTTCCATTTAAACTTACTGGGATTATTGGCCCAAATAAATCCATATGCAGTAGTTGAAGGACTCTCTCAGTTGAGATGACAGGTTTTCCTTTGAATGAGACTTTGATCTGCTTTCCTTCCTAACATGGCTGGCATATATGTTCTTTGGTGAACACTTGATTTGGCAGCCCTTTAACTAGAGAGTTTCTTGCAATCTTGTTGATGGTTTTGAAGTTCAGGTGATTCAGTCTCTTGTGCCATAGCCAGCTTTGCTCATTTGTGCTTTTGGCAACAAGACAAACTGCTTCAGGGGTTTTGCTCCAATCTGCAAAATAGACATTTCCCTTTCTCACCCCTGTTAGTAGCACCTGTTGTGTTGATTTGTTTTTGATAATACATTCATTTGGTGCAAATTCAACACAATATCCTTTGTCACAGATTTGACTTATAGACAGCAAGTTATATTTTAGGCCTAGAACATATGAGACATCAGTAATTTTAACACTACCAATGTTTAATGTACCATAGCCTCTTGTGATGCCTTGAGAGCTGTCTCCAAAGGTTACTGAAGGACCATCTTTTTCTATGAAGTCTGAGAGAAGCTCCTTGTTTCTAGTCATGTGCCTTGAACATCCACTGTCCAGGTACCATGCTGTTTTCTTGTTGATGCTTCTCTTCTTTTTGGGGTCCTTGCAGTCCTGCAAAGTCAAAATTTAGGTACCCTTTGAGTGTTGGGTCCTAGAGGGTTAGCTGTACCTTTTGGAACCCAAATCTGCCTGATAACTCTGATTGATTCAAAGTGACTGACTTGGTTTCCATTTACATCTACATACACAGTTTGACCCTTAAATGCCTTGGGTGATCTCTGTGTATAAGTGTTAGCTTTGTAGAGTTCAGGAGAGTTGGTAAATTTCTTTGGGACATTTCTCCTGAAGTTACTAAGCTTAGGTGCAGCTGGGTAAGACTTTTGAGGATGGGTTTTTGGATGGCCTTTTCCATTTGGCAAGTAAGGTCCAGGCTTCCTGAATGTTTTATACCCATCAGAGGGGATTGGCCTTAATCCATTCAGTTGAGGTTGCCTCATTTGAGTTGGCCTCTTCTGAACAGATTTTGGACAACTCTTCTGATGATGGTTCAGATAGGTTGGCCTTCCATTGGTTCTACCTTTCTGAACCTCATATCTCCTGTAAGCAATGCCTTTAACCTTTTCCAAAGGTGTGGGTTTAGGTACATTGTTTACCTGAGTTGGTATAAAAATTCCTTTACCCTTATCCTTGATCAGTGGTTGATTTACTTCAATTTCATTTTGTTGTGCCACTGATCTTACAAAAGTCATCTTAGAATTGCTTGATGAAGCAATACTAAGACCAGGTGAGGGTTCAAATGGATTATAGCCTAATCCATCCCTTTGAGCAAATGGTCTTTGAAACCCTTGAATTTCCTCTATTGCCTTAGCAGATTTGTTCAAGGCAGACATTTTCATTTTCAAGCTCCCCTCACTTAATTTTAGAGTATCAAATTCTCTTGAGAGATTGTCAAATTTAGCTTGAAGAGTTCTAGAGTCAAAATCCTTTTTCTTTAGAGCCTGATTTTGTTCATCAATCAGCTTTTGTTGTTCAGAGACTTTGAGAGACATTTCTTCATGTTCTCTCACAATCTGTTGATACAACTCAGTTGATTTAATGTCAACTTCAGATTCAGGAGGATTGGACATTTTGACTTTAGACCTCAACTGTTCATTTTCTCTCAGAGCCATATTGCATACTTCTTGCATTCTGGTGAAATCTTCCAACAACTTTTCAAAGTCAAGATGGATTTCACTAGATTCATGTGTGTTAATTGACAAGTTGGAAGTTGAACATACCTCCTCATCTTCAAGTGCCATTTGACAGTCCTCATCACTGTCACTGTTGGAGAACAGTCCATCATCAGAAGAGTAGACACTCTCCTCACTTGCTGAATCTCCAGCTACCATAGCCTTCCTGTTGTTCAGCCTTTTATCTCTTTTGTTTTGCCTTTCCTTTCTTTCTTTTGCACTGAGGTCAGGACAGTCATACTGAAAATGACCCTTCTTCTGGCAGTTGTAACACACATCTTCATCATCATTCTTCTTGCTTGAGGACTCCTTCCTCCTTGATGATGATGGTTCACCTTTGCTGAATTTCTTCCTATCAGCATATCTGTCTTCTTTCTTTTCATCAGAGACTTTGTCCTCTGATTTATGTTCAGGAGAACTGAATCTCCTTCTGGTTCTATTATCTTGGTAGAACTTCTTGTATCTACCAAATCTGGAGTTGAGCTTCTCAAATCTTCTAGCCATGAGTGCCAGCTCCTCCTTTATTTCAGATTTTGAAACAGACTGAGAGGATCTTTGAGTAATCTTCTTTTCTGTTTCAGCAGCTTTGAAGGCAACACCTTTGTTTGAAGAGGATGGCTCTTCATGCACCTTCTTTCTATTGAGATCAAACTCATATGCTTTGAGTTCAGAGAATACTTGCTGCATTGGCATGTTGTCAAGATTGCTGGTATTTTGCATCATGACAGAATATATGTCCCACTTGGATGTGAGACTTCTCAAGATCTTCAAAGCAACTTCTCTTTTGGCATAGAATTTGCCAAGAGAGTTTATTTCATTCATGATGTCAGTGAACCTGCCATCAAGATGATCAATAGTTTCATTGGCTTCCATGGAGAATTGTTCATATTTTTGGATAGCCACTTGAAGCTTGTTCTCCTTGATCTTTTGAGTACCTTCACACATTAGTGCTAAGGTATCCCAAATCTCTTTAGCAGATGTGCAGTGGTATACTCTCCCCATCACTGCATCTGGAATTGTCTGGTACAATGTGTTCATTGCAATGTAGTTCAGGTTGTGCCTTTTTCTTTCTTCAGCTGTAAGGTCATCTTCATCTTTTGGTAGCAACTCCCTTGGATCAGCTTTTTGAGCATCAGTGAGCTTGGGATTTGCTTTAGTGAATGTAAATGGCCCTCTAGTGATGACTTTAAGCATCTCATCATGCTGGCAAGCAAGATGTGCTCTCATCCTGATCTTCCAGAAATCATAGTTCTCAATTGAGAACATTGGCAGTTTGTGATGAGAAATATGATTGACTTGGTTTGGACCCATATTGTTGATGGTGTTGACAGCATCTCCTGGAACTGCATTGTTAGCCATTTCAACAAATGTAATATAAGATGAACACAGATAAGTTTTTCAGAAATTTGGATCAGTTCAGTGACCACAGAAAATGTGATTTTGAAAATCAGTTGGATTTTCAGAAGCAGTGGTCTTTGAACCCCTGCTCTGATACCACTTGTTGGTCCTTGGTGGAGTATAACACAAGTGTATGGGGGGGGGGGGAATGCACTTGTGTATGCAAATTCTTTTTTTTTTTTTTTTGATAAACTGGTCGTATCAGGCAAGTTGTCTCACAACTGGCCTGAGTGTGAACTTTGATAGATACTTGTCCTACTGATTACTATTAAGTGATCAGTTGGCTAAATATCTAAAAGAGTTGCTAAGTGCGGAATGTGGTTGGCCTTTACTCAAAGAAATACTCCAAGTTGATTTCTGAAAATACAGGTTATCAGGGACTTTGTCCAAAACAGATTTTCTTACTTACTGAGTTATGAATCTTTGAAATATGATTGAATGGAGTGAAGTTAAGAATGCAGTAAGTAAATGAGACACAAATTTATAGTGGTTCAGAGACTCAAGCTCCTACATCCACTTTCCCTGATTGAACAGGATAATTCCTTCTCAATGGAATTAGCTTGTTTTATAGTGCCAAGGTGCACTGATCAGCAACACTCTCTTAGTGTTTTGATCCCTAGGATAACTTGAGTCCTAGTGCTCAATCTCTCTGAGTTAAGACTGTGTTTAACACTAACAGTCCTTAACTCCTCACTTCTACAACAAACACTCTCTTCACTAAATGAGATAAGGTTTGAGGTTTGGTTCCAACTAATAGAGATATCCTTTACAATAAGAACAGTGTAAAGGCTTAGGATATCTCAATGCTAAGCTAGGATGTTTACAAAGATTGGCTTAGCTGACTTGAAGTGATTCAGGAAACTTGGAATTCTAGAGAACAGCTTGGTTTCCTTTTGAAAGCTTGATGATAGTTTGATAGCTTGTAGTTGAATACCGAATTCCTTTGATCACTTCTGTATTTATAGACAATTTGAACAACTAACCGTTGGAGGGATTAGCAATTCAAATATGTCTATTTGCAGCACCATTGAAACGGCTATGAAGCTTGACATCCTTTTATCCACTGTGTAAAAGAGGTCTTCAATGGTTGCTTGAATGAATGTGTTGACTTCTGACAAATGCGGCTGAGAAGACTTGTGTCAGTTTCCAATTTTGCACATTGTCCTAGGTTGATTTGTGGCAAACTTTACACACAACCAACGGTCAGATGGGACAAGCTCCCTGAACATTCCTGCTGCAGTTTTAGAATGTTCCAACATTCATTCAATGCTTCACTCTTTAATGCTCTAAGTCTTTAATGCTTGGTTCAGGCATGATTGGCAATAAATGCTTCATTGAATGTATCTTCTGTAAGCTTTTGACATTTAATTCCCTTGATCATTTGTACTTCAACTGCCTAGATCTTTTGCATTTATGAGCACAGCTTCAGTATACTTGAACTTCTTCAGCCAGGTTGTCCATTTGGTAAGTTTGTCTTGAATAGATCAGTAACTTTGTCCTATAGACCTATCAAGCTGCCTAACATTCCAGCTTTGGACAACTATCCTGATCACTAATATCTCATAACATTTCTGAGATTTTAACTTAAGCATACTATACATCAAGTGTTCTGGGACAACTTGCCTGAACAATACTTTGAGCATATCTCAACTAATCTGTACATCATCATTCAGGGGTTTTGGTATCTAGATCAAAATCATTTTATTCCCAACAAAAGTATTTATAAAACGTTATCTTAAGCGCTTATGGTATTTGGTTAGATCCTATAATTGTTAATCAATGCACGTTGTTAACCTATGCCTTTCGAGAGGGTTTGCACACATATGTGATAGCCTTTAGCTTAATCCGAATTCATAGCTTATTCATGTAATTGGTTCACTAGTTCATTGAATTACTCACAAAACAGAAACACCCGAGGCAATACCCTTCTCTTGCACTTTCCAACGAAAGTTAGATAGCTTGTTATTTCTTGTCACTATTTCTCATTACTTTAGTTAATCCAGTTGAATACTTTTGTTCTTATTCCCAAAAACCCAAACAAACACGTGTAGTTACTACAATAACATGCATACTCGTAACTTTAGGGATTCGCTTGCACTCAATTAAATCCTTGGAACGAACAAACTACTTGGTCGTACTTACGTACTACAATCGGACCCATACGCTTGTGGGGCTCGAATTGTAAAGTACTTAAACAGTGTTGAAAAATGAGACAAGTCAATTGCGCCGCTGCCGGGGATTTAAGCGAGTGTTATTAGTGAAACTTGGAGTTTGTTGAGTGTTATTGATAGTAACATTTCTTTTTCATTATTTTTTTTTATCTTTGTGGGCTTTGATACTTGTTTTTGCAGATGTGCACTTCATCGATTAGATGGATGGATATAATCAATAACCGTGGAATCATTGCTATGATCAACGTGACATGATTTATCCTTCACAACATGGAGATGTGAGCTACGATGATTGCAGGAACTTTGATCACCATTATCAAATGCAACAAGTTCCCTCCTATTATCAAGATTGGAGGAATGAAGAAGCATCATCTCCTCCTCAAGGATATTATCCTCCACCTCCACCTAAAGAGTCGTATCGTCCACCTCCTCCACCACCTATGGAGGAACCTTGCTTTGAATTCCATGGAGCTTCAGAAGGAAATTGGTATGATAGTGAGAGGAGCTTTGAGTACGATTATCAAATGCAACAAACTCCTCATTATCAATATCATAAGTGGGAAAGCAATGCACATTGGCCACCAATCAATGAGGAAAGTGATATTACAAAAGAGCTTCTTGCACTCCTCATGAAGAGGATGGAGACAAGTGAGAAGAAATCCGAAGCAACCGACTCCATCCTTGCTCAACTTATGAGTAATCAAAAAGCATTCGACTCCATCCTTGCCCAACTCATGAGTAATCAAAAATCAACCGACTCCATGCTTGCCCAACTCATGAGTAATCAAAAATCAAACAACTCCATCCTTGCTCAACTTTTGAGTAATAAAAAATCGATGGAATTCCAACTTGGACAATTGGCCATCGCCGTGAAAAAAATGCAAGAAGAGGAGAGTTCAAGTGAGGAGAGTGAAGATTTCAAGCTCATTGTCAAAGGAGATGAAGAGAAATGTCATTTAATGGATATGAGCAACAAGGAACATGAAAATCAAGAAGCGTCGGAAGATGACTTGAAGAGTCAAATGAGTATTTCTAAACCTTTAAACTCTTCAATTTACTCTTTACTTGATATTGATTCATCTATTGATTTCATTTTGTCTCTTAATCACTTTGATCTTAAGAAAGAAGTTGAGAAGAGCTTGGACATCCTTGAGAAAAAGGGAGAGCAATGGAAAAAGACGATGTGGAAAGAACAAGGGGAACATTCTTTGATGAGAGCATGGAAGAAGAATGTGGATGATTGGTCTTCATTTCATAAGAGTCTCCTTGAGTTTGAAGCTCAAAGGTTGAAATACAATGGGAAGGAGGATCGATATCCATGGCCTTTCTGATGAGTTCTTTTATTTTTGTCCGGCTTGAAAACGTTAAACTTAGCGCTAAATGGGAGGCAACCCATTCTTTATTGCTTTCTTTTATTTTTAGATTTGTAGCTTGTTTGATCTTTTGTTTAGTTTTTGTTTTGTAGGTTGAGTGTTGTGTTGGTGGTCAAGGATGAGAGATATGCATGGTGGAGCTCAAGTGTAGTGGTGCTAAGAAGTTCAAGGGACAATCGGTTGCGGTAGCTTGCTTCTTTTGTGAGCTCACTTGGTGGATATTTTCCTAGGTAACACACTTAACCCCAAACTTTTCATTCAACTAGACAGTTTCATTTAAGTTTGGGGGAAGATTTCGTGTGTTTACCTTCAATTATATTGCACCGTTGTTCCTAGTTTGGGCGATTGAGATATCTTGTGGATTGTTGGTATTTGAGGCATAATTGATGGTGATTGTTGGTTTTTTAAGTTTGGTTGAGCTTGTTGGTATTGAATGATGCTTGCTTGTTCACTTGATTATGTGGAGATTTGTGCTTGAGTTGGTGCTCTTAATTCATGATTAGACAAGCTTGTGAGCTTTAGAACCTTAGACTTTCATATATTATGGTCTATTTTTCTTCATGTGAGTATCATTCATGCTTGTGTGATCTAGAACTTGCCAATTGTCTTGTTTGAGGCTACTATTTGTGTGAAATCTTTGGAAGTGATATAAGGCTATCTTTGTTTTGAATAGTCACTTGGTCAAATGTTCCATACCAAATGAAATGTTTTCGTAGTTAGCCACTTTGAGCCTATTGACCTATATTCTTTGGCAACCTACAAATTTAGCCTATTTGTCCATCTTATATGAACCTAATCTTCCCTATGAACTAGTGGAGCTTGAATGTTGACAAATGTGGTTGAATTGAGGTGAAATATGAATTTGGTGGATTTGTTTGGTTGAAAAGTGAAGAGATTGAAAAGGAAAAAAAAAAGATGAATTGTGAGTTGTGCATAAAAAAAGATTGAGTTGATGGAAAAAAAATCGAAAAAGAAAACTATCTTGTGCACAAGAATTTGGTAGAGCTTGAAGTTCAAAAGTGTTGTTTGGTTGGCGGTGGAGAGTGTGCTTAAAAAGAAAAGAAACAAGTAAATTGTGTGAGATTGAGAACTTTGATTTGCAACTTGATCAATTGCAACTTCCCTCTTGCTCCACTAGTTTATGAGTTACTTTATCCAAATTTCTCATACCTTAACTAAAGATCCTACATTATAACCAAATGTGAAGTCCTTGTTAATTCATTGATTGAACACTTTCATGTGGTGGAGAACTTAGACATTTGACAAGCATATGGTAGTGCATTTGTGTGATTTGATTTTGAGAGCATACATTTACTTGATATACACTTTGTGTGATGAGAGATACACTTACTTATGAGGAAATTGTGAATGGAGCACTTAATCTTGCATGGATTTGAGCATAGCTTGTGAACTTGTTTGTGGATATTTGTATCTCATAGCTTGACTAAATTGAAAAGGTTGATAATCACTTATTTCATTGTCTTTAATGAATTCCTTCACAATCTTCTCACTTGTTCTATTTTTCTTTCGTTGCTCGGGGACGAGCAACACTTTAAGTTTGGGGGGTGATTAGTGTGATAATTGTTTGAAATTCACATACTTATTGAGTATAATTTTATAGAATTTCATGCATTATTCACATTAAATTGACTAATTGCACTTGATTTGGATAAAGAGTGGTGTTTGTTATTTTTGTAGGAAAAAGAGCATTTTTAGAGCAAAACACGTCTTGATTATTTTGTGACGTCAATTGAAGGAATAAAACGAGAGAAAAGAGTCTCAAGAGAATTAATTTCAGCATTCCCGAGCCCACAAAAGCAGGCTAATTGAGGCCCATTTTCAATGGATTGATTTTTAAATATTTGAGCGAGTTTCATAAATGGGTTTGACTATATGCACCTCCGTTTCAGAGAGATGCACTCCCCCAATTCATTTAATAATAAAATAATAGGGTGAAAACCCGAAAATACCCTTTTAAGTAAATTGTTGGGCACTAAATGCACCCCTCTTACTGGACGCACCCCCTTTAATAATTCCTTTCCCTTTCCCTTTCCTCCTAAACCACCACTTCCGGTCGCCGCCGACACCATTTCCGGTGACCACCAAGTCAAAAAAAATCCAAAAATTACAAAAAATACTTGAAAAAATCACATTTTTTTTAATTGTTCAACCAACCGGGGTCGACCATATACACTCCCGTCAACAACGATTCGTCGACGAGAGTATATACCGTCGACACTGATTGATCGAAAAATAAAAAATAATAAAATTCGGCAGCTTAATGTCGATCAAACACACGCTCGTCGACAATAACTTGTCGACGAGAGTGTGTTTCATCCACATTTAGCTGTCGAAAATAATTAAAAAAAAAAAGAGGTTTCTGTAGAAAACCCTAAAAAAAAGTGAAATCAAGATCGAGGGAGGGGGAGGGAGAACGAATAAACAAACCTGAATGGAGTGGCCGACATCTTGGACTAACAAGGAGGCGGCAGCGAGCGGGAGGACACCGAACGGGGAAGAGAGAAGACAAAAAAAAAGTGGTGCGGACGGGCCGCGACGGCCCAAGGCAGTGGCTAGGCCGCCGCCGTGAGGGCGGGGCCAACGCGTCGACTGGATAGATGGAGGGGGCGGACGGACGGGGTTGCGGGGAGGGGGGAATTTACAGAAATTTGGGGGAGAGGGAGGGGGGCGTCGGGCTCGCGGTGGCGTGGCGAAGGGGGCGGCGGCGGGCTTGCGGTGGTGTGGCGATGGGGGCGGCGGCCGGTGGGCGGGGTGGCTGCAAAATCTCAAAAAAAAAATCCAAAAAACTGGAGAGGAGGGGCCTGCCGCCGACGACGGAGGGTGGGGTGGGGTGGGCGTCGCCGGCGACGGAGGGTGGGGTAGGGGTCGCCGACGATGGGGGTGGTGGTGAGGAGGGGTTGGATTGGGGGAAATGAGAGGAGAAAGATGGAGAAGGAAGATGAATTTAGGGTTTTGGGGGTGTGTGGGTAGTAATAGAAGGTTTAGGAAGAGAGGGGTATTTATGACAATTAAGGGTGGGGGTGTGCCAATTTTATAGGAGTGTATAAATCGAGGGAGTGCATCTCTCCGAAATGGAGGTGCATATAGTCAAAACCCTTCATAAATTAAAGGGGCAGAGCAATCCACTTGCTTGATTGCAACCAAACAGCCAGCTGAATACTAAATTCATTCACTACCCATATTCTATTAATAGGTAGCCTGTTTATTAATTGATTTCAAGGCCCAAAGGCAATTTGACCCAATCTGGCTTGAGCAATGAGGGAGGCCCATGATATTTAACATCTTTTGGAAAGCAGTAGCCAAGGGGGAGAGGGGAGAAAAACGAAAAGCTGGAATTGGGCGAAACACACGCAGAGCTCAAAGAGGGGAAACTCTCCCCTCCTCCACACTTCACTCCACTCATTAGATAATTTAGTTTGTTATTTCATTTTTCTAGATAGATTTTAATTGTGTATTCAATTTTGGTTGGCATTGAAGATTTTGAAGACAATAGATGATATTTTTCTATTATTGCAAATTTAATTTGGTAATTTCAATTTCATTAATGTTTTGTAGTTTAATTTACATGAGTTTTATTCTAGTTGTTAATTTAAACATGAGTTAATCCTCAATTGCCTTGGGTGTGGAAGTTTTGATGGGAATTTAGTGTAATTGTGAAGTAATTGCATGATTAGCTTAGGATTTGAGTGAATATGTTTCTAGTGTTGTAGATTGTTTGATTCATTTGATTGATCAACCCTATTAGTAAACATTTTCGATTATGTTAATTGCAACGAGAGTTTGGTTTGCATGATTGGGGTGTAAGTGTGAGCTTTGGTCAATTGAATAGAAGTTAAGTAGTAATTAGCTTAACCGAGAGAGGGTTAATTGATAGACCGACAACTTTAGACACTAAATGAATAGAGGTTGTCTAGGAGTTTGGTGAGAGAGCGTTTTATGAATATTAGTAACCGTGTTGAAAGTATTTATAAAACACTATCTTAAGCGCTTATGGTATTTGGTTAGATCCTATAATTGCTAATCAATGCACGGTGTTAACCTATGCCTTTCTAGGGGGTTTGCACACATATGTGATAGCCTTTAGCTTAATCCGAATTCATAGCTTATTCATGTAATTGGTTCACTAGTTCATTGAATTACTCACAAAATGGAAACACCCGAGGCAATACCCTTCTCTTGCACTTTCCAACGAAAATTAGATAGCTTGTTATTTCTTGTCACTAGTTCTCATTACTTTAGTTAATCCTATTTAATACTTTTGTTCTTATTCCCAAAAACCCAAACAAACACGTGTAGTTACTACAATAGCACGCATACTCGTAACTTTAGGGATTCGCTTGCACTCAATTAAATCCTTGGAACGAACAAACTACTTGGTCGTACTTACGTACTACAATCGGACCCATACGCTTGTGGGGCTCGAATTGTAAAGTACTTAAAAAGTGTTGAAAAACAAGACAAGTCAATGGCGCCGCTACACGCGAATTCACACACAATCACACCTAATGGAAGGTGTTCTCCATTGAAGCTTCAAAAGGTAGATTACCTTGGATTTTTACACTCCATCACCTACACTATTCTAAGCTTTCTCTATCCCTTTTATTAATTTTAGTTATTTCTCTTTTTATTATATTTGAAATTATGTAAAACACTTTAGGGTTTCAAGGCTTGTAATTATTTGGATTGAAGTTTATGAATTAATATTTTACTTTAAATGGTGTTTGTCTCTTATTTGTGTAATTAATTATTATTTGAAAGCATGTTATTAGTGGCCATAATAATATGTCTTATTTATTGTTAATTGAGATAGTATCGAGAGATTTGTTCCATTTAATCGTATGTAAGCATGCAACCCAATATTATTATGATCTCGAGAGAGGATTAGTTATTGGGAGGGAATTGAATGACCTTTGGGGCTGAATTAGGTGGTGTGATGTTTGTAATGTAGAGATACGAACTTATGTTGCATACTCCTTTGGATTAGTTATATGGATAGATTGATTAATTCTTCTTTAGTGGTCAACCTTATAAGAGGACAAACTTAATTGCCATTTGAATGAGTCGTTATTCATAAATGGATTTCTAAGTATTGCATATGCCTTGAAACCACATTTTCCCTTTATTAGTTTTGTTATTTTCATTTCATTAGTTTGTTATTGATTTGTATTTGACTAGTTTTATTTGCTTTCTTAGTGACATTTATAGATAGCATTATAATTAGTCTTAGTTTTTAAACCTACCTTGCAAATCAATCGTGTCTAGATAGAATCGTGCCAACAAATATCACTTTTACACTAACCCTTCCTTGTGGGATCGACCTTGTACTTACTTCGCTACAATATACACCGTATACTTGTGGTCGTGTATTTTAGAGTTGTGAAATACGTGAATCAAACAACCTTAAACAACATTAAACAACCCCAAACAAGCCCAGTAAACAACTCTAAACAACCTTACACAACACTAAACAACCCCAAACAAACCCAGTAAACAACCCTAAACAACTCTACACAACCCTAAACAACTTAAACGAGAATTTTGGGCGTAAACCTAAAAAAAAAAAATCCATTTGAATTCACTATGATAAAACATCAAATACCAATAAAATCAAACCAAATAATATAATAGAAATATGTTTCTTACCTTCAATCCAACTTTCAATTACATTATGAGAAAAAAATAAGAGAATCTAAGCGTAGAGATTGAAAAGAAGAATAAGAAAAGAATGAGAGAATATGAGATTTGAAGAAGAGATTGAAAAGAAGAATGAGAGAAAAATGAAAGAATACGTGATTTGAAGTTCTTTTTTTATTTATTTATTTTTATTACATTTAAAAGAATTGGTCAAAGGGAATGAAGGCCAAAAATAAACATGGATAGGATTAAAAGGTCATACTTGATATATTCCACGTCTATTCCCTATGTTAAAATTGTGCTGTTTAATTGGGTTGGGCTTGGTAATTGGTAGAGTCTTGTTACTTGATGGACTTATGTCCTTTTTTTTTTATTTGAAATGAGAATAACTTATTGTGAGGTTGTCTCTTATTAAAAATGGAGACCTGAATCTTTATGTGCTCAAAAAGTACACCTGTCTTCCTCACGATTGGGTTGGCAACGAGCCAACTACACCATATTTATTTGTCTATAGTTAAAGATCTTGAACTTGGATTTGTATTACTCCCTCAGTTTTTTAATAAATGAAGTTTTAATATTTTTATTTTGTACACAATTAAATGACGTTTTAGATTTTTTACACTGTTTGATCCAATTATGCACTCCCCTTTAATTTTAGAAAATCTCATAATTTCTAACTTACTTTTATTAACTAACTAGTGTAGAACCCGTGTATTACACGGGGTTTTAAATAAATCTTTTAATATTCAATATTATATCTTTATTTATTTGCATAATCTAATTTTTATTTTAGCATGATATGTTATTATAATTATATTTAAAAAAAATTGGTTGGATATAATTTTAAGTTCAACTATTATAATGTAAAAGAGAAACTAATGTAAATGTAATTATATTATATCATTCAAAATAAATTAATAAACGAAAACACATAAATGGAAACATTATATTGTAATTTAATTGAGATTTTGGAACTTTTTTTTTTGAACAACATTAATAGTTTAGTTAGAAGGTTTTCCATTTTACTTAGACAAAATATTTTCAATATATTTTGAATCTAGCTCTACACTTAAAACTCTGAATATAAAGTTGATCATATGTTACATGATAATACAGGTCTTAAAGAAAATAAATCAATGTTGAAAAGAGTATATTTTTAATTTTTATTAATGATCATCGCAAAAACACAAACGAACAGAGATCTGTCTTCTCAAGCTTTACTTGTATGATTTGAAAGACTTAATATCATAATGTAAAAAATAAAGTAAACTTAAGATAATTGGTATATATATATATATATATATATATATATATATATATATACACTTCTAGATTAGCACCCGCGTATTACGCGGAAAGTTAATAAAACAAATATTTATATTATAAATAATTAAATAATTTTATAAAGTAAATTTCAAATAAAATGTGTGAGAAATAGACGAAATGAGACATTTAATTTTTAATATTTAATAAATATGAAAACAACTTTTAAAAAAATTTAAATAATAACAAAATAACTCTTAATAAATTATAAGTAACCCTTCAATGTCAACCACAACACCATAAATAAATTTTTAACCCGTCCTGTCGGGGGTGCTGAGGCGACTTGTCAATGATCGTTTTGAGACGGCGAGTCGTGCCGACACCCACCAATCGAACACCATAAATAAATAAATATTTTAGTTTTATTTTTTAAATACATTAAACTTATAAATTTAATTAAAATAATTACAAAAAAATTTAATTGAGATATAAGATAAAAGTAATTATAAAATAAAATTCAATACACACCAATAAAAATACATTTTAGATTGTATTTTACTCAGAAGTACATTAAATCATTTAAAAATAAACAAAGATAAAGAATAAAATGAATACTACAATAAAGTCAAGTAAATAAAAAAAATTAATTTAATTAGTCAATATTAATATAATAAAAATTTCAACATTTCATATCAACCATGTACAACACCTTAAATAAATTAATAATTAGAAAGAAAATTCAATAGTTAATAGGAATATAATATTTTGAAATAGTTTATGAATCATATTTTACTCAACTAATAACTTAATTACACATCATACTTTTTAAAATTAACAACCTCCTTAAATTATGACACATAAGTCAAATTAACCACAAAATGACACATAAGTCAAATTAATCACAAGATGACACATCATCAATTTAAACTCCGTATTAGTATACACGGGGATTCTATATTATAGGAGTAGTGTTAGGGGTGATCATAAAATTTTAAAAACCGCCAAAACCGACCGAACCGCACCGCACTGCACCGTTAGTTTAAAAAACCGTTTTAAACCGCGGTTAAAAATATTATACAAAACCGCACCGCTATAACGGTGCAATTTAAATTTTAGGTGATTAACCGCACCGACCGCACCGTTAATTTAATAGATAATTTTATATAAAAATTTAGTATTATATATACGAGACTATTAGTCTATTAATATTAATAACTACATTTTTTTACATATATAAAATTTAATTAATCATATATTATATATAATTTATTCTAATTTCAACAGTACTATATCATATCACGTTATATCACAGTACATTGTATATATATGTGTCTGTTGGTTAACTTTTAGAATTGAAATTAATAATTTTAAAAAATTATGTTTGGTTTGCAACTTACCATTGAATTAATATTTTTAAAAAGTTATGTTTGGTTTGATGCTATATTATATCACAGTAGGCTAGATGCTTTGATGGGAGAAATGAACATTGAGCCACTTCTTTTGAAATTGGACACTGTTGTGGTAACTTATTTTTGTTGTGGTAACTTATTTTTGTTGGTTAAAAATTTAAACTCATTAGTAATTTTTAGTAGCATCTATTTTATAATGCATTGGACATTTTTTATTTTTAATTAACTCTTGAGAATTTTAATGGACATTTGACATTAATATTAAGTTTGTATAATTTCAATTGTTTGATATACTATTATATAAACCGCCAAATCGCCCAAAACCGACCGTAACCGTTCAAAACCGCATGTTCATTTTTACGAGATAAACCGCGATTTGAAATTGTATGTTAAACCGCACCGCAAATAGCAAGGCAATTTGAATTTTGTCAAAAAAACCGCAAAACCGCACCGTGATCACCCCTAAGTAGTGTATTATGTATATATAACAAATTTGTTAATCTTGTAAAATAATATAATTATTTATATAATAAATATGTATAAAATTATATAATAAGTTTTACATATATATTTTCGAGCTTTATTTTTTAAATACATTAAACTTATAAATTTAAAATAATTACAGAAAAAATTTAATTGAGATATAAGATAAAAGCAATTATAAAATAAAATTCAATACACACCAATAAAAATACATTTTAGATTGTATTTTACTCAAAGTACATTAAATCATTTAAAAATAAACAAAGTTAAAGAATAAAATTAATACTACAATAAAGTCAAGTAAATGAAATAAAAATTAATTTAATTAGTCAATATTAATATAATAAAAATTTCAACATTTCATATCAACCATGTACAACACCTTAAATAAATAAATAATTAGAAAGAAAATTCAATAGTTAATATGAATATAATATTTTGAAATAGTTTATAAATCATATCTTACTCAACCAATAATTTAATTACACATCATACTTTTTAAAATTAACAACCTCCTTAAATTATGACACATAAGTCAAATTAACCACAAAATTACACATAAGCCAAATTAACCACAAGATGACACATCATCAATTTAAACTCCCCGTTAGTATATAAGGGGATCTCCTTTCAAGGTGAATCTTTTCTCTATACTAAATTGGGCAATTCTTACCATAGTCACATTTTACAAAGTGACTACATAGTCACTTTGTCGAATCGCGCCACGTGGCGTCGTAAACGTCGTAACGATCTGCTACCTGTTATACAAGTTTAAGTTACTTATATCATTTTTTAAATTGTATTTTTTATTTACTATATTACCCTTCTTTTATTTAAATTATTTTTAAAATATATGCATATATATATTAGGTAAAATTATTGTTCTAACCTTTTGTAATACAATTATTCTTATTTTAAAAATTAATGAAATCAATCCAAATAATAATTAAAAAATAGATTTGTTAAATTAGTAATTAGGTATTTTGTCTTCCTCAATTCAGTCCGCACATTCTTAAGAGTTTTCACAAATTCGCGATCTTTGTCCCTTGATTCGCCATTAACAAGCAGGTTTGAAGCATTAGGTTGGAAGCAAGAATGAATCTTTCTCATTGATTCTACTTCTCTACTCTACAATCGAACTCGCTCACTCCAAGAACAAGAAGGGACTTTTCTTCGAGGGTCGCTCAATTAAATTCGTCTGATCCTTGATTCAATCCATTATCAGGTTTGAAGCAAGAATGAGTTTTTCTCACTGATTCTGCTTCTCCAATCTACAATCTCGACTCGCTCACTCTATGAAGCAACAAGGGGCTTTTAGAATGTAGTCATTTCAAATTATTCTTTTTGCATCAAGATTACTAATAATGATACTTTTTTAAAATATTACAGCCTAACAACAACGTGAAATACATGTCTTGAAATTTAGAAAAAAAGAATAATAATACCCCGTTCAAATATTGCGGCCTAAAAACAACATAAAATACATGTTTTAAAATTTAGATAAAAACATGTTAGGTTGTAAAAATTTTGAACACGTTAAATTTGGGGTTAACCATGTCGCTCTATTCTTAAAAACATGTTTAGGTTGTAAAATGATGATATCGGGAAACTTAAGTTTCATATTTGACACACGAAAACGAGATAACGACCCGTGTGACATTATAACGGAACGAAGGTCGTTACCGTTACTAACGACACCTTACCGACCATTATCCTAGATCCATGTAATATTTTATACGAGTACTGTGTAGAACATGGATATCGACGTATAACATGTGTTGAATACTCCGATAAACGAGAGAACGACCCATGTGACATTCTAACGGAATGAAGATCGTTATCGTCACCGACGACACGGTACATTGTGTTCAAGTGTCGGAAAACTTCCATGACCATTATCATTATGTGTATAAAGTGAATATTTGTGTTTCGGTTGCCATGTTCATTGGACAGTTCACCACTGATTAATAATTGGTCATTTTACTCAATCACTATATTCTAGGTTATATAAATCATGTGTTCTTTATCAATTAGACCATCCATTGTTTTCAAACACGTTAAATTTGGGGTTAACCATGTCGTTCTATTCTTAAAAACATGTTTAGGTTGTAAAATGATGATATCGGGAAACTTAAGTTTCATATTTGACAAACGAAAACGAGATAACGACTCGTGTGACATTATAACAGAACGAAGGTCGTTACCGTCACTAACGACACCTTACCGACCATTCTCCTAGATCCATGTGATATTTTATACGAGTATTGTGTAGAACATGGATATCAACGTATAACATGTGTTGAATACTCCGATAAACGAGAGAACGACCCATATCGACTTCTAGACCGTGCACAACTAAATTTTGGAAATAATTGTAATTCTTACAAATAATTATAAATATCAATTATATATGGTAAATTATTGGTAATGCACGACTTCTACACCGTGCACACTTTAATTTTGGAAATAATTGTAATTCATACAAATAATTATAAATATCAATTATTTATGGTAAGTTATGGGTAATGCACGAATTCTAGACCGTGTACACTCTAATTTTGAAAATAATTATAATTCTTACAAATAATTATAAATATAAATTATTTATGATAAATTATTGATAATTATAAATACTTCCATGTTTAACACGTTTTCTTTAATAGAAAATACAAATTTATGACATATTTAAGCCTTTAGATTAGATATTTAATGAGTTAGATTAACTGACTATGATAGTCATTACGACACCTTACGACACCCTGACTACATGTAGGTCTCTACTAACTTGACATATATATGAAGATATTTACTTATTTCTTTTATTATTTAAAAGTATACTTGTCAATATATACACTTTCTAAATTTAAATAAATTTTACGAAAACATCATTTATTAAAAAAATGGAGTGAGTAATATTTTGTATTTAATCTTGTAAGTCTTTTTTTTTTAAAAAGAGATGATTATGTCAATTTTTTAGTACATTTTTTAAAGGTAAATTCTCTTGTAATTGAATTTATAAATCTACTTTAATTTTAATATTTAATTTGTCCGATCCCATTTTTTAACTCAATTAATTGAAAATCAATTTCAATTATATAGGCACTATGCAACAAAGTATAACATTGCCATAAATGAATTTCGACCATATGTAATTTTTTGTATGGAATGATAAATACTGACGCTACTCATGTAATTTGATATATAAATTTACAAAATATGGGAAAAATACATATTTTTTTCTTTAAGTAGTATCAATTTTAATTTTTGTTCTCTAAAATTTTTCAATTTTAAAATTAATATTTTATGTTCTTAAATTTTAAGATTTTAGTTCTTAGTACTTGCAATCAAAGGTAAATATCATGTAATTACTTTATCGTTTACCTGCACATTGAGTTTTAAATTGAACCCTGAATTGGGTTTGTACAAATCGGGTATCTGATGCTTACCTTTAATCATACTCCCTCCGTCCAATTTTATTATGTCCACTTCTCCGGACACGAGTTTTAATGAATATTGATTAGTTTATGTATAAAATAGATAAGTTGGGGGCATGATGAGATGTTGGGGGTCCATTTATAGATAAAGTGATTGTTTATGAATAGAGTAAAGGGCAAAGTGGGTAAATAAGTGATTGTAGGAGGGTAGAGATAAAATAGTATGAATAGTATTATTTTCAAAAAGGGTATGAGTATAATAAAGTTGGACAACCAAAAAAAGGAAAGTGAAATAATGAAATTGGACGGAGAGACTAATTTTAAAGTCGAAAAATTTAGAGGATAAAAATACTTTAAGGACAAAAAAAATGTATTTTTCTAAAATATGAGTTGATTTTTTTCCCTAAAATATGAACCAATCTATTCCATTTAAAAAATAGAAACGTTTAGTTGAACAAAATATAATTAAAGAGTTAAATTGGTACGTGATTTGGACAATTATTTTTTAGGAAATGTCGATGCTCCTACATGGTGTAACTTTTACTCCGGATTTTCCAAGGTTGTAGTTACCTTGAATAAGTATTGAAGAATTAAAAGAAGTATGGTAATGATACAATTTCCAATAAACATTAAAATACAAAATATGATGATAAAAAAGTAGACCAAACAATGAAAAAAAAATATAATAATACCGCGCACATCCTTATCATCAAGATGAAATAAACCATTGAATGTAGCCAGGAATATATATCCTGGTTTTTTTAATCTAACAACCCTCAATTTTAAAATAAAAAAAAAATAAAAAAGAAAGAAGAAGGAGAGATAATATCCGCGGGAATCATGGGCAGTTTAGTAATTTATGGAAAAGAGTGTAAGAGGAAGGAAGTGATAGAGAGGGCCAAAGGAAAAACCCCTTGAAAATCAAAATCAAAATCAAATTGCGGTTTCACACAGTAAAACACACACACATACAAATATCGCTTCGCCTTCCTTGATCTCCGTAAATACTTGCAGTGATTTCACGCACAACACACACAACACACACACACAGTAAAACCAGAGGAAGAACAAAACTGGGGCTCTGTTGTTCAGGGGGGTTTACGATTCGATGGGCTCATCCCCCCCGTGAAAAGCCCCACCCCTGCCCGATGTCGTCATCTTTCTCCAAGCGCAAGCTCGACGATTATGCTGCCGACGACCCCATAAGCCCTTCCAGGATGCGAAAGGACCATACTGCCCTCCCCTCCCGCCGCCCCCTCTGGTCTCCCCTCCCCCGATCATCCGCCGCCGACTCCCTCACGCACCTCCAATTTTTTGTACGTATTCTCTCCGAACACACCCTCGTTCTCCACGCCGATGCTAAAGACACAGTCGAGTCTGTTCACCAGAAAATTCATTCCATCACCGGTATTCCGATCAGCGAACAGAGGCTGATTTACCGAGGGAAGCAGTTGCAGTGGGAGCAGACTTTGGACGAATGCCAAGTGGAGAACGATGCCGGCTTGCATTTGGTGGGCCGTATGCGGAGCACGGGCCACCCCCAGGCATGGCAGCTGATCAACGATGTAATTTCGTTGATTTTTCACCTGTATAAGAACAACGCCCCTCCCTCACCGTGCCTCAAGACCCTAAAATCTATGATCGTGGAGTTCTTAACAAAGACTCCCAAGGGGGACGATGCTGATAAAGCATCTGGTCATTTGCAGATTTTCAACGCCTCCTCTGCTCCTGCGGCTCTGGTAATGCTTTATATGTCTTCTCATAAACCTAATAGTGAGGCAGCTGATGATGCCATTAGGCACTTCATTACCTCTAGTAAGACTGTTTTGCCTAGGCACACCCATAATGACTGTGTGCCCATCGTTTTGGAATTCTGTAAGTTGTTGAAGAGGGCAGTGGGAATTGATGATCCATTGTATTGTTTCTGCCGAAGTAGTTTGGGAGCTATGGCAGAATATGTTGAAATTGGAGAGAAAAAGTGTTCGGTTGGGCTTCGTGATATATTCCCTTTTGTTAGTGAAATAGCAGCTAAAATATCTCAAGAATTAGAATTAAGTACAGGTCCAACCAATTTTCCAGGGCCATCGTTGAATGACATTAGCGATTTCTCTTCATTTATGGTACCAGTGAGGAATGAGATTAACAAAAGTGTCCTGTTTTGTGGTCCAATTCGAGTTCCATTGACTGATGAGCTTCGTAGCCTACCAGTGTGTTATGCTGATGAGATTTTAGGTTTGAAACAGATATATTTTGATATGTTGAGTAAATTAGACAAGTGTTTGTTGAAAATTCAGGATCACATGGAATGGTTACAGAAACATGGTGTTGGACTCATTTCGATTGGATTGTGTCATTATCTGTCTATTTTGAAGGAACTGAATCATATTTCAAAACTTTACAATGGTTACGAAGGCTTATTTTGGGATACCATGAAGCAAAAAAAGGGTGCTGTATGTCATCTTATTATCAAGTGTGCAAAGAGGAACGAGGATCATAAATGGATTCTTGACTGTAAGGAAGTGACCAATTTTGAGGCAAGGAGACATTTAGCAATGATGATGCTACCTGAAGTGAAGGACGACTTTGAGGAGCTGCACGAAATGCTCATTGACCGCTCACACTTGTTGGAAGAATCATTCGAGTACATTGCACGTGCAGAACCAGAATCCTTACGTTCTGGTTTATTCATGGAGTTCAAGAATGAGGAAGCCACTGGCCCGGGTGTCCTACGGGAGTGGTTTTTCTTGGTATGCCAAGCAATCTTCAACCCCCAAAATGCCCTTTTTGTCGCTTGCCCTAATGATCGTAGAAGGTTCTTTCCGAATCCAGGTAAGAATTCTCGGTTTTTGCTGACTATTTCTAAAGCATTTGTAGTAATATCTTATTTTCTATTTCATACTTCTGCAAACTGCTTAAGTTTGAATCTATAATGTGAGTGAATGGAGACATACTTTGACTAGGAGAAGAGAAACCTAGACTGAAATGCAGATCGTCAGATAAAAAGTTACCTTTTTTTTTCAATGGGAAGATGAAGAAGAAAATACGGTGATTATGATGATGATGAGGACTTTGATCAGTTGATGGTGATGAGAGTAAAAACTAGACTATTGCATTGCTGCTTTTGCTACAAATACAATTAGTGTTTTTTGCACAACTTTATCGTCTGTTTCATTTTTACATTATGTTCTAATGTTCATTAGTTGACTTTTTGCTATTATTATGTGATTATAGGTGGTATTGCACTTTATTTTGTAGGAAAATATGTGTCAAATATGTTATATTAAAATTTAAATGATGTTAAAGGATTACTTTGTATAAAAACCTTGCACAATGTACATGGAAATTTCTTAATAAAAAGGGTGGCAATAAGATTCTGAAACATATTTGTTTATAACCATTTCATTTCTATTATGAAGCAAACCATTGAAAAAAAACTTATTTTCATCTAAGACAGTTACTATTTGAGATTCAACTATGATAAATTGTGCTAACCAGGTGTTGTTGCATCACAAGCAGAATAACTCCAACTAAAAGCTATAATGGATCCAAAGAACAAAATATGTACCTCACCTAACCTAGGTTTTTGGGAGTCAGGCTTTCAATTTTGTAACTCATTTTGTTCAAAGATCCATTCAACATTGTAGCACCTGAGTAAGACTGAATTACACCATTCTCTCTCTCTCAACCCACCTCACCCACCTACAATCTTTTGCTCAGTTTAAATGTTATAGATTCTTGAAACACATATGAAGGCTTAACTTCCAAGGGGTGGTACAAATATCCAAGGAACTCTGAGAATGCATTGAGTCTGTGCGATGAAATCTTAATAAGAACCAAGAGTTCTTGTGAGAGTGACCTAGTTGATATGGTCCAGAAATGTCCTAAAGGAGTTAAAACTTACATTTCTACTTAGGAATCATGGCTTATTTACTAAATTATTAGTGTGTAGACAGGAGACAAGAAACACCATTGATTATTTTGCATGACATATTTTCGGGGTACATTTTTTTTCCCTTTCCCCCTCTTGTATTGTTGTAAGACTGCCTGAAATTTTAGTAGACCCAACGTAGTGTGCCCAGCCAAAAGATAAATAACTAAAGGACAGAAAACAATAGAAAAACTATTAGGAGACTTGACAGAAGAGAATTTATGCTTTATTCACTATATTCCTGTTTCGTGTGAGTTTTTCTCTGAATTATGGTTATTATGTGTCTCTCTACAGTTTTATACGGAACTCCTTAAGAGTCGAGGTATTCTTACAAATTTTATAGTGAAGATGTATTCTATTAAATTGGTGTGGTTGGATTGTCTAGCTGTCTTGATGATTCTTTCAGTGGATTGGCATACGTAGATGAAGAAAAACACTTGAAAATTGTCTTATAAGATATCGGAATCTTTCTGACAATTACAACTTCACCAAGTTCTCTCTTTAGCTAATGATTGAATCAATCCAATTCCACATTGTATTTTTTTGACTGCACATGGCTTTTCCCGTCCAAGTTTATTGGCATACTTTTAATCAATTAATTTATTACGAGGCCAATAATTCCATTTAGTGCATGGTTTTTCTATTTGCAGCATCTAAAGTGGACCCTATGCACCTTGATTATTTTACCTTCGCTGGCAAGGTAATCGCCTTAGCCTTGATGCATAAGATACAAATCGGCATTGTATTTGATCGTGTGTTCTTCTTGCAATTGGCTGGGAGTGTTATTTCCTTGGAAGATATAAGGGATGCAGATCCATACTTATATAGTAGCTGTAAGCAAATTTTGGAGATGGACCCTGAGTCCATAGATCAAGATGCATTAGGTCTAACATTCATTCATGAAATCGAGGAGTTGGGGACAAGAAAGGTCATTGAGCTCTGCAGTGGTGGGAAAAACATAGCTGTAAATAGTAAAAATAGGGGAGAGTATGTTGATTGTCTTATAAAGCAACAGTTTGTCATAGCTATATCCGAACAGGTATCCAGATTTGTTAAAGGTTGGACAGAGATTATGGGTGACAAACTGACCATGAGATCCTTCTTCAACTGTCTCGATCCAGAAGATCTTGATGGGATGCTACATGGCAGTGAAAATGCAATTTCTATTGATGATTGGAAAGCACACACAGAGTATCATGGCTTTAAAGAAACTGATGATCAGATATCCTGGTTTTGGAAGGTATGTTGAAGGAGTTTGTTTTTTGTTTGCACTTTATTTTTGGTTTGCAGAACGAATTCCTATGTGCACTTCACCCCAAGTTTTTCTGGGAGCTTGTTAGTTTATCATATTCATCATTATGCAACACTGTTTTCTTTTATGAAGATGAATATTTATGGTTGGGCAACGATTAACACCATTTCAGTATGCTTTCATGTACCTGTTGAGCAACACTAGACAATTAAAATTTCAATCAGGGAAAGTGGAAATGCCAGTTCACAGGAAATGTATTTTGATATAAAAAATGTTAGCATTAGAAAAATTTACAAGTCTAGGATTTTGCTTTAAGTATTCCAAAGTTTATTCTGGTAATAATTTGGTGAGACAAATTTCAAGGGAAGTGTGACTTCAAAGTATTTGTGATTATTGTGTAAGCAAAGTTTTTAGGCACCATTGCCACTTTGTCCAGAAGCAGCTGCCTCTAATCTTTCAGAGACAATGCATATGTATGAAATTTGTATTTCACTATTTTGTATGATAATTTTTGTGTTATTACCAGTATTATGACAAACATCTTTCATACATGAACTGATGAATGTATAAAATTTCCTACTTCCATGATATTTTAGCCAATGTTTCTTCGGAGGCATGTGAAATTCAAGGGGGCGCTTGGTTCAAATTCTTCAATGAGAATCATTAAATAGTCAATTACAATGGGAATGATGATTACATTGTTAGTGGTTTTCTCTAATCTTGGAGTAGGTGGAGAGAAAAAGTGATTGTTGGTTGAGGAGTAGTTGAATGATTGAGGGGTAATATTAACTTGTTTTGAGTCTCATTACCCTGTATTAAGTATAAGATGTGAATTGATGTATATTTTTTTAATTCTCATTAACCAACTCAGGTACCCCTTCCTTGCCCATTCTTATTTCCATTCCCATTTAGGAGTTTGAACCAAGCCAAGTCATTGTGTGTGTGACTTAACAATCCAGCTTTTGCTAATCAAGTGCTCAATTTATGAATGATTTTGGCAAGCTTCTTTTGTTATCTTTTACTATCACAGATTCACAGTTGTCATAATGTAATTTCTGAAAACTGGCGTGGACTTTAAATGTGATTTAAGCCTCAAACTAGCCTTGAATCTATCTTTGTCATGGTAGAAATGATGCTTACATTTTGAAGAGGAGAAATAGAATATATAAAATTGCACAAGTAGAGACTGCCTGCTCGTATCATGCGATGATTATACTGATATGTCTCAAGGTGTTTGTATAATTACTTTGTTTTTGGGCTTATTATTTGAGAGTAATAATCAAATTCAATTTGTTGTGCATTGAAATATCACTCCTTCTCACTTTCATTTTCATTCTCTTCTTTATAATAGATGTTATATTTGGTATGATGGGGTTAATTTATTTTCTCTAGTTTATGATGATAATTTCAACTTGCAGATTGTGGGTACTATGACGGCAGAGCAGAGAAAGGTTCTTCTCTTCTTTTGGACGTCAATCAAATATTTACCGCTAGAAGGATTCAGTGGGTTGGCTTCTCGTCTTTACATCTATAAGACTTGTGAATCGTTAGATCGGCTGCCTTCGTCTCACACATGCTTTTTCCGGCTGTGTTTCCCTGCTTACCCGACCAGTGATGTTATGCAAGATCGCCTTAATATCATCACTCAGGAGCATGTAGGTTGTAGCTTTGGAACTTGGTGAAAATATGTGGTTTTGGTGTTGTGCACATAATAGAATTTGTATTAGAGTGTACATAATAGACAACTCTTGGCTATTTTGGCTCTAGACTTATTATCTGAGGAGAGTGTAGGTAATGTCTTGTTTTCATCAAGAACAATTGTAACTTGTAGTGGCTCCTCTTTCTAAACTGTTGATATGGGTTAACTTATCAGGTATAAAAAGGGCAAGAGTTGTGAATTTTTTTATTTTACCAATTTTGCTTACATTCTGGGTTTTTTGTTTGCTTCTCTGAGGCATTAAAAAACAGACATTTTAGTGTACAAGTGTATAGCATTACAGGCTGTCTACCGTTCTTGTGGTAGATTGATGTGTATTTCAGAAGCCAGTTAATAGCTGAAGGTGCTGCCTGCATTCTTGATAGTTTTATTGATTTCTGTGACTCTTTGAGATAAAAGAAAAATTGCAAGATTGTGATGTATTTTTCCATCATCTGTTGATTTGGTCAACATTTTTCAAGTAGCATAAGAATTAGGTGGCACCTGGACTGTGAGTCGTGTCCATGTGTGAGACGGAGCTTTACTTTAATAGTTTAACCTCACGAAGATGTATCAGTACTTCTATGTACCTATCTTCTCCGTACTTGTGCCATTGTAGCCTTGCAGAAAGTTGCTAAGATCAATTAAACAAAATATCAATTGTGTCCGATCTCTATGCGTGTGTGTTCTATAAATTTTTTGAATAGTAACTACATTTTTTGTTCATCTATTTAGTGAGATAACAACTAGGGAGGAGGGGGTTCTTTGTTGGAACTCCAGTTGACATATACATAGTTTGGGGCTAAATAAGATGGTAGGTAATAATTGATAAATACAATAATTAATCTGTAAAAAGAAACGATACAAGCCTGTAATTGGCCGCCCTTGGCGAGCCAAACTAAACCAGTTAGGAGCTCTTCCGGTTTGTAGCGACTTGAAAATGGAATGGCTCGTTGGTTTCTGCAGCCTCAAAGCTTTGTTTGAGCTCGGGAGCATTGCGAGCTCAATGGTAGAGGCAGACTCGACCCACTTGACCTTGACAACAACAATTGCAATTGCAATCAAGAGGATATCGAAGTACACATGCATTTAATACATTCGACTTACCACACAAATCTGTAGGCTTTCCGATTGAAGGATAGGCCTGCAACCAATGCAGCGTTGAACACTTAGCTGCTAACTAGGGAATTGTATCTGACCTACCTCGAGGACACATGTTTTTCTTTATTTGAAACGTCAAAACTTTATTACAAGGTATAAGAAATACCCACCATCAAACACAAACACAGTACATAGTAAAAATGAGAGTCTCTAACTCACACACAAAGAAAGTTCTTTATCTCAATTATGTAAAGAATATCAAGATTGCAACATAAATTTAACTTTCAACCATCTAAAAGATGCTATTTTAATATTTCTACTATCTTTTCCTCAAGGACACATGTAAGATCATGATTGAAACTATAAAATGAGGATTGAGATTGATCCGGCCTATTGGACATTGTAACCTTAAAAATAGGGAACTTGACCACATTTTTTAGGGCTGGTCCCCAATTCATTGAATACACTTGAGCATTTAAAATGAAAGTTCTTAAGTTCATCAAACCATTGTTTTTTGCACTTTATTGCTAGTATTTATCATCTCTTTGTTCGATAGTTTTGTTAGTCGAACCATAACAAGCTAAATAAAACTCACTAAATCTGATTCGACACCCATCAATAAAGGCTATTCAGGAGAGATGAAAGATTTTGACAAGAAAAAAAAAAGATAAAAGATTGAAAAAATTACACGATTATCTAACGAAAGTGATAATAATTTTTTTTTTTTTTATAAAAAAGTGACAATCATTTTTTCTTTAAAGCCATTATCACTTTAAAGAATAATGTCATTTTGAAAAATCAAGTAGGAATGATGGGAAAAAATGAAAATATTTTGATTAAAAAGTAATATTTTTGTAAAGAGTGACTATCACATTTTTAAAATTAATATTATAACTTTCTACTCTCCCGTCCACAAATTTTATTTTTACTTGTCTTATTTTATCGCAAGTACTCGAATTCGGATCGAGAAGCTGTGGTGTTGTTTCCACCTGCTCAGCCCATTGTCTTTAAGTTTGATTTACTCTCCTAGTGCCTAAACAAACAATCTAAGGTGAAGGAAATGGGGGTATGGAAAGATGGGGTGTGGTTTTGGAAGTGGAATTGGAGACGTGAACTTTTCGATAGAGAGGTTACTGTTGAGATTAAGTCAAAGGATAGTGACGAGAGATAGCAATGCTGAGAACAATTCGGACAGTTGCAGGTTTAACGACTGAACTGAAGGTTTCAAGGTAATCAATACTCGGGCGCTGATGAAAACCTTTAACAACAAGGCAGTTTTAGGGATTCTTTTCAATCCGGTAGTTGCCATTCCCATGGTCATCGCCGGCCAAACCCCCGTCCCTTACCCTGCCGTAACCCCACCAAACCAAAATCCTACCTTGAATCCATATCCCGTCCTTGCCCGGCAGCTTTCCCAAAACATACCTAGCCCGCCCCCAAAACTCTTAACCCTAATGCCACCCCTGCCATCTCGAGAGCGGTTTCAACCCCGAAGCACCCAGGCAAACCCTCCAGAGTTTTTGTGTCAAACTTCCCAGATTCTTGGAAAGAGAAAGACGTGTTCGAGTGGCTCCGCAGATTCGGACGTGTGGTCGATGTGTTTATTCCGGAGAGGAGAACTAGAATTGGCAGAAGATTTGCGTTTGTGGGTTTCGCAGGCGGAGCCCAAATCGAATGCATTGCATCAGACATGGACAAGGCATGGATCAGAATGAGAAAGATCAGAGTAGCGGTAGCACGCCCATCTGGGAGTAAGATATACCCTAGTCCCCATAACACACCCAAACCCTACGCCTTCCTGGGAGGCCACAGAGACTAAAGAAGCTTCAGGGAGGTGGTTAATGTTCTCAAAGATAATGAGGAGCCCCTCCAAGTGCTTGGAGAATCAAAGATGGAAGATAATCATTGGGTGGACACCTGCGTTGTAGGAGAAGTAGGAGGAGAGAAGAATCTTCAGGATCTGGAGAAGGCTTTGTGCGAAGGAGGGTATAGTAACCTTTCGATCACCCCTCTTGGGGGCCTAAAGTTCTTACTAACCCCGATCGATCCATCTATTCGTAACAACATCTTAAGAGATGATCAAAAGTGGATTAAAGAGTCGTTCGTCTCACTCAGAAAGTGGAACCACATGGACATCGTTAAAGTTAGGCATACGTGGGTGCAGATTTTTGGGGTACCATTCCATGCATGGAATGACGGCACGTTGGTGGATATCGGTTCTTCTTTCGGTAAAGTTGTGGCAATCGACCCCAGAACCTCAAAGAAATTTGACCTTTCTAAAGGTAGAGTCCGCATAACTACTAATTGTTGGGTTCCGATCAATGTGAATGTGAGTGTTCGAGTGATGGACATTTGTTATCCGGTGTGGGTATCGGAGGTGGCTGGAGACCCGTTACTGCCTCTATCAAACCTTAGACGAGGCGGCTGGGAATCTGAGTCAGAAAGTATTTCGTCCTCTCAGAAGGAAATCACGTCAGACTTTCTTAGTTCCGATGAGGAAGTGGAGGAGCTCTACGATTCATCAGAAGGGGGGGGGGGCCTTCCCAAGGAGTCTGGAAATTCAAAAAGCCGCTAACTAGTTACTGGAGTAATTAAGGATCCATCAATTACTCAGGCGGTTGATATCCCCGAGGAAGATTTATTGTTACCCCATGCAACTGCCGAGGCGAAATTTAAGCATGCACATGCGAGTAATGATGAAGCCCTGTCTCATGCGGAGCGGGTTGTGGAGATAAGCCCAAAGAGTAATTCTTTTTGTTTGGGTTTGGAGGCCCAGGAAGAGGCCCAGTGGGCCATTCATTCTAGTGAAGTGGGAAAGACAAATATCCCTAGCCAGTCCGATATCTGGGATACAGACCCATTTAATTTAAGCCCTATTATTAGAGAAGCATTTGGGCCCCTAGAAAATAGGCCCAACAAAGATCCAAGCCTCTCACCTCCCCTTGTTGTTGGCCCAAAACCGTTGGTAGGGTGGAAGGATTTTATCGGTGCCATTGTCTCGGGAAAGAAAGATATCAACGAGCAAACTAATGCCTCCAAATCGAAACACAATAAACAAAAGAAGAAAACGGCCAAACAAAGGAAGAAATTGAGAGAGAAATCGGCGTTGCTAGCGACTCAATCTCAAGGCATTGATTTGAGACCACCAGTAGATAAGGAAGCGGTGGCGATCCTCGAGGTATGTAACCTTTTGGGGTTTTGTGTTGAGAAGGATGCGGGTATCCTAACCCATAAATTTAGAGAATTCGAGACAAGGGATAGAGAGGGGTATGCTTCCCTATCCTAGCAGGATGTTTTGGGTGTTGTCGAGGCAGTGTCGTCGCTTTGTCCATGTGTATTTCAATTATAAATGCAAGAGGAATTGGTGGCTCCATGAAAAAGAGTTGTATTAGGGAGTTAATTATTAGGGAGAAGGCGAAGTTCATTTGTATCCAAGAAAAGAAATTGGAAGTCATTGATGTCGATATTTGCGAATCGATTTGGCCTAGTAATGATTTTGATTGGATCTAAAAAGGGGCAATTGGTAACTCGGGATGCTTACTCAGTATTTGGAAGAAATCTTCATTCTTTAAGGAAAATTTCTGGGACGAGGAGGATGCGCTAGCTGTCGCTGGTGTGTGGGGAGATGAAAGAACAAAGGTTTCGATTGTAAACATTTATGCCCTGAATTAAAAATCGAAAAGAGTAGCATTGTGGAACAGTCTATCAGCAAGAATCGCTTCCGATTTGAATGACAGATGGTGCCTATGTGGGGACTTCAATTCCATTCTCCACAATTCAGAAAGACGAAGAGCCGATTCGGTCCACCCTCATATTGGCGACAAATCCCTCAGTGATTTTGTGGCCTCGACTTTGCTGGTGAACCTTCCCCTTCAAAGAAGAAGGTTCACTTGGTACAAAGATAATGGAGTTTGTTGCAGTAGGATTGACAAATTCCTGGTTTCTGAAAGCTGGCTTAATCTTTGGCCCCAATCGAGATAGGAGGGTCTGAACCGGACATTCTTCGACCATGCACCGATTAAAATAAGCTTGGAGAAAGCTCTTGACTGGGGTCCAAAGCCGTTTAGATTTGTGAACAACTAGTTGGAAGCGGCAGACTTCAATGAGATTATTGTTAATGCCTGGAATTCGAAGTCTTTTGATGGAAGAAGGATATTTGCTGTCAAAGAAAAACTAAAGATTGCTAAGTGTGCTATCAAAGAGTGGAAGGGCAAGGGATTCCAAGTGGAAAGGAATATTAAGGAAGCTGAAAGCCATCTGCTTGAGCTCGATACGATTCTGGAATCCAAAGGCTGGAGTGCAGCGGAGAGATCAGATAGGGCGAAGACTATTATTAATCTTGAGCAGTTGAGGAACAATCGTAGGAGACTAGCCTACAAAAATCCAGGGTGAAGTGGCTACAAGAAGGCGATGTAAATTCTAGTTTTTTTTCCATTTGGTGGTTCAGAAAAAACAAAGGTTCAACGAGTTGAGAGGCTTATTTATAAATGGTACGTGGGTTGAAGGTGTGGAGGAGGTTAAGTCTGGGATCTTTAGTTTTTTTAAGAAATCGTTTTCAAAAGAGTCTTGGGAGAGACCTAAATCGGGAGGTATTCAATGCAGCACCCTCGATGACTTAGCGAGATCCATTCTGGTGAATGATTTCTCAACCGAGGAAATTAGAAGAGCCGTGTGGGATTGTGGCGCGAACAAAAGTCCCGGACCTGACGGCTTTAACTTCAACTTCTTGAAATCATTTTGGGATACTATGGAGAAGGACTTTTCAAGTGCAGAATGCGAGATTGGCCAGAGGGATTAATTCGGCGTTTATCTCTCTTATTCCGAAAATGAGAAACCCTATATCCATTCAGGAATATAGGCCCATCTCTCTGGTGGGGAGCTTTTACAAAGTGTTGTCAAAGATTCTGGCCAATAAATTATCTAAAGTTCTCGATCAGGTCATCTCGCCAAACCAGTCGGTGTTTGTAGGCAACAGAAATATCTTGGACAGTGTGGTCGTGGCAAATGAAATTATTGAAGAAGCGAAAGCTAGTATCAAAGGGCTCTTTTTGTTTAAACTTGACTTTGAGAAGGCGTATGATTCCGTGGATCATGAATTTTTGTTGGACATGCTCTCCAAGATGGGCTTTAACTCAAAATGGAGAGAGTGGGTAAAAGAGTGTTTGAAGACTGCATCGTTATCGATCCTTATCAACAGAAGTCCGACGAAGGAGTCTGTGATGGAGAAAGGTTTTCGTCAGAAAGATCCTATCTCTCAATTTCTATTCATTGTGGTGGGGGAATGTCTCAGTCTCATGATGGCTAAGGCTGTCCAGAATAATATTTTCGTCCCTACAACTGTTGGAAAGAAGCTTGTAAAGGTCTCTCATCTACAATTCGCCGACGACATGTTGTTCTTTGGAGAGGCAAAAGAAAGTAATATTCTGACTCTTGAGAGTATTCTTCGTTTGTTCGAAGTTTGGTCTGGCTTAAAAATAAATTTCTTCAAAAGCACCATTTCGGGTAGACATGCGTAAAACCGAACCGCCAAACCGGCCAACCGGCCAAACCGTCGGTTACGGTTTACAAACCGAACCGTGACCGAAAAATGGCGGTTTGGTTACGGTTTGACATTTTGACAAACCGCAAACCGCCGGTTTGGTCGGTTTTGGCGGTTAACCGACGGTTTGGCGGTTTTTATAAAAAAAAAATATTTTTTTTTTTAATACACAATTCTTCTATTTTTAATGTATAAATTTAAGTTATATAATTTTTATTCAATTCTAGTAATGTATTTTCTAAAAAATGAGTTAAAACGAATAAAAAACGAACGAAAACGGAGTGAAAACGAGCGAAAACGGAGATAATATTAAAAAAAAAATTAAAACCGGCAAACCACCGGTTCAAAAATCGTAACCGTAACCAATGGTTCGCGGTTCGGTTACGGTTCGCCATTTCCGAAAACCGTAACCGCCGGTTTCTAACCGTTACCGCCGGTTTTCAACCGGCGAACATGTCTAATTTCGGGCATCAACATAAGCGAGGAGAATTTGAAGACCTGGGCAGCTACCCTCAATTGTAAATCGGACAGCCTGCCCCTTAATTATCTCGGGCTCAAAATTGGAGCGAATTCAAGAAGAAAAGCCAACTGGGAAGGAACAATCAACTCTTTGGAGAACCGCCTGAGGTTCTGGGATTCGAAATCCCTCTCGTTCGGTGGCAAGACGGTTCTGATAAAATATGTGCTCTCTAACCTCACAACCTACTCACTTTCCCTTAATCGTGCCCCCTCTAGTACCCTGAAAACTTTGCAATCTATCCTTAGCCGCTTCCTGTGGAGCAATGGCGACGTCTCGGTGAGAAGAATCCCGTGGGTGAGGAGGGAAACACTTTGTAGAGAGAAAAAGAGAGGAGGGTTGGGCATCAAAGATATCAACTTTTTCAACTTGGCTCTTTTTGGGAAATGGGGGTGATGTCTTTTAAGGGGCGGGAATTATATGTGGTCTAATGTTCTTTACTCTAAATACGGATCGTTTAGGGAGTGTGTTGAGTACTTTAATTCGGTTGGTAAATGTCATAAATCTTGGTCGACGTGGTGGGCTAATTTAGTTAAATGTATTGGGTCGAGTGATTGGTTCTTTGATAATTGCTCGTTGGTTGTGTGTAATGGCCTCTTTACTAGATTTTGGGAGGATTGTTGGGTAGGAGGGAAGTGCCTCAAGAACTTGTTCCCTAGATTGTATAGTATTGAGATTGATAAAGGTTGTATGGTAGTTGATAGGATTAAGTGGGAAGGGGATAGTAAGTTTATGATGTGGAATTGGCGTAGAGTTTTATTTGAGTGGGAAAATTGTGTTGTTAATGAATTGCGTGAACAGGTTAACAGGTACATCAACAAGTCCGAGGAAGCAGATTATTGGTATTGGAAGCTTGAGAAAGACGGCCATTATTCGGTTAGGTCAGCATACAACCTGCTGCTTGAAAGAAATATGGTGGAGAATCAGGAGCTAGACGAAATCAGAGGAATGTGGACGAAGGGCGTCCCACTCAAGGTGGCTGCATTCTCCTGGAGATTGGTGCAAGACAGAATTCCAACCATCGAGAATTTAAAAAAGAGGGGCGCATACAACGTGAATTTCCTCACAGCTTGCAAATTCTGCGAAAGGGAAGACAAAGGAACGGATCACTTATTTTTCCTTTGTCCGAGTAGCTCGCGCATCTGGGGTCAGATTTAATGCTGGTTTGGCCTCGAGTGGGAACATTTTGACACCAGAATTCGTCACTTCAAGAGCCACATCGAGAAGGTTGATCCCAAATGGAGATCGGTTTGGGCATTGGTTTGGCATTGCACATTATGGAACATTTGGTTGAGCATAAATGATCTCACTTTTAAAGGCAGGTGCTTGGAGATTGATAGAACTGTTGACAACATTAAAATCTCATCGTATAGGTGGACGAAGGCTCATTTTATGCTCAATAACTGGATTTCTTTTGATGAGTGGGAAAGGGAACCAACTCTTTCTATTAGCTAGTGTTTCATCTGGTTTGAGAAACTTTCTTTCTGTCTCTTCTGATATGTAACTTGTAATTCCTATTATTTTGGGTATGTCTCATACCCAGCAATAATACTTTTGTTGTTTTCTAAAAAATACTTCAGAAGAAGTGACAGAGGTGAGACAGTACCTCAGGTTAGGCTCGATATGACTCAAACCACACTCCCAATAGACTACAAAAAGGCGAGAAAATTGTCGTTTTGGTCCCACCAACCACGCACCCTCAAATTTTTGGTCCCATGACTTTCACATTTAGTACTAATAGGTTAAATTTTATCACATTTAGTCCCAGTATTGTACAAATTTTATAATTTCGTCCCAACCCCGTTAAGTTTTAACGGACAGACTCAACGTGGCCGTTACTCATTATTTTTTCACTCCAAATCAAAGTTCACCCTTAACAAAAATCCCAAATTGTTTCAAAACCCTAAGATTGTGGCCAAAATCCCCAAATTAAAAAAACCAAAATCCCTAAATCGTAGTCGTCATCTTCTCTCATTCACCGGAATTTTTCGCAGTAGCTTGAATGCGGCGATGGCCATCCGCCGTCGTTGGTGAAGAAGGCGTCGAGGGCCAACCGCCATCGTCGGTGAAGAAGTCGACGCCAATGAAGCCTAAATCCTACGGAGAAGTCGACGCCAATGAAGCCTCCACCATTGACGAACTCTTTAAACAAACTTACGCATAATCTCTCTGGGTCCTTGTTAACAAGCCTCCACCATCGTCAGTGAAGAAGGCGGTGAGCGCCATCCGCTATCGTCGGTGAAGAAGGCGGCGAGGACTTTTTTGAGATGGCCATCCACCATCGTCGAAATCTGCCCAACCTGCCTCCGCGATCGCCCCTGTTTCTGCGTTTCCCTTTCCTCTTTGGGCGGTGACCTCCGCCGCTCCAGATTCGTCGGGATCCCCTTCTTCCACTCTAATGCAATTGTGTGTTTTACATGGGAATACTGAATCTAGTGTATGGGAATACTGAATCTAGTGTTTAGGAGTTGTTCTTTGCGCCGCCCCTATTTCTAATTCCCAATGGCCAAGAGAACCAAGAAGGTTGGAATTGTCTAGAAATATGGTACCAGATATGGTGCTAGTTTGAGGAAGCAGATTAAGAACTGTGAGTTTTCAATTAAACATTAGATGTTAGGCTTGCTTGAAACCTTTAAATTGATTGATCTGGTGTTTATTCAAGAACTTCGGTGAAACGAGTTACTTAAAATTGGGGGTTTCCATTCTTGCGATTTGGGGGTGGGTATAATTTGATTCAATTTCTCAGGCGATAAGGGGTTTCCATTCTTGCGATTTGGGGGTGTGTATAATTTGATTCAATTTCTCCGGCGATAAGGGGTTTCCATTCTCGCGATTCTCCGGCGATAAGGGGTTTCCGTTCTTGTGATTTGGGGGTGTGTATAAATTTATGCTTAATTATTTTCTTAATTATAAATTTTTGGATGTAATGAAGATTATTTCAACAGAAGCATTAATTTTCGCTCAAAAAAGAAATAAGAATTAACGGGACCAAAAACGCTAACAGCTGACTGATGACTGACTTAACGGTGGGACCAAATGTGATAAAATTTGATCTATTAGGACTAAATGTGAAAGTCATGAGACCAAAAATTTGAGAGTGCGTGATTGGTGGGACCAAAACTCACATTTTCTCACAAAAAGGCCCATTAAGCCAATAACAAAATA